>JALIZF010001702.1:0-602834 GCA_029948255.1 Telmatactis stephensoni
TGTCTAGTCACCTATTCCCCCCCTGTATCCATCCCCGAGAGGCAAATATTTGACAGCATCAGTTTTTATGCTTTAGTTGAAGTATCCCAAGGGCCAAGATTACTTTTAGCTTATTAATCTGAAAGAAATTTTTGAGTAAAAAAAATATCCTTAAAGACTATAACCAGGAAAAAGTTGACCCAATTACATTAATTAAAACTCTCTTGCCAATAACTTTGCAAACTGTATTGTAATCAAATGCAACATATAGGAAATGGAGATCGTTAGATACGTGTAGAGAAAGCTCTCCCTTCCCTCAGAGCTGGCTAGGCAAGGCAGAGACGTTGTTGTTGTATGAATAATGTGTTCGTCCATGTTATCTACCTGCAAGATATTTAATCCCAAAAACGACCACTAGCATCGATGACTGACAATTTGCATTTTGATGGTACCTGGAACAGAACAAAACATGTTGGACGACCACTAGCTGTTTGTTCTTGATATTTCTTAAATAATTCGTTATTAAATTGACCTGTCAATTAGCTTAACTAAAACCCTGCATGGAATCATAACAAACGTGTTTCATTGTTAGCTTGTCTAGCGTCTTCTCTCGCGTGTGGCCAGGTTTTGACCTTCAGAAATGTCTGAATTCGAAGTAAACATCAGTTGTTTTGCCCAGTCCAGCTAAATTAACTAACAGAATGAAAAACCCGTATATTAAAGCTTTTAATGATCTCTAAAATAAATTATTTGCTTCAAAAAGGGAAGTTAATTAATTTCACAAATAAATTGGAGAACAATAGTCGAAAACAATAGAACTTTTCGATTTCGATTTTCTCGTGATATCCAGTCACGATATACTAAGAATGTTACTTTACCAAAAGAGGCAAAGAAACTAAGCCAGTTTTGTCTCGTTTATGATCTTAAATTTTCGTTTTGAAATTCATTGTCAGTGTTACAAAATAGCAATCGAAAACTTTCTGGTGGACAAAGCAATATTTTCATATTTTTTGTTTACCTTTTTACTTTAGACAATTAAAGTTAAAGACGGGTTTGTGAATAAATAAAAAGTAAATAAAATATCTGCACGGAATCAGTATTCTTAGTGTTTTTGAAGAAAACAGGATTTGATTCACTTGTAGAAACTAGTCTTGGCGTATAAAATAGAAGTTTTCGCGTCGGTTGAACACAATGACAAGCACTTTGATCAGTTCTGGGTTCGCTTTGAAAAAATGGCACTTGTTAATAATTTACGTAATTGGCCAGCACCAAATAACACAGTCTTTGAAAGGATTAGTCAATAAAAACGCTCATTTGAAATGAATATAAAAAGAAATAAGATCAAATTATCCTGTGCGTAGCTTCGTAAATCATTGTATCCGTGTAGATTCTTGACGGATTTTCGGTCTTCGAAATGATTTTTTTATCTATCTATTGACACAGACTCCGAGGCGACTACACAAAAACATTGTAAAGATTGTGTAATATAACGAAAACCCTGAATGGGTTTTTGTTTTTCCTACTTTACTGAAAACAAAACATCAAACTGTTAACGGAGAAAAAGTTAGAAAACGGGACTTGTGCTCGAGATAGCGGGGGTTCCAGATAACCGATAGTGAAAGACTGAAAAAGTCATCAAAGGAAAATGCGGTTTGTGTTCGACATAGCCAGGGTTCGAGATAGTCGATAGTAAAAGAAATGGTTCAAGGAAAGTGAGTTTATGTTCGAGGTGCGTTGTGCCCTGATTTGCACACTCTGTCGTGTGTTCAATCACTCGCTTCAAAGCATTTTCTTAATGTAATACCTGCATCATAAAAATCTTGATAAGAATCGCTTTAATACAACAGACAAACTATCAAGCAGTCGAGGCCTGATAGCTAGAAGTACTGTCTAACCAAGGCTGAAACACAACTGGATGGCTTGTTTCTGTCACTTAGATTTTTGCTCTTGATAGAAAAAGATTTATCTTTTTTGGCATTGTTTGGTCAGCAATTGACAAAATAGTGAAGATTTTTTTAATTCTGTATTTCTTTTGACGTTACGACGGCATTGGTTCCGCTTTAGAAATGTATTCTTTATGAAGATAATATTCATTTTCAGAACATGTGTTATTACAAAATTAGAAGTAAATTTCCTTTTAAAATATAAACAAAGGATAAATAAATAGGCATAAAAATCGAACTGAAATGAAATGAATTCCCAGCGCACAAAATTTATCCCAAATCAGCAAAAAAATCAGAAAATTATTATTATTATTATTTTTTTTTTACCAAACAAAAATACAAACAAAAAAGTGGAGGGGATAGCAACCCGTCGGACGATTGGATTCTCCAAATGATTCCATTCTGGCGAGTATAGTCCAAATTCTCTGCTCAGACTAAAAGCTTTTTCTATATATTAAGAAAGCGGTCTTTTGTCTTATACAATGAATAATTTAAAATGATCCTGGCAGATGTGTGTTCAGTCATTGTTGAAATCGCTTGGCAACTTTCCTTTCATTTTTACAATACATTCTCAATAGCTTTGGCGCCACGGTTTCGATCCATTTCCTACTAATTTGGACCATTCGTCTCTTTGGACAACAATCCAGAGTAGACATTCGTGGCAATAGTGAAAATAATTTTGATTTTCTTTCTCTAAATTGCTTGGCGACTTTTTTCCTCGATTTTCTCGTATCTTAACGCTTATGGCGCCAAGGAATCAAATTACTTCCTTTTAAATCGAGGTTTCAGACAGTTCAAGTGGAAATTCGAGGCAGAGAGTCGGAAAATATACCGTGTGGCGACAAAAAGAGGCAACTGATCGCTAATCTCCCGCCTTCATTATTAACACATCTGAGTCGTTAAGCCTCTATCCGCTCGACGTCACGGGGGACTGTCTAGACAGCACTATCAACATGTCTAGACCGAGTCTCGATAACAAAATGAAACACTTTGCATTTTGCATTCTCGACCGGTGATGTATTGTCTAGCGCGCTTAGCCCTGATTGGTCCGGTTCACTCAGGCAATAATTGACCTGGCAAGAAAGAATATTGAGATTCAGAAAACAACCCTGACAGCCCAACGAATACCTGTTCTATAGAAATCCTTTGAGTTCAATTATTTACGCCATCAAGGTCTCATCGTAGAGGAAGAGAAACCTTATGAGAAGGTTCTAGTAGTGGATCCATCACAGGTAAGGCAAGTCTGTACGTTGTTCAAGCATATGGTTGTTTCATTGTGAAATTTCTTGATCAACTTGATGTCTTTCATCACAAAAACCCTAGTTGAAGTTTACTCGTCAAACTAGAATTATTTTTGACCTTAATCACGTGTGTCAAAGCATGTGTAATCATATCAGATGTTTGCCTCACTAGACCTAATACTAGATTCTACTTCCTTCGACTTTGTACTAGAGCCACAGCCGTCTGCTGCCTATAGTCTCGCTAATCCAGTCAACTCGCGATGGAGAAGGAAAAGTTTCAAAGAACTGAAAATCCTCTACTCGATGAAATCCTTCAAAAGTACAGAGATTGTTCAACAGATTCAATTTCTGGGCCCAAAGGATTTGGCGAGCCACTTGGCAAAAAGCCGTGGACCGTATCTTCAGACGTGAAAGGGAAACAGACGTTTGTTTCGTCTGGGGAGCCAGTAAGGGCAGCACGGAATCACTCTGTACTGCGCTCGGTGACTGCCAGGATGCACGTAGTCACAGCTAAAGACCAGGGACCATTGAAGTTCAAAGAAACCCTGGTAGATCAAATTCCCTTGGCCTGCTTTAGCTACGGTGGTGAAAAACGACTCTGTTTTAAAGATCTGGTCGAGAAAGTCTTGAAAGGATTCAGCACCCATGCAATTAACAGTGCACGCGATCGATTGCAAATTTTCTGCCCTCGCTGTACACCACAACAATTAGAAATTCTCAAGTTGGCTGGGGTACTGCCATGGTCGTGTACATCAGCTGGTTTAATTACTAAGAGTGATTCATTTCGATTAATTGGTGCTCTGACATGCTCATCATTTCCTAGAAGAAACAGTCGAATATTTTCAGTGGAAAGTCTGGAGGTATATCACGAGTGTTTTGGTGGCTGTGTAGGGACGCTGGAAATTGAAGCCTACACTGACCCGTATGCAGAGTGTGTAACTTGCTCACAATGTGATGGAGTTTTCTCTCCTAGGACATTTGTGACTCATACACATAGCTCTGGAGAGGTGCATACATGTCACTGGGGTTTTGACAGTGCTCAATGGCGGTTATATTTAATGTTATGCAACGACCACCCCACTTTACATGTGCAAATGATGTGGGAGACGTTGACCAGTAAGTTTGCTGAAGGAAATTATCGTAGGAGATTTAAGCGCGAGTACGATAATGATGCTGAGTACAGCTTCAATTCCAGGCAGTCGAGGACAAGTCCTGGTTTTCCTGGAAAAAAGTTTCGACCTGAAAGTCCTCGAGATGGAAGTGTGAGCCCCAAGCACAAAGAGCCTGAAGAGCGTTACGTTTGTTGCTCAAATGGTGTTGTAACATCGTGTACCAATGGAGGAGACATCATGTGTCGGCGATCAGCTTTCAGGCCTTGGTCTCCAAATGGGAATGGAAGGCAAAATGGAAGATCAGTCGATAAAGTGGTCGCCAGCACTATGTCAGTGATTCCGCCTGGTTCACCTGCCAGGATTTTTACACCATCTACAATTTCTTCACTTAACACTGAGTGCCACTGTGGAAGTACAAACTGCACTCATCGTGGACAAAACACCTTCAAGAGTTCCAGCCCCAAATCTACTTCCCCCTCTCAGCAATTATCAGAGAACATTTCCACCCCGACAACGAAAGACCCATTGTCTTTAGAGAAAACTGCTAAAGACATGTTAGATGTGGTCAGTTGTGAAAATCATGGCTGGAATACTTTTGAAGAAGCTTATTCCCATTTGCAAAATGGCTTGAAGGTTGGGGTCAACTCTGTTAATATATCAATTACAGAGGAGGATATTTACCAAACTCTCGTTCGACACATAAGTAACGGCGAGCCTCCAAATGTTAAAGAACTTAGCTCTATTTTAGCTAAAGATTTACAGGAAATTTTATCTCACAATGAAATGAAAGTAAAAGAACTATACACTGAGAAAGCCAAGATTGAAGATGCTTTGGATTCCATAAAGCGAGAGCATGCAAATAGAATCGAAGAACTGTACGATGATTTGAGAAAATCGAAAAAAGACCTACGTCTTTGTCAAGCCAGGTACAGAGACGAAACCCATGAACTTCAAAATAAAATCAACAGTCTTGAAGCTGAGTTGAGGCGCCAGAAGTTCGACAAAGAAGGGAGTGTAGGGTGCAGTAGCTCTAAAGAGTCACTTGAAGTCCTCCAACAAGAAGTAAGAGATATGAGTGTTAAACTTGAACAAAAGGACAGCTTTTGTAGAGAACTTGAGAACGAACTGAGCTCACTCCATGCTTGGATAAAAGCTCAAACTTATCATCCTACTTCGACTATTTTATATGGCTATCGTCCACACAGACCACAATCTCGAACTGTAATCCAAAGTGTTCAACTTGTGAATGGAAATTCCGAAAAATCGACACCAAAGTCGAATGGAGTCATGCGACACGACAGCTCTGAGGAAGACGTATAAAACCAAAAAATGTAAATATTATTTTTATACGAACTTGGTATTTCAAAATTAATTATAAGCCTAGAGTTCAGAATTGTTGTGCGAATGTTTGGCATAGTTTAAAACATTTTATTACGATGATATACATTTTTATAATTTTCCTGTCTCCGCAAAAATGCCCAGAAACATTTATTGTAATTTGCTTGGTGTTACAAAAATAGTTATAAGCTTATGGTTCAGAAATGTTGTGCGAATCTTTGGCATAGTTTAAACATTTTAATACGAGGATATACATTTCTATAATTTTCTCGACTGAGACACTATTATTGTTACTTGCTTGCCAAGAAGCGCTTTCTTCAAAGGCTATCAAGGAAGCTGCTCGAGACAAAACAACCCCCTTTCGCAAACCACTAATAAAGGTTTCTCTTAGAAGGTTCCATTACGTGTAGACAAAACAATCAAACAAGCCATAGCTGGATTGTCTACTGTGGAAGCTCTAGAGCGAACCAGCTTATTAGATTTTTTTCCGCAACCGATCACTTTTTAGGCCTGTGTCTTTCCTAGATAAAGACTCTCACACGGAAAACGTTTATTTGCGACAAATAATGCCATTCTCTAAAAGTCTAAGTTATTTAGCTAAGCAAGTAATAAGGTGTATTCAATCGATGACCAAGAAAGTGTCACAATTTAGAAGCAATTTAAACTCGTTATGTGATTCTTTTCCGACGTTTTTGCGACGCGCTGGTTGATATTGAAAGACAAATAAGAAAAATTATCGTTGAACATAATTTTAAGCTCGGCCATAAATGTATATTCATAAAATATATCAAAAACGATTAATTATCATAGTAGACATAACAAATTTTGGAAGAAGAGAGGTATTTTTTAAATACGAAATTTTCAATTGCACTTGCTGAAATAGTTTGCATTGTAGACAGAACCAACTAGGCTTCAATAGATAAGAAAATAACCACCAAACATGTAAAAATTACGTCTCTTGAGCTCCTTATATTTCGTGTTCTACACGTTAAAGTATTTATTAGTTATATAAAAGTTAGTTTCAAAGCTTGAAAAGCTGATGTTATATAGATTGAAAATAAATTTTCTGTTGGGTTTTGGACTAGAGTCTGGGCTTTTGTTGGTCAGTGACCCTAGGGGCGCCGCGAACAAATGAAACCGCCGCCAAAAAACAACATAAATTTGACAGAAAGGTTCTCTCTCAGACACCAATATATCTCAGTGGGAACTCTTTTTCCTTTCAAAACACGAGACCAAATGAATGATTTTTAAGCTTAATGGAGAAGTCATAATAAATCGAAAGAGAAAACGAGATCAAAAGCTCCAGATTTTTCTACGGAGTTGAATTTCTGGACTTTTTTTGTCCGATAGTAAGTAGTTGCTGTCAGCAGTAGACGAGCTGATTAAGGCTCTCTTATGCTAGTGTGGCAAATAGTTTGTTTAATTAGCCATGCCTTCTGATACTTTGAGATTTAATTAGCTTGCGAGGGGTTTTACGGATAGGTTTCACTGCCGGCGCGTTTGCAAGAGTTTTAAGATACCATCATTGGACAACAATGTCCCCCTCGTAGTTGCGCTTTAAGCTTGTCAAGATTAGAATTGAATCTTAGACACTAGTCTCCGTGCTTGACGGTATTGTTTCGATATGTGATAAGGTATCGAAAGTGCGCTGGCGTCTGAAATTGCTCTCCACGCGCGCTCATCTCAAAAAGAGTTAAGCCACCAGCTGCTTTGCCTGGAAGCAAAGAAAACCTTGTTTGATGATGGATTCCTTGTCAAGACTCACATGGTAGACATAAAAGAAACATTTCTAGAATGCTACATTGTCAAACTTTTTTATTGACTAACTGGCGGATGACTTTGTCCTGAATTTTACCTTTTTTTAACCAAACCATTCGGTCTTTGCTTTGTTTCTAAACTCAAATAGACTATTGAATGAACTACAACACAAAATCAGTATACTAAAAAATGAACTTCAATGAGGCGCGCCCATGGTTTCATCCATCGTTTCGCCTACTGGTTTTCTATTATTAGCTGCGTTCAACTTGGCCTTGGACAGTGTTTTTTTTGATGCAAATGAAGGTTGGTTATAGTCTCACAAAATCTAAGCAGGTTTTAATTCAACAATTAGTCAACCGTAAACCTTATATAGATAAGATTGCGCGTTGTGTAGCTTTTTGCGGCAGTATGCCCTGTTTTGAACGAAGAGTCAGAAACATCGAGGTTAAATGAAGAGTAAACTAATACCACATGTATGGAGGCTTTTTTCTTCGACCTTTTTTCAAATTGTTTGACGAATGTCAGGAGATGTCGTGGGGTTGTTTAAAATAGTTCCAAGCGTCATATCAAAGGCGCCTTTTCTGACAGATAAAAGACATGTCCTGAAAAGTGTTTATTTCGACCCAGACAAACACCTGTTGATTTCCTTTGTTTGAAAAAGGTTTTGTAGAACTATTTATTATAGACCTGTATTAAATGTCTGCTTGCCACATGGCCCAGATAAACCTCCTTTATATAGGACCACCTTTTGTACAGTGTGGGTCGTTTAATAAGGGTGTTCGATCTTGGTTGTCTAACAGAGGTGGTCACTCATGGAGGTTCCACTGTAATGATAAACTACAAAATGGTTGTCTAATAGAGGTGGTCACTCATAGAGGTTCCATCGTGATGGTAAATTACAATTAAATATATCACTATTTCAAAAAACGTTTGTTGTCGCATTAAGTCTACAGTGTACACTCCAAGACTGCAAAGGATTTTGGTAGTTTTCTAGTAATTAATGTAATCATAGCATGTTTTGGTTGCATAAAACATGAATACAAAAGGCTTAATTGCTCATAACGCTTGCTGGAATGCTTCAAAGGCACAAGGAAACATCACACGAGGAAAGACAATAGTAAATAGATTGACTAAAAGAAAAACTGCCAAAATCCTTTGCAGTCTTGGAGTGTACACTGTGGACTTGTTGCGACAATGTTTTTTTGTATAATAACTAGACTGGTTGTCAAGTTCCTTGTGTAAATTTGCTATCATACGATCTATAGATTGTTGCAAATAAATAATGTAGATGTGTGGATCGAAACATCTGTACGTTTTTGCAATTAAATTTCAAGCTAGTGACAGCCCAAGTCCTAGTTACTACTAGTTCAACTTTCTTTAATCACGAATTGGTCGTTTAATAACAGGTACCAAAACACAAAAATCGACGGAGCTCTATTTTATACGAGCATTCAAGGGACAAAGAGCACAGGTTGTCCTCTTTAAAATGAATTGCGAGTCAAATAGAAGATGTCCGGTATGAAGAGGTTTCAACCTTTGTAATACGGACACCAAAGAGAGGTGAAAAAGAGCGGTGTCCGTAATATAGAGGCGTGTGTTGTTATGAAGTTCCATTTATAATTGGAACTTATGTATGGAGTTTTCAGTAGCCACTTAGATAAAACTTAATGTTGGGCGTAACTGCAAGCATCGGACGTTCAGCCCAGTTAACCTCTGTAATTGGTAACGTTAATTACGTTAGTTCTATACAAGCGAAAATCTCTATGAAAAACTAATATACAATGATTTAGTTAATGTTATTAATGAACAATCTTTGATTGACTGCTTCAGATAAATGTTCTCCTCTGCTGAAAACTCTCAAGTGTTTGAGCACTGGAAAGGTTGTTGATGAACATTACATCAGCTGGAACACACCTTTGCAGTTCTGTACCTAGCCTGTATACAGCCCTCCCCTCCCCGTGCGGGGAGAAACGTTAATTCTCTCCCTGTTATTCCCCGCAGGGTTGGGGGGGGGGAGGATGGGTAACGGCTGTACACAGGCTATTCTGTAACATAAACTTGGATACCTTAATCAATTCCTATCAGCGAATACGAGCACATGTATGAAATGTTACATTCGAACAATTTCACTTTTAAGGAGACTTAGTCAAACTTGTTGCCATGACGACTAAAAAAAATTAAAATTTGTAACTTAAATCTTTGTAACCTTAAATTAAAAAAAAGAAATTTAATTATAAAACTTTTAATTGTGTTTATTTTCAACTAGATTTTAATGAGGCTAAGCCAAGCTTTGTTGCCACATGACAATCGAGAACATTTGAAATTTCCCCTTTGAACCTTAAATCGAACATTAAATGAAAAACATAAAATTTGCTTTGTGTTCCTGCCAGAGCTCAGTGATTATTGGCCAAGTTAGATTTGGTACCAGTGAAGAAATTTGCATGAGTAGACTGTTCTCATTCATCGTACCGTCTGATGGTTGGAAATCCTTTGAAATAAAAAATACTCATGACAAAGGTTTTGCTAGTTCCTTAAACTGGTGGACTTTGCAGGAGTCTATTCTTGTCACTCTTGAACAATAGGCTTTGGAACCATTCACTGAATATTTATTCATAAGCATTTTAAATCTTGTTAAATGTTTTAAGGCCAGACTTTTTCGTTCTGTTTGGTTGCCATGGTGATTTCTACGATAACGAGGAAAGACTTCACTGCTCGCCAGGGTATAATGAATAAAATAAATAAATAAATAATAGAGCAAATTATAAAATGATGCCGTTGTTGTGCCGTATTTGTCTTGTTTATGTGAACTTGCTATTCAACATGAATTCTATTCAGTCTTTGTAGTTTTTAAGGGAAACTACTTTTAACGAGCTGAAGATACAAATTGTAAAGCGGTACACGAAAGAAGGACAAGTGACAGGAAAACGATTGACGCGAAGTCTTGTCCAGGAGATAGCGTGGCTTAGTAGGCCAAATATAGAGAGAGAGTTCTAAAATTAGTCTTCATAATAAGACCTATTTTTAATCGGCAGACTATTATTGTGTCCGGATAAACAGCCTAGGGGAAATTTCTTGAAAAGTCTAGTTACCTTAGCAACCTATCAAAAACTAAATTAAGAACTTTTTGGATTGAAATTCTCACTCTAGAAGTTTAAATCATCCGTTGTACGGAGAGTGGATAGTGCTATTCGTTGCATATATCCTTATTCAATGGATAAAATAGTGGGATTTTCCAATATATATTCACTGGATAAGGGTTTATCGGCCTACGGGTAGCACTATCCAATCCCTCAAAAAAAATTAAAAAACAACAACAAACAAACAAACAAACAAAAAAACAACAACAACAACAAAAACAAAAACAACAACAATAAGAAAAGTAGATAAAAAATGATAATAATAAAACGCGAGAAGACAGCAGTTTTTTAGTGATAGAAAACCTCAATTTTCTTTGAGCCTCTTGAGCCTCTTTTACTTAAGGGTCATAGAGATTTTGACGAGATGCAATTTACATTAGGCTAGAAGGGTGTCAAGACACGAATACGGTAACTTTACCATCTAATATCCCTTCTCTCAAACAAACAAACAAACAAACAAACAAACAAACAAACAAACAAACAATTAACAAACAAACACACAGGCACACAGACAGACAGACAGACCAAACAACAACAACAACAACAACAACAACAACAACAAAAACTGAACCAAACAAACAAACTGATACATTCATACAAACAAATAAATTAAATAAATAGATGAACGAATGAATGAATAAATAATTGCAAGCTTTGCCTGTAAGTCAGCGAATAAATTTGAAAACAATTGTTTCCACATTCGTACGTATCTCGAACCGTAGCAAAAAAGATGTGTTTTCAGAATAAGTGCAAAAAATACTTGAGAATGAAGAAGTACACAAAACAATGAAAGGGGAAAAGATCAATAAAATGGTTAAATGAATGAATGAATGCATTAGTGAATGAGAGGACGACTGAATAGTTGAGAAAGTGAATAAATGAATAAATGACGCAGCTAGCTTGACTAGTAGCAAAGTTAAAGGATAAAAAGCCAAGTAATCAACTATTCCTTTCAAATAAAAACAGACGTAAAGCTTTCAGACTAAACGTCCCCACATTCTCACCTCCCTCGACCACTAACACTAATTGTCTAATTCCTCTAGAAAATCACTTTGTCAAGACACGGAATAGGCATTTTATTGACCAGACTTTGTACAAATCCGCCTATTAATTGTCTGGGGAACCTATCCCTAGACCCGTTGACGCCGTAGCTAAGATAGACCATGATAAGACTTCGTGTGCCCTATAAGCACTTCAGTTTCCAATGTGTTTAGATACTGTGTTGAAAGCTTCTTAATTTACTCGCCTTCGGTTGAAAGCCACAAGCGGATATTCATTATGGCGTCTATGTAAGACACCAAAATAAGCTTTTAACTTCAAATGTGAGCAGTGGTTGCATTTTTGCTAGATCAAAGTAAAAAAGGTTCTAATTCTATAAGCTGCCATGAAAGCGGTGTAAACACAGGATAGGGTTTGGGTAGAAAAATGGTGCAAAAAACTACCAGTAGCAAATGATTTTGTTCCATGGTTTTTGGTCATGGTTGGTACACACGCAACGTTTTCTTTTTCCTCAGTTTTTCTGTCTGTGCGAACACAAATGCAACTAAGACAAGCGCAATTTTCTCAGACCAGCACTCAGTGACGTACATGAAAATTGATCGTTTAGAACTAAACTAGTAAATACGGAATAAAAGTTTGAACTTTTTTCGCCCATTTTCCAAAATGGTCCGATGCAAGTTATAAATGTAATGTCACAACGGCTGTTTTTACTTCTCAAGGACTTTGATATCAGCTCTACGTGTGTCTACAATAATACACAGCGACGATTTTACAAGCCTCTAAAGTTCCCTTAAAAAGAGGTCAATAATCATGAAGAACGAATAGAATGATAAACAGGCTGTCAAGGTGCCAGGTTTTAACGTTCAAATTGGTCTCGACATTACTAAGACTTCCAGGTGAAGCCCAAAGGTTAAGTAAGACTTTCAATCTGTCTTCGGAATCTTTAAAATTTTCCTTAATTCATTTAGTGTCTGCGTTGAGCAATGAAACATTGCAGACGGAGCTCGTTGTCTCACTGTACGTTACTTGATAATACAGTATTTACGGATCGTGTAATCAAAGCTCCCATTGGCTGAGATTCTGAAGGGAGGGGGCGCTTCCCTATATAGACCTAGCTGATCGATTCTTTTGGCTGAAGATCATTTTTTAAACGTAATTTAACAAATTTAAATGCACAGGTGAAAAAATAACATCCCATCATCAAACATACATACATGATGAATTCACATGTTGATTATTGAAATGAAGAGGAAATATACCTTTCCTGAATTCACATGACTCATCACGAAATAATAGGTTCACGTCAAGGCTGGGGTGAATTGATCTATACATTCACTCATCCACCGCAGTCTCCACTTGAATCTTTTGTTTTGTGGTTAGTCACACGAATTCAGGGTCTATTGACTGCAGGTGATTACCCAATAATGGTGGAAAACAAAACTATCTTAAGAAGATTCATGGTAGTTAAGACCTTTTGAGTTAAGAATGCACAGTGCAAGGAATTTGGTGTGCTTCTCATCGTTAGGGCGGGGACCGTCTTACCTTTTAGGTGCCAAAATCACGGGACTCACCTGGCATGATGGTGCCGATGCTGGTCAGGAGCCCATGTGCTGGTACGATATACCAAGAGAGAAAGTGCTTGATCTTATGGAATTCAATTTATTGGTACCTTGTAGTTAATCCACGCGAATTTTAGTACCTTTTAGGGGCGAACATGAAACTTCTCAACGATCACTCCCATACTAAGTAAATGGGAGTCCCCCAGCCCCGCTTTAACGTCGAATGCTAATTTGGGCCCCTAGTGGGTGTATGTTGATTACAGTAACAGTGTATGTCAGTGTAATTTATGTTTGTCAATCGTAAAACCTTCTCTAAAGAATTGCAAAGGGCGTAAGCTTGTGATGTTTTATGAGGCCAAGGGTATCCACGATGATATCTGACCCTCTTCAATCTTTTCCATTATTCTTCAGTCCAGGCAGATAACGAGTTATTTGTGCTGTAAATTATAGCCTGCCGGAAGAGGGGTCAGGCCATGAATCCCCTGGAAAACGCACGTAATTAGAAACCCAGCAAAGGAATATGGATTGAATAGCATGCAGCATCACGTAAATACAACGAGGAATTCCTCACGTGATTTTTGTCGATTTTACGTAATATTGCGTTTTCCAGTAGAGACGGGGTTTCAGACAGACGGAATACCAGACAAACAGACACACCGCTCTAGACAAACAGATAGACAGACTTCTACAGACGCTAATAAGTATCTTTATCAGGATATCATTTGAAGAGGGCGGATCCTCGACCTTTAACGCCAAAACAGGCGTCGATGAGTTTGGATGAACTTCATCACATGATGTTAATTATAGAGAGGAATGCTGGCAAAACTCCCGTTAACTTGAGTTAGATTTTATTCTGTAGGGAGTCACACGACTTGCTTAAAACAGCTTTAAAACAGATTTAAACCAGATATTTTGATTCAAAAAATTAAGTTGATTAATGAATTGCTCTTCTGCCAACGAAATAATTAACCCTGGGGGGAAGGGGGTCATTCATAATGGATTAGGGCTTAAGATTGTGTGGTTTCGTGCCGTTCTTACACGGTATTTCGGTTCCTATTTTTTACTTTATACTTTTGGCTGTTTTCTGTTTTTTGTTGTTGTTGTTGTTGTTGTTGTGGACAATTTTTGATGCGATTTTTTTCTCGATTTTTTTTTCTCGATTTATTTATTTATTTATTTATTTTCTTGGTGGTTCTGCGGTAATACGATACATCCCAAACTATCCCTTTTCAAAATAAAGTACATTATTATTGACGGTGATAAAACTGGACTTCAAAAGGGGAATACTGATCAGAAATTACGGAACAATATTTCAATATTCCAAGATAGTGTTTTCTGGAGCTGATCAAGTGTATTTTAAGAAGCTAGAATAAAGAAATGCTGCATGTAGTAGTCTCGTTTGTAGCTGTGTTTAGTCTCGACATATGCAACGCGCTCTGCCCCTGCTTTGTAGGAGCAGGCAGCATAAGACGAGTGGTCGAGTGGTCGAGTGGTTAGACCGTCGGTCTCGCAATCCGGTGGTCCCGAGTTCGAGTCCCCGCTCTGGTCACTAGCTGAAGCTGAATTCGTTCAGTTTCAAATTCAGTTTCTCGACCGTGCTTGTATATAGCCAACTGGTTCGCCTCCTTGCCAGTTGGGATTCATAATTGAGGCCAGGGCAATCAGTTATGTAAACTACCGGATCACCGGTAATAATGTTTATACCCTCAATAAATAAAATATTTTTGTAAGCTTTAGGAAATACCCTCTGCCAGCAGAGAAGCAACGCTCTTTCATTAGACTGGTATAAAAATGGCTGAGAGCAAACTGAGTTAAAACTAACTAACAAATTAAGTAACTATAACTGACTGACTGACTGACTGACTGACTGACTGACTGACTGACTGACTGACTGACTGACTGACTGACTGACTGACTGACTGACTGACTGACTGACTGACTGACTAACTAACTAACTATCACTAACTAGCAAACACAAATAAACAAACAAGTAAATAAACGGAATTTTCACACTGAACGTGTCACTGCGCACAGCTTTGAGACCAGTTGAAAATGGTATTGACCACAGGAAGCCCAGCAAGTAGGGAAGATGAACGTAACGAACGCCATGTTCGACGTCGTATCTGTCAAGCTTGTCATTATCACCTGCGGAACATTGGTAAAATCAGGAAGTACCTAAGTCAGGGCACTTCTGAGATTCTGGTTTATGCATATATCACTTCTAAACTGGAAAATTGCAATGCATTACTTTATGGCCTCCCCAATTACATGTTAAACAGGTTATAGTCTACAAAACACTGCAGCAAGGATAGTAACTCTCACAAAGAAGTCGGAGCATACTACCCCTATTCTGCGCAAGCTCCATTGGCTGTCTGTAAAGTTCCGCATCATCTTCAAGGTTTTGCTGTTAGTCTACAAAGGTCTCAATGGTCTGGTTCCTAGCTACATATCAGAAATGCTGCCTTACCGCGCCTGTTCTCGTTTGCTGCGCTCTGGCTCAGAAATTGTTGAATATACCAAAAACATCTTTAAAGACACTTGGAGATAGAGCGTTTTCAGTTGGAGCTCCGGGACTTTGGAACGATGTACCATATGAAATAGCCTCCGCAGGCAACTCCTTATTATTCCTCCTTGGGCTTCCTTTGTAGCGGTTATTTTAACCGCGCGGAGACTGAGTACGAGACATGGAGAAAAGAGAGAGGAGTTGCTTTCCCCCTTCTCTCCCCACTCTTCTTATCCCTTTTCGCATTTCACCTAAACAGAAAGCCCAACACCCGACACTAAGCAAACAGTGTTGCCTGCGGAGGAGGCTATTCCCTAACGTGTTTTACAATTCATGAACAACAGACACTGCTTGGAATTAACGTCAATAACGTCACGTTCCGTGTCACACTTCGTGTCAATTTACGTAGCGAACGCACGTTCCATTTCACACTTCGTGTCAATTTACGTAGCGAACGCACGTTTCATGTCACATTTTGTGTTATACACATGAAATGTGCGAATGTCACGTTCCACAGATCGTTCGTCACGTTCCAACATGATCGTTCTATTCGCACTAAGTAACTATTATACTAAATATTTTGCTGTGTTCTCCAAATTAAACCCGAATTACTGCAAGCTATTTCCTGCGCGAACAAGTTGTATGCCACAAGCTGTTAAATCGTTGACGGGAATAATGTTCGACGGAGGTGATTGTTCACGGTCATTCTTCATGTCTTGAAATCCTGTTACAAACTGCTTGTAGTATTTCTCATCTACGTATGGAACAATATCAACCATGACCGGGTGGAATAATGATGCATTTATTCACCGGAAAATCTTTTATACTCTTTGTTGTAAAGTTTTTAAGATATATAATGCGTTGATTGGCTGACTGTCGTGTTTATATCAGAGGACAGAGACATGACTTGCACTAAAACCTTAGAAATATTTTATACGAGCAATATAAAACAATCGCTCTATGTACACAGTATTGTGATTTAAACACACTGGAAGATGTAGAGCGCTCGATTCTTGTTTCTAAGCTTGCTTTTCTTGTGCTCTTCATCTCCCACCGTGTTTCTATCACAGTACAGAGACATACGCACGTGTTTTACATCACTTTACTGCGGACTGCTTGCAGAATTTCTCAATGTACGTATCTAGCAATATAAACCAGGTGGAGCGATTCATTTATCTATACTGGAAGACGTTTTCTAATTGCACATTAATTAATTATTAGTAGTTTATTGCAAGTTGCCATAGAACTGAAGAAAGAAGAAAATAAAGAATAAATGAAGGATGGAAAGGTAAACTTGTGAGTAAATAATCATAATGCATGAATATAGCAATAGAAAAACAGAAGAAAAGTTATAGGAATACTCAACAAAAATAAAACGGAAAAAAGAGACGAGGCGACGAAGTCCATTATCACACTCTAATAATTCCCAGTGGCAAATTCAGAAGTATAATAGTTTAAAAGGACGTGTCAAATTATTCCATTTTCTCCAGGCTGGCACTAAAAGTGAAAAAAAAAAGAGGTGCAGATGTCTTGCTAAACATTTTGTAGTTTTTCAGTACGTGGCGAATTATTATGTTTTTCTTCTAAAAATTAAGAGAGAAAAAATACGATTCTATTTCGCAATTTCTATTTGCAATTCCATTTTAAAAGGACGATTAAAAAGTAGACGAAGAAAAGATTTTTCTGCTTCAAAGCAGTTTGTTTCCTGTGATTCTATTTGACTCCATCCAAGGTAAACATGCAGGTGTAGTACAGATTAAAGCTTGTGAAATGAACGAACGAACGATTGAATGAAGGAACGAACGATTGAATAAACGAACCAACAAATGAATGAACGATTTTTATTTCTAGAAGGTTTAACAAGTATTTGGTAAATGCTACTAGTTTAGCGTAGCGGATCTTACTGAAAAATCGCGTTAAAGCGTGAAACAAAACGCATAATATTTCGATTACCCCCACTAACTAAAAGCATCGGTGGAACAAGAAAATGTGATCTAAGAGAAAGTATCGATTTGACCGCTGCTTTGTTATCAAAGATTATATTTCAAGATAGCCCTGTCGTAAAACCATAAATCTAAAGGATCAACTTCCTTTCTAAGGACGACCATTATCTGTGCTGCCTTTAGGATGGTAATTCTAAACTCCATGATTAACACTGCCGCCGTACGGGCTGAAATTCAGGAATTAATGTTCTGCGCTGCGTGGCCCTCTCTCAAATATCGGCTTAAATAGTATTAGTGCTAAATGCCTAAACTAATGGGTAAACAGTTGGGAGAAATCTCACGTGTTTAGATTCCTATCTCGTTGAGGAAGTTCATCCATTACCGTTTTAGCGAGAGATTATCCAAAAAGCTTAAACGCAGTTCCAAAAAGGACATATTAATCTGTATTTCCTGAGAATACAAAGCAGTTAATTTTTGCATGTGAAAGTTCTCATCTGGGCTTTTAGCGACGTCTTCGATGCGTTTGGTTTGGCACGGGTTGTGAATAATAGAAGCTGAGTGAATTGATCATTTTATCTAACTCAAGTTGAATCGCTCACTTAAACATGATCATTGCTAAGTTTGTAAGTTGATAACTGCTGTAAAAGCGACAATTAATGATTTGGTAATCAGTCTCCAAGATGCCTTTTCTATTAGGCACCTGTTTCCATGTTCCTGTGTTCACTCGCCGGTGGGGTTAATCAACGCCTAGCATTAAGTTGTGACGTTTTTGACAAATTTATTCATTAAGTAAACTTATTTTTTGGTTTTGGCCTTAAGGGGGAAATTGAGGCTTTATAAAGAAGTGAAAGCTTTAGTTCTGTCATTGGTTTGATACAGTCATAGACAACACATTACAGAAAGAAGACATGCAACTCTGTACACTTGTTTTTGTACTGCTGATCTTGGCTGGTTCACCGAGTAGTTGGCCAAAAGCAGTTAGTGCAAGATCTTTAGGATATAACGAAGACATGAGTGAGTACCTCGATTATTTAGCGTCAAGCCGAGGGGAAAAACCTCTAGAAGAATCAAAAGCACTACAAGAAGACAGCCCACTAGAAATTTCCAAAAACGAGGCAAGACCAGTATGCCGTAGTGGTGGGTGTCTTGAAAGAGGCTCAGAAGTAATGAAAAATCAAGATCCAAAGCAAATAATGTTGCCTCAAAATCGTTTTTTTCGAGAAGCTTCAAAACGCGAAGGACTGAGGCCACCATGTTTTAAAGGTAAATGTCCTGAAGACGCTGTACGAAGACACCTCTTCATGAATTGAAGTCCGTACTACCTAACACAAGAAAGAATTAGCCCATGAATTCACTCTAACACTGAAAAGAAATCAAACCTATGTATTTTTCTAACTTAGCCCAGAATTTAGCACACAGATTTGCTTATAGTAGTTGTATCGCACATAGTAAATCAAGGAATCGCACATTTGAACAAACAAGCTTTTTTTCATTCAGTTGTTACGAAGACTTATCAAGGAACTGATATACAAAGCTGGTCTTGTTTAGAATGATCGCTGTTTGAGTCGAATTCAGAAGAGCGAAAGTCGACTGTTTGATGTCGCTTGTGTGTATAAAAACTGATAATGATTCTAGATCTATTTTATGTAGTCTTAGCTAATACGTTGGAAATATTAAATAAAAGTCTAGTTTTAAAGAAAATTCACAGTCATTCAATTTAGTTCAAAATGTTTTAATTATACTTACAAAAGTATTTACGTCGCAAATCTTGGCTTTTTACAACTAACTTTGTAGTCAAAAACTTGTCCATCATTCTAGTATACGTTTTTCTTCTCATTGTGATTTTTCTCTGAGAGCGCGCATTAGTGCCAGTCTTTATTTGTATGGCTCGGTAAACGTTGGAAGACTGATACGGTCATTTCCAGCGTAATCGTCGTGCATCCAATACCAAGCGTCCAAAAACAATCTCTTGTGAAAAATTCTGTCGTTTACCATAATTTCAGTGTTTGCAAAGTCAAAAGTGTGTCCAGCGTCATTAGCGTGTTGAGCGATCTTCGTTCTTATGTTCGCTTGTTCTCGTCTTTAGGAATCTCTCTCGCTCTCGTAGTGATTTTTTGCAGGGTCCCCTATACCTTTTGCGTGAAACGTGAATGACTGATTAATTTTGACGTGAAACGTGAATGGCTGATTAATTTTGACGTGAAACGTGAATGGCTGATTAATTTTGACGTGAAACGTGAATGGCTGATTAATTTTGACGTGAAACGTGAATGGCTGATTAATTTTGACGTGAAACGTGATTTAAGGCCTAAAATCTTTTTGCGTCCACGTGAAAGCAATTTTTGATTTTTTTGTGAACGTGAAAGCTTTTTTAATTATTCGTGACGCGTGAAAAGACCAAATATTTTTGCGCGATTTCATTTTGCAAAGGGGTATAGGGGACCCTGTTTTTGATATAGTCACACGCACTTCTTGTAAAGCCAACTGATCAAGGCTGTAGATGCAGCAAACGTCTTAGTAAATAAAAATCTTACAAGTCAAAGGCAAAAAGGATATTAATATAAAATTGAACTATGAATAATGACTGAAAATTCAATATTTTTTAAAATCCGAAACGTTTCAAATTATCCATGGCAACGATACTAGCAACTCAATTTGAACACAAATGGATTGAATTTTCTGAAATTTCTAATCACAGTGATGTTATCATATTTCGCCTTACAATAATATTTATTAACTTATATAGCGCGAATATCAATTGGGATTTTCATCCGCGCTTATATCTTATATCAATATAACAATATATCGGTTTTATAACACTCACTATAACGGGGCAGATTTGGAGTGTGATCCAGGAGTGTCCACCCCCCTGAGATGACTTTGGGCCATTTTCTCTTCGATACCTTTCCTCCGCCTTTGTCGCCCGGACTCCAGCGACCACCAAATGTTTTCATCACAGGCGATGTGACTTCAATGATGTCTTTTACGAGTGTACTATGGAAAATTTTCATGGTTTCTGAATTCTATAACGCTATAGTCCCCTCCTAAAGGCTAACACTAGACTCGCTCTTGCTTTTCTCAGCCTGCATTACCAGCTCTTGAAAGGAGAAGAGTTCGTAGCAACGCAGGCGTATTGTCCTCGAATTCTCTATAATATCAACAGCCCTAAATACAAACACAGATACCTCTATAATACCAACAGCCCTAAATACAAACACAGATACCTCTATAATACCAACAGCCCTAAATACCAACACAGATACCTCTATAATACCAACACCCCTAAATACCAACACAGATACCTCTATAATACCAACACCCCTAAATTGACCCTAAATACCAACACAGATACCTCTATAATACCAACAGCCCTAAATACCAACACAGATACCTCTATATAATACCAACACCCCTAAATACAAACACAGATACCTCTATAATACCAACACCCCTAAATACAAACACAGATACCTCTATAATACCAACACCCCTAAATACAAACACAGGTATCTCGAAAATACTAACACCCAAATACAAACACAGATACAAACACCTTTACACAGATGTGTACACCTAGTGCGAACACACCCCATAATGATATAAAAACATACTGGGTTTCATGCATAGTTTTGTAACAATCGACTGCTAACAGCTGTATTAAACAGTCCTCTTTCGATATGTTGGATGAATGATAGCAACCAATGAGGTCAAATCGAGGTTCTGGGGACATAAAATGCTAATTACGATTCTCTATTGTTAGACCGAAGCCTCGTTTTGAATTCCTTGTGTGGAATAACTCAACCAGTTTATGAAAAGAAGTCTGTCGTTCGGTGTAAATGACTTGTGTAAATTTCTAGTGTGACGTTATCGACGTCATACTTTTCAACCGGTGTTTGTTAATTAAAAACAATATTAAGCCCTTTTAACTGGGTTTTTATGGGTTTTGAAGACTTTAAAATACGTGATGTTGAAACGAAATTGCTTACAAGAACAAATGGATGTTAAGCAGCCAAGGGCGATAACGCGTTTCTAACTAGACTGGAGTCGCTCTAGTTATAGCGATGATTAACACAGGTGGACAGTGCATTAGTCTGCTATGAAAGAGGTGAAAGTGTACCTCATAGTGTCATTTGATGGTGCATTAAGAGTTTTGTCTTAACTGATACATAAAAGGCCCTACCGCACGTGCATTGTCTATGACAATTGGTCCTCAACAACTTTTTTGCCAAATTCATATCACAAATGCACTTGTTATGTGAAATTGTGTTGACTGGGTAAGTCCATTTATAAATCAATCGATCAATCAATTGTCTTAGACAATTGCTCATTTTGAAGAGCATTAAGGAGTAAGGATGGCACAGTTGGTTAGTGCGAGTTTCATCTCCGGATCTCACATCCTTGTTTCAACTTCTTTCCTTTCCGTGTAGCTTTAATTAGCTTTAAATATACCCTTAAAACGGAGCACTGATGGAGAGAGGGGAGTAAAATGAGCGCACTGTCGACCTCAAGTTTATCAGTTACTCAAGTTACTGTCACAAGTTATCGACGTAAAATATGGTCGTTTTACTTTACTTTACTTTAAGGCTGCTGGTTCACGCATTTGACAAGCAGAATTGCAGGTGAAATACGCGAACTCAGTGAGGTACTGTTCATTAGCAAACATACACAGTTCAGACTCGTATAGACGTTGGCGAATGTTTTGCCAATACAAGGGAGATTTTCTTTGTTTGAAATTTTATTCCCTAAAAGGATTGTATTGGGAAAACATTGGGGCAAGCGAGGAAGGTCTGTTGACCAAGTCATTACTAACTATTAGCGCGAAGTCGAAAGACAAAGCGCACAAAGGGTTTCGAGAAGGCGAAGAAAAAAATCCCCCTTTTTTCTTCCTTCCCTTGATGCACAGCGCGGTCAGTGCCAACAAGAGAAGCGAGCGACTGGATACGAATCAGTAATTAGCAGCTCATTATTCGGCTCATTAGCAGTGCTTGTCTCTTCACTGGCGACATAAGCACAAACAACATACCCAGACTCAGTAATGTACTATGTACTTATCGACTGAGTTGGGTCGGGCTGAACAGGAAAATATTTGGCTCGAGATCATGGCCGTACGGACCGAGCGAGAGCCAAACATTTTCCTTTCTGGCCCGACCCAACTCAGTCAATAAGCATTTTGTCATATGATTCTTTTTGATAATTATATTGATATTTTTGGGGCGCGCGTAGGTCCAAATTCGGATACGGGTTAATTTTTCCGGACCACCTTCGAAAATTCCATGTGCCCTGTCACGTGACTATTTCCAAAGGTTTTTTGGAGAGCACGCGCGGGACCAAATACGAGTTAAGCATTACAGGGATGCTTGTTAGCAGTAGAGTGCATGAGTTTTTACATCCCTAGCTATGATGACAATACCGCGCTTATGTTTGTGCTGCAAGTGGAACAGATGGACAAAGAGCAATAAAAACGTTTTCCAAAACATCCACTTCTCAAGGTCGATCCAAGTAGCTCTTTATTTCAGCTTTAACTTATAGTACTATTATATTGTATTGTATTGTTGTATTATAGTACTGTTCAGTTTTTCAGCAAAATGAATTGTAAGCCACTAGAGATGCCTGGAAAGTCACAATCGATTTTCCACACTGAGTTTCCAGGATTGGCTGATCTACGAAGGAAAAAAAAACCATGAATACCATCATACATGTGTGTAGATCGTTGTTGCATTACAAGTTAGTATAGAGTAGATTTCATATGACTGTGACAACGGCTCTTCATGGCAAGAATTCGAATGCTTTATAGACGACACGGTCACTACACCACACGGTCACTACACCACACGGTCACTACACCACACAATCACGACACAGTCACTAAACCACACGGTCACTACACGACACTGTCACTACACGACACAGTCACTACACGACACGGTCACTACACGAAGCGGACACTACACGACACGGTCACTACAGGGCGCGGTCCGTTTCACGCTTATACGAAAACTGCTCTATTATAACATGACGAACGCTCTCAAGAAGTCGATGCCTGAACAATGTTTTTGAAGATCATTCAAAGAGTCTGCATTGTCATGTTATCTCTAATACTAAAGCAATCGAGAGGAGACTGATATGTACAATAAAAACACCAGTTATATTACACATACACATATTTCTTGATCGATGACTTCATTTTATAAACCGTCAACTCACTAACAGTTCATATATCGCCTTTGAAGTTTGATATTCCTCCTCTATTTATGCCGGAACCCTCTGCATAAGATCTCTAATCCGTATAGTGTTAACTAGCATTAAATACTCGTAGAACGGTGCACTGATGGAGAGAGCGGGTGCTAAAGGGTGGACCATCAAGTTTATCAGTTACTCTTGAAGTTGAACTGTCACGATTTACCGACGTAAAATGAAGTCGTTTACCTCCCGCTACAACTACCATCTACCCACATGGCTAATGACAAAATATCTCAGCTGGTAATGTGATAGGATAAAAATTGAACCGATATGGAATCCTCCAGTAATTTTCCCCAGTGTAAAATGATATATGCAATTCTTATTTTGCCTTTTATAGAAACTTAGCAAACAGTGGAATTGAACTTTATCGAACAGACGATCAAATTAATTGATACCTACTTTTCGAAGCCATCATCTATTCATATACTTTTGTCATTGTCGATGAAATCTACTGGACGTTCCTGACTTAAACGTTGTATTGGACAGCGCCCTCTCCAGCACATTGGACGTTCACCTCTTTGGGGTTCTCTCCGATAATTTTGTGGTCGTTCAGAAATCCCTTGGATTGTCTCACGAAGACTCTTCCCACACGTACATGGGGTCAAAAGCATTAGCGCTATCACTACGCAAAGTACAAACGTCGATGAAAGCTTCATTTTTGCAGGAATGATTGAGGATGACAGCGCCGTCTCCCGTCGTACTGTAATGGTTCTTGTGCCCAGAGCGCTTTAAATAAAAATCGGAAAAATGAAAACGAGGAAAAGGATGGTGTTGAACTGCATGAGTCTTCCGCCATCGCTGTCTTTTGATAAATCGAGCAATTAAACTCCCATGTGGAAGGTATGGCGGTATTTAGTAGGGACGTGGTCGACGACTTTACCGACTTTAATATGATTCATGGGGCACAAAGCACGTTTTCAGACGATATCACGGCATCAAAAAATATGGAGAAGATTTTGGTTCGAACGGTCCAAGGCGTGTACTATATCTTTGTAAAAAACATTTTCGATTAAGGGGCCCAAGACATGCTCCTTGAGGCACACCACATAATCAAAACCTGTATGAATGTTCATTTTACATAGAGCACTAAAACAGAGTTAAAAAGTATTACTAAAATACGTTTTGGATTACTGGGGCCCAAGGCATGTTCTTTGAGGTCAACCAAATAATGAAAACCTGGAGGAATCCAAGTTTAAAACGGAGTCGTAAACAGAGGGTTTTTGAACATCATTAGAACTCCTGTTGAAGAGTTTTTACTGATTTTATCTGATCTTTCAATCGAGAATGATCTTGGACCACTTCATCCTTTTCAAAGTCCAATCTCTATAGAACTAACACAAATATTCTTGGAATATGGAGCGGTGAAATGATAAATAATTCAAAAAATATTGTTTCAGTGTGGCAAATTGAATTTGTCATGCCTCGGCGTCTATATGTTTTCAGCGGTCCAACCTTGAACTAAGAGAGAGAAAAGGAACTCATATTAATGGATACTTCCTCAAATAATGATAATATCAGGTCTTAAAATCTTATATATAAATTTTGAAACCTTAAAATAGAAGGGAAGTCAAATAGGCTAGTTGTCATACTGTGATGCTCATAGGAAACCCAGGATGTTTATGTTCAATATTTCTTCCTTTTCATGCAGATTTAAACCAATTTATTGCTAAAATATTGTTTTATTGTGCTGTAGGACTGTAATGAAAACGATTGCCACCCGGTGGTTTTAACATATACAGTAAATCGCCACAAACACGAAGCTCTTCTAGTTGTTTTTACAGTGTAGGTGTTTATTAATTTGCGTTTTACTCCAAGTGAAGTAGACAGATTTTCTAAGTTTTCACTTACGAACACTTGTGTACCTAAAAGCACTTACTAAACGATTGACAGATTACCAAGGTGTTCTACTGTTTGAGTACTTAAATTTGAGAATTAAATGGGGAATGTGTGGGTTTAAATTGAAAAATTAATACCCGAGGGACTATTCAAATCACTATTGCAATGGTAAATTCATCTCTGATAAAAGCAATTTTATTTGTTAATTTTGGAAAAGTCGCACAAATGATGTTTTTTATATTTATCTTTTATATTTTTTAAATTCATAATTTCCTTTCTTGTTTGTACCCGGTTGGTGTCAAAAGTTTGATTTGCCTCGAAAAAATATGGAGATTTATCATTCTCAAAGTCATTTTGAACATTTTCATCTATCGTTCCGAAACTAGCAACATTTTTTGTAATTCCAGCCTTTTCCCTTCCTTTGAAATAAACGACTTGTCGTCTTTCATACTTCGAAACTGTATAAAGTAGTGTTGCTTTGGCAAACTGACATTATTTTTTTCGAGTAGTTGACTGCCTTTAATCGTTAAGCTACTCCAGGAGAAAGACAATTTTCGGAAGCTACTTTTCTATGGTATTTGATGATATCCTTTCTAGAATTTATTTGCAATGTACGACTCACTTAAAGGATAAGTGTTATTCAAAAAATTGCATGTTTGTTGACTTGTATGTGTTTGGAAAGCCTTTAGTAGTGTTCTATTAGCTGATGACTGTGTTTATATCAGAGGACAGACGACATGGTTCGCACAAAAACGTTGAATTTATTTCATAAAAGAAATATTAAACGCTCTCTTCGCTATGTACTGTGATAAAGACACAATGGAAGATGTGAAGCACTTGAAAATCAAGATTAACACTTGGGTGCGCCTATAAGCTTGCTTTTCTTGTGCTGTACATCCCCCCGCACATTTTATATCACAGTACAGAGATTTGGGAGTACGTGCTTAAATAAACTGTGGATTAGCCTATGGATTAGAGTTGAATCGCTTTAGAGATAAAAATACAGAGCTAATTTACTACTGCCATAATAATTCTCAGTGATTTAAGGGTGAGATTATACACATTAGCTCTTTAAAATACGTTAAAAATCAGCTGATCTTTAGATAATTGTCTTCTCGGCAAAAGCGCACGCTTCAGACTCAAAGTGCACGAAGAATCGTTCCTAGTAACTTGTCAGCCAAAAATAGCTTGTATTAGACTCCTCCGCCTAGCAAAATTACAGAACCCCCCATAAAGATAGCTATAACATAATCAATCATTCTATCTTCATACAAACACGCTTTATTTATGTCTTCAAACAATAGCCATCTAGCATGTTTAAGCCTCTTCTTGAAGCATATTCAATATTTATCCAGTCTAAGAATCCGTAAGTACAATACAAGAAAAAATATAACTTAATTTCCTCAAAATTGATCAAAAGTATTATCACTATCTCGACTTTGGATTTGTAACAAAGTAGATAAAAATACAGAGCTAATTTACGACTGCCATAATAGTTCTCAGTGATTTAATGGGAAAAGCTTTGAAATTTGTCGTTGTTACCATATATTTAAGCAACTTTCTACTTCGTGAGCTAGATTTTTAATATGAAATTACTTGAAAATTATCTCTGACAAGGGTTCAACATTTGTATTTAGTTGTCTTAGAAATTATCTATTAAAAAGTTGTATGGGACATCTGAAAACAGTGTTTATGGATTCTGTATTGATTTCCTTGCCTTGGAAATATCCCAGGGGCTGATTTACCTTGGACTTATTATCCTATTTAGTAAATATAATAGATGGCTGAAATAGATTTTCTAAATATCATTTGGTATGATTCAAATGCGTCTGCTGAGTGTGATTGAAAGGGTATTGAAAAATGACCTTAAACGAATTTCTCAAAAACAAACTAACTCAAACTATTGAGAATTTGCTGAAAAATCTGACTGAGTCAAATTACGACGAAGTCAAAGTTTAAAACAGGCACAAAAAGTTAAATTTAAATGTTATAAACGTCGAAAATAAATCCGTGCCGTTGGGAAATTCCTTGCTGGGGGTTAGGTAGCAATTAGAATGCCTCTCAGTCCATGAACTAATAGCCGAAAGAAAGATCAGAACTAATAGCTACCAACTAAGACATTCAAACAAAAATAATTCCGCGTCTGTTAAATATTGCTTTCTATTTTAGAGATGCAAAGAAAAATCACATTTAAAACCGTTAATTCGCAAATCCGATAAGTTAATCTTTTGTAAAGAAGCTCAGCATCGTAAAGTTTTCCTATGAAACTTAGCGGGTAAAAAAACCTTTTTGCTTTGAAAAAGTGACTCGGGATTTTCGCTTAAATCAATAGCAAGCTCCAGTTTCTGAAGTGTTTATTGCTGTATATTGGCTAAAAGAGGATTTCTTTGAATATTACTAAAGCTTATTGGATACAAAAGGAACTTGATATAGCTCCCAAATGTAGTCACAATTGCAAGTTATTTGGTCATAATATCGTTCTTGAGCGAATCCAGAACTATATAATTCTTGGGTGTCCTTTTGGTCTTCACTCACAGAGTCAGTCAGTGTTTTTCTCGCTTTCGTCTGGTTAAGTCTTCACTATGACCTACAGGCATCTAGTATTGTTAGCAATAATGTTTATGATTTTGAATTTTGCATGCCTTTGCGAATGTAGAAGTAAACGCTCCAGTCGCAAGTTACAGGGAACACGACCAATTTGCTTCAAAGGCAAGTGTTATAATCGTTATGGAAAAAGAGAGCAGGAACGCATTCCTTTCCTGGAAATGTTATTTTCAAGCTCAAAACGACGAAATATACCCAGGATTTATGAATAGAACAGGTAAAAATTGTTTAATTAAAAGTTGTTGAAGATATATTTTTATTTTTTCTCTCGTTCACTTTTCCACTCAAACATTTGTTGGTTCGAATGGAACGGTTTAAAACTCCACCCGACACATTTTGAAATCTCTTCCACCCAAACTGTGTACACTCAGACATTCCAATAAGCAATTAATCATTGCAATCCACAGCGTATTACACCAAAATGAATGGCCCGATTAAAACCCGCTGGCCTGAATTTCAGCCATCTCCTCTCAGTCGCTTGTAGTCACCTAGAGTAGATGGCTGAGATTCGGGCTACTCCCTTGCGCGCGCCTTGCTGTTTCCTCAGACTGCCTATTTCATTGGGAAAAGGGTATACACTATAACACTATTAATTAATAGAGTAGCATGCGAACTGTAGATAACGCTTTGAGCTTAATTCGTTACATTGCCAGCCCCAGGTTTACTGAGGGAGGAATGGGTGACTAAGGTGATATTTTTCAAGGAATCTGATTTTGCAATTAATTCTGTTTGTATTCGTACGATTCTTTGTTTTGAAAAAGGTGAAGTTACGAGCCGCCCAGTCTACTATATATTGATTCTGTATATTGAAATACTGTAAGGCAAAAAGTTTTATTTTCAGAGTTATGACTTCATTATAAAGTAAGATAAATATATCATTTCTTTTCCAACTTCTTTTTTTATTTAGAAAACTCCAAAGAACCACAAACTACAAAATACAGGAACTTGAACACACGTCACGTGACTGACATGCCGCAGTGCATCATAGGATAGAATGACGTGCCTTGACGAAATGGATCATGGGAAGTGTAAAGGAATGTTGGCGTTAAAGAATATTTTAGAAATAAAATCAACTAAATTGGTAATAAAGTGATTTGCATGCCTTAATCAGACGGTTTTGTGAAAATGTGTTTGTGTTACAGTCGAATTAGAATTCAGTTCCACCAAGTCTTTCTCTCTGCACCGTAAGCATTTCCCGCCCCCACAATTGATCTGAAGTAGTTTTGTTTCTACTGTGTTTTAGTCAGGAAAAAATGGGCTAGGAAAGTGATCCAGAAGGGACGCAGCCTATCAAAATTTCGATCGATGCAACATGGATTGAGTTCAATAAAAAGACAGAGCCACAGAAACAATGGCAAACAAACTGTACAAAGAAAAGCTCGCTCATTTCCGTGACAGGAAAAGGGAGAGAATATCCATTATTCTATATCACTTTTATTGTTTCAACCTAACCCTGCTTACTTATTTACTGACTGCTCTTCAGCACAAAAACCAACTATGTTAAATTCCCAACGAAAACAATAAGTTAACGTTGTATAAGGTTTAGTGACCCACTGAGTTTTGAGGTATGAGAGCTACGAGCCAGGCTTTATACTCATAGACAGATATAGCTTTTTTATTCCAAAAGATATGGCTTTTCCCCCTTCATTCTGGTACATTTGTTTTCCATTCATGCTAGTCATACGACATATGTTTTGTTTTTTCATATATCACGCTTAGTGTTTTTAGCAAGGATGGCACAGTTGGTTAGTGCGCGGCCTTCGGTGCGAGAGGTCCCTAGTTCGATCCCCAGTGACCTCACATCCTTATTTCGACTTCTTTCCATTCCTTGTAGCTTTAAGTACCTTTAAATACCCTTAAAACGGAGCACTGATGGAGAGAGGGGTAAAATGAGCGCACCGTCGGCTTCCTGGAAGATTAGCTCGGCTAAAGGAACTACCGACGTTAAACAAGGTCCTTTACCTTTACCTTTTTTTAGTCACAGCTTTTATGTTAATAAGTTTTCCATTTTTGAAATTCTGTAAAAAATAAAGTTTATTATCAGTTATTGTTATCATAAATAATCCTGATTTTCCATAATGACATTTCATAATAATCATACTATTTAGGTAACATTAACATAGAAATGTTAATAATGGTAATAGAACTGAGTGGAGTGCAATTTGGGCTGAAATCACAAGAGTGATTACAAAATTGCACGACCGCGTAGCGGGAGTCCAATTTGTTAATCACGAGTGTGATTTCAAACCAAAATTGGCACGACACGAAAGTTTTTATTACCAATTAATCATATTCATTTTGAAATCACAATAAAGATTCAAACTCTTTTATCAGGCTGCAGTTCCAAAATGACTCATTTCTTGTTTGAAAAAGGGAAAAAATGTCTGCCATGTTTTTTTGCTTTTCTTCTCCTTACCCAAAAATTTAGCTTCAAATCCTGTTATTTGATTGGTTGATTTTCTTGAAATCTGCTATGTGATTGGCAGACAAAATGATGCTATTAATGATTCAAAATAGTGCGATTAATGCTTAAATCGCACACTTTTTAACCAATCAGATTGCAGAATTTGTGAGTGATTTCAAAATGGATATGATTAATAACTGTATTGTACAATTTTACAATTTTGATAGATTAGTGAGGATTCCATGCCGTGTTTTCAGTACGGTAAAAATCAATATTAGACAATATTATTGCTTTAATTTACACAGTCTACAATATCTTGAACATCCTTTGATTCTTCAAAAGTAGCCTGAAACCAGCCTAGATGTGCTTACAATATCATGATGAGTTTTTAAACACTTCAAAATTCGCGACGCTGGCGACGAGCGCAATTTATCAATTTTGAATTGTCGGGATTTTGTAATATCCTTACAATCTATTAGAGGCGTAGCGAAGAGACTCGTGGATAGGATTTGGTATCTTTAGGGGACTCATAATCGTGCGCACTTTGACGGAAATCGGTACTTTAGACTTTGCATGTCTTATTGGAACCTCTTAACCTATGTATTGTATATCTAGTGAAGGGGGAGGGGTTTGGTGAGCCTTTTAGGGGAAGAAATCATCCCTAATAACTGTTCTAAATCAGTATGGAGTTTTCCCACGTTGTTTACATTAGAGAGAATCCCAATCACTAGGGAGAAGAAATTCTGCTGGCACGTGATTGTACTAACCTTTATTGCTAGAAAAATAGTGTTTTTCAGAGTCAATGTATTTGCTGTGGTCACATACACTGTAAGTTTTTTAACATTTGGCTAGCAAAATTGCAATTTCTAAAGGAAAAAATTGACCCATGCATTTTCCAGCTGTTTCAATTAAACTATTGTTGAACACTTCTGTTTTGAACCGTCGCATGCTCGCAGAGAATGCTTGCATATGTGCGATGTAATCAAAAAAATCCATCCAATATATTTTTATCTTGTAGCAAAATCTAAGTTTTCTCGAACACATGGCGCAGTTTACTTTCTAGAAATATATTGGTATGATATCTAGCTATGTTTCAAACGTACACTCTGCATATGCAGTTCATATTCCAAATACATTCCTTTTCTCCGTGCGTCTGTCCTCTAATAGATCCACAGATGACGTCAAAATGTGGTGAGATTAAAAAGCACGCCAAGAGACGTGGTCTAGTGACGTAACCGTTGTTCTCACCACATCCGGACATCTTGATTGCCAGGCAAACAAAAAATAGAATCTATCTGTTTTAAATAATATTCATCGAAACATTTCAACCAATCAGAGCGCGCGTAAGATTCAGTGACGTCATCTATGCGTGTGTACTGTAATCACACACGGTTCTCGACCAATCAGAGCGTGTGTAGTATACCGATTATTATATAAAGGTATTCGCACCATATTTAGACTAGTGTCAAGAGTGTGGATCGACCATGTTCATGATGATCACATGCTGGAATGAATTGTGACGATTACTGTTGGCACAGAACCTTGGAATGGTTCTCTTTGACCCACAGCAGAAGATGGGCTGGATGCATTACCTGTGTCAAGTTGTGATGGGAAATTGACGTGTTGTTCTAGCTGAGGAGGGATTTCGCTACATGCAGCATGGTCCATTCTAGCGTCTGCTCGGTCGTTGGTGGGGATAACTAGTACTGCTTCATTGTGGCTGGTTTCGCTCTTCTCAACAAGTCCCGGTGGAGAAGCTAGTGCACAGGGGTTGTCTTGGGGACCATCTTGTTCTTCAATGTGCTCGTTAACTTGAAGTGAGCTGCCATAGAAACTATGCTGGTCGTCAATTTGCCCGTTGACTTGATTTGAGTTGTCATGGACACCAACCTGATCATCTGTAATTGAGTTGCCATAGAAACCATCCTGCTCGTCAATTTGCTGGTTTACTTGGACTATCTCATCGTAACGATCAGGAAATTCATATATGTGAAGTCTCGTGCAACAAGGCGAAAGGCAGCAACAGCCGTCATCCAAAATGAAGGGAGCTGGATTTTCTCCAATCCTTTCTAGTTTCTTGACCAGCGAGTTGGTGGCTTTGTCACGAAAGTTTTCAAAGAGATTGATGTCACGAAGCCAATGATGAAGCAGACGTCCATGACGTAATGCATCGTAAAGTTCGTTTAGCAGCAACAAAAAGCACGGTACGATATTCTCGTCTACCCAGAAGTTAGTTGGAATTTTCTCCAGAGTGTTCAGAAAGATTGTCTTGATGTGGTATGATGCAATCTTAGGGTAAACAGGATAAAGATGGTCTTTATGTATGACTCGTAGAGCCAATAAACACTTTCTGGCTGTCTGTGGTACCAGTTTTGACAGCTCAACCTCTGCTGTAGAGAAGGAAAACCGCCAACTTGTACGTTTTTTATCATATGGACATCGTCTTCCTGCAGACTTGGGTACGAAATGACACCCAAGTAACTCGATTCTCGTCACGTTTTCTTGGCTTGGCCAATATCGTGGTCGAGTAGTCCAGTCACTAAGATATGGCCAGTCAGAACATTTGATGCATAACACAATGTCGGCTTCATAATCTCCAGGAATCTTGATCCTGATAGCGGGAGGTGTTACCTTCGTTCTGGCTCTTTTACAGAACATTTGCAGACCAAGATTTGCAGTATTCATGTTACCAACGGCTCTCAGTACTTGTTGTATGATTTGTTTTGAGCTAATGATACACCCTGTTTTCATAAACCTCAATTGAACAAAGCCCTCGAACCGACTCCCCTGGGTTAGAGGTTCAACTCGAATACCTGTTTCACCATTAAAAGATGCCTCGATGGACTGCGAACAGAACATAACGTCGAAATCTGTTTCTAGACCACTAATGAAGGCAGGCACTGCCGACTCCATGTAGGAACGAGGAGTGCCATATCGTTCTGCAACACTCCCAGCAATGATGCATTCATAGTATGTCGTAGATAGAATCCGCTCGCTCTCTAACTCACTTTTCAAATGATTTAAACACTGAAGTGCTTTGTCTTTAGCATTTCCAAATTCTTCCTCAGATTGCAAATTGATGTCAATATCCAAGAGAATATCTTGTAGAGTTTTGGAACTTTTACCAGTGAAACTGCACTGTCTGTGTCCGCAGGCGATTGGCCAATATATTGGCTGAAAATAACAAACAAAATCAGAAACCAGAATCCCCGAATTTTATGGTTTGGTACAGCCCGGTGAAGTTACTTTAGAAGGGCCCGAGTCTGAGGATTTCAGGAAGCCCCCCATAAGGTGTTTCTATAAAATGGTGCCCCCTTTCCAAATGTCTAGCTCTGACGCTGGAATAAACGTAACGAGTTTTTCCGGATATGACGCAGGCTCGCAAATCATCGTTAATTCGTAACGGTAACTCTTTTGAAATAGGTGCATACTTACAATTTCGTCACGATACCCGAGCCAACAGACAAAGGAACAGCAACCAATACAGATCATAATCAAAGATACCGCCAACAACCAGAAGCTTTGGTAGTACACTACCATTACAATGCCAAGGGGTAGAGCGACACAGTTATTACAAAATCCCAATATAATAACATAACTGGCTCTACATATTATATCACATCTGTCACTTCCTCCAATGGTTCTGCAGCATGGCGATCCACACATGGCTGACAGAGAAAAGATACACAAATACTATGATATAAAATTAGATGAAAACTAAAAATATTAAAACTATAGTAAAAAATGAAATTATGATTTAATTATATTAGAAAAAAAGCAAAAAGGTTGTTTCAAGCTGAAGAATATTCTTAAATTTTGAGGTTGCTAGATATATAGTTAATCGATCAGTGCATTATAGAGTTGGAGAAACTGTAATGATGCAAATCCATTCAGACCCCGTCCACACCTATGCTTTTGTATACTCATATTTTTTTAATGCATTTACGCATTCCGTCAACACGAAAACGCCTAGAAATGCTGACAGTAAAGGCATACTTTCGAAAACGCTATATTGTGAAGGAGACAGTCTACCATGGACCATTTATACTCATGACAAAGTGTCCCCTGTGTATATTGTGAAGGGGGACTGTCTACCATGGACCATTCCTACTCATGACTAAAGTGTCCCCTGTGTATATTGTGAAGGGGGACTGTCTATCATAGACCATTCCTACTCATGACTAAAGTGTCCCCTGTGTATATTGCGAAGGGGACTGTCTATCATAGACCATTCCTACTCATGACAAAGTGTCCCCCTGTGTATATTGTGAAGGGGGACTGTCTATCATAGACCATTCCTACTCATGACAAAGTGTCCCCTGTGTATATTGTGAAGGGGGACAGTCTACCATGGACCATTTATACTCATGACAAAGTGTCCCCTGTGTGTATTGTGCAGGGGGACTGTCTATCATAGACCATTCATAGTCATGACAAAGTGTCCCCTGTGTATATTGTGAAGGGGGACTGTCTATCATAGACCATTCATAGTCATGACAAAGTGTCCCCTGTGTATATTGTGAAGGGGGCCTGTCTATCATAGACCATGCATTCATACTCACGACAAAGTGTTCTGTAAAGACTGTTCCTTACTAAATGGATCCATGGATCCAAGAGCAAGGATGGCACATTCAAAATTTCTTTGTACGCAGGCATATGTTAACAAAGGAAGATTATTGTATCATTTTTTGATATAATTTAAGTGATATTCGACGTTTCGATGTCGCTGACACCATTTTCAAGACATCGAAACGTCAAATATCACTAATATTATTTTCATAGTAAAAACCATCAATAAATCTACAGTCATTCAATCTTTTAATATACCAACCTTTCGGCCATGTTGGCCATCATCAGGGTTTCGAGCGTACGTAGCAAAAATGTCGCTATGGTGTTACAAACAGCGTGCGCAAATCAATAGAATGACATATGCATAGATAAGCTTAATTAACAAACAAGAAAATGAATAATAAATGTCAATGGCGAGCTAACAACGGTATGTAATTGGTGCTAATGTTCTCCCATTGTCTTTATTTACAATGGCCGCCAAGCCATTCAAATGTGTCACATGATCAAATACAGTGCTCCAATTGGTCAATTTTTCAAAAGCCGTGACTAGTACCAGTTTTTCTCGGATTTGGAACAAAGCACAGATGGTTACACATAATTTATTTGAAGTGTATTTAATTTGTTGTATTAGAAATATTTATTTCTATATATGAGGTAAGATCAATGGCTTTATGTTTCTATAAAGATTATTCATGAATTAGTCATAACAGCATTCTTGCAGTTGTAGAGTAAATATTTTATCAATATTTTGGAGAGGAAGACCTTAATCTGCCTCATAAAATAGGAATAAAACAGTCTATTTTAAGTCTGTTTTGACATTGTAGCAGCTAGAATTTTATGTATGTTTTTCAGAGGAACAGGCAGCACATTTTATCACTATTTTATAGAGCTATTCAAATACCTATTGTATAAAAGAGTTTTATATTTATATGTTCAAACATGTTGACCAATCACCTTATTTTATATTTAATTATTTATTCATTGTTTTTTTACCGGGGAGCTGGCTCAGAAAACTTCTGTTACTTCAGCTCCCCAACTGCTAATGTGTTCCGATATATATTTTGTTGTTGTCATAATAAAATATAACTTCTTGAGAATATAATAGGATAAAATAGATGCGATAGCATTAAAATAGTCATAAAATGGAAATAAAATAGGAATGTTTTTGTAAGGGTAAAGAAGTTAATTGTTAATTGTCTCACTGATTTTGATCCCTGATTCTTGGTGCAAAAAACTGAGCTGATCCCTGATCCTGGCCCAATGTCCCTGATCCTCGACCCATGCTCCCTTTTGATCCCTGAGCCCTGGCCTTTGATCCCTGAGCCCTGGCCTCTGATCCCTGATCCTGGCCATAATTTGGAGCTTGATCCCTGATCCCATATACCATGTTACGAGCCTGGTATATGTTTGGTTACAAGTAAATATACTTTAAGTATACTTCACATTGTACAGTATAATTACATCACTGGTTGCATGTACTTCATTTATACTTCAATTATCCTGAAGTCTAAATGACATATACTTCAATAAGTACTTTATGCCTCAGAAGTTCAGTATGCTAATAGTATACTTTAGATATACTTAAATTCTATATTGAATTAATATAATTGATTTAATGTCGATTTATTAATTAATAGCAAAAACTTTGTGACTCAAGTTGTCACGCAACAGTAATTCACTTACTCAAGTTGAGGTCATACTGGAAATATATGAATGGCTGTCTTTGGGAAGTTTATCGAGTTTGTATATATAGCTATTTCAATAAACTTTGTCAGTCTGAAAAAAGCTAAAGCTTTTCATTTATCTTTTGCTTACCAACAACATTGCTGTAGGCTATCTAAGAAATTAAGGAATATGTGTGCCAAGTTGTAGAACTTGCAAGCATACAGTGAGTTTTCATTGTAATAATGTCACGGTGATAACAATTTTTCACGATTCTGCTCTCAAAGCTTTAGCCTTTAGGCTTTCTTCGGCGACAACGTTAATTGAATTAGCGATCGTACAAACATCGACTCCAGGGATCGAGTCTTATAAACTAATCTTTCAAAACATAGAAGCTGTGATCGAAATGAACACTGACTAACATTTCAAACAGTGTTAATATTGTAGACGCGATTATTTCGGTTTACAGCGGTGTACAGCGGTGTATTTCCTGTATAGGAAATATTTAGGAAGAGAAAAGGTCGCCTTTTCACTAGCGTCTGTGGCGTGTATTAAAACGATAATGACCCCAGTGAGACGTACAATCCTACCTTTAAATGGTTCCAAGTAATTATCATTTGAGATTGGTTTTAATATATCCGATAACATCCAGAACTTTTCATGCTTCTGACCTTTTCCTGCATTCTGAAACAATACATTTATCTCCTCGTGTTCTTCCGGGAAGCCCCAGACCACAGGTAGCCCAAACTGATTTACTAGAGATTATATATAGCGACTTTTGAAGGTTCGATTTTATGAGTTTCAGCGATTTTCGTTGGATTTTAGCCGCTTTCCCCAGTGGCTAGGGGAAAATGAGCTTGCATGGGCTACCTGTGCCCAGACCAGACAGACTACAAGGAAGATGTGCATGTAGTCTCCCTCGCAGCCGTGTTTAGCCTCGTCACGCAACGCTCCTTCAACGTCAGATGGAGCACAGAGTTAACCGCGAATGATGCTACTGCCGTGTCAAAGGTCAAACATCGGTGAAATGCGTTTTATAACTCCCTCGTTCCCTTCACTCGTTTCTTTTTTTCTTTCTTTTCTTTTCTTTTCTTTTCTTTTCTTTTCTTTTCTTTTCTTTTCTTTTCTTTTCTTTTCTTTTCTTTTCTTTTCTTTTCTTTTCTTTTCTTTTCTTTTCTTTTCTTTTCTTTTTTTTTTCTTCCTTTCTTCCTTTCTTCCTTCCTTCTTTTCTTTCTTTCTTTCTTTCTTCCTTTCTTCCTTCCTTCCTCCTTCCTTCCTTCCTTTCATTTTCTCGTTTTTCTTTCTTTCTTTGGAGATTCCCAGTCATCAGGGAAAATGAAATTCTACTGTCACATGATTTTAAAAACTTTTATTGCTAGATAAAAACATTTTTGAATGTCAAGTTTTTTGTGTGGTCACATACACTATAACATTTGTCTAAGAAAATTGCAATTAATCAAAGAAAAGCTTGACGCATTTCTTTTCCGGCTGACCCAGACTAACGTTGAGCACCTCCATTCTAAACCGTCGCACGCACACAGAGAAAAATGTTCACACAGGTGTGACGTCATCAAAAATCCACCCAACATATTTTTATCTTGTAGCAAAATCTAAGTTTTCTCGAACACATGGCGCAGTTTACTTTCTAGAAATATAATTGTATGATATCTAGCTATGTTTCAAACGTACACTCTGCATATGCAGTTCAGATTCCAAATACATTCCTTTTCTCCGTGCGTCTGTCCTCTAATAGATCCACAGATGACGTCAAAATGTGGTGAGATTAAAAAGCACGCCAAGAGACGTGGTCTAGTGACGTAACCGTTGTTCTCACCACATCCGGACATCTTGATTGCCAGGCAAACAAAAAATAGAATCTATCTGTTTTAAATAATATTCATCGAAACATTTCAACCAATCAGAGCGTGCGTAAGATTCAGTGACGTCATCTATGCGTGTGTACTGTAATCACACACGGTTCTCGACCAATCAGAGCGTGTGTAGTATACCGATTATTATATAAAGGTATTCGCACCATATTTAGACTAGTGTCAAGAGTGTGGATCGACCATGTTCATGATGATCACATGCTGGAATGAATTGTGACGATTACTGTTGGCACAGAACCTTGGAATGGTTCTCTTTGATCCACAGCAGAAGATGGGCTGGATGCATTCCCTGTGTCAAGTTGTGATGGAAAATTGACGTGTTGTGCTAGCTGAGGAGGGTTTTCGCTAAATGCAGCATGGTCCATTCTAGCGTCTGCTCGGTCGTTGGTAGGGATAACTAGTACTGCTTCATTGTGGCTGGTTTCGCTCTTCTCAACAAGTTCCGGTGGAGAAGCTAGTGCACAGGGGTTGTCTTGGGGACCATCCTGTTCTTCAATGTGCTCGTTAACTTGAGGTGAGCTGCCATAGAAACCATGCTGGTCGTCAATTTGCCCGTTGACTTGATTTGCGTTGTCATGGAGACCAACCTGATCATCTGTAATTGAGTTGCCATAGAAACCATCCTGCTCGTCAATTTGCTGGTTTATTTGGACTATCTTATCGTAACGATCAGGAAATTCATATATGTGAAGTCTCGTGCAACATGGCGAAAGGCAGCAACAGCCGTCATCCAAAATGAAGGGAGCTGGATTTTCTCCAATCCTTTCTAGTTTCTTGACCAGCGAGTTGGTGGCTTTGACAGAAAACTCGTCAAAGAGATTGATGTCACGAAGCCAATGATGAAGCAGACGTCCATGACGTAATGCATCGTAAAGTTCGTTTAGCAGCAACAAAAAGCACGGTACGATATTCTCGTCTACCCAGAAGTTAGTTGGAGTTTTCTCCAGAGTGTTCAGAAAGATTGTCTTGATGTGGTATGATGCAATCTTAGGGTAAACAGGATAAAGGTGGTCTTTATGTATGACTCGTAGAGCCAAAAAACACTTTCTGGCTGTCTGTGGTACCAGTTTTGACAGCTCAACCTCTGCTGTAGAGAAGGAAAATCGCCAGCTTGTTCGTCCTCCATCATAAGGTGCAATCTTTGGTACGAAATGACACCCATGTGAAACTATTCTCCTCACATCCTCTTGGCTTGGCCAGTGTCGTGGTGGAGTAGACCAGTCACTAAAATATGGCCAGTCAGAACACTTGATACATAACAAAATATCTGCTTCGTAATTTCCAGCAATACTGATCCTGATGGCTGGTGCGTGTGTCTCCATTCTGATTCTGTTCCAGCAAATTCTCAGACCAAGATTTGCAATATTCATGTTACCAACGGCGCTCTCTGCTTGTTTTATGATTTGTTTTGAGCTAATGATACACCCTGTTTTCATAAACCTCAATTGAACAAAGCCCCCGAACCGATTCCCCTGGATAAGAGGTTCAACTCGAATACCTGTTTCACCATTAAAAGATGCCTCGATGGACTGCGAACAGAACATAACGTCGAAATCTGTTTCTAGACCACTAATGAAGGCAGGCACTGCGGCCTCCATATAGGAAAGAGGAGTGCCATATCGTTCTGCAACGCTCCCGACAATGATGCATTCAAAAATTGTTGGTGGAATCTTGTTTTCCAATTCAGCTTTCAAATAGTTGAAACACTGAAGTGCTTTGTCTTCGGCCTGTTTGAATTCTTCTTCAGATTGCAAATTGGTGTCAACATCCAAGAGAATATTTTGTAGCGTTTTGGAACTTTTACCAGTGAAACTGCACTGTCTGTGTCCGCAGGCGATTGGCCAATATATTGGCTGAAAATAACAAACAAAATCAGAAACCAGAAAATGTAGGAGACAACTAGCGAGTGAACTAGTTTGGTCTGACATCGGTGTATAAAAATACAACAAGGGATGGATGGAAATTTGTATCGTCGTAAAGAAAAGAACTAACACACTGTATTTTGAGCTATAGTCCTTCGTCTTAGCCCTTCTCCTTTTATACGGTATTCCAAGTTTCTTTTTACCACAATCATCTCGCTTTCTGATTGGTCGAGAACTGCGCGCTCGCGCTCGAGCTAGTTCGACGAGAATTTGTGGTAAAAAACAAATTTACAATGGCTTTTCGTGGTATGTACTCTTATTCACCAACATTTTACGTCACACATGGTCAAAATTAGTTATGAACCAATTCGGCTACGCCTCGTGAGTCGATAACATTTTGACGATCTGTGACGTAAAATGTTGGTAAATAAGAATCCATACCACAGAAAGCCATTGTAAATTTGTTCAAGTTATCCCTTATTCATTATTTTGTTGTTTATTATAAAAGTAAGGTCTCTGTAATAAAAATCCGACCAGCTGGAGCATGGCAACTGTTTTGGGGGGGTGGGGAGGGTGAAAAGGGCAATATTAGTCGCGCTCCCTTCTCTCACGGTTCACTCCAGCAAGAATCTCAGAAGAAGACTCACAAGTCCACAAGAACCACAAGTCCTTTTGGCCTTGATATGTCCGTTCGTGACAACAACCTTTGTAAAATAGGTGTATACTTACGATATTTTTACGACAGCATAACCAAATGATAGCGAACAACCAATTCAAAGTAATCATCGTTCCAGATAGCGCAAACGCGATGATGGCCAAACCAGTCAATCCCAGCACAATACCAAGTATAAAAGCGGTTAAATTATTCCAAACTAAAAATAATATCAAATACGGACATCTGTAACTTCCTTGGATGGTTCTGCAGAACGGTGATCCACACATGGTTGACTGTAAACACAAATACATCATCATCATCATCATCATCATCATCATGATAATGACTATTTAGGCGCCTATACAGAGCTGTTCTAGGCGCTAGAGAAAAAGAAGAATATTACAGTAATAAGCTTATACCTACACAGGCTAGCTTATACTATACACTTATTTCAAAAATCGTTGTCGCAAGTCAAGCTGCGAGCGTCAAGCCAAGACCGAAATGAATGCTGGTTTTATGATGGTAATGTATTCAAATCACACTTGTTTCTATAGAACTAATTACAAAATATGGTCATTTGCACGTGCTTGTTACTATATTGCACTTTATTCTGTTGATAACAAGTGTGATTTGAATAATTACCATCATAAAACCAGCATTCATTTCGGTCTTGGCTTGACGCCTGTTGCTTGACTTGCGACAACGATTTTCGAAATAAGTGTATATTGTGGAATATCAGCAACATGAGAGGTGTACAGGAGATATGAGATTGAATCCAGAACAGAACCTTGAGGAACGTAGCTCAAGAGTATCAGAAAAAGCGCCATCTAGCAAGATAGGTGAGCAATTTGATAAATATGACCGTGCAACAACTTAAAATACATGAATTGAATGATAAATATGTATGGAATTTTGAATAATTAAAAAAGTCAAAAATATCTAATATAAGAGATACAACACAAAGTGAAAGAAACCCATGTAGAACCACTTAGAAAAAATTCTGAGTTGCAGATGGGGAACAAGCCTATGAACTTCCGATTTTTAGATGGATGCTCTACCACGAGTGTCGGTGAATTGAGGACTGCGGACTGCGAACCGTGTTGTATATATATAAATGTTGATACTAGTATACAGTATAGTATACATAGTATGCATCATGTGATGCATAGTGACTTTGTGTGAGGTTTTGAAGGCTTGCTGCGTCCCTGATTTCTGTGCCAAAACCACAGGAAGACCGTGAATGTGTCCGTTAACTTGGTTTCACATTTTTCTAAACAACACGAATGTGTGGCTAAAAGACGTAATTCAAAAAGTCATGTTTTATAGAACAAGTGGTGGGTTTCATTGGATTTGGTCTAAAATTTCCAATTTCAGATGTCCAGCCCATCCTAGGCACCTTGAATCTCCAAGAATGGATAGAGACTACCGTAATTGTCCAACGAACACGTATTTTCAAATGCAAATAAACCTACCTCTGTGGGCGTCTTTATCCCATAGAAAATACAGCCAATCAGAACGCAGAAAAGCCGTTGTATATTCGACAGTATTCAACTGTTCCTTTCTGTGATGCATAGCGGTAATTGGCTGTATTTTTTATGGCGTGGGATAAGATAGGAAGTAGATTTAGCTAAAAGGTTATATGACATGTCAAGACTTTCATCTTCAAGGCTTTGATAAATGACTATAATACAAATTCAATTTTACTATAGTAAGCTAAATGATTCTAAACAGTCATGCAGGTTGCCTTCATTCAGCTTACACTTTATCAGAATTTATATAAATAGATGTGTAATACATATGTTAAGAAAGGTGTGAATGAAAATCATTGTCATTGTTATCCATCCATCCATCCATCCATCTATTCATTTACCCATTCATTCGTTCATTAATCTTTCCATCAATCCATTTATCCAAATCACCCATGCATTCATTTTCTTCTTTTTATTTTATCTTATTTCCAGTTTTCATTCATCTGAATTCACCACGAAGTAAATCCAGTCTACGCTAGATGGCGTACGACATACTTCATTGTCGCGGATCGGTACATTTACTGGGACCCAGAACAAAAAGAGGAGTGAGGAGAAGGGAGAAAAGACTTTTTTATAATTTCTGAGCGGTATATCTCATCCATATTGTTTCTCCAAAAACACTAAAAACACAAACGTCTGCAGTAACTACCATATTTTAATTATTTGGAACAGTGTTTGTTGCTATAGAAACACTGACGTCACGAGTATCGCAAAGACATAAAGTGAGTAATGAACTCAGCATTTGCCAGGAGTGAAGTACACGTCATCAATAGCCACGTCACCTTGGTCACCCTTACCTCGGACACCAATGAAGGAAATCTACAAATATAATTATATCGTTATTGACTGACTGACTGACTAATTGACTGACGGACTGACTGACTGACTGACTGACTGACTGACTGACTGACTGACTGATGACTGACTGACTGACTGACTGACTGACTGACTGACTGACTGACTGAATAACTGACTGATTGGATGAATGACTGAGTCAGAATGAACGAATAAATCGATCGACCAACTAAAGCAGTTTTTCCTACTGTTTTTCGTACGAAAAGCTTTTGCTAAATATATGACTGAATGAAAATGTTGTTTGGTATCGTAGTTCATTGATAGTTCAATCATTCTTACCGTATACGAAGTGGCCGAGGAAAGAAGTTGGACGTCAGCTCTCAACCATGCATCGCCTTGGTTACCCGACCTGCTCCACAACGTTTTGACCGAGGAACCTGATGTAGTGGACTGCCAGGTGACATTAAGATGGCCGATGTGTTTGCCAAACATGTGATAATAGAAATGTAGACAGAGTTCACTAGATGGTGGGTAGGCTTTGCTACGTAAGATGGCTTTGTCTCCCTGAACACGGGGTTTTGACGTCTCAATGTACATAAACCACCCTGGAAGGCAAAGGAATAAAACTATATGTTTTCTACTGTATGGAGTCATTAGTAAGTAAGTAAGTCAGTAAGTAAGTATCAATGTCAGAAGTATTAATATCAACACTATATCATCATCATCATTATCATGTCTCATTATCATTACAAGTGGATTATCTTACCCCATCTTCCTGTGGTATGGTCTGCTGCTGGTCCTGCCAGTTTATCACTGAGTCTGAACGTTTTACCAAGTCTTTGTGTCCAGTCAAACTCATCTCCACCAACGTTATGGAAACCACAGGTATCCCCCATTGTGTCAAATGTACAAGTATCTGAAAATACATGAAGTAGAACCTCGCTATCTTATTTATTTATTTGATTGTTTTGCCACAAAGGTAGCAGGATATTGTTTACAGGGCAGCAGCCCCAATTGCTTTACAATACCCATCACATGAACACTGAACGGCTTGAGAGATTCTCCAAGTGGATTTCGAGAACTAGTTAACTGAAGAAAATGACCTTCAAATAAGGGAAACTTTTTTCTGATTTTAAAATAGCGGGAGTTTGAGATACTGGTAATAAAAAAACTGAAGTACACGAAGAAAATGATGCAAATGAGATTGTGTTCAAGATGATGAAGAAAATAGACTAAAAGGCTTACCTGATGGAAGACCCGGACTGGTTGTCGGTTTGGGACGTGGCCTTGTAGTTTTGTCTGAAAAATAGAAAGAAAAAAAGGAAGGAAAGAAGTAAGAAACAAGAAACAAATGAAGGAAGAGAAAGGAAGGAAAGAAAGAAATGAAAAATGGAAGGAAGAAAGGAGGAAAGAAAAATAAAAACAAATGGAAGGAAGGAACGGTTCATTATTATCAATCTCTGAAGTCATCAATCAGTGCATCTCAAAGTAAGATTTACATCAACACAAATTAAAATTCAAAAGAGTAGATAAAATCCATAAAACATAAAAATAAAGAGGAAATAAAGAAAACAAAAAACAGCCAAAACACACACACACACAAAAGAAATAAAGTGCAAATTACATACAAAAACTAAACACTAGAAATTAGATAATGTATAAAATAAGTCATTTTTAGTCGAATATCAACATATAGTAGAACAACATTGAAGAAAAAAGATGCCATTTTTTGCGCAGAACCTGCTACCCAAAGAAATTAGTATACTAATTTTATGCAAAACGTACAAAATCGGACCATGCATCCAGACAAGTCGCTGAATCATTGCATGTTACGTATAGGAAGGAGATTTCGGCCCCTTCCGCGCTATCCGGTAGAACGCAGCTAGATTCGCGGTGAAAGAGGGAGGAAACAATCGGATCCTAGGCCGTAAATGACTGCACCTTACCACTAGGCTAACTGGACTACTGAGAGATTTGGAGAACAAAATAACCTAGTGTATCGTGTGAATTGACAGTCTATTGTTGTGCAAATTACGTGACTGGATGGCGCAAAGTGTAAAACGCTGGACTGTGACGCAGATCACGGGTTCGAATCGCGCTATTGTCGAGTTTTTAGTAACTATAAGAAGTTATTATTTCATCTTTCTATTTATCTATTCAATTTTTTTGAAAGAAAAATCATATTTCAGGACTCACTTTTGCATTTGTACAGTAAATCAGCTTGCTTGGCGTCCAGTGGACTTAAACCAACTTCCTGACCAAATTGGATCTGTGACGGGTCCTTGGATATGATGGTTGGTTTTCCGTTAATCGAGAAGGCTATAGATGGGTAGTGCATGGTGGAAAGGTAGTCATATGCTACGCCAAGGGAGTCAACCTGGGTACGGTTGTACTTGTCAAAATTGTACTGCATGTCTAAAATTGAAAAAAATATTGCTATTCACATAGGCAATTACAGTAAGAGAGGGAATAGAGAAGGAAAGGGAAAAAGAGAAGATCTCATCATTATATAATGATTATTACGCAAAATCTTGCGTACTTACAGTAGGTATATGACGTCAATGAATATTACTCACGTTCAGAGTATTTTGATAAATATATAAAATATACAGTTCTCGACCATTGAGAGCGCGCGTAAAATATCAATTATTATTTCATCTGCTTTTAATCTTAGCTGCTTCCCTCACCACATGTTGAATGTTGTTGAATAGGCCCTTTGCAGCATGTTGCAATGCAGCTCAATTTGGAGGGCAAAACAAAAGAATTTTAATGTCCTGTTGCCTGGAAACCATTGTTTTTGCCCTCCAAAATGCGCTCATGCTGCAAAGGGCCTACTGTAGTTAGCGCGCAGTTATCACAAATATATGACGAAAACTACAAGTTATCCAATAACGTACCTACTGGAATGTTTTTCCAAACAATTTCTATAAACTGATCACGGTCTGGTCGGCTTTGTTCATGCCAAAATCCCATTGCGTGACCTAAAATAACAAATTCAAAACGCTCATATCATCATTGCGTGACCTACAAAAGTAGAACACGAATGCGTGACTTCGTATGTATCATTTCGGGTTCGTTTACATGGCGATCCCAGAACTAGAGAACTACAGCTGCCGCGGTCTAAGGCTTGAATAAGAGATACGTAAATAACGTTATGTGCAGAGTAGTTTGCAACGGCAAACGGTAGATCATTCCTCGAGTTCATATTTTTTGACTTGGACGGGCATAACAAATTTCAACTTATCAACGAGCAACAAAATTCTATTCTGCATTTTGCAGTAACCTGGCCAAATTTGTTGATTACTAAGCTTTAAAACTGACTAAGGGCCTGATTGTATGAACCGGGCTGGCCCGGTTAAGCGAGCTGATTTATTTTGTTTTGAGTCCCCAAAGAAAACAGAAGAAGTCAGCCCACTTAACCGGGCCAGCCCGGTTCATATAATCAGGCCCTAAAGACAAGAACCAACGGTAAGGATAATGTATCAATACAATATCAATATAAGAGAGCCATCATACCAAATTCGTGGGTTGCAGCTCCCACGCTCCAACACCCTTTTCCCAAAGAAAGTTGTTGTTTTCCCCCTTGACGACCAACCCAAGACCAACATCTGTAAGACCAAAGAACAAATGATTTTGTGTGATGTCAGTTTTACCCTCATCCTCACTCAAATGTCCGCCAAGTTGTGTTAGATGAACAAGACGCTAGAGTAAATTTTATGTTACTGTTAGAACGACACCGTCATCACGGCACCGCTAAATTAAGCGCCCAAAATATAACTCGAAAGCACGAGTCTTTTTTCCAGCTTAAGCCTGAGTTTGACCCGTGATATTTCTCCATCCGCATTGTCTTCGATTGAAAGAATTATCTACAACACTAGTCTAGCGGTTAGTAGATTGTTTACGTGTCATCATTTTGCAAGTTGAATACAATTTTTAATAATGAGATTGCCAACCAAATCTTCCATGTCAATAAGTTCTTGCATTTGACATGCAAAAAGATTTTGAAAGTAAAGATACCTGCATGCGTAACCAAATTCTTTATATGTTTTGCAGTAGTAGAACTCGTTTCTAAACCTTTAACTGTTGCGTGCAATATTGCAGGGGTAAACACACGGTACAACTGTTGCGTGCAAAAAATGGTGCACGGTGTTTTCCTGGCTTTATGTGCTGCTACACTTTTTGAGCAATGTTAGTTTCTCAGTTTGGACGCATTTAGTGAAAAGTATCTTACCCCTCTCCGTCAATGATATCGATGTAGTCTTTCTCAGTTGTCCTGCGCACAAATTTAAGACAAGTATTTTCCTCCCACTCTCTGATACCATCGTTTATGGCTTTCATGGCTTCAGGAATTTGCTCTGAAGATAAACGTTTAATTAATAATGAATATTTACGATCCGTTATGCTTTTTACAATGTTTCTTTCCCAGGGAATGACGGACAATGTGCTCTGAGATTCTAAACAAACGTACAAACAAAAAACAACAACAAACAGTAAGCTCAAAACAAAGGAAATACAGAATAGAAAAGAAAAGCTGCACTGGAAGTAGGAGTCGGGAATTGGACAAGTGCAGGTTACCCTTGATTGGATTGTACACAACAACAAAGTGTGAGTCATCTATGATGATATAATATACTGCGATGTAGTCTTGTGTAATAAGTAATGTTGCCACTTCAGTTCGCTCCCCCTCCCCACACTCCCTCTCCCTCCTCTCCCCCTTCTCCCCCTCCCTCCTCCCCCTCTCCCCTCCTCTCCCCCTCCACATTATTGGTAATAGTTCCCCTGCTCCCTCCTCCTGGGGGTGTAACTAACCTAATTCATTAGAGACATTGTAAGGCACAACTAAACTGGACCACAGCAATGTAGGGTCCTTGGCTGCGCCTCGTCCTATAGAAACAGTTGGATCTCCAAACCAGTCCAGTGCGACTTGCTGAGCGGGATTCAGTTTGATGTCGCCCTCGTGAAGAGAGACACCATGGCTTTCTGAAACTGTTTGAATTAATAAAGTAAAATTAACTTCAAATATGAACGCTGAACCGTTTCTGAATAGACGAAAACGTAAAAGAGTGAAGAGTGGATAATAAACTAAGAACCGAAGAAATGAATGAACACTGACCTTTAAACTCGAGGGCCAACCCTCCATGCAACAACACAAGAACTGATACGAGAGATAGGAAAATTCTCATTGTTACACGACGAGTTCCCAACGTTAATGAAGCGATTACGAGAAGCGTTACCCTTTTATAACGCTGACTGCGCCTCTTTACTGTGAGGGGAGGTGTGGGGGTGTAGTGGGGAGGAAGACGGTAAAAGAAGAGATCATTCATTTTAACTGCTGATGAGATTTTCAAGAAATTTAGCTGCATTTTGAAATGCACACTATTTTTTAATCGCTAGGTTTTTTCCTCAATAAATAGTTTTCCCGCCTTTGCCAATTTACGAATCTAAAAAAATTATCGGATAAAATGTTTCAGTTATGTTATCGACGATGTTCCTCCCGTTTCCTCCATTGTCCGTGTGTTCTTCTCTTCCCTTCCCCTCTAAAAGCAAATTAAACAACCCTCACACCTTCAATCAAAATGAGTTTTTGAGTTTGTTTGTTAAAATCGTTTCGTGTGTTGAATTAGGAACAGCATTAAAGTTGTTCAAAGACTGCGACAAAAGTTTTCCAAATATAGACGACGCAAACCTACAGAAATCTGCCGCTTTGTCATGTTAGATGTACTCCAAACTGTCTAGAGTTTACAGCTAAAATCACAACGACAAGTTCATGTTTATTCGCAAAATGAATTTCGTGACATATTTCTGCTTGGTGTTGCGAAAGTCGATAATTTTTTTGTCAAACACAAGAAAATTACTTTTTAATGAGAAAATTAAAACACCCACTTTGGGCCGATTGCTCAAACACTTTGATGTGTAAATTTGAACGGTGTTTATCTAATGTCTGAGACAATAGTTAAACACTGTCTAAGACGTAGGCACCGTTTAAGTCTTTGGGGAGAGAGAGAAGGGCTTGGGAGGGAGAACAGATTACAAAATGTTCCGTGAGACATTTCCAATAAGCATGAATATCTGGCACCCTAATACAAAACGATATGATCAACCCGACCCATTTCTGAATATCTGCAATAGTTTCTGTAACATCTTTTTATAATCAGTTAACTCTCATGCCCAAGTTGAAGACGATACTTTTGCGTAAGACTTCTCGAAGAAACGTTTGCCTTCCAGGGCGGGCACGGAGCTCTCAGCGTCATCCTAAACAATACATGAATTAAATAAAGTATCTACACTTAAATAAGTAACATATAGACCTTGATATTTCCGAATTGTTTTAGCTGGGGAAGGGAGGATTTGGAAATTTGTTGTCTTTCTTTGTTTCCAAGCCTCCCGTTTTAATAGGAATTTTATTCAATTTCAATGGAAAGCGAGAAATTATATGGAGAGCCGGAGACCTGAAGTTTGATTTATCAGTTAACTCTCTAACTTTAAAGCTGCGCCCCGGGATAATTCACGCGTAAAAATATTAGGGATGGTCTCCATAAATAAATGTCGTAGAGTTCTCTCTTTTTGCAGTGGTAGGTCGAGTGAGCACCACAGGAAACCCATATTTGGATCGAACAGATCAGTCTACCCTAACGGATACCAAACGTTACATCTCTACCATTAACTAAACGTACCAATTATGCATAATGTAATTATTACACGTAATATGGCTTATAAGTGCTGTTTTTTGAACGTTCTTCACCATTTATGTTAGTACATGACCTTCTTCGATATCTGCATGTGAGAATGTTTCTTGTTCCAACAAAAAACTGAGCTGAAGTAAATATAGAGCGATAACACTAAAACCGTGAAACAAGTACTAACTAAAAAGTACAAATAGTACTAATGAAACAGTAGAAAACAAAGGGTTTTGCTACTATTTGTCTCTATTTAGTTACTAAGTTATTTCACGGTTTTAGTGTTATCGCTCTATGTAATTATAATCCTTTATCGTTATTTAAAAAATAAATAATAAAAATAAATGCTTTATTTGTTTAAGCAGGCTTGACTAATTGGCAGCCATTCGGCTGATGTGGGCCTGCTGTCACTCACACACACTACCACTACATTCAACTATTCTACCACACGACACTCAACTCACATGTTGATTTCTGAAGAAAATCTATATATACATTTTCTTATTATTTTTGATTTCTTATTCCACAATAACATGATATTTATATCCTTTTATTGTCAATAAAGTTTAATATTTACAAATGGGCGACTCCAAGGAATTCAATTTAAGGGGAAAAAACCTGAAAGTGAAAAAAGAGAAACTGGATACTGTTCAACTACAATCCACGTTGATTCAGGAGCTCAAAAAATGACACGATTTTACCGACCAAATTTCAATTTATTTGACCAACTGTAGTGTTATTGTACAGTTCATAACTTTATAATAGTTTTTACTGATTTATAGATATTTATATAATTCACTTTTTTGGAAATAAGAAAAGGAATTTCAACTTGCTAGTGGAGAATTGAAAACTATTAGAAATGAATTTAAATTGTCTCTAGTCAATAAGTCGCTTGCTATGTTGAAAATTGTAAATCAGGAAAGCTATGACCGCAAAGGTATCTGAAGAAAAACTTATTATTGGGGCATGAGAATGAAAATCTGAAAACTCCGTGTCTCCTTCATTCCTTTCCTTCCTTCCTTCTTTCCTTAATTCCTTCCTTCCTTCCTTCTTCCCTCCCTCCCTCCCTTCCTTCCTTCCGTATTTCTCTCTTTCCTTTTTTTTATTTTTTCATGTCTAAATTCTATTCTTTCAAAATTCAGGATAGTTCTACAAGCAAATGATTTCCTTTACGGAATTAAGCCGTTCAAATCCTTACCGATTCAATACATTTTGCAGAGCTTGACTTTCATGTGTGATAATTATCAACTTAGCAAACAATTGTATATTTCTGTAGATTTAAAGTTTACAAACAATCTATAATTGGAAGAGCAATTCATTTATTTTGGTAAAAATTGTAAATGTAAAAACTTTTAACGGTGATTATCATTTTAACAGCCAATGAGTCATCAACATTATCATCATCACTATTCGCGTGATATCGATTGATAATCATATAGCATCAACATTAGTACCACCATCATCTTTATCATTATCATTATCATTGGAATCATCATCATCAACAGCAAACATCATCATCATCAACATCTCCGATCCATAAATCCACTGATTCAAAATACCGGCGATTATGGTAATGACTACTAAATCACCATCATTTATCCATTCATTCACTTATCCATCCATTCATCCATTTATGCGTTAATCCATTCATTTATTGATTGATTCGTCCATTGATTCATTCATTTCATTGATTCATTCATCCATTCATTGGTTCATTTTTTGATTCATCCATTCATTTGTTCATTTACTCACTCATTCCTTCATTTCTGCATTCATCGGCATCCACTCATTCATTCATTGATTCATCTATTCGGCATTTATTTATCAATCTATCTGTTCACCATTCCATATCCATCCGTTTCTTTGTATTTCTTTCATTAACCAGAATTCGCCACGAAGTAAATCCAAAAGACGATGTTGAGGAAAATAAACGAACCAGGAAATAAGAATCTGCATTTCATGTCAATCGAGTCGACGTTTATCATGTCCAAGTGAAGACGATGCTTGAGTTTTTGCGCAAGACTTCTCGAAGAACGTTTGCCTTCCAGGACTGGCACGGCGCTCTCAGCATCATCCTAAACAATACATGAATTAAATCAAGTATCTACACCTGAATAAGTAACATATAGACATGATATCTATACTACTTAAGTAATATGAATGAATTGTTCATTAAGAAAGCAAGTACTTGGACATAAAATAAAGAATGCCCATTCCACACTCCAAACCTGTCATCTACCTAATCGTTGCAGTACCTAATACTGTTTGAGTTTATCTAACTTAATTCTGTCCCGCCAACCACCTCTCTGCAATGTTGATTCAGATGCTGCTTTTTTGCCGGACTTAATTCAACAATTAGGCACAGCAGCAAATAGTCACATGACAGGCGTGTGGGAGCGTGTGGGACGGGATTAAGCTGAAAGATAAAGTGGAAAGTTCATTACTAAAAATATATCTTACTCCACCAAAAGGCTGTGACTCAGCCGTATTTACGTGTTGTCTGGATGAAAAATTTCAGCTGAGTCACAGAACTTTGGTGGAGTAAAATTTATAGCTTTTGAGATAATTAAGGTTAGAATCTACTGCATGGAAATGATTGTTCTTGGCCCAACGGCCAATGTCAACGATCTAGGGTAAACGGGCACATCAAGCAAGCTGCGTACGCAACCTTCAGAAAACAGTCTATTTCTTGCAACTTCAAAGAATTCGGCGCGACATGCTCATTACGCCAACAAATAACGTGAAAATGCGGTTCCGCAAAATGTGTTTAATGTGGCGATCAGCATGAAATAAATTAAAATGTTTAACATTTTCATTGCACAAATATTATCAAATTCAATGAAATCCTAACACTCTCACACACTTCTTACTACATCAAATATTCTAAACACCCACCTCTCAACTCACCAGTTTGTTTTTGCTGGAGGAAGACAACAAACCGTTTGATGTGGAGAAAAACCCTCGAAGTGAGGGAGAGAATGAACTAACAAACTCAACTCACATGAAGTATAAGTGAAGTACTCGTCCTGAAATCGAACCAGGAATCACTCGGACACCCTTTCTTTCCCTTGACATAGAAAAAGCGAATTCTTTAACTTTTGTCCAGCCAATTCGTATCCATTCCCAGTAGAGAAAACAAGATTGGGTGGTCGCAACATTTTTTGGTTAGATCTTTGAGATAACCTGTAAGAATCTGTTACCTATCTCTTCTCTGCCCAGAAAACATTGGAATTGATAACAAAGTTGTTTCATTACCTCTTTCAATCCAGTTAATTCCATCTCATTCATCTTTTCCTGCTTTAGTTTTCGTTGTTGTGCTACATTGTCATAGTAATTGACCACAGCGTACTCCACTAAGGCAGCAAACACGTACAGTAAACCAGTAATCAGAATAATGTCACTGTACTTGGTGTAAGTGACTTTGGGAAGAGAAGCACGTACTGAACCACTTAGAGTGATCATTGTTAATACCTTAGAAACCAAGACAACTATGAGAATAACGACGTACAAACTACTCTAATGTATAATCCAAGCCGTGTAAATAGGTTGACTCCTCTCAGGTAGACAGTAAGAGCAGGTCCCAAGGGTGTCCACCTTAGAGGGAGTTCACTGTATAAGGTTGACTCCTCTAAGGTAGATTGTAAGAGCAGGTCCCAAGGATGTCCACCTTAGAGGGAGTTCACTGTATAAGGTTGACTTCTCTCTAAGGTAGACTGTAAGAGCAGGTCCCAAGGGTGTCCACCTTAGAGGGAGTTCACTGTATAAGGTTGACTCCTCTAAGGTAGACTGTAAGAGCAGGTCCCAAGGATGTCCACCTTAGAGGGAGTTCACTGTATAAGGTTGACTCCTCTAAGGTAGATTGTAAGAGCAGGTCCCAAGGATGTCCACCTTAGAGGGAGTTCACTGTATAAGGTTGACTTCTCTCTAAGGTAGACTGTAAGAGCAGGTCCCAAGGGTGTCCACCTTAGAGGGAGTTCACTGTATAAGGCTGATTCCTCTCTAAGGTAGACTGTAAGAGCAGGTCCCAAGGATGTCCACCTTACACATTAGAGAGGAGTCAACCTGTCCACTCGACAGTGTTACCGTTGTGATGCACAAGGCCACCCTTGCAGGGGCTGCTTTATAGTTGATCCAAAATGAAACCCAAGACAAAGCAACAATCAACACCAGAGGCACGTAGGTTTCGGTCAAGAATAAGTTTAGTCTTCTTTTGAAGTAGAAGGTTAAGGACAACCTGGAGAAGCTTCCTTCAGTGAAATAAAAATATAGAATTAAGATAAGCAGTAGTGCATGGTATAATTGATGACCCAGTGGCCCTTAGTTATTAATAACGCTTGGAAATGACAAGTGAACAAGTAATACAAAACACACGCGCGCCTGTGTACTGTAAAAGAAAAACATGCAAAGCAAGGAATATGAGGCGTAGCTAAGTGTTTCTCTTGCTGTTTGTATGCTTTTAATCTCCCAGAGTGTTTATATGGGAGTACACACACGAGTGACCATTTTTACTTTTCATCGATGCTCCGTTATAAGGGTATTTAAAACTACTGAAAGCTACACTGAATGGAAAGAAGTCGAAACAAGTGTGAGGTGACTGGGAATCGTATTCCTAATAGGGGAATGTATGGGTAATGGAGGGGCGGAGGAATGAATACATGAGCACATTGGGGGAGGGGAGGGGGGGCGGGGTGGGAAGGGACGGATGTTAATTAGTTATATAGATTAATGTTGATTAATACCTGAAGGGAACTGGTCATTATATTCTTTACCGATGACTTTGACCAAGTCCATTTGTGGCAGTCGAATGTCTTGTTGCATAGAAACTGAATGAGTTTCGCCGAACTTCCATTTTAATATCAAATCTCTTGTGGAACCAGAATCTACAAAAGAAAACAAATAAGGTGTAGTGCATAAAATCATCATTAGAGACATGGCTGAACAAAAAATGATTTTCTCGCATATAAAACGCACTTTTATAAATATATATAGGACACAATCTAAACATTTTAACGTCGTTGCAATAAACTCAGTTCTCCTTGCGTCGATTCTCGGTCCTGGAATTATCGTAATAAAAGAATGGAACTCTGTAACACCACCGGCGTAGAAAGACAGGAAATTAGGAATGCTATATACTCACAACTCATGACGTCAAGCTTACACTTTTGTCCATCCAGTGGATATTTACGTAAATCCATCGGACAAATGGCAGAAATTGAGATCCTAAAAAAAGAACAAATTGACCGATCAAAATACATGCATGGTTTTGACAGCAAATGTCAAATTTCTACTTATCAATTAGACAACAGAAAGGCGAGCGCCCATGGCGTTATAGACGCACGAGAGAAAATATAAAGAACGATTAACAAACGTAAGAGTGGCACGAGGCGTAGCCGAGTGCGACTCTAGTTTGTTAAGAGTTCTTTATATTTTCTCAAGTGCGTCTATAACGCAATGGGCAAGCGGCTTTCTGTTGTCTAATTGATTTATAACAGAACCTAGGACGTTAAAAACGGAGCCGTGCAGCCCATAGGCCATGGGGAAATAGTTCATAGATTTTCAGCCAATCAGAGCGCGCGTTATATGTGTCGCCATCTTAAAAACGAACGATTTGAAAAAGACGATGACGAAGATAGTGCGCGCGCAGTGCGGCCCATGGGCAAATAGTTCATAGCTTTCTGGCCAATCAGAGCGCGCGTAAGATTGTAGCTATGTTATAAAACAACATCAACAACAACAACAACAACAATAATGATAATACCAAAACAACAAAAGAAATCATTTCTGATGTAAGTCCCTTCCGGGACTAGAATGTTTGACTGGAAGCAGCATATTACTGCCTTCTCTATAATCACTATCATCATCTGTTGTTTATATACCTCAAGCTAAAGAAAATCGTTCCATTAGGCATAATCACCAACATATAGTTATCTTTAGTGACTTGATGCACAAGCGATGTTTTTTCATTCGTAAAGAATGTATCAGGTATCCAGATATCGTTCAACATGTCTCCCTGGATGGACAACGATTCGTTCAGGTCAAACTTTAACCGTGGATCGTCCCAGGTCTGACGGTAGTAAATCATTAGCCTGTAGTCCTGGCAACGTAAAAACAACGGTTACTATGGTAACATTTTGCCTTCCCAGGGGGAAGGGGAGGGGAATAGACACGACAAGAAAAGTGAAACAAACAAGAGACGACCATCGGATTGCATTGTCCTGGCATGGTACCACGATATCTAAAGACATTTAATACTTTAGTGACAGCGTGTCTTCAGATGTATACGTCACCATGGCAACATAATTATGTTACTATTGCGATGACAGCATTTGTCACCATAGCAATGGCTGTTGTCACAACTACAAGTGTTTTGCTTACCATATTTCTGACTGAAATCTCACCGATATTGACAACATAGAAATCAACGTAGACTGTGACGGGCTTCCCTGAAACGATATGTTCTTTTAATTAATTAATTATTTATTTATTTATATATTTATTTATTGTTTGTGTGTTTGTTATTGACTGATTGACTGATTGATTGATTGATTGATTGATTGATTTATGCATTTATTCATTTATGCATTTATGCATTTATGCATTTATGCATTTATGCATTTATTCATTGATTCATTTATTTATTGATATAAGAAATTGCAAGATAATAAAAGAAGTAAGAAAAAGAAGAAGAAGAAGAAGAAGAAAAAGAAGAAGAAGAAGAAGAAGAAGAAGAAGAAGAAGAAGAAGAAGAAAAAAAAACTAAAAAAAGAAAGAAAAAGAAAAAGACATTTTGTCACCACGGAGAATCGAACCTGGACCATGTGCGTCAAAGTCTAGAGGTTTCCACGCTGCGCCATCCAGTCACGTAATTTGCACAACAATAGAAACACAAAACACACGATACACTAGGTTATTTTGTCTTCCAAATCCCTCAGTAGACCAGTTAGCCTAGTGGTAAGGTGCAGTCATTTACGGCCTAGGATCCGACTGTTTCCTCCCTCTTTGACCGCGAATCTAGCTGCGTTCTACCGGATAGCGCGGAAGGGGCCGAAATCTCCATCCTATACGTAACATGCGATGATTCAGCGATTTGTCTGGATGCATGGTCCTATTTTTGGGTTTTGCATAAAATTAGCATACTAATTTGCTTTTGGTAGCAGTTTCGAATCTTGCCTGCGCCAGGCAAAAACTTTTTTTTTCTTTTTTCTTCGTTTTTCTTTTTCTTTTTCTTTCTTCTTTTAATTTTCATTTATGCACATTTTAAATAGTGTTTGAAAATTTTAACTTTCTTTCGGTAATATTTTCAGTTTATTTTTTCTTTCAAGTGTTTTTATATGGATTGTATTTCTTTCTCTCTTTCCTTTAATTTTTTATTTATTTCCACAATAACTTCAAAATTTAGATAAAATTACAGGCGTATTTTGGTCCATAGATGGTACGTGCTTGTGCACCCTTCGATTCGAACACTTACTGTATACGCTTTGCCCAAATTTGCAAAAATGGATAGTTCATTATAGGTTAGAAAAAATAGGTGTCAACTTATAGAGCGAAACAAAACTGATAGAATTACGAGTTTTGAAAGCTTTTTATCATGTTTTACGGCTATTTTGCGCGACCGAATCTGCACTTTAATGGCTTTTCGCGCCATAATATTGTGACCACCTGCTAACACTTAAATGGTTTCTGTGTTGAATCAAATTTTCTTTATAAGTATTTTATAAAATCGACCAGTTTAATTAAATCTTACTTATAAGTATCTAGATTATAATGATTTTATCACGACTTTTTACAACACGCCTCTGGTAGTAAAAGAAATTTACCTCCAAAATATGGTCTTAGTCTCTTGTCGTAATTCTTCTTTAGACCATCAAGAATTTTGGTTGCATTGGCCATCTTCTCTTTTATTTGGATCTCCGACACATCATTTGCGCTAAAAGGAATTAAACCAAGCTGTTAGCCCCCCGGGGGGACTCCAATCGTAAATGGAAGAGGATGCTCGTCGTACTTTAGAGGTCAAAATCTGCAATCTCGGCTGGTACCTTTTGGGGTGTCTCAGACTTAATTGGACTACCAGAGACATAGCTGGTACCTTAGCTGGGACGATTTCGATGATCTGAATTGAATTCTTCAAAGCACATGGATAACAAAGTGTTTCTTTCTTTAATTTCTTATTATTGATTTTTAATTGGTACCTTTTAAGGGTAGAAATGAATTGTTGCCACTCCCACTCAGGTACCTAGCTTTTAGGGGTCATTTTCAAAATTTCCGACGAGCGTCCCCGTCCTCTTATATATAGGAGTCCCCCCCCCGGGCAGTTAGCCCTGATGCAACAGTTCTGTTATCCGGTTATCATATCGGTTACCGGTTACCGATTACCCCGTTTATGCACTTACACAGCACAAACTACAATCAGTGACATGCGTTGCTAACAGTAGAAATCACTATACTTCTCATGTCTGTCGCGCTCCCCTCCTCCCAACCAAGCAATGTGGTTGGTCCCTGAAAAGGTGTGAAAAGCCATTGGGTAGGTAGTTGGGACCCTAGGTTGATGTCTGTAAAGATCAACATTGATTTGAGGGGAGGGGAGGGAAAAATATTGCTGCGATTGCCACAGTAAATTCATAGCATGTCGCAAGTAACCTGTCTATGATTGTAATTTACTCGTTGATTTTCGTTTGTTTCTCGTCCCTATAAGTAGGTTGCTGGTCGTTCAAGTTCAGTTTATATCCTTATGAATGGATAAGTTTTTCTCCGCCCGGCCAATCACAGTGGGGGAAAAATTACGAAATAAAAAGCTAAAGGGAAATACTTTCGCTTCCTGTTGAGGGAACTGTAGGGAATGATGAGAACATTCATTTTGACTCCTTTCAAAACCTACTCACGTCTCATATCTGGAAGTGTTCTCACGCTGACCTTTTCGACAGGATATCTGCTAGATAGTCATGTGATGACGGCAGGGGTTCCACTAAATCATGACTCACTGTAAGGAAACTGATAATTGGATATAACCTGCAGCTAAAGTCTACTTTAAAGCTTTTCTAACGAATAAAGAGTTTAGAGAAGCCTGTGGCTCCATTGTAGCGGCTTTGGCTTAAATCAGAAACACCTGTATGGTCTAATGTGTTCCCTTGCACCCAAAAATGCATCATACGAATTAATTTTCAATAATTCAGTACTGCGTGTTGTACTTTTTGACTCGAAAGTCGCAGCAACTCTGTTCTGTAATGAATGTTTCAGTGTCTACACGCATAACTTCTTGACCGTTCAAATTTACATCTTTTGCTGTTCATGACCAGAAATGACGCTTGCGTGGAAATGGATGTCCATTAGTGTTAATGAGCTTTACTCTTTATGCAATAGGCTTAATAAATGTGATAAATGCTAAAGTGGATGTCGACATAATAAAAAGAATGATGGCACTGCACAGTTTGAGGAAGCGCGTTCTATACGCATCATTCGGAACAGACGTCACAGAAAAGGCCTTTCAAAATGCAGCCAGGTAATATGCAAACCTAGCGCAAACAAGGCTGGGCTGGTGGCTCATTTTCGTCACCCGGGCTCCCTTAAACACCAATCATTTTCACCGAAAGCAATGTCTTCCACGACAATAAAGTGAATGTAATTAAAATAAATCACATTTCATTCTTTGTGTAACATCCAAGAATACGTATATAACTGTTATTCTGGCAGAAGTACCGTCGAAAAATGAAGTATAAACAACAGAACTGAAGTTAGTGAAAGTATATTTTCTGTTAATGAACATCGAATAAAGGTTTGGTTCATTATACCAGCTTTTCAGTCCAATAATAAGATGCATTCGTTTAATTTAAACACTTCAATAAACCTGTCTGCTCTTTCAAATTCATCGAACTAAAAAGTACAGTTGTCAGATATCTTGTCTTTATATAATTTGAAAAATAGGTGTTAACTTTAAGCTCTAGTGTCAACCTTTAAATCTAAGTAAGTGGTGTATCAGTTCCGTGAAGAAATATTTTAAGATAGCTTTAAATATTTTTGTTATCACCTGTTCTTGGAAGCTAAGGAGAGACGACAGTATTTAATAAAATGCATTGAACTGAGAATGGACAACTTGATAAGCCAATTCCGGCGTCGTCAACTTCCCCTCAAAAGCTGTAGTCTAGACACATTTTTGCTCGATTTCCGACAAACTAGTTGACAGTGAACGAATAACCGATACTTAGAAGAACGCACATCTGAGATTTATTTGACTTGGTTAACCTTCGAGTTCACAGTCGATTAATATGAATAAGGTAGCTGTCTTGACTTGAGAATATTGTACGCATCACGAAACAAACGATGCAGTCCAATTTTTGAATGTCACGATTTTGTTTAACCTTTCCTTATATAAAGCAAATTATCTTTAAATGTAAATAAAGCAGTTTTACCTTGCTAGCAGAGCGGTACGCATAGATAGGAGGATTACGGAAGCAAGACAGAAAAGATTCCGAGCAGCCATGTTGCGATTGACTGACGAATGAATGAGCTGTCAGGAGTCGAGACCATAAGCATTTAGCTAGCTTATTAAAAATTGAATTGTTTCTCTTCAAAAACCAATGCTAAAGTCCGATTATGTAGATAACTGAGCACCTGTATTAGTAACTTGTCGTATTGATATAAGTCATCTTTTCGAAGGTGCATTTGTAAGTGAGAATTCTCAAGCCAAAGAGAAGCGATTTCAAGGTTTTTCGCACGCTGTCGGCTGGGTTAAGCGAATGCTCTCGAAATAGCTGTATCTCCTGCGAAGCGATCAATAATTTACGTGGCAATTTGATGTTTGGGCTATGTCGTGGGTTTGGATAAAATTGCTTTGAAACTTTACTGAACACAAAATCAAAACAACTTACTGATTTTATAAGATTAATTCCAGACCGCAATCAATTCAAAATCTCCCTTTTTTAAATTTTATTCTTTTATTCTTCTGAGATATTTTTGGCGCGTGTTCAATATAATCATGAGTCCAACGAAACTGCATCAATATTTGTTAAAAATGTTAAATTGTTAATTTGTCAATATATTAAAAAAACACTTTTATTTCGCCGGCTATGCTAACGCGCTTTTTTCACCCATATTTATTTTGAAATGGAGGAATGGTTTGAATATGCGTAAGGAGCCGAAACATGTCTGGAAATAAATCTTAACGGTCATGTTGTACTCATTATAAACTGAATTTTTAGCTTCGCTGCTATTACCGAACATTTGTTTTAATATTTTGTCAAAGAAAGTAAAACCACTTTAAAGCAAACTACTATTTTAAAGAAAATTTCTGGATATCATGACGTTTTGTGCTGCCAACTACGTGACTCTGAGATCTGATTTATTGTTATTATATTTTTATTTATTTTTCTTTTCTTGATAAATAAATCAAATACAAATAATTTGAATTACTCTACTTTCTAATTGATATCTCTTTTTTTTTCTCTAACTTTTTTTTATTAATAAGCGAATTTTTGTATTTTATTATATATTTTTTGCTTGACCTTGCATGATCGGATATTTTCAATCATGAGAAAGTATTTTACTAGCGCTGTAAGATTAATTTGCCTTCCAATATTTTCTTCTGTTTTAAAATGATTTTAACTCTACCAACTACATCTGCCCACGAATCGAATTCTTACCTAGCAAATCTCGTTTCGGTTACTTATTATTGTTATTGTTATTATTATTAATATTGTTGTTGTTGTTGTTGTTGTTGTTATTATTATTATTCTTGTTATTGTTATTATTATCATCATCATTATAATTATTCTTGTTATTATTATTATTGTTGTTGTAGTTGTCGGTTGTTATTATTGTTATTTTACTGTTGTAAAATGCATGTATCACTCGATTAGCCAATGGAAATTGCCTTTAATTAGAGAGATTTGTAATTGTTGTAAAAAAACATGAAATAAAGTTTCCATTAGTAAATTTAACCCTTGATTTAATCGTCGATTAGTCGCTAATCGGCCCTTCAGTAACCAAGTCTAGAAATACTCGCGGAAAAATAGAGACCACTTGAACGACAGTTTCCTATGAAGGTTGCTGATTGGACAGAGCTCTGATTATGTCATGGCAAGGGAAGCCAATTAGCTGCTCGGGTAAGGAGACTTTACCGTTAAATTCTTTTCGCGTTTATTCAAACAATAAGGCAACATCGCTACAAATTAAGCAACAGCAACCCAACTGGGACATAGCGTAAATATTTATGTTGACAGAACATACTTCTAAACCTAAAATTAATTTTTAACAATCATTTGGTCCCCAACAAGGATTCTTTTTGAAATATTGAGAGGTTTTTGGAAACTCCTTGAAGCGTAAAAAAACCCTGACAAAAACAGTTTATTCCCAGTCTTGTCATTAAGCTGGGCAAGTGCTTTACCTCAAGGACAATGACAAATAAGGGTAAATATGAATGCTACTAAGCCCGATCGAGGTTTTCTAAACCATTAAGCAGTATTAACGGCGGGGGATCCCGGTGGGGGCTCTAAGGGGTCCTGAAGGAACACCTTTGTAAAACTGGCCATGTTATATGAAAACAGCAGAATGGATGAAGAAATAGCGTCAAGAATAACCCCAAGACTTATTTGCTAGAAACACAGGGCTTTATTTAAACTAACTTTTGCTAAATTAGATGTCTTTAAATAAATTAAAACTAAAAAAGTACTCATTTCAGTAAAGGGAAGGTCAGTTGTTATGATTTACAAAAAAATGTATAATAATAAATAATAATAAAACATCTTCATGCCTCTCCCATTGTGATGCAGCCGTACAAGGCAAATAATACCCTCCATTGACGGCTTCATCTCTTGCAAATGAGTGGCAAAACGTCCAATTTGAGTATTTTTCTGTATTGAAGGGAATTATGTTTAAATATAAGCTGGCGTCATCAAAACAGCTGCTCTGTAAACTTAAATATTTTTTTTCTCAAAAATGGAATCAAAATTCTGATAAAATAAAGAAATACCAAATAAAAATATTCTCAGTGTAGAGTGATCGCACTTAACCCATGAAAAAGTACAAAATCTAAATAGTCAAAAATCCTTTGTTTTCCATTGTTTAATAGTGCTATTTAACATTATTTAGCTAGTACAATTTGACGGGTTAAGTGCAATCACTCTACCGTTCTCCTTTAATTCAGTTGCTGTTTTTACTCTTGCGCAGTTTCTGTTGGTTGAAGAACGCAAGTGTGATCAAATTGCACCTCATTTGATTCTTAAAAATGGTTGAAATAAATGATTAATAAGCTGTCCTAAACGCTGGGCAACAGTTTCAATGTTTTAGTTAGTTATTTAATCTTCCCTACAGGGGTGATAATTCTACCTAAAACATTGATACATAATGAAAGGTATTTTACAAAAACCTTATCACCATGCAAAACCACTGTCAATACCGCAGCGTAGCGAGCGTCGAATGTGAAGCCATCGATAAACCGCCGACCTAGTAGTAAACACCTTTATTTAACGTAAATTCAAAAAGGATCTGACAACACTAAATATATATAAAACTATGATAAAATACTACATAATCTGTAAAACTATAATTTGAGTTAATAAAATTGGTAATATTTGTACATTATAAAAACGATAAGCTTTATAATATCAAACATCTCTATAAAAATTTGTCGTTCGTACGGCCATGAAGTCTATTCCATATTGGGTAGGCATTACCTAATTTGGAAGTCACGTAGATTTGTTTGTGTTGATTTTCCTGCAATTTGGAGCCTGTCAAAATTCCATCAAAACTTGCAGATATTGTAGCGATAAAACACAATCATCACATTTTCCACCATCCAATGATCACTGCCTAGGGCTGACGGAGGCCAAATTATCAGTTGCCTTGCTGAGCTCTTCTACTGTCGGTTCCGCGTCTAGGTCGTCCATGGTTGGAAGGCACTCAATGGCGTCATCAGAGAGCTGAGGGGGACACTGCGTTCTCTCTGGAGTAGAGGTCAGAAAAGTGTTCTACCCGTCTCTCCATCTTTTGGTCTTTGTCAGTGGAGCTTTCCCAGTGGAGGATTTAGGGGAGGCCGTCTTTGTTGGACCAAGAGCCTTCTTCTTGCTGTCATACATTCTTCTTATCAGTTTTCTAGAAAAAAATAACGTGATACAAACGATCAAGAAAAATGGTACATAGTAAAAAAATACTGTACTCTACACAACTGAATACGTTTTTCCTTAACTTTTTAGAACGGCCTTAACTTTTGAGTTTTTGTCAAGATTTTTAGATTTTCACGATTGTGACGCGATAAAAAACCCAAATATGTTTTTTAGGCCACCAGTTGAGCCTGCGAAATTTTCACTGACCGCTAGGACGAGCGCGCAGTTTGGCACGTTTTTGACTTTTTTCAGACGACGCGTCCACACAACCGAATGGCGGGAAAAAAGGATTTTGGAGTTTGTGACAACAAACTCAAACTATTCATTTTGAAGTATAAAAAAGACAGAAATTATGAATTTTTATTTTAGTTTATCGATTTCAGGCCCGTCGCAAACATTGATAGGGGAGGTTCCTTTTCCACCATACATTCAGTTGGGATTAGGGAATGCTTATATGGCATGTATAAGTATCAGAGGTCCAGGTGGCTTTTGGAAAATCGAACGAAAATTCGTTTTATAGATAACTCTTATTTCTAGACTATTCAGGGAATTGTTTTTCTTAAGGCCCGGCCAAACAAGAAATGTTGGATGACCCAACACCATCCAACATTGTTGGACGTTCCAACATTTTGTCGTTTGGCCACCTTGTTGGATGGTGCTGGATGGAGCACCCAACATGTTGCATGGAGTTTGAAGTCCGTCAAACATTCTATCAAACACCATCCAACATTTCTTTTGTTCTCGTGTTTGATGTGCGATGTTGGATGCCGTTTGGCCACCCAAGAATTTGTTTGATGATCCAACAATGTTGCATGGTGTTGGGTCACCCAACATTTCTCGTTTAGCCGGGCCTTTAATTACGCAAAATTTGAAAGCAACAAACTAATGTAAAGTTTATGTAGTTTTCTTCATTGAAGACCAGAATTATAAGCCAAGAAAAATTAGAGAAGAGAAATAGAACCCATTAAAACCAGAAATAAAAGAAAAAAAGAAAACGTTGTTGACGCAGGCAGGACTCGAACACGTTACCCAAAGAAATTAGTATGCTAATTTTATGCAAAACCCAAAAAGTCGGACCATGCATCCAGACAAATCGCTGAATCATCGCATGTTACGTATAGGAAGAAGATTTCGGCCCCTTCCGCGCTATCCGGTAGAACGCAGCTAGATTCGCGGTCAAAGAGGGAGGAAACAGTCGGATCCTAGGCCGTAAATGACTGCACCTTACCACTAGGCTAACTGGACTACTGAGGGATTTGGAAGACAAAATAACCTAGTGTATCCTGTGAATTGGCTATCTATTGTTGTGCAAATTACGTGATCCCGTGGCGCAGTTGGAAAACCCTTGAACTGTGAAGCAAATGAGTAGATGTAAGAGCCGGGTTCGAAACCGGCCAAGGCCGCTTTTTTTTTCTCTCTCTCTCCCTGTTTCAAAATCAAAATTAGTTGTTAATTAAAAGAAAGAAAAAAGACAGAAAGAGAGAAAGATTGTGAAAGAATAAATAGGAATATGGGCTGTTAAAATCAGTTGTTAAAACTAAGAAATTGTTAAAATAAATAGCTAAAGCTCGGGGTTTTGATAAACCATAATTCACCAGCATTCAACAAAACATATAGAGAGAAATGCAACGTTAAGCTCATTATCAATGAGAGAAATGTTGGTTTAAAACTTAAAGAACAATAGTGTTGAGTGATGTCATAATGACGTCATTTACTCAGATGTTAATTACCTTGACAATTTTATCCGTCTCTTTTGGATGTGAAGAAAATATACATAGGAGTGCATAGGTTTCACTAAGTTTCAAGTAATTTTCAATTTTGATCCAAGCTGCTTGTTTTATAATATTATTATAAATGAATATATGAATGAATGGTCTTCAATTTAAACGCTATAGACTGTTTGTAAACTTTAAATCTACTAAATAAACAATTTTTATACATGAAAGTCAAGACCGCACAATGTATTGAGCTGACAATTTGAACGTCTTTTCGTAATGTATAAAGAACGAGAGAGCGTGTTATATCGGTGAATAAAGATCCCGGCGAGCCGAAGGCAAGGATCTTTAGACCCGATATAACACGGTCTCGAGTTTTTTATATTACTTAACAAACGTCTAGTTGTTAATTATCATATTTGACCAGAATTCCAAATTTGACTAATTTTTGGCTTAGAAAATCCAAGTTAAAGTTTATGTGTTTATCCGATATAAAGATCTACCGTCGTCATGATCATTTCTATTATGTTTTCTAATGAATTATTAATGAGTTTGATAATTCTGTAAAAGAAATCGCTCATTTGTAAAAAAGAATAAAAGTTAGACATAAAAAATAAAAGATAGGAAGAGAATGAAAGAAAAATGAAAGGAAGGAAGAAAGGAAGAGAGAAGAAAGGAAAGAGGAAAGAAAGGAAAAACAAAAGAAAAAAGAAGGAAAGAAACAAAGAAAAGAAAAAATAATAAAAAGAAAGAAAGGAAGCAAGGAAGTAAGGAAGGAAAAAAGGAGGAAGGAAATTGATATATGTAAATCAGTAAAAACTAGTATAAAGTTGAGCATTGCACAACAACAGTTGGTCAAATAAATTAAAATTGGTCGGAAGGTTGTGCCATTCTTTGAGCTCCTGAATCAACGGGGATTGTAGCTGAGCAGGATCCGGTTTCTCTTTTTTCAATTTCAATTTTTTCTCTTAAGGCAGTGTTACACGAGACGATTTTTAACGACGATTTTTCGCGCAACGTTTCAGCAACTTGCAATATTTTGCGTTGAGAGTTTCTGACTTGGATTTAAAAACTTGCAACGCGTTGCCGAAGCGAAAATTGCAAGGAAAATCGTTCCAAGTGTCATGTTACACGAGAAAGAGTTTTAACGCAACGCCGTTGCGCTGAAAATCGTCGTTAAAAATCGTCTCGTGTAACACCGCCTTTAAATTGAATTCCTTTGAAGTCATCCATTGGTAATTAAACTTCACTGACAATAAATGGTTATGTGGTCTGTTATTTTAAAAGAGTCTTCCTTAATTGTTAAGACCTTTTTGATGGTCATCGTTTTTTAAAATCTGCTTAGTAACGAACTTCTATAAGCCTTCTTTTGTGCTAACATGCCTCACATAAATATTATGATACTGTGGAATAAAACACAAAGATTAATAAAAGAATGTATAGATTTTCAATATTTAGATGTTTTACTGACAATTTTGTACATACCCTCTCCCCAAAAACCTAAAGAATTTTTCGTTTCCTCGTTATTAATAATAGTTTTATTGCGTTGGAAAAGATTATCGACCTTCACAACACCGAGCAAGAATTTTTCACGAAATTCGTTTTGCAAATAAACATGAACTTGTCGTTCTTGTGATTTTAGCTGTAAACTCTAGACAGTTGTGAGTACACCTAAAATGACAAAGCGGTAGATTTCTGTAGGTTTGTGTCGTCTATATTTTGAAACTTTTGTCGCGGTGTTTGAGCAGCTTTAATGCTGTTCCAAAAGACGACAACAATTCGTCAAACAAACTACAATACGGGTTTCATTGAAGGTGTGATAGCTATTTAATTTGGTTTTACAGGGGAGGGGAAAGGAGGGGCAATGGAGAAAAGATGAACATTGAAGGAAATCGGGAAACGATGTAATTTAGACATTTTTATGCTAAATTCTTTGGCATTGTAAATTGACAAAGGCGGGAAAACTATTCAATGAGGAAAGATCTCGCGATAAAGAATACTTTGCGTTGTCAAATGCAGCCACATTTCTTCAAAATCTCATCAATAGTTAAAACATGTTAAAATGAATCATCGCTACATTTGACCCAGTCTCCCTCCCCACTAGCTAACAACCCTACACCTCCCCTGTCAGTAAAAAGGAACGTAGTGCGTTAAAAAGGAACTCTTCACGTACGAAGTTTACATTCACGTTGAGAACTCATCGAATAACAATGAGAATTTTCCTGTCTCTCGCGTTTCTTGTGTTGGTACACGGAGGGTTTGCCCTCGAGTTTGAAGGTCAGTGTTCATTTCATGTCCTGTTTTTCACTCTTCTAGGGGCAATTACACGGTGGCGGAATGTTTTTTGCAACATTTTTTTCGCAATAATTGCGTTGCAAAACAAGATACACTAGTCATTCATTGCAGGGCTGTTACACGGCGCAACGCTGAAATAAGTTGCTGCAATCATTTCTGGCATTGAGTTTGGGCGATGCAAGGTTATATTACACGCTGCAATGGTTCATGCACCTTGGGTCGCAACGCGATTGCGAGACGAGTTACAGAAAAAGAAATTGAATCGTGTAACATTGCCTTTAACAGCTTCTTCTCTTCAGAAATTGTACAGAATTCGTTAAGTGCATTTTTATTCATTCTGCTCAACTCATTTTTGTAGAAAATGATGGTCTCTCTCTTCACGAGGGCGATATCAAGCTGAATTTAGCTCAGCAAGTCGCATTGGACTGGTTTGGAGATCCAACTGTTTCTGTAGGACGAGGCCTTACAGCAGATCCAACAAAACTATGGTCCAGTTTAGTTGTGTATTACAATGTCTCTGATGAATTAGGTTAGTTACACCAGGGGTAGGGGCAAGAGAAATCATGTATATTATGGAGGGGGAGGGGAGGTAGAAAAGGAAGGTGGGGGAGGGAAAAAAGAGAGAGGGTTGGGAACGAGGTCAGTATCGTCCGTCTGCTGAAAGATTTGACCATTAAACAAAAAACAATTATTATCCTTAACGTTTATCTTCAGAGCAAATTCCTGAGGCCATGAAAGCCATAAAGGATGGTATTAGAGAGTGGGAGGAACGTTCGTGTCTCAAATTTGTGCGCAGGACAACTGAGAACGACTACATCGATATCTTTAAAGGATCGGGGTAAGACCATACTCTTTTTACTAAATACATTCAAACTGAGAAACTGACATTGCTAAACCGTACACCATTTTCTGCAACATCGTGCAACACAGTGTCGCATGTATTATGTTTCTATCCTTGTTGCGCGTTTAGTAAAAGTATGATTCACTCACGTGAAAAGTTGTAAAGGGGTATAAAAGGGGTATATTTCTCACCCATCTTGGTAGGCATTTGAGTGAGAATGAGGGTGCTGAAACTTAGATTACACAATAATGAAATCTCATTTGTATTTTAACGTTCTAGATGTTGGTCTTATGTTGGTCGTCAGGGAGGGAGACAACAACTTTCTTTAGCTTCAGGGTGTTGGCACTTGGGAACTGTTGCCCACGAAATTGGTATGACAGCTTATTATGTAGAGGATATTACACGGTGACGCGAAGATATGAATTTTATTTTCGAGTGGTGACTGAAACAATATTTTACGAGTGAGCACAGCGAGCGAGTAAAATGTTGTTTTCAACACGAGAAAATAAAATTCATATCTTCAAGCCAACGTGTAATGTTCTTTTTATTATATGGACAAACTGAGGCAAACTAAAAAACATAAGTTTAATTTTAAACTGGAGAGAATTTTTTTTTAGGACGCGCTCGTACATCCGGGACATTTGGTACATAACTTTTTCATATCTTCAGTAGTGAAAATATGGAAAATACGAGTGTTTTAGTTGCCGGTACTGAAACACTATTATCCATATGATAAAATTGTATTAGTACTAAGAGTGTTCGCAGTGAGTGCAGATATATACAATTCTACGTTCTCGATCTCCTCAGCGTTGCTTTGCTTTTACCCAGTTTTTAAGGCTTAGCATGACCAACAATTTTGGTCATTGAGTCGATTGCAAAATGCAGAATACTGCGTTTTGTTTCTCGTTGATGTGTCCCCAGTTGAAATTTGTTATGCGCGTCCACGGAACTCGATACATATTCTACAACTTTAGCGGTAATACCACGCGCAACGTTGCATACGTACATGTTACGTGTAACGTATTACGTACGGAGAGCAATGTGCCGCAAAAGCCAACGCACGCATCGTTGCTTACGTATTGTTAATTGGAGTCTTAGATCCGTTTACATAAAAAGTCACGCAATGCTTAGAGTCTTTAATTTGTTATTTTAGGTCACGCAATGGGATTCTGGCATGAACAAAGCCGACCAGACCGTGATCAGTTTGTAAAAATTGTTTGGGATAACATTCCAGAGAGTAAGTTATAAATGCCTCATATAGTTTTCCTCATTAATTGATTTTATCATTCGTGTACACTGAGTGTACAGTCGATGCTCCATTGGTACTTATTATATATATATTATCTCAATTTTTTCGCCGAAGAAGACTTTTTGGACGAGAATGATTGTTTGAAGACACAACCTACAATTAGCATATTTGTGGCGCGCGTCCGTGTTTGAGAAGTGGCGGGAAAATTGATTTCTCGCGATTTTCTTGAAAGTGTTCATTTAAACTTTCAAATTAATAATATTTTCCTTTAATTTGCCAAGTAAGACAAAAATAAAACGTTTATGGCTCATTTAGAAGCCAGTTTCAATCTACTGTTTTTGTGATATTTCAGGATATCATAGGCTCGATTTCCAGCCGCGAAGGGTTCCGGTTAAAAATCCTCACCCGGGTGAGGATTTTTAACCGGAACCCTTCGCGGCTGGAAATCGAGCCTAAGGATATCAAGACGCATCTAAAATGGACAATAAAGTTGATCGCTCTATTGTTAATATATTTAACTTCTTCCTTTCTTTGTCCATTTCTGTCCTAGCTTCCTAGTAGTTTGTTTATTCATTTGTTTATCCTTGCTTTCTTTATTTCCTTTTTACCCTCTCCCTTCATTTTTCCTTTCCTTCGATTTATCATCTCTGTATCAACGGTAATATTTTGCCATTTCAGAGAAGCGGCACAATTTTAGGAAGTACAACCGTACCCAGGTTGACTCCCTTGGCGTTAAGTACGACTACCTTTCTGTTATGCACTACTCATCTACTGCGTTCACATCTAACGGAAAACCAACCATCATATCCAAGGACCCAAAAGCGATCCAACTTGGTCAACGAGTCGGTTTAAGTCCACCGGACGTCAAGCAAGCTGATTTACTGTACAAATGCAAAAGTGAGTCCTGAAATGTGATTTTTCTTCCAAAAAAACTTCTTAGTTGAGTCCAGCGTTTTACACGCTGCGCCATCGAGTCACGTAATTTGCAAAACAATAGACAGTCACGATACACTAGGTTATTTTGTTCTCCAAATCCCACAGTAGTCCATGGCCAGTTATATTAGCCTAGTAATCTATTTTTGGTAGCAGGTTGAGTCCTGTCTGCGCCAAAATAACATCGTTTTTTTCTTCAATGTTGTTCTATTATATGCTGACATTCAGCTAGACTGATTCCATAAGTCGGTCCCAGTTCGCTCTCTGACGAATTTTTGTTTCGCGAAAAAAAAATTCGTCAGAGAGCGAACTGGGACCGACTTATGGAATCAGTCTAACATTCAGCCTAAAAATGACTTATTTTCTACATTATCTATAGCTAATTTCTAGTTTTTAGTTTTTGTGTGTAATTTACACTTTATCAGTTTCTTTTGTGCATGTTGTGTGTGAGTGTGTTTCGGCTTTAAGAAATTCTGGTTTTTTAATTGTTCTCTTTATTTCTTCTTTAGTTTTGTTTTATGGATTTTATCTCTTCTTTTGAATTTTGTGTTGACGCAAATCTTACTTTTAGATGCATTGATTGATGTCTTCAGAGATTGATAATAGAGGGTTTCAATGGGGTGGTGGCTGTTACGGTTAACGGTTAATATTTTGGCTTTTTTACGATTACGGTTAAAGTGGGTTCATAACTAATTTCCATTGTTCTTGATAGTTAAAAATTAATTTTTATTGTTGAGAACGCTGGAAAAAGCTATTACGACTAACTTTTCATCACGCCTAACGGTTAATTTTTTTCCTATATTATTACGGCTTACGGTTAAATTTTTGGCCCTTTTACGGCTAACGGTTAACCCCATTGAGACTCTCATAATAATGAACCGTTACTTCCTTCCATTTGTTTTTATTTTTCTTTCTTCCTTTCTTCCTTCCATTTTTTCTTTCTTTCTTTCCTTCCTTCCTTTCTTCCTTCATTTGTTTCTTGTTTCTTACTTCTTTCCTTCCTCATTTTTTTTCTATTTTTCAGACAAAACTACAAAGCCACGTCCCAAACCGACAACCAGTCCGGGTCTTCCGTCAGGTAAGCCTTCCCTTCAACACAAACTCACAAACCCATTTTCCTTGGATCATTTTCTTTGTGCACTTTTTTTTACTAGCAGTATCTCAAACTCCCGCTATTTCAAAATTAGAAAAAAGTTTCCCTTACTTGAAGGCCATTCTCTTCAGTTAACTAGTTCTCGAAATCCACTTGGAGAATCTCTCAAGCCGTTCAGTGTTCATGTGATGGGTATTGTAAGCAATTGGGGCTGCTGCCCTGTAAACAATATCCTGCTACCTTTGTGGCAAAACAATCAAATAAATAAATAAGATAGCGAGGTTCTACTTCATGTATTTTCAGATACTTGTACATTTGACAAAATGGGGGATACCTGTGGTTTCCATAACGTTGGTGGAGATGAGTTTGACTGGACACAAAGGCTTGGTAAAACACCCAGTGGTAAAACAGGACCAGCGGCAGACCATACCACAGGAAGATGGGGTAAGATGATAAATTTGTAATGGTAATGAGACATGATGATGATGATGATGATGATGATGATGATGATCGACGTTATGATACGTAAGGCCCGTCAACACGAGCAAATTTTCCACGGCTCACTTTTAATATCAATAATAATAACTAATATTTAGAAGGTGTATATTTCATTCATAAATTCGCACATGCGGCCATCTTTTAACTTTTGCAATCGATTAACATTTACTCTGAGGGCCACAAGTTTGTCAGCTCTATACTGTTAAGTGTTCCCTCTTTAAATAAAGCTTCTTCGATCTTTTTCTTCTTCTTCTTCTTCTTCTTCTTCTTCTTCTTCTTCTTCTTCTGATAGGATTATCCTGTTCAAATAAGGGTTTACTATTAAAGTTGCTAGAGAAAATGACGCATCTTTGACACGATTTATATAAGATACCTCTCTGAGTATAAACAACACTTTTTGTCCTAAGAGGTGAACAAAATAGGAACAGCTCTGAACGGCTGTTTCTTGCTAAATGAAAATTCTCATTAAGGAAGATCAGATTCTTACTAACTGATCTAATGAAAGGCATTTAGACGACGACGATGATGATGATTGTATGTGTGGTGGTGATGGTGTTGCTTTTAATACTTCTAACTTTAATGCTTTCTAATAATTTTATCTTTTATATAGGATGGTTTATGTACATCGAGACGTCAAAACCCCGTGTTAAGGGAGAGAAAGCCATCTTACGTAGCAAAGCCTACTCACCATCTAGTGAACGCTGTCTACATTTCTATTATCACATGTTTGGCAAACACATCGGCCATCTTAATGTTACTTCGCAGTCTACTGAACAAAGTTCCCTGGAGAAAATGTTGTGGAGCAGGTCGGGTAACCAAGGTGATGCATGGTTGAGAGCTGATGTCCAACTTCCTTCAACTCCGTATATGGTAAGAATGAATAGGAAACTGGGTCGGTCGGTCGGTCGGTCAGTCCGTCTGTCTGTCAGTCTGAGGCTTTGCAAAAGTTTAAGCTTTTAGTCTGAAAACACTAATGTTAGTAAAGGAAATATCATTGTTGCACCTTTAAAGCGACTGTCGACTCAAAAAATTACCCGGATTTGATGAGATATGCGAAAAATATTAAAACTAATTTGCATATTTTGATTTTTTCCTCCGTATCTTCCCAGTAAACTTGAAATTCTATGTTCTGAATGAAGAAAGGTGTTAGTTCTAATGTGCTCTTTTATAATTTTTTTTACAATAAAATTAGGAAAAAAACATGTTGAAACAAACAGTTTTCCTTCTTAAGACCATCAGTTTTACAAGTATATTTTTTACAAGATAGTAAACAAAAATACAAAATAATGTAATGTCTTTATTTCACACATATATATATATTTAATTTACATGTAATATATTTATATCATTTTATATCTATATCTATCTATCATATATGTGTGTGTGTGGAGAGCTAAAGAAACCCTTGCGGACTTTTTAGACAAGGCGCAAAACTGAAAAAGTCGATCGCAAAAAGTGCAGAAGGCATTTTGGGGTAGAGGCTGGTAACATAACTCTTCTAAACTAATTTTTCATGCTGAATGCGAATATGACTGTTACCAAGACGTATTCTGCAATCTTATACGTGTAAATGACGTATTTTGTGAATTGCTACAGTCATTTCATACTAACGGCTTTTTCATGTAATTACAAAAGTTCCCAAACAAATTACCATGGCTGGAAAGAGCACATCAAAATCAGTAAAACTGTAAAGTTTGACGGATATCAGTTGAAAAATCAAGGAGATACGAATTTTCAAAAATCGAAATTTGTTTGTATCTCTTGCATAACTGTAAGTGTTTTCATACTTTCATACTTGTTCTCATGTTTTTTGAAAATTCGTATCTCCTTGATTTTCAGTCAACTGATATCCTTCAAACTTCACAGTTTTACTGATTTTGATGTGCTCTTGATGGTAATTGTTTTAAGTTTGGGAACTTTTGGAATTACATGAAAAAGCCGTTAGTATGAAATGACTGTAGCAATTCATAAAATACGTCATTTACACATATAAGATTGCAGAATACGTCTTGGTAACAGTCATATTCGCATTCAGCATGAAAAATCGGTTTAGAATAGTTATGTTACCAGCCTCTACTCCAAAATGCCTCCAGGTATCTGATTTTTCGAAAATGCGCCTTGTCTATTTATTAAAAATTAGTTCCCCAAAGTAAAAAAAAATGCAAATTAGTTCCGATTTTTTTTCGCAAAACTCATAAAACACAGGAAAATAATCTTTTGAGTTGATAATCGCTTGAAAGTAAATAACAGAAATATTCTCTGATAAAAGCTTAAAGTGTTTGAGATTTAAAAAAATCCTTAGTCATGTGACCCTTCAGAGCCTCTATAACGATATAATTATATTTGTAGATTTCCTTCATTGGTGTCCGAGGTGACGGTTACCAAGGTGACGTGGCTATTGATGACGTGTACTTCACTGATGGCAAATGCTGACTCATTAGGTCTTCGAAACACTAGTGGACCTAGTGACCTCAGTGCTTCTGTAGCAACAAACACTGTTCCAAATAAATCATGATAGTTACTATAGAAGTTTGTGTTTTGATTTTGGAGAATCACTATGGATGAAATATTTAACAAATAGATTCCATTTTTACATGCTTCTGTATTTTAATAGCTAGATGCACAGATGTGTCAAAATATGGTGAGGACAAAAAAGAACGCCACGAGACGAAGTCGAGTGGCGTGACTGTTGGTTTCACCACATCTTGACGTCTTCTGTGCATCTATAGAGTATACAGACCCACGGCAAATTTGTTTTATATAATACTCATCTAAACATTTCCACCAATCAGAGCACGCGTAAGATTTAATAACGTCATCTATGCTTGGATGCTTGTGCACTGTAATCACACACGCGGTTCTCGACCAATCAGAGCGCGCGTACTATACTAATGATTATATAAATCGCAGGAAATATATAGAAGACACCTTCCATTCTCATTCTGCTCCAGGTCATTCTGCTATGGCTCCGCGCAATTTAATTTTTTTCAAAATTTTGTTGGCCATTTAGCATGAGTTGACAGTCTTCCCTTGCTGTGGCTGATAAAAACAACGAAGTCCATCCACTTTTCCTACGAAAACTCTGAGAACCGAGCTGGTATTTCTGATTGATCGTTTAATATATTAGGGCATCTTTTATATTAAGCATTAGTAGTGTTTTCTTTTTAAAAGAACTTTAGTCGCAATTTTGCGCGATCCTGGTACTTAATATCCCGAAGTATTCCCGAACATCTCGGGTGAACCGTCCAAAAGTCAGCCGTAACCAAGCCTTTGTTGTCTGTATAAACCAAGATGGCTGTTGGCAGCTGGAAAAACATGAAGAACAAGATGACTCTAAACCAAATGCTCTTCCTAGCTTTGATCATGGTAATACTCAGCCTAGCTGAAGGCAAACCTATAACAAGGAGCAGAGTGATTGTTCCAGACATCAAAAGTATGATAAAAAATAAGGATTTATTGCCTCCAGATCATCTTGAAGGCTCTAAACTAGAACGAGATGGAGACATTAATAAGGACTATCATCACGAAGCTTTCCTTGGTAAACTGATTAAAGAAGGCGAACTAGTGTTTGAAAACATGCTGGGCTACAAAAAGCTTATCGAATTATTCCACAAAGTCGATTATGATAAGGATCATTTGATCGATAAGGAAGAGCTAAGCCGGTGGATACACGAAAGAATTCTTGAGCATGTAGAAAGTGCTCGACAGAAGAATGAAGGCTTGTTCAAGTCGGTGGATAAAAATGGTGATAAATTGGTTAGCTGGACGGAGTTTAGACAGAAGCTTTTGCAAAGATATGGAAATGAAACTTTGGATGAGTTACAGCAGCAAGGTTTGTTTTGAGGTTACGTGTCACGTATATAAATAGACATACAATTAAGTGAAGTTTAGTTCATTTAGTAAGTTAATGTATATAATTTAACGGTCTACTTAACTCTCTTCCGTATATGCGATTAATAAGACGTCAGAACGTAACATTTAAAGAGTACAAGTTCAATAATATAGATCTTTGCTTGCAAATTGAATGTATTTTGCAGCTTGTTCTTCATAATGGCTCTTTGTTTTTGTTTTGAAATTTAACCTGTTTTCGCACATTCCTTCTTCTGTGCATTTTATTTTGTCAAATTGAAAGGATTATAGTTGGATAGCTTGCAACATATCCAAAATTTGCATTATTAGATGTGAGTTTATGACTACAGCTGTGCAAATATCTTTCATTTTGTACTTTATAAAATTTTAATTCATTTAGAAAAAAATCATGCTATTTCTTTCTAATATCCTAAGAAATGATAATGATAATTTTTCACAAATTACATTTGATCATTTTCCATTTTGAAATTTGCACATGATAAATATTTATATAAATTGTATTCTTTTATCTTAAAATGTTCACATTTTTATATCTGCCTTCCCAATACTCTTATTTATTCTTATTAAACTCATTAACAATTTATTAGAAACACAACAGAAATCACTGTCACAACATAGATCTTTATATTGGATGAAGGGCCCCATTATATTGGGTTCCTCCAGCTCAGATCGCTATAGATCGACCCATATACAGTCAACACACCTTCTTTTTCGTTACACATGACATATAAAGCACCATCTTGTTCTTTCTACATAACACATAATACTCCATATTCAAAATGAATATTGCCATTTTACAAGTATTTTTACTGCAATCTATTTTTACTTCAGATGGTGAAGATGGTGGTCTTCCTGACGAATATGCTAAATGGAAGAAAGCTGATTTGAACTTTGACAAAAAGTTGGACATTACAGAGTTCTTGTACTTCCAGCATCCAGAGTATAACCCTGTTACAATCAAGAATATGGCAGCAGATATGATGGTTAACTTTGATAAGAACAATGACAAGGTGAGAGGTTTAGCATAAATATATTGATAGGTGTATCTTAAAAAGGCAGCAAAGTGGACCGTTTTGTTTGACTTGATTAGGGCCAAAAGTAGCACATAATGTGTATGACATAATGCATTATAAAATAACTAAGATACTACTCGTGCTCTGATTGGTTAGAAAGCGTGTTTACATGAGGCTATGTAAACATGATTATGACGAAAAGATCTTTGGCTAGAGCAAAGTTTGTAAACAAAATATGGTTCAAAAATGTAAGAACACAAGAATGGGCAACTTTCACCAAACACTTGTTTGAGACAAAATTGATGAAGTGAGAGCAAACTTGATTCTCATTTGATTTCTTTATCCTTTTAATTTTCATGATCAAGCAAAACTCTGAAAACTCAGTGCTGCATAACTGGTTGAGAAAGTGCAGGTTTTTCCAGAGATCATAATCTTATTTCATTGCCATCACTAGACAGATGAAAAACATTTGCAATCCCCCTTCCCCTTTCTCAGTGTTGTTTCAGAGGGTTGCTCATACAGCAGGCCTGATTTGAAGTTGACAGCAACATGGAGGTGAGAGGGCATGGGGGAGTGATGAGGCTTGCTTTCAAATTCAAGATAGATAACTTTATTTGCCCTCGGAAACTGTTTGAGACTGTTGAGGTCTCTAGCAATGGTACATGCTATTAAATGTGCTGAGAGAAAAACAAAATAAATAAAATAAATATATTAACTTGTTGTTGTCACTGTTGTTTTTGGTTGCTTAAGTTTGAGCTTAAGTTTGTGAGCAAAATGTTGAATTTCTCAAGGGTTTTGTCCAAGATTGTAGATAAATCTTGCAGTTCAATCCTTTGTGATCTCCTACACTTGTTTCAATCTGTCTCCAATATATGCAGATATCAAAACATGGCTATCACTCATTCATTCTTTTTCATGTGTGTGGTGTTCTTACTAGAATGTCAGTTGAGGCTTCCTCATGTCGGCCATAATTTCAATGAGGACAGCGGCCACACGAAAAAGAAAATGTGACATCTGCATGGTTATTTTTGGTTCCCTAATATTGAGTACTGACAGAAAGAGTTTATGTACATTATAGGCTATGTCTATGGATGAGTTTGTAAGTTTGCCGCCAGGTGAAGTGGACCCAGACCAGCAAGAAGCTGAAAAGAAATATGCTGAGGAGTAAGTACTTTATAATGGAAAATGGGATGAAGAGTAGATGGGAATGAAAGAAGAAAATTATAGGATGAAAAGGAAATAAAAAAAGAGAGAATGGGATTCAAATAAAGTGGGAATGAAAAGAGGAAATGAGATGAAAAGTATATGGGAATGAAAAAAGAAATTGAGATGAAAAGTAGATGGGAATGAAAGAAGAAATAGGATGAAAAATAGATGGGAATGAACAGATAAATCATAATTCCTTTGTTTACTCATTGAATTATCTGTTCTTTCATCCATCTATTCATTATCCATCCTTTCACTCATTCAAATATTCCTTTTCACTTTCAGACGAAAAGCTGAATTCAAACGAATGGACAAGAATGGCGATGGTATTGTCAATCTAGATGAGTTAGCATCGTACCTGGATCCACGTCATCAACAGCATGCAACTAATGAAGCATCATATCTCATTAATGTTGCCGACACCAACAAGGATGGAAAATTAAGTGAAAGAGAAATGCTACTCAATTATCAGCTTTTTACTGGTAGTAGTTTAAATAACTATGCTGCAGTACTTCATGATGAATTTTAAATTAAAGAAAAGAAAGAAAAAATACGCTAATTTTAGAAGGAATCAAGTGTCTACATAGATACTACTGGCAATGATCAAAACAAAAGCCGCAATAATGTCAAAATTATGTAAACTGAACCAAATGGAAAAGTCTGTTGAAATTTGATTAATAACATCTATCAACCAAAGTTCAAAATATTAACAAATCAAAGAACTACTGATAACATGATATAAAGCAATTAAAAAGTCTAAAGAACCTATTTAATAATTACATATTTTTTTTGTTTTGATTGATAAAAGCAAATAATCAAATTCCAGTGCTAGGACAGTTTGAAGGTCAGAGTTTCCATATTTTTGAAAATCCCTGATGAATATAGATCAGAGAGCACTTTGCTGTTTTGCACTTAAAATTAGGACTTAAAAAGAAGGGATTAAAGACAGTTGTGCATTTTGATAGTTTGACTTAGAGAAAATTGAATATGAGTGGGATTTTTGCACTATTACAACAGATTAGAGACCTTAAGATTGATGTTTATGATGAACGGCAACTGTCAAATTACAAACTTTGGCCGTCTGTCCTCAGCTGTTTGTACTTGAGTGAAGATTTTGTATTTTCTGAGATTTGTTGTTGCATTGATTTAAGGATTAGAGTAAATATAATATCAAAATCAAAGTCAATTTTTGCCATTTGTCATTAATGGTTTGCTGTAAATGTCAATCTTAAGGTCTCTATTTATTCAGTAAAGACAATACTGCCTATGGTGTTAATTATTATGCATAACATGCTGCATGTACATTGTAGTGAAGAGTTTACCAAAATTATTTGAACAATCCCGGTTGATTACTGAATCAGATTTCATAATTATGAGTGTGAAAACAGCAATGCACAATTATGGCATGAATTTTGAATGTTTTTAGAGACAACATGGCACTAAAGAAGCCACAGTGCAGTGCAGTCTATTGAAACTCTAATAGTAGATATATGATATTTAATATAGCATGTTTCTGTGATTTTTTAGAGTACACAAATGAGTTTTTTTGACAATTAAGTAACTTGTACATGTATCAGTAGTAAGACTATCATTGAACAGTTTTATAATTTAAAATGTAAGTTGAATTAAAGCTTTATGAAAACTAGAACTGACAAAATGTCAATAAAGCCAACAGAAAGAGAGTTTCTGGACAGTGTCTATTCAACTCTCCAGTGGACTAACTCATCCATGGATTTTGCCAACTCTCCCACATTAAATTACTTACTGGGCAAGATAGCATGGGTTAGATGGTTCATGGTTAAGTTTAATGTAATTCTTCTGGACACTAATTATAATTTTTTACTTAAAGGGTGTTAATAACTTTTGCCACAAGTGCACGGTTACATGTAGTTTGGAATAGAGCAATTTCTCTCTGACTGTGAAAGTTACAAGACTCTGAAGCTACAAGTATGTTATGACAAGTGGATAGAATAGCACGTCATTGGAACTACTGCTTTCTATAGCTTTCTTTTATCTTGTTTAGTTTGAAAACAAACAGTCACCAAACCTCTGCAGGTGACGCTTTTAAACTTTTTACATGGTTAGACTGATAGAAAGACCAGGTGCTAGGAACCTATACACTATTATACTGCTACACTATCAACGTACAATGTAGATAACTATTAAGTAGACTGTCTCATCTTTTCACAAACGAATACCAAGCTTTTCAAGGAACAGAGAGATGCATACAGAGGTCATACGATACTGTCACTGCAGTTAATGGTCAAGAAATACTGACTTTATTTAATAGGTCAGACAAAAAGTAAGCCTGATGAGAGTTCTAGTTTAAGGGACATGTACTCTTGATAAATAATTATGCCAACAGTTCATTTTCTAGTTGGACTTTTGTTTTCTCTTTCCTGACTTCTCTTCTTTTTTATCAGCCTGTATTTTTTGTGGTCTTGGTTTTTGCCAGTCCAGAGGATGTCGATGAAAGCATGGCCATGGTGGAAGAACGACCTAAGAAAAACCAACATTTTATTGTTGAAACAATTATATGAACTTTAAACCAACTAGATGCACTTGCACTAAAAATAACTTGCCATTGTATGCATTTATCTGGGCCATTAAATGGCTCTCAAATAATGGAATTTGATTGCTACAAGTAGGCAGATACAAACTGTTTCTCTGACAAATTTCACTGTGTGTGTGCACTATGGCACCGACTTCCTGTTCCTAAAAATATACTTAAGTGCTGAGCATGTACTGCAGACATCAATACCAGTTTCCCTCTCTTAATATTATGGCCTCTTGGTACAAGAAGCAAATGTACACTTTCCCAAATACAAAGCATAATCATGATATAGGTTGTCTTAGCCCCTCAGAATTTTATGGCTTGCTAAAGCCCTGCTATTAGTTACTTTAGAAGGGGTTTGGGGAAGATGTTTTGTAAAATGGTGCCTCCCCCTTTTAAAAGGTTGAGATCTGCTGCTGATGTTTCCATACAAATAGCACTTTTAGTCTTTGATGCACCTTATCAAGGAATGGCTTAGAATGCTGTTATACGATAAGGCACATCTCAGACCAGGAACCCATGGGCTAATCTACTTAGACTAACAAGTGCCGTTTACATGGAGAGGTTCACACCTTATTTAAATCATGTCTTAGATCAGACACATCTTATTTTCACATTTGTAAACAACCCTATTGTCTGCCTGAGTCATTGCAGTATCTAAAAAGTTAACATAAAAATCTTACCAAACAACTAACAAGAAATCCAGCAAATAAAATTAAAACTGTAGCACCAAACTGTTGAATACAATATCCCCATATAAAGCCAACTACCTGTAATTAAAATACACAATTCATGAAACTTACACCCATTTTACATGAAGCACAAACCATCTGTTGATTTTGAAATACAAAAAAGTTTTGGTTTTAGTTGCCTGTCTATCAAATTAGAGGCAAATTCCAGCAAATTGTGAACCTGACGTAAACACATTTTACAAATTATTGAACAAAAAAAAATACAAGTCCAAGAAAATGAAAAAATTTCTATCCCTTGTTTGAATTTAGTTTAGGCTTGCACTTGCATTTCTCATGTACATCAACTTGTGCTTGCATTTGCATTGCTGACGAGTGAACCAGCTTTTCTAAGGAATAGACCTAATCCACGTGTCACAATGTTTTCCAAATTCAACATGACAAACCTCTAGAGGATTCACTTTCTTTTTGTTTGCACTCTTCAAAAAAATCGTTAGTATCCCAAAGGAATAATGATGATAATCCAACGAGTTTCAAAACAAAAGTGGATCATTCCTTGGGGGGTAAATTGTCATGCTGTTATTGGGAGAACATCGTCAAATGATGGATTAGGTCCATTGCAAATGCTGCACCCATGTATGTCATAAACTAAGGTACATGTATCGGTGCTGTGATCTCTATAAAGCATTCAAAATTCCTGCCACAAACCTCCCTTTTTCACAGTGATAAGAAGACTGCCTACAGCATTTTTGATTTGAAATGATGTTCTACTTCAGTATGGCAATTTGCCTGAATGCATATATTTGTTTACATTCACAGTCATATACTTACTCCAAAGGCAAGAATTATTATATGAAATAGTTTCTCTGCTAGTTTTTGACCTTCATAATCCTAGAAAAGCAAAGAGGAACTGTTAATTTAACTAACCCAAGTTACAGTGTAACAAAGTTAAGTTACATGTATGGACCGCAAAATTTGACCAATCAGAATCAAAGTTTACAAAGATAACAAAATACACGATTGCAGAAAAATAACCTAATGCTGTTATGCTGAAACAAGAGATCAAATTAAACACCGAGAAACAGACTCTAAAGCAATTATTTTACATAGTGCAACAATAAAGTAGGATTTGAAATAAAATCGAAAATGCAAAGATTGCAAATGGCAGAAAATGATGATGATGCTTCTACAAGCAATAAAACATCAAAACTATCTTACCATATGTGTAGGATAGTTCCTGATTTTGTCAAGAATCTTCATGATCAAATCTATCTAATATAAGGTTCAAAACTCGGATATTTTGAGCAAAATTGTTTTGTCCTTTCAACAAAATACACGTCGGCTTTCACTGGTTCAAACTGTTTTTTTTTGTCTTCCGGTTTGCGGACTTAACTGTTCGAGCATGCGCAAATACTTGAAGATTTGCAGTCAATACACGGTCGGAGAGAAATCGCGAAAGTTTTTCCTCCGTTGTGTTGTCTTTTTATTGCAATATTTCAACAAAAAGTTCACTTTTTAGCTTCGTGCAGAGAAGAAAGTCAGAAATGCGCTCTTTAATTTTAAAATATTTGATTATTATTAAAACTTTTAACGAATTTGAACTGCCGAAGTGTTACCGAACCGATATCGATCGTCTGTCACATTGAAAACCACAACAAATGGCGGGGAAATGGCGGGTCGTTCGAAATGAGTCGACGTTTCTCACAAAATTTTAACTTTTAACGCCAAAATTATCACCTAAATTCGTTAAAAAACGCGCTAATGAATCATGAATTTCTCCGAGCTTTTCAAGCAATCGAGCCAGCTCTGCAAATTTTCCCCAAATGGGAAATATATGGTAAAATGTTTTGCTTGTTTATTATGATAAATTCATTTTTTTGATATTTCGATTTTTTTGTCGTTTTGGTTGTCAGGCGAATTGTGTTGGATACAGGCTGATTGTAAGAGATGTGCAGACTCTACAAATACTACAACTTTATACTTGTTTAGATAATATCCAAAATATAGAGGTATGCAAACATTGTGTATATTTTTGTATTTTTTACTTTGAATAATAATTTATCAACTGATCTTCTTTGTATTAAAGCATCTGTAAGACTCATTGTTATACATGAATGTGTATCTTATTATGGGAATAATAATATACAAGAAGAATAACATAACAGACTTTGAAACAGTTATAAAATGTGTTTTTTGAAATTGTTTATATATTTTTCTTTTCTTACAGTGGTCTTCTGACTCTTTGTACATCATGTGTGCTATGTATAAACGAGCATTAATACAGGTAATTTGAGCAGCTATACAGTATGATATGGTTAATTGTACAGTATAGCTGCCTTATGGACTTCTATAGCTATTGTAATGTGGAGTAGCTGAGTGGTAATAGTTATACAATTGTAATGCTTTATGCTTATAAATTCCAACAAGGTGTGGTCATTGGAGAAGTCAGAATGGACATGTAAAATTGATGAAGGGTCTGCAGGTTTAGTGGGAGCAAGATGGAGTCCTGATGGAAGACACATCCTAACAACTGCTGATTTTCAGGTGAATAAGAGGCTTATGAAAGATTTCATCTGAAAACATGTCTTCCTGTTTGTTTTACGTATCAACCCTAACATTGATTACAGCTGTAACTGGTGTTATAAAATATTTGAGATATAACACATGTGCTGACTGGCTGGCTACCATGTTTATATCAGAGGATAGAGACATGGCTCGCTCAAAAAACGTCGAAAATATTTTATAAAAGCAATATAAAACAATGGCTTATGTCTTTGTACTGTGAGGTAAACACTCTGGAAGATGCAGAGTACTCGAAAAGCAAGAGAAACACTTGGCTATGCCCTCATGTTCCTAAGCTTGCTTTTCTCATGCTTTACATCTTCCATCGTGTTTATATCACAGTACAGAGACATGCGTGCACATTTTATATTCCTTTAAAATTATATATCCAGTTACAGCTCCTAAATGAAATCCCTGTGTGTCATGTAAAATTTTGTAGCATCTCTGTACTACATATACAGTCATGGTGCAGAACTTAGTTCACAGGGAATATAGAACTCTCACCTACATGTACAAAGCATGTTAAGTTGTGACCCGTGTGATATTTTTCAGAGATGTATTGAATCTGCACTTGAATGACAATGTGTAGTTTTAGAAAATATCCATACCCCTACCAGGAAGGGAATTGGAAATTCTGGAGGGGAAGGAGGTCAGAGAAAGAACAAAATTACAGAGTTTGTATGAAAGAAAAGTGGAAGTTCCAGAGGAGTATCCATTTACAAATTCCCTCTGTGGTGGGGGTATGGATATTTTATGGAACCACACAATGATTAATGACCATATAATTAGTGAGGGAGGTGTGTGTCTGTTTTTAATTGTGCCATGCATTATTATAATTTATTGCAGCTTAGAATCACCATTTGGTCTCTTGTTAGCAAGTCTGTGAGCTACATTAAATATCCCAAACATGCAACTGATGGTAAGTGCCCTTGTGGTAATGTCTGTCTGTCCAATTAGTCCTGGTTTTCTCAAGTAACAGGAAGCAATATGCAGATCAACTTAATGTCACATTTCATTAGAGAAGGCGATAAGCAGTGCGCAAGCACTGAGTTGTGTATATTGGTTCTGCTTCTGTTTTTGTCATATGTTAGTATGTCGTAGTGTGGTGCTATTTTTCAGTAGAATCAATCAACAGGAAAACCCATAACTTTAAATGACTCTGTGAATTTGTTTCAGGGCTTGATTTCAGTAAAGATGGTAAATATATGGCTTTAGCCGAGAGAAGAAATTGTAAAGATTTTGTCAGTATATTTGCATGTGATGCTTGGCAGTTATTAAAAGTATGTGATTTTTATGATTTGTTGGGTTCCCTGTGTATTACCACCACAGGTAGCCCAAGAGTTGGCAATCTGCACAGTCTATAGTTTCAAATCATCAGAGATTTCTGAAATGTGTTAAAGAAATTTGTGAAAGTCTAATCTTCAGACCTTGTTTGTGCATAGGCATCATTCAAAAGATTGAATAGGAGGCAACTTATCTACGCTATTATATTTATGGATATATTCTGAGCTTTCAGGCTCCAGACCCATTGCCATGAAAATGATGTTGCTAAGCAATGCTTCAATCTGGTCAAATTATGTCTAATGTAAAAAGTAATATGATAATTAATAATACTGATTTTTTGTTGACAGAATTTTGAGGTTGAAACTAAAGACCTAGCCAATCTTTCCTGGTCACCAGATGGCAGAGTTCTGTGTGTATGGGATTCTATAATACATGTAAGTTTATTTTCATGCAATAATTGAATTATTTTGGATAAAGAATACATTTGATGACAATATCCTTCTTTCTTTTGCCTTTCAGTATAAGCTTTATCTCTACTCTGTTGATGGAAGATGTCTCGCATACTACAGTGCATATGAGTTTGCTTTGGGGATCAAAAGTGTTTGCTGGTCACCTTCCAGTCAATTCCTGGCTATTGGTAGCTTTGATCAAAAGGTTGGCAAGAATTTATAGGTTCTGGGGTTCCTGTGTTCAACCTCTGTTCTGTGGGGTTCCTGTGGTTTTGGTGTTTCCTTGTGTAAATGTCAAAATCCAAATTTAAGTAGATTCTTAAAAAGTGAATGTCAAAGAGACATTTGATTTTTGTACTGTTCTGGGGTCATTCGCTGCTTCTCACAGTTTTCCTTTGTTTACTTATTTGTTTTCTCTTTCTTCCATTCTTTCTTTCCCAGTGCATCACTCAACTTTCCTTTGCTGCTTTCTGTTCTCTTCTAGCCAAGCATAGCTGGTGGTTTTAGAAGGTTGGGGAGGGGAGACTATGCAGGCTATTTCTCTTTCCCCCTAGCTCTGTTATCTTCTCTTCTATCGTCTCCAAGAATAAATCTTAAAATTCATTTTTTGATTTCTTTTACTCAGTGTAGAATACTGAACCATGTAACATGGAAAGTAGTTGCAGAACACAATCATCCTCACACTCTGGACACAGAAACTGTGGTATGAAATAAACTAATATTATCATATTTGTCAGGCTACAGTAACTATACATCCATGGGAATGCTGGGTAGTATTCTGTTCCTTGTTTCTCGCTGCAAGAAAAAATACCCCCCTCCCCCCCCCGGGAACGGTTCTGTTAGAACTTGGTCTGAAAGTCAAAATTCGTTATGACGTCATTTATACATGTACTGACTTATTGTAATTTGGCTTTATACTAGATACTGATTGGTTGACCAGATCAATCAATCAGAAACAAGAGAAAACTGTAACTTCCAGACAGTTTCTAATAGACAACATTCACAGGGGTATTTCTGGGTGACCAGATCAACCAATCAGAAACAAGAGAAAACTGTAACTTCCAGACAATTTCTAATAGACAACATTCACAGGGGTATTTCTGGGAGCAAGAAATGAGTGACAGAATAATACCTCTAGGATCCCTGCTGACTTAGTATTTGTACATTGCCAAAGCTCTGTAGATGCTCAGTTTATGAATTCAATGATGTTAGATTGATTTTATTGTAGGTGGTTTATAAGGAAGTTGATGTCAAACCACCATTATTACAAGGGGAGATGATGCCCCCTGGTGGGTTTACTGTACAAAGCAAATGTAAGTTTAAATAGCCTTGTGTTGCCTATTCAGTCAGGCTTTAAGTGTACATAGGCAGTTTACATATAATTGTAACATCTCTGACTGATGATTTATGTTATGAAATCATTTTTGATGATTTATGTCACTTGTTAACTATTGTTTTATTAACATGCACTGTGCAGATCAAATTGAACAAGTTCCAGTTCAAGTTCCAACCATAAAACTTGACCCAGAAAGACACAACCCAAAACTGGGGATTGGTTATGTATCTTTCAGTAATGACAATAAATACATGGCAACTATAAATGGTTAGTTTTCCTTTTCCTTTCATTCTTGTTGTCTCCTTTTGATACATTCTCTTTCATGTGATTCTCCTTTTGCTGTTTGGTCATTTTCTTTTCTGACTTCTATCCTTTTCATCTTTTGTTCCCACATTTTTTCTCTTCACTTCCATTTGTCCATCTTTCTCTCTTTTCACTTTCCCTACCATTCTTCCCTTTTTCTCCTCCATTTTCTTTTTTATTTCTCTCTCTTGATAACTAGTACATGTCTTGTTTCACAACAGATAACATGCTCAATGCCTTATGGATTTGGGATGTTCCTAATCTTTGCTTGGCTGTTCTTCTTCTTCAATCAAACCCAATAAAAAGTAAGTTCACCTTCACCTCTTCAGTTCTACTATTGTACTACTGCCATTTTATAACTAGTTTCCTCCCATCTGATGTGACAACATCTTTGTTTGTGCATTGTAATTACTCGCACTTCTCCACCAATCAGAGCACATAATATACTGTGCCAAATACAATTTATACTACAGGAGCCTGGATAAGTTATCCACTGGATAAGACCTATAAATTACATCTGCTGGGTAAGAATTTATCCAGTGGATAGTGCTTATCTAGGCTTCAGGTATAATAACTGTAATTGCCAAGTTCCTTTATTATCTTCTCTTTTCTATCCCTCCTCCTTTTTTCTGCTTTGCATGGTCTTATTTTCTCTTTTTCATTCACATCCCCTCTCAAAAAAAAAAGTTTCAAAATGTAGCATATATTAAAAAATAGACATAAATCTACACATCTGAAAAAGGAGGAGAATGGACATCTTGAAAAAATCTTGAAAAAAATTGTTTTGTTTTGTTTTGTAAACATCAGTATAACATACCATCACCATGTAACATATTTATATTGTGTAATTGTAAATGTATTTCCTCTCCCTTCTCCCTTCTCCTACTAGCCACCATTTTTCGCTCGTCCAGGTATTCTTAGTGATCTCTTTTACTGATTCTGTAGGGAAAAGGAAGGACTGCTTGCAGTCTAACTAATTCATGTTGTTCATTATTATACAGCAATAGAATGGGACCCTCTCCAGCCTCGTTTGGGTCTCTGTACCAGTACCAATAAATTGTACATGTGGTCACCGGCTGGTTGTGTGTCAGTCGTCATTCCATCAGAAAGTAAGTTGTAGGAACTCAAGGTTGTTGAAAATAGATGTATTCTGTTTTACTTTTTACTTTTGCTAGCGCTGTTATGTCCTCTTTGATCAATCATTTTATTTAATACTATTTTTACATTTACATAGAAATTAGGGTGTGGCCTGAAAGTAGTTGTAAAACTAACCAGCTTTTTTCCACGGGGATGCTCAACGTCAAGGCTTACCTCGTACTTCCTGTATGATATCTCATCTGGGAAATTATTCTCTTCCATTAAAGTGTTATACCTTATTTAAGCAATATAAAAGCGCGCGCATGTCTCTGTACTGTGATATAAACACGATGGAAGATGTAGAGCAAGAGAAAAGCAAGCTTAGGACTTCACAGAAGTCCTAAAGAATTCTCTTGCTTTTCGAGTGCTCTACATCTTCCAGAGTGTTTATATCACAGTACAGAGACATAAGCGATCGTTTTATATTTGCTGTTATAAAATATTTTGGACGTTTTTGTGCGAGCCATGTCTCTGTCGTTTGCACAGATGACATCAAAATATGATGAGAACAAAAAAGGACGCCACAAGACGAAGTGGCGTGACTGTTGTTCTAACCACGTTTTGACGTCTTCTGTGCATCTATTAGAGTACAGACCCACGGAAAAATGGAGTCCTTTTGTTTTATATAATATTCATCGAATCATTTCAACCAATCAGAGCGCGCGTAAGATTCAATGACGTTATCTATCTGTGTGTACTGTAATTACGCACGGTTCTCGACCAATCAGAACGCGCGTAATATTCGGATTATTATATAACAGTGGGCAAAGCACAGGGGCAGTTCAAGAGAAGGTGCAGGCTATAGAAATCAGAAACCGTTCAGAGTATCCATAGGATGTTTTGGATTAGTGTAGAAAAGAGGTCGAAGATGTCTCAGGAGGGAGTGTGCACCTGTACCCCTCCCCTGAAGCAGCAGGCCTTTGTGCATATTACAGAGTATAAAAAGGAAATTCTAAGCTAATTTATAAAATATTTGAAATATAACGTGCGTGTTAAAATAGTCATTGAATTTCTTTCTAGATATTTTTCAAGCATCTTCACTCAAATGGCATCCTGATGGCAACAGTCTAGTAATTCTTAGTAAAGACCACATGTGCTTGTGCTTTTTATCTGAACCAAGACCATAGTAAAGTAAGGGTATTATACTGCACTGATACATGTACAGTGGAAGCCGACAAAGGGTACAAAAAGGAAACTATTTTGGTAGATTTTGGTTATCACCCTTCAGGCTATATCTTGGTATGAAGAGACAGACGATATAGTCATCAATTAGTGAGGGCTAGGGTAGGGTTATGAAGTCAAATCGATATTCACATTTCAGTATAGTTCACGCAAGCGTCCTTAGGGCGCTAATGGAAGCTTATTTTAGCAGAGAGAATGGGAAATGTAAATTTCTTGCAGTGTCTTCATTTTGATGTCCATCAATATGCTGTCCAGTTTTTGATGAGTTTTCGCATCTCACCACAAGTCGTCAGTATCACTTTAAAGAGAAAACGCAACTGTTGTCTACGGTTGCAAGCACAAACTTGAATTAGTGCATTTTCGTTGTACATTCATGAAGTGACATGAGCTTTGCAGTAACCATAAAAGCTTAACTATGCAAGTTTTAAAATATTCAGGCTTGTGAAGAGAAACTATCCTTTTGCCTAGTGAGTTATGTGTGTGGCGTTTGGATTCTGCATGGAGGCGGGGAATTCTATGTTCACAATATTAGATGATGGTAAATACTAAAAAGATACTAAACACCAAACATTTATGTACTAAAATACCATTTTATTTCCCATTTTCTATAACTGACAATACAACATGTATAACTGTTATTCTTAAGATTGGTTTTTGAAATGAGACTCCTCGACGTTTATTAACTCTTTAGAGAACTACAGCTATCAGAAAGAGACAGAAGAGCGGACAGACAGACAGAACTAAAACCTCATTTAGCGTGGTGGATAGGCAGACAGACCAACTGTTGCATATGGTCCGTCAGACAGACAGAAAGACAGACAGACAGACAGACAGACGGACCGACTCTATAGACAGACAACATAACATATTTTGTTACAGTCTTTAAATTTCTCTTTCATTTACACTTAAATTCTAATCTGTTCATAAATACACTGTAATTTCATCGATTCTTTCTATATAACTCTTGGAAGATCTAGTTCACTTCTCTTTTGTTTGGCTGTTGGATCTTTCATCAAAAACAATTCAAGTGTGTACGGTAATTCTGTTAAGAAACAATAGCAGTTTTTAATAAAGATAATTTTAATAATGTTGATGATGATGATGATAATATAATAATAACTTTTATTAACGTCTCTAGCCGGGCACTGGTATACCCTACTAATCGGGGAGACAAAAATGATGATAGTAATCGATATTAATATGCCAATATGCTGTCTTATAGTGAACTATATAACCATGCTCTTCACAGTCCTTTAGCTTATGGAAGACTGCAGAATTCCTAGCCATATAATTTGATCGAGCAAACCCCACCCCCTCCCCGTGGTAACGATTTTAGCATCAGATTCTATAAATAATTGGTTGACTGCGTTGAATTGTATCACAAGGATATCCGATTGACGAGGGTCTTTTTCGCTATATGATCTGTTTCATGGTTAGAAATCGAAGGTTTAACAATAAATGAATAAAATGAATAAATAAATAAATAAATAAAATAATAAACAAGAAATGATTTCGTTTACCTACTTGGATTGGCTACATTACTTCTCTTTACATCCTTGATTTCTTTGTTTGTATTGACCTTACTTTTAGTGATTGCGGGCCCTGGCATTTCATGATATTCTAGAAACACAATCAAAACTTTCAGCTGGGATAGAGAGGGCGCTCTGAGCACTGCAATGACCTTTTGCATTTAACGGATCAGATAGTACAAAATCAGCAATGAATGTGAAAGCCATTGGAACGAGAACGACTTCAATCAGTCACGTGTAGATTTTAGAAATATAAAACACGTATGCATGTCTCTGTACTGTGATAAAAACACGATGGAACATGTAGAGCACAAGAAAAGCAAGTTTAGGAACCACGAGGGGTAGCCCAGTGTTTCTCTTGCTTTTCGACTGGTCTTCCAGGGCCCAGTTATTCGAAAGACGATTAGCGTTAACCCAGGATTAAATCTACAGAAAACCATTCATTTTAACCCAGGATTAGCGTTAATCTCCCTTCGAACAACCGTATCCTGAGTGTTAATATCATGGTGCAGATAGGTAAGCAATCGATTTATATTGCTTTTATAATTTTTTTTTCAACATTTTTTTGTGCGAGCCATGTCTCTGTCCTCTGATATAAGCACGGTAGCTAGCCAATCAACGCGCGCGTTACATCTCAAATATTCTAAGATTTGCCATCGAACAAGCCAAATTTTGTACCATATTTTACCAGGTTCATGTAAAGCCAGAGGGCCTATTTACTTTCCAAAACAATAACTGGGGCAATACTATGTACTTAGTATTGACAGAGTGGGAGGGGCGGACGGGAAAATATTTGGCTCGAGGTCATAGCCTTACGGACCGAGCGCACGTACAAATGACGTCGAGCCAAATATTTTTCCGTCCGGCCCGACAAAACTCAGTCAATAAGCACTTTATCATATGCATGATGTGGTTTTTTCTTTTTGTTTTTGTTTTTGTTTTTGTTTTGCTATAAAAAACACATCTGGAATACAAATAGAAATATAGCAGGGCCGAGCAGGGCCTTACGGGTTTGTACGGCCCGCTCACGCAAAGCCGTACGGCCCCGATCACGTCATCTTTTCCGAAGGTTTTTATTAAGAGCGTGCGAGCAGGGAAATACGGGTCGTATGATAAAAGGTCGTATTTCTAAAAATACGTTGGCAGAACTATCTGACTAAATCTCCGCGTGAAGTTCTTACGATGTCAAGGCGATGTAATGGCGCTCACTCGCGGTACGAAGAAGCCCGAGTAACAAAGCTTGCTTGCAAAGGCCATCTGGGTAATATTGCACACTTACTCGTTTGACGATCACTTGGTCTACCACAGGTAGCCCGAATAACAACCTACCTTGTATTTGGACGGATTGTTTATAGGCTGGCATGTCAAAGAGCTTCCCAGTGTCCTTCACGCTCTTGGATACTTTATCTGTAATACCATTAGAGCCACTCTGGAATGTCAGACTGAATGCAGCTACAACCTTTTTGATGGTGGCTGGGTTGTGCCTCACTAGCCCTTTACTGTAGAGATTTCAACGGGAAGTTATTAATAAGTATTTTAGGGGCAAAGAGGAGGGGATGGGTGGGTGGGTACTTCTGTTCACTTTCAATAAGCTATCTCTTCCATCCCCGGGGGTTCTGCCTTTAAACTCAATAGTGAGGGATTTCGAAGGACGGCTTTTTTGACAAGAACAAGTGAAAGGAGTTGCGCAAGTCTACTTAGCTGCAAAAATAACCGGAATTCTAATCCGGGTATAATTTGGGTGAAAGAAATATGACGTCGCTCACTTCTACCTATGCCGCAAAGTTTGCTGAAGTGAATCGGCGAGAGTTTGCGTTTCTTGTCTTCGATGTTGAGTAAAAAACAGTGTGTATACTTACGAAAATCCATGAACTTTAGCTGAAATAAACTTAGGATCCTTCTTGAACATCTTAGCAAACTACAGATAAGAAATATGAATGAATCAGTACATCATGTTACAATTGATAATACTTGTTGTTCCTGACTGAAATTAAAATTAAATTTAGAGATGTTTCGAATAAGCCTCAAGTGTTTATCGGTATTGAACAGTAAATAGGGAGCTTAATGCTTTTGTTCGTGCGCGCGACGCTGTTATTGTCGAAATGTACAACATGAAAAAGTCTCAACTGACGTTCCAGCGAGAACAGGATAACTAGTAGTGACTTACCGCCTCCTCAATATTTCCAGATAAAATTTTGAACTCCGGACTCTCTTCTTTATCCAGTCCGTCTATCCAGCTTTGCCTTAGTTTTATAGTACCAGTAAAGGTTTGTGCTGGGAAATAGAATAATTGGTTCTTAGTCTAGCTCTAGCGTTTTGGTGTGACTTATTTTGTATTTATTAGAGACGCATGAGATCTTTGACATAATTACTTATAACTTTACTGGTAAAAATAATGATGATGATGATAATGATGATGACACTTAAAGCCCAATTTACACGACAACCCTTTTATTGCACGGTATCCCTAAATCTTGGCACGCGGGACGGTCAGGTCAAGATTTAGTGGTGCCATAAAAAGGAAATCTGGTTTGAGAGAACTGCGTCTGTCACTTTAAAAGAACTTTTAAAACCAGTTTTAACTCATGTTCACTTACTTCCGGGTTTGGTTGTAACGTGAGTGAATAAATTAACTTCAGGCTTCACTACAGGTTTCACTACAATGCCATGTTGTTTATGGAGGTAATTTGGTCGTCTAACTATAGCCCTTTGTGGAGGTGGTGGTTTGGGTGCGTGAGCCGCCTTGGCTGGGGGAGGTCTAGCAATGGTCGATTTCTTGGCTGGTTGCATGGCTCCTAATATGCTTGGGTAGTTTCGAGGGGGTGGGAATGGTGGGAGGAAGTTGACTACTTTGGCCTTGACAGTCGCTTTGACGGGTAGAGGGGTTTCTGAATGGTAGATGATTTTTGGTTCTTCTGGAGCAAAATACGCTGGTGGTTGAGCCATTGAAGTGAATTGGACCCCAGGCCCGCTGTATGGTAGTGGGTTAGGGGCCATGTAGGAATTTGGTATCACTGGAGGCATGAAGTTTGGTGTGGCTGCTTGTGATGTGATATCTGTAAGACGAGTCAAGTAGTATAGTAGGTAGCTAATTTGATAGGGAGGGGAGGGGTAGTCCTATCTATTAACTAAGACTGGCAATCAGCTCATGAATATCGAGAACTGGTGACTGATGCTCGTCATGATTTTGAGGCACAGATGAATATGGAATGACATGACCATACCAAACAAAGTAACCACCATTATGAACATCACAGAAACAATTACCATGCATTCACTTACGTGGATTGAGTGGGCTAACACTCTCAACGTGGACAAAGTTACCCTCAGTTGGCTCGATGACACCATCTGTAAGTAAAGCATCATGTTAATGAACATAGACGAATGCCAGCAGTAGAACAGCAGCAAGTTACATTACTGGTCCAAGTCCTCATGGAAATTTACAGCGAAATCACTGGTGAGGTTACAAGAGAAACGAGGAAAAAGAAGTGAAACCAACAGTTTTGCCATGAAAAAGAAGAGAAAGTAAAAATTGACATCAAGACGAACATAGAGAAACTATAACACCAAAATCAATGACATAGTACAAAACCACAAACTCATTCAAAAGTAAAACATCCACAAGCAACAATAACAATAGCTGTCTAAATAATACAAACCGTTTATTTAACTAATTGAGGGACACTACATCTACATTAGCCGGCATGCAGCCTAACAAAACCCTGGTTTAGTAACCGTGTGTTTTGTCCGGCTGCACGCAGGCTACATCTACATCTACTTTTATTTCGTCAGTAATAAACTTTAAAAAGTTGTCACTGATTTCTCACATACACTACCGCTACATTTTGATATTCTATGCACACAACTCTCAGCTCGCACTTTCGTTTGCTCAGGGACCAAAATGAAACGAAACGTTGATGTATTACCTGTGGCGTAGACAGAAGTCCTAAAGAATCCACCGCATATCTGTGCCTTGTCTCCTTTACAAGCTGTTGAACACTGCTCCTCGGCTAGCCTACCGTACTTGCCGTACGAATCACCACAACGACACAAATATCCATACTGTAAACCAGCATAAGCATGTCCTTTATCCTTGCAGGCCAATCGACATGCTTTAGGAGTAAGGTCACTTACAGATACCGAGTCAGGAAGGTCGCGTTTAGGACTGTGGTCGGCATAGCAACCAATGTAACCTTGGAGATGAAAAAAAACTCACTTAATTTGACCTCCGTTCACAAAGTGTGTGTAACCTACGAGTACTCGTTTAATCAAATATAACAAATATCTTTATTGTTAACTAAAGTACTCTGCGAGCAGGGATTACTTTTCTTATCCCTCCAGGGAAAAAGTAACTTTAACAAGCATCTTAATTTATTGAGTTCGCGAAGTTTCGGCATGTATAGGGACAATAGGGGCACTTTTTAGCCTGATTAAGACAGTAGATGGTTGTTCGGTACACTCCCCTTTCCTATCTGATTCACTCGGCATCAATCCGCATTCTGCTTCTATTCTGCCACTTTGGTATTAGTGCCTATCCTATGAGATGAAAGATGGTCTTTTGTCTACAGAAAAAGCCATGAGCAAAAATGCTAAATTCTCAAAGACTTACCATCGTCTCTAATGTCTCTCTCGTGTATCTCAATTGAAGGCTCTGTTTCATCTTCCTCAGAGTTCATTCCACCGTCACTTGAATCCATGCCTTCTTCCTCTGTTCTGGAATAAACTGCTGGTTCCTCTATAATTGTAACGTGAGCTTTAGGAAGTTCTTTTTTGTGTACAACTCGCGGTTCAAAGGGGTTGCTTCTCTTGAAGTCGTTATATTCTGGCTCCTCCTTGTCTTTTGGTACTGTTGGTACTGCTGATTTTTTGTCTTCCTTTTCCAGTGGTTTGGAAGTAACATCCTTAAGAAGACTCACGCTATCGGGGTAAACCTTCTTGATTTGCCCTGTCTCCTCCATGTTCTGATCTCTATAGAAGCGTTTCACAAGGCTCAACCCAGTAAGTCCTTCAACGTTTCCTTGGGAACCATTGACGTCACGTCCCTTTTTAATTACTTTCGATTTCCTTTTACTGGAAGTAACCGCTGGAATAGGTGGTGGCTCATGTTGGGTCTCTGGTTCGTTGCTATCGACATTGTTGGGGCGTAAATCTCTGAAAAACGAGGCCAATGTTTCTTCGAGGCCAGTGTCTATTTTCTCTCTTCTGCTTCTATGGATAACGTTTTCTTTTTCATTATCAAAAAATTGGTGCAAAATGTCCCTCTTCTTGATATAGCTATCGGTGCTTCGTTTCTGTTTTAATGGTTCAGATGCCTTTGCAGGTTCTTGAGTTTCAGGTTTGCCATCTTGATGTACTTCCTCAGCCAAGTCTGACACCAGATTCGTTTCCTTTGTTTTATCATTTGCAGGTTCTGATCCAAAATGGCCTACTTCCACATAATGTGAATTCGAGGCTGCAGCTGAGAAGAACTTGGGTAGATCACTCTCTGATCCTGAGCTCGAGCCTTCCCAGAGCCCAGACCCCGATCCTCGCATGTCGCTCTCACTGTTGGGAATACGATCACGTGGAACGGCACCCAAAGCAGCCACTATATTCTCTAGCGAGCTTGCACTTCGTTTATGTGGGGCGTTATGCGATAAAATCTCCTCAGCCTCTGAATCAGATATCCACAGACCGGAACCAGAAATGGAACCGGACCCGGAACTCGAAGTATCGTCTTCTATACCAGATTCTCCTTCAGATCTCTTTGCTGGTTGCTTAATTCCCTTTGTTTTACTCTCACGGATTAAGAATCGCTCCATTCCCCTGGCAGTAACATCGTTATCTTCCCGAGATGACCGCGAGGATCTGGCGGCCATTTTGTTGGGATATTTCTCAACATCGTTCTTTTGCACTACTTCTTCGGATTCGAATCGTCTCTTTCGACGAATTTCGCTCTCGTCGTCTCGGCTCTTCTCCGCTGTCTCTGGAGTTAATTCTCGTTTGTGTAGCCGCTGACCAGCATAATCGTCTTCATCCATGTCGTCTTTTCGCTTTACTCGAAGCAATTCCTTCTCGATTGGAAGACCTGCAGTTGTAGGAGTTAATAACAAGTTTAGTGTTGTCTTGTGATTCTAAAGCCCGGTTTGCACGGTACGATTGTCGGCCCGATTTGAGTTTTACCGTTTTTAGCATTCCTCTTTCATTCAAAAATCGGCCCGACACGAGAAAAATCTGTTGCAGTGCAATAGATTTTTCTGAATCGGGCCGATTTCTCTCTTTTCTCGAACGAAGCTTATCAAAAATCAGGCCGACATATATCGTTAGTATCATTGTTGTCAATCACTTCTGATATGAAAGTCCATGGTATGGATGAATTAACTTGCATATAAGAAGGACCCATGATAAGTGTTTCAAAATACTCACTAAGTATTAGCCCTTACCTAGTGCTTGCATCACTATGAACCCAAAAAGGGTCATGCGCAGTAGTGCCCGTAGCCTCATGATCACGTGACTGAAAGGCTAACTTTGGCCTAAGCGTCTTGGTATCTATAACAAAAATGGTTGGAGATTAATTATAGTGATAACGGTGATAATGATAGTGATGAGGATCATAATCATATGACGATAAGGATAGTGACGAATGATGTGGATTCAATTTACAAATTGTTTTGGATTTACCACTCTTTCTCCGTCCGACGTCACTCGATTTCTCACCGATCATGTGAGTACAGGGCTTCTATTGATAGAAAAGGCGTAATATTTCTGAATGGACCACCCTGTACATGTATCTATTTTCAAATAAAGATTTCTATCTAGCTAACAGTGAGTGAATGTTTACTGTTTTTAGTAACAATATACGAATAGTTTCTTTAGAATTTTTTTGCTCGCTAAAATTAGTGTTTTTGGGAATTTTTGGTCAATGTAGTAAAAACTGCCATTTCCCTCCGAAAATCGCTATGCTATGTAGCGGCCAAAATTCCTACTAGAGAAATCGCTAGATTTAATAGCTAAAAGTAGTAAGCTTAAAGTATATAGTCAACTGAAATGATCATTTTACTAATAATGTTTGGTTATAACAGCTCTACGGCGGGGAGTAATTTTACATTTTCAGCCGATAACAAAAAAAGGTTTTATTTTTCAATTTCCTGAAAAGTAAAGTGTTTTTCAAATAACTTTCAAAAGAAAAGTGTTAGTATACCAAAATGTTTACTGCCTGCTTGGTCAACTTTTGTACAACAAAAATGCTATCTAAATTAAAGTAGTGTCACGTAAATGTCAAATATCTGTAGTAGGAGTGGTCAGAATTGTCCTAGACAGTCTGCAAAATTTGCTGTGAAGTTTACTATATAGAGTTTATTGCATCAAGAAGCGAGATAACATAACTGTGGTTTTTCCTGAAGAAATATTGAAAATGTTGGTCTAAATTATTTATCGCCTTTATCCTGTGGGAATCTTCCGAGTTGCTCATGTGAAAAATGTTTGATGTTTCCGAAACAATTTGCCGAAAAACGAAATCGTCTCGAAAAGACATTTAACGAACTGACCATAGATTCGTTGTAAATTCCTTTACAACATATTTTTGCAAAGGTTCGGATTTTTTCACAGGATATCATATTTTTGGTATGTGTGTGTGTGTTTTTTTATTAAATTTGTTTGGTGATAAAGAATTTTTATTCCTTTTCATCAAAGTCCAAATTTTGCACATCCACGTTAAAGTTTTCGTGTATGTATGGAATTTGGATTTCAATTTTGTAAAGAACAGATAGCAAGTGTCAGTTTGAATAATCTACTACAGGTTGGCTGATCGCGACGAGTGGAAGGACAAACTCAAATTCAAAAATTAACGCCCAAATTTCCCAAATCTTACAAACTATTTATAAAACTAAAATGATTTTGATAAAATCCAAGCATTCATTTTTCAAGAACGCAATTCAGTTACAATTATTATTGAAAAGGACAGCTGATTTCAATTGAAAAGGCGAACACAATCAAAACAAACTTCATCATTTCACATCTTACCTCAAAATCTAGTGATGTTCAACCATAAGTAAGAGACTTCAAATCTTTCCTTCCTCTTTGTTTTGTAGTTTTAGTAATATTATATTGTCCTTTTGGATATTTCCAACAGTGTTTGTAACAAGCTTTAGGTTCTTTGAACCAAGCTAGCTGATTAGTAATTCATGTTATATATTTCCTAAAACAGGTTCTTTGAAGCGTTATTTCTGGTACCCGTTAGATGTTTAGAGGTCATGTAGGATCAAAAACCAACTTCTCAATAATATCGTCTAGTGATATTTTATCTAACACTTGAGAGAAAATTAGTTTTGATCAGAAATTGTTTTGATTAGAAGTCAATCATGGTATCAGTTTGTTGATGACTTCGAGCATTCAAGTCAGCGGTGTTACCATTTTTGTTCACAATCTCCAGGGGATTGTTCCTCGAAAAACCCAATAACTTCACGGGTCCGTTAACTTACCCGATAATGTTTACGAGTGTTTGTCGAAGCGTGCCTTATTTTCAGTGTCTATGATTTTACAAGCAGCTCGCACACTTCCGTAATTCCCGTAAATTAACGGATCCGTAAAGTTATTGGGCCCTTCTAGAAACGGGCCCCACATCAGAAAACCTGATACTCGGAACTTAAAGCTAGGAGTTTATAGAGAATGAGAATGGCTGACATGTTGGTCCTTACGACACGGGTGAAAAACGAATTGCGCATACTCGGAAGATTTGAATATAAACCATTGGAGGTTTAGTAAATCTTGAAAGTTAAGGCTGTCCGTGAAAAGTTTTTGTGCTCGTTTGTTCCTAAAACATCCCGTTAGTTGTTCTCTTTCCCTGGTCAAATAATACACGAGAAATTCGTATAATACACAACAGTTGAATCGACGGTACTTTTGTTTGTGAACACGTCTACGAATTCCCGCTGAATTTTCGAGCATGCGCAAAGGGTTTTTCAGCCGTGTCGGTCCTAACGTGTTTATCACAGTACAGAGACACACACGGGAGTTTATAAAACTTTTATGAAATATTTTTACGGTTTTTGGCAAACCCAATCAACGCACATAACTACGGTCTAATATTTCATAAATTTGCTTTGAAAATAACCCACCATGTTATAATATTGTTCACGGCTCTCAGGAAGAGCATCAATGTATGATGAGATACCGTGTTTTGAAATATCGTGTGTTGAGAAATGTATTTAGTGACGCAATAATGTAATTATCTCTAATTGATACAACTTTCGCTTAATTGCCACTATAGAATGGAGCTCGCCATTAATATTCGAACCTAAATAGTCCTAAATAGTCCCAAATAGTGTATAATGCGTCAATGCACTATCCTAACGACCCAATAAATACAAAGGGATTGTTTGAAGTTGTGGCGTCAGTGGAATTGAGCGAAACAGTATCCACATTGAAATAAAGTATCCACAAAACATTGAGCTTTTTTATCGGCAGATGATGAATAGACTCATTTTAATTTAGTGCCGTTTTTATGCAGTACTGAAATTGAAAATACTACTTAAGAGTTTTCTTGCTAAAGGGCAGTTCCCTTTGTCCGGTTACCATATGATTAACCATAGAAAACGTTTGGTTATAAATCAAAGAAATTAATGTTTTAAGTTTAAGTAATGTTTTAAGGATGGTGCCCCCTTATGGCAAACCATTTTTATTTCTTCTAAATCCTGTCAGTTATTTCAACCACCCAATGGACTATTAGAAACTGGAAAAAAAGTTGGGGGTACCCACGCATCTAAGCGAGATAATTAACGCTAAATACCTGATGACGTAAGCGTCAATTTGCACATTAAAAAAGTTTATTATTTTTTACTGCTTCGAGTTAGTGTACATACTGCAGGCTAAAAATAATCATCGATATATGAGCTTTTTAGAAAATATAAAACATTAATTTATTTGTCATGTAGATAATTTAGTGTTTTTAATGGATTTTTCCTCAAGCAATAGAAATGTGATTTTGAGAAGGTAACAAATTATTGCCGAAATACCTAACAGAAACCATTTTATTTTCAAAATTACCATTTACAAATTAAATTCAATATTTTTATAATGTTTTCGACGAAGAAAAAGTGGGGGTCCCCATGCATTTTGAAAAGTTATCGGGGTTCATATCTCAAGTTTCTGTGCAAAAATTTCGCAAGTGACAATTTTGCCCTAGCCCTCCCCCGGTAAAAATTGAAATTTGTACAGTCAGCCACGAGAAAAAATGTCAACATGTCCCCACAAAAACTATTTTGTTTTGCAAGAAAAGAGCAAGTTTAATGAAAGTTTTTCACATCAGTCAATGAAATAGCAAATAGTTTTGATCTTGCAAGACTTCTGGAAGCTCCTTCAACAAAATAAGTTAAGAGTTTTAGCCGAAAAAACGCGTCTACTTACTAAGTTTGTGTTCAAAATGAATCGAAAAGTGCAAACGGTACAGGACTTACAGGTGAGAAAAAAACTTTCCAAACAGCCATATTTTTCAATTTCATGAAGACATCTGTGAATACTATTTTTTAACTTTCATTTTAACTTATCTCTTGCATAATCATGTTGATTTTTTAGCTTTTTCTTCTCTCTTTTTGGTGAAGCTAAAAATTAGGAGTCCATGCAACTTGGCTGTTCTTCTCGTGTGTCAAGATTTTTCAGGCCTTTTCATAAAGGTAAAGTGGAACGGTCTGTCATACCAGGAAACCTTGATGGGACTTTAAATCGATCTCCAATGCACAAAAGGTAAAATCAAATCTGAATTGATCTCCAGTGCATGTAAAAGGTAAAATTGTACGCCGGGAACACGAAGAAAGAGCACAGGAGGCCCAAGCTCTCTATGAGAGGCGAATATTACAAAGCTTTGTATGGGAGTTTAGGTTCCGCTTTATTACTCCGTAAATAATAAAGCAAATACACTCTAACGATTATACAGTGCTTCTTGTGTTATTGGTATTCTCTGGTAGCGATTTTAGGCCATTTCGTCAATTTTTTGCTGAGTTAAGAGAACTCAGCAAAAAATTGACAAAATGGCCTAAAATCGCTACCAGAGAATACCAATAACACAAGAAGCACTGTATAACCGTTAGAGTGTATTTGCTTTATTATTTACGGAGTAATAAAGCGGAACCTAAACTCCCATACAAAGCTTTGTAATATTCGCCTCTCATAGAGAGCTTGGGCCTCCTGTGGAAAGAGCGGCAGTGTTCGGTCAGAGGGTGTTCGGTTTTCAAAAGTACTACTGATGAATCTCGTTGTTATTCTTCCAGTAAAAGTTTTAGATGCAGCAAATAATCCGAAAATCACTTACCATTTGGCTAAAAATAGAGTGTCAATCTTGAACAGATTATATCATTTATTTCTGGCCAACTTTTGCCGGTCAATTTAGTACTTCGGTACAAACTTCGTAAGTAGATGTGATTTCTCCCAAAAATCTAACGCGCTTTGCTGGAAGAGCTATTAGAAAACGCTCAAGTTGAAATGAGTTGTTAGTTCATTGACTGATATGAAAAACTTTCATTTACCTTGCTCTTTACTTGCTCTTTTCTAATTTTGGTTCTCAAGAACTCAGGTCGGGCTTCCTGTGTTTTGTAAACGTCATGCGCAGAAACAGTGCGCGCTGCCATTAGGGGGCACCATCCTTAAGTAGTGTTTATTGCTTTTTATATTCAATTGGTGACTAGTTGTTTCGCAACGTTTCTTTTCGTGTTCTGCCTTCTGGAGTTTTCTTTATTTGATGTAGTTTAGCCAGAATGTAATTTTAATTTTTAGCTTGTAAAAAGCAGCTTTCAACGATGAAGCTTTCAATGATATTATAATATGTCCCATTCAATATATATTATAATATGTCCCATTCGATATATATTATAATATGTCGCATTAGGTGCGTAGGTGCTTTTACATGTTGAGTAAGACACAACGATTCCCAATGGTATCCGCATCATCGCTGACATCAAGATGAAAATTGAAGTCCCAGATGTGCCGCAAATTGGCACTTTAGATAGTACCAATGATTCCAGGTATTCACTAAATTCAGAGAAAAAGTACTTGAAGTAACAGGGTGAACAGCAGAATACAGTGGTCTGTACACAATCACAAGTCTATAAGCTTCAATAAGCTGTAAAGGTAAACCATCAATCATACATTCAGAAAACTCAAAAGAAATCTTTTCACCGGCGCGTTTACGTTGAGAGAGTCTAAGGAAGGAAGTCATTTGTGATATTCTTTGAAATTCTTTTCTTTACTTTAATAGTTTTACACATGTCTGAGCAATAAATCATTAAATAAATGAACAAAGTAAATGAATCTATGAATGGATGAATGAATAAGTAAATAAATAAACAAACAAATAAATAAAATAAAGCAATAAATCATTAGAAAACAAAAAACCTGAACAGGAATATATAGTACTTCCCTTATAGGCTTCCGTTTCACACAAAATAATGACAGCATAACAACAACAACAACAACAACAACAACAACAACAACAACAACAACAACAACAACAACGAGAAAATCCAATTTAATAATGATAAAGTACGTATGGGAGTTAGTTACTGTCCCGCATAAGAATGATTAATATTCCAAGGGTTGAACAACTTAAAACTGGAATTTTGTTTTTTTGTTTGTATGTTTGTTTGTACACTCGATTGCAGAAAGGTTGTAGTCTGCAAATACACAAATATACAAATATCTAATGAGATGCAAAACCCAAAATACTGCTTAAATGGGCATTGCTTGCATGCAATGATTGTCAAAATATATATTTAGTCTTTCTAAACTCTAGCAGATATTCAAGAACTATATTTTGGGTGTTGTGATCGCGTATTTACAAATTGCATCTCATTAGTATACTGAATAAATTAGATATTTGTGTAAAACGTAGACTACAACCTTTCTGCAATCGAGTGTATATATGTTTGCTTGTATATATGCTTGCTTGTATGTATGTTTGCTTGTATGTATGTTTGTTTGTATGTATGTATGCTTGTTTATCAGTGCTTATTTCAGTGTGATTGGCGGTGTATGGCTGATAGGACATTTGCATGATATATACTACAACTACCAGAAGTTTTTCTCACTTTCTTTTGAGAAATAATTAGTAGGTGCCAATTGTTCCCCGATTTTCAAAAGGGAACGAAAATCAGAATAAGAATTAAGAAATCTGTAAAGCATTCTAGTACTTGTAGTAAAATGACGTCATCGTGCAAATGTAACGTCACAGCAGCCATCTTGGATGAACTTCAACAAAAGATTTCTCATTAGTATCTTGTTTGTTCATCCAACATGGCTACCGCTTCATTGTCTTTTGATTCCCAATGAATGGGTGAAACCCAGCAATTGAACAAACATCGACTCTTTGAATCGACTTTGAAAACCATCGAACATAGACGCTGTATTTCTCAGCCGCTGTTTGAAACGTCACTTGCACGCCCTTCTTTAAAATCACTTAACAAACCTTTCCCCAATTCACCTAAATTAACAATAGAATTAACAATAGAGTGAAGCTAGCAGGCAAAATACAGTAAATGTATGGATTTGAAAATCTCAGCCTCGACTTGAATCTGTTGTCGCGTGGTCAGTCATGCAAATTCGGGAGAGGAGGTCTATTTAAAACAATTTTTCCACTAGCGTTGGGGGCTAGGCTTCTATGTTTAATAATTTTGAATGCGTCAGTGTTTCTGCAATTAGCTATATATGAATCAGTTCGATAATTAGCTATATATGGATCAGTTTGATAGCTATATATGGATCAGTTTGATAGTTAGCTATATATGGATCAGTTCGATAGTTAGCTATATATAGATCAGTTCGATAGTTAGCTATATATGGATCAGTTCGATAGTTGGCTATATATAGATCAGTTCGATAGTTAGCTAGCTATATATGGATCAGTTTGATAGTTAGCTATATATGGATCAGTTCGATAGTTAGCTATATATGAATCAGTGATCGATAGTTAGCTATATATGGATTAGTGATCGATAGTTAGCTATATATGGATCAGTTCGATAGTTAGCTATATATGGATCAGTGATCGATAGTTAGCTATATATGGATCAGTGATCGATAGTTAGCTATATATAGATCAGTTTGATAGTTAGCTATATATGGATCAGTTCAATAGTTAGCTATATATGGATTAGTTCGATAAGATCTCATGAACACGAACTTTCTACGTGGCTTTTTGCCCGTCAGTGTGGGGGTGTATGATGACTTCACTACAAACTGATAAACTGACTACCCAATAAACTGATAAAATATGAATAACACAAGTTTGAGATAAGACAGCTTTTATTCAAGCTATATATTAACATTGTCATCGCACATTAACGATTATAGCTTTAATTAAAAGTATGAAGAAAAATATTAAGCATAAAGAGTAAAAGTATAAAGAAAGCAACAGAAAACTCAACTTTCTCAAGAAGTGATCAGTTTAGTTTGGCTTTCATAAAATGATAAAAGATTTCCAGCCATTAGTTGATATAATGTATATGATATAGTCAAGAATGTCAACTGACAATATATATATATATTATAGTCAAGACAATTTAATAGACCAAGTGATGAATGGAAACTTTAACACCGTAAAAAAGTAGAGTAACTTACTAACGAGTCTTGGCCCTTCATCGAATAGGGATAGATCGTTTTCTCAAGGTCGCAGCCTCATAGTCTCGCTTTGAATTTCAAACTTCACTGGGCATGACCGCTCAACACAGAATCAAACACCATTTTTTATATTAAACTACAAAAATCGTTATTTAAATTATTCTAGTTATAAAAACGTTTAAAATCTAAATGTAAGGGCTGTATATATCAAGGCGAGTTACCCCTCCCCAGGAAAATAAAACACAAACAAAAGAGTTGTCCCGGCTATCAGTGACAACTCGTCTTCATATAAAACAACCCCCAAGAGTTGAAAATGATTTTTCTTTGCCTGTCAGCGACCCGTCAATGGATGAGAAGAAGGGATACTTAATTTCCATTTAAGAGTCAGTTAATCTTTTTACATCATCGACTCTTGTCGGCGTTAGAGCAAGCTGAGTTTGACGAGAGAACCAGTCGTATGACACTATTTTCTCCGCTTGCCTTGAATTCCCACTGGGGTTTCTGTGGTTTTTAGTTGAGTAAAGGGAGCTTTATAACAAAATTCAGAACAATGGAATTCCTTATTTCCAGTTATGATCATGAAGTCATCGCTAATCAAACCGGTTATAATAACAAATATGTCGATAAGGCCCTTGATGACATCAGCTACCTGCATGAAGTCCAGCGGAACATGCAGTATCTCCGATAAGGTGGTCTAAACATATTTTAATAACCTTTTTTTTTTTCTTCCTCTTTCTTCATCTTTGTCTTAATCAGTTTGAATAGCTTACAACTTACACTCAGCTTTTGTTTTAATTTTCAACATTAAAAGATAAGGGTTTCTTATAGAATTGAATTTTGCCAGGTGGAATTGCTTTAATTTCCTTGTTTTTTTCAGCAATAACTATTATCTTTTAAATCGGGAGTCTAGAAATTTCTTAAATGATATCACAAAGAGTTCAAATTGTTTTACGTTACATATAAAATCATTAAAACCGAATCGGAGGCCATTTCTTATTCCAATATGGCGCCACTGTGACGTCATGGCTGAAAAACTACAAATACTGACTAAATGAAAATTAAGTGCTCAATTTTCTCTGCATGGCTTTTGCTCCATTAATAGTAATGATAATAATAATAATGAAAAAATAATAATAATAAACAACTATTTCTTACAGAACTTCAAAAGTACTTACATGAAAGCTGTAACTAAATAACTAAAATCTAAGCTCCCACCCACCCACCCACCCACCCACACCCATCCTTTGCAATAGGTGAAAAAAATATGAATATTAAGCATGAAAAATAAAATTAAATATGTAGTATGACTAATATGAATGGAAAACAAATGTTTTTTTTATTTGTAGACTCATAACAACCAATCGACGGCCATTTTGAATTCCATATGAGGGCGGTGACGTCAATGCTAAATAATTACAAATTAAATAAAGGACAACTTAATTGTCAATTTTCTTCCCATTTTACACCATTTTTCATTTTATAGGGACACACAAGGACAATAAATTATAGCCATTTAGCAAAACCGGAGGTTATTTTAGTTAGGAAATTGTTTTTAATGGTCTTCCGACTTTAGATTGATTACTTTGGATGTGTAAAACTAAAACTTCTTGTTGTGTCGGTTATAGTTAATTCTGTAATGACTATACATTATACTTTTAAAAACAAAAATAACAGCGAAGCATGAATAGATGCCTCAGGGAAACAATTTTGAAAACTAACCTAAAGCTTTTAAGAGAGATGATACATGCATTATTTAGATTACATTTTTTTTCTACTTAGAAATACGACAATTTCACGTGATCCGAATGTACGTGGTTCATATATTATGTTTTAAAGTATAAACTGTGACAATACTAATTCAGTATAAATCCTTTTATATTGGTTTAATTAGTTCCCAAAGAAACACGTATTCTTATTTCTAAACCAATCAATTACCAGTAAAACGGTATAGAATTGAAATCGATTTGTGAGAAATTGCTCTTGAAAGAACTTAGATGCCGTTAAGAAAGTCAGATCCGATAGTAGATAGGTGATAGATCTATAGATGAAGAAACTCGAGGAATTAAGTGTTCGGATAGCGTGCGATTATCCATGCTTTCAGTAATTAACAATGTTTGTTTTTGTAGAAAGTTTGGCTTGTGCTTCGCTCTAAACAATGCTAATGAACTAGAGGGTCGTAATGCATGGCCATTTGTTTCTCATATTAAACCATTTGCTGTCTATGTACTTTTGAGAATTTAGTCATTTTGCAGTTCTCGCTCTACTAGCGACCGCAATTCTGATGGAAAACTTTACGACGATTTGAAAACCTGTTACGGTAAGACTGATTTGCTTACTGTCGGCGTTGCTGTACAACTAATGTGCGCGCATGGGGTACTTAGCAATACGATCCGGTAAAAACACTAGGCTCGGATAGGGTCCGTACAAAACCCTCGTGGCATGGTAGAGAACAGCACATCAAACAACTCAATTCACATATGATCCGATGCCCGCGCGGAGACTCGAACCGGGACCACAGCGGTGAAAGGCCGGTGCTCTCACAACTCGGCCACCCATGCCACCCATAATAGGGTGGTATAGCGTACCATATATATAGCACAGAGTTGTAAGATAGAGAGATCAGACTAAATAGAGAGAAACCAAGTAGAGAGACCAAGGCAACTCTAAGGTATCCTTCGGACTGACCGTTATGAGAAGGCTCACACCCTGGCGCTGAAGTTAGTGGTCAAGAATAACGTGGACTACATTCATCTCCGTGCCTCGTTACTTCAAGTCTCTCGTAAAGGTGTTTTCTCCAGTTTTTCCTCCCTAAGAAAAAATCAACATGTGAGTTGAGTGATTTATGCAAAATATTTAATATAGAGGTTGTAGTGAGTGTGAGTACCAGCAGAAGAATAGCCACTACGTGGATCTGCTGTAGAAGATTATTTATTATTTATTTTATTTATGATGGATGAAGGATGCAGGTATAATATGCATACACAATGACTTGATTCACAATGCGTTACAATCTAAGAGCCAATTACAATCAAGCATTAATGATTACTAAAAGCTAAGTTAACGTAAAAGGAGAGGTATTATCTAATATAAGAAAGTTAAGGAATCCATGAAACTGGTACAAGTAACCTCTAGCACTGGTCATAACAATAGGTACCAAAAGTCACAACAGTTATGGCTGTCAGTACTAGAATATTAATCACTTGCAACAGGTGTGTCACGCAAACCTGCTCGTTATCTGGCTATAAATCACTCAACAAAAAACCTGCCAAACCTCTAACTTTGCTAATTTGGTTATTAAATAAAATCGTATTTTGTCTACTTTGAATTAATTTATCTAATTTCTCTTATTTTTTAGCGCTGTTGGTTGAACTGATTCAAAGCTTATCATCAGTTCTATTTCTTATAAACGGTCAATTGTCAGCTGATAATTAATTGTAGTTTTTTAACTTATTCCTCATTTATTGTTCTAGCTTGCCCATTTCTTGCAGTAATCACACAAGAACAAGGCGTTTCCATCCTGTTTGACTTGCTATGGTTTCTCAGTATTTGGAAGTGTAAGTTTGGGTTTGAGACTGATAAACCCCTGCAAGTGAAGACATGTTAACTTGCACTCGTTATTTTGATTTTCTCAACTTCAAATCAGCATTGAAGAATGTCAATTTTATTAAAAAACACCCTGCGGCAAAAGTTGAAGTTAATACTAGAAAGGCGTGAAGAACAGCTTTATATACTCGAGGTTTCAAATGTTCCATAAGTTGATCTGCCGTAGGTCTAACGGCGCGTTTCATCGGATATGTTTAAAGTCTTCTGACAACCAAGAAGCCAAAATCTTCCTGTTTACAAAATAGCTGTAAGATTACACAAAAATAACCCTGAAACGACTAACGGATAAACGCTGCCTTGAAGCGATATACAAGTGCTTGAATGATACTCGCTTACTGTAATTCAACAGCCGGAGTCGTTTTTGTTTGGAATAAGAACAGAGGTGCTGCAATTTTTTGAATATTAAAGTCGATGACTATCTATTGGTTTCCCGTGTTTCTCATGCTTTAAATTTAGTTTTATCTTCCTGACCACGTAAGTTGGTGCCATTGGCGTCTGCTATTTTGTCTAAGCAGTCGTCAGTATACAATTGGCCTCGCTCATCGACGGGTTAAAAAATTGAAGACAATGTTAAACTTGGACCAAATGTAATGTGTTTTGTCTTTAAGAAAAGCGTTTTGGTGGATTTAAAGTATTAGATCTTAAAAGCACCCATTGAGATTCGAAATTCAATCCATTAAGTCAAGAAGAGCGAAAATAAATGTTACTTGACAATGACAATGATTTTTATTTACACCTTTCTTGGCATAGTCACATATTATTATTACACATTTGATAAGGTGTAAGCTAAACCTGCATGGTTGTTTAGATCTGATTTAGCTTAACTACAATAAAATTCATCCAAAACAGCGACCTCAGTCAGCAGTTCATAAACAATTTCTTAAAACGCAAAAAACCTAGTTAATCCTGTTTATATCTCATTTTCTTTGTTTTTATTACTTTGCTTTCAATAAAGAAAAGGAAATTTCTAGCTTTTCCCCCGTCACGATCTCTCGAGCTTTTCAAAAAAGTTTGACAAGTAGGTTAAAATGATTGAAGCAAATGATAATTACCATAGTCTCCGTTTGTTTGAGGAGTAGGAGGAGCGGATATCATTTCCATGTCAGCAGGTATCTTAATAAACAATATAAACCCATACAAGTCCTAAGGGTGTCACTTGGGGAACACCACAACTTCGTGAAACACAACCGAGATGGATCTTATCAAAATGAAGCCGTTAGTTTTGTTCCTTGTGCTGCTTGTTTTACTAGAAGTATTCATTCCTGTTTGTAATAGCAGCGACGAGTCTTTAGCCTTCAGAGAGCCATCGGAGAAAAGATACCAAGATGAGAATTTAGGAGACGTAGAAAAAAGAAAACCATTTAGAGAGCCTTGTTTTATGGCAAGATGTGTTAGAAGACGGCGGCGACGACGTGGAGGGAAACGATCATCATTCAAGGTTAGCTTCTTGTTATAATAGAAAAGGTGTAGAATTTCGTGAGCAACTTATAATCTAGTTATTTTATTTAGATGTTTTAGCAAACCTCAACCAAATTCGTGAATGAAACATGCCTTAATTCTTTTAGTTTCCATTGATAATGCAATTATACGAGCATATATCTAAGACCTGTGTATAAAGTGCTTCTTATAGACAAGATACGTGAGTGGATTGCACTTTTATTAGAGAGGAAATGTTTAGAAAATAGAAAAGAAATAGCGTTTTAAATGTTGAAAGCGGAGGAAGAAGAGCTGAGAGTTTTGAGCCGGTAGTCTATCCAGAAGTACGTTGGATGCCATAATGTTTTAGAGATAGCTTAGTGCTAATTAAACTGTGTTCCATTTAAAAATACCACTTTTTTTGCATTTTCTTTCCCTTTTATATTCAGAAAATGATATGAGGATTACTTGAAAATGTAGAAATTGTAGCCATTGATATTAATATATTATGAGGAATACTTGTTAAATTAAGTGTCAATTTGTCAAAACTATTTTTAAGAACTACAGCAATTTTTAGCACATTTTTACTGAATAAACAAGAGATTTGAAAAAGTATTATTATTCAGCGGCGTTGTCTACCTTTAAGTGAATGATGGTTTAAAACTCACATTAGAATAAAGAGATAAGTCTGACTTTTATTTACTAATCATCATAATCCTCAAATTTTATGCTCAAAAAACACTAGATATTATAACCCGTTGTTACTCAACGTTAGGAAGATTATTTAATAAGAAAATGGAGGATTAAGAAATTGTAAAAATTTTCACACAGAAATACTTTAGAAATTGACGTTTTTGTCTCGTGTTTTCAAAATAATGCTTTGTCATTGGTTAATATCGTTAATAGTATAATTAAGTGAACGTACAGCCTGCAGAAATTCTAGCTGCCTACATTTGATAGCGATAGCGATAACGCTGAAGCAACACTCATGGTTTTATCATCCCTCTGTCACATGGTTGGGCTAATATTTGAATTGCTCTGCAGGCTGCTTAATGTTTCGTGATAATTGCCTTGTCTTCCTGTACCTTGTTTATGGCAACCCACGAAGAGAGGGAAATCAGGGGAGGGGATGACTACTCTTAATAAGCTGATTTTTAAATACTTACCTTGAATATCACCTGTAAATACATTTTAAAACATTTGAGACATTTGCCAGATATTTGCCTTGTTTTTGTGGTATGTTGTTTGTATTGATCCACTGGGAGGTGTATGACTACTCTGGTTTTGAAAAGTCTTAAAGATATAATGTCAGTGCCATGTGTAAAAGAATACACAAGAACCAGACAACGCAAGCGTTTTGATACTTTTCAAACAACCCCCAAAAAGGGAAAGAAAGAAAAAAAGAAAGAAAGAAAGAAAGAAAGAAAGAAAGAAAGAAAGAAAGAAAGAAAGAACAAACATGAAAGCAATATAAAGGAAAAGGCTAGAAATCGAAGAGAATAACTAAAAATACCAAGACGACGGAAAGGCGGGCGGAGGTGAAGGCAATATAATTTACATTTTACAAGATTTTAATTAGATCTCTAATAAAAGCATTCTTCTAATGGCACACTTAAAGTGGCTTTGATATCATGATTAAGAGGAAACAAAACAGCAGCTAGCAAAAATAGCGCTAAAAACGGTTTGAGGGGTATTAACGATATCATTTAGGACTAATGAATGATTGGTCAATCTTAAGATAAATATACTAAGATGATGTAACGTTCACCCTATAGCTACTGATAATAACCGTTTTCTCATGTTTACATGTTTATTTGAATTTCAACGCTTGACTCACTGCTTCAAAGCAAAGCTACCATTGACGGGCCACATTCATAATAACTGCAATATTTTAGCACAAACGAGAACAATTCTCTAAAGAATAGTCGAGTTAAAGAGATTCAAAGAAATTAAAACTCAAAGAATAACAAATACTTTGTCTCGGCCAGTCAAGTGCCCTTCATTAGAAAAAAGCGGCATTGCGACAGGTTCCAAGTTTGTGTGTTTTTAATTATATGTAAAGTCTATTTATTTTCAAGATTTTGAATTTTAGCAGACGAAGAAGGAATGACATTGTATTATGTTTTTCTGTGAAAGAAGGAATGAGTTACCAAAATTGAACAAAACACGCAGCTTAAACCAGTGAAATAAAAAAAACACGAGATTAAAAACTCACGCCTGGCTGCAGGGTGAATAGCGAGGGATAAATTCTTACCAGATGGATAAAATCATCGTGTAATATATCCAATAACTTTATTCACTGAATAAGGATAACGCTATCCTCCCTTCGTACAACCGAGTCAGTCCGTATTCTTGTCAAAGAATATTAGAAATAGTGACGGTAACGAGAAGGGATTTGAGTAAACGACAACGCCGGTAAAACTACTAGAATCATTAAGTTTTCAGTGCGTCTACGCGTGGTCTCTGGTTTCCTGTATAAGACCGGTAATTTAGTAAAGATCAAATGATAACTTATTAGGCATGTCAGCTGGGAAATTCACAGAATGAAAACTATAGATTATACCGGAATAGGCTCAGTTGATGGTAGTCAGGTTAACGTCAATAATTGCTCGTTATAATGTGAGATAAGAATTATATTCATTTGATTCGTTTATTTGATGAATTGTTTTTCATTTGCTGATGTCCTATTATCCTCTTATTTGTTATCCTGGTCATTTAACTTGTCATCCGAGCCGTTTACGCTTGTTCAGTTCATTTATTGATCCCAGTATCCATTCATTTATCCATTTACGGTCATTTACTGTCATTGACTCATCCACTAACTCAATCAACGTTCATTCGTTCGTCGAGTCATTCATTTTTTGTTCGTTCGTTCGTTCAATTCATTCATTTATTCTATAATTCGTTCATTCACTCGTTCATCCATTCATTCATTCGCTCACTCGTTCGATCGTTCATCCATTCAATCATCCCGCATTTTAAGTGTTCACTGATAAGCTCTTCCTAAAGTTTACCATCCACAAATCCACTTTTTGCATTGGCCATTCACTCTTAATACTTTCTCTGTCCATCTGCACATGGTCAAATGCAGACGGCGTCCAAGTCATTGTCTCTTTTCAAATGCTGTTTATCTCTTCATTACCACGTTATCCTACTTTAACGATGGTGATCAAAACATATTCATTACCAAAAAAACGTAGACTGAAAAATTTCCGCCAATGACGTAATATTCGTAGGAAACACGATTTGGCGCTGCTGTCATCCTAATGAAAACTGCAATTCTAAATTGAGATCAGATTGAGAGGATGTGTTGATTTTTTATATTTATCTCAACTGTGATAAAAATTAGCATGTTATCGTATAAGTATTTTGTTGTTGTTGTTGTCCTTTTTCTTTTTCTTCTTTTTCTTTTTCTTCTTCTTGTTCTTCTTGTTCTTTTTCTTCTTCTTCTTCTTTACAATTTTTCTTTGTAATGTTTCTTTTTTCTTCTTCTTCTTTACAATTTTTCTTTGCAATTCTTCTTCGTCGTTGTCTTCTTCTTCTTCTTCCTTTTTTTTCTTCTTCTTCTTTTCTTCTTTTTCTTTACAATTCTTCTCAGTTCTTCTCGTTCTTTGCAGTTTATCCTTGCAATTCTTCTTTGTAGTTCTTCCTTGCAATTCGTCTTCTTCAGTGAAACACTCACTTTCAAGCAAGAAACAATTGAATTGTGGATTTATGTTGCACATATAATGTGACAGCTTTTTCGAGATGACCTTTTTCAACAAAGGATATCTTGAAGAAGGAAAAACGTCTTTGCATGAAGTAAGCGGACAACCAACTCAAACTTCGGTACTTGCTAGCCATCCGCTTTTTATCAACTAAACTAAGAAATAACTGAAGTTCGTTCTATAAGTTCCATATAAGTGTTTTGTCGATGATTGTAAAGAATACTATACGTAAACGTATTACATTCAACAAGTGGTTGAAGAACTGTCAACGGAAGAACCACAAAAGACTTGAGTGTGAATATTCAATTTAAAAGAAAGAGCTTTTAATTCAAAGAAACTTTATTCTATAAAGAATTGTTTGAACGGAAGGGAACGCCGCCTTTCTTTCGTAACAAGTTGTGCCGTCGTTTGTTTCCCCGTCTCAGTGCCCGGGGAAAATGGTCGCTCGAAGCCAAGAAAACCAATTCTTTTGAAAAGTTATATGTTACAAATTTAAGACGGAAGGAAGAAACCATCTAAATGTGCTGTAATGGAAGGTTAAAGTTTGTTATGAGTTTTTATTGCTGTCAGAAACGAGAGGAAAATATCGATCGATTCACGAAAAGAATAAATAACAATCTTTTGAAAAAAGTTACCCTTGAAAACTATGGCTCAAAAAAAAATGCTTTTTTATACATAAGCCTGAAAAAATAGTTAGTGTTTATAAATTTTAGTTCTTCTGCCATAAATAAATAAACAACAGATAAATTACAACTTAGGAAGAAAAATACACAAAATAATTATTCAATTTGATTTGTCATGACCGAGGTTTCTTATATATACAATAGAAATGGTCTTTGCTTTTAAAGTCAACTCAGCTTGTCATATGACAAGTGAAATTATCATAGTTTTGAGACCAATATAATTATTGTTAATATGTTTTGAATCTCGCATCTCTACTTTTTCTTATTTGAACGACGTCGATTTATTTTTTTCCTCTCTAGCACGGCTTGACACAGCTGTTAAAAGAGAAGACTAAGACACTGCCGTTAATGTGCTAAACTCTTGAATTACCCAAAAATCATTTATCATATTGAAAGAATTTTAGGAAATAAGTGATGGGTTTAGGATTTGCAATTGTATGTCTGAAAATTTAATAAATTGGAAATTGAATTTGTCAAGCGGTTATGCCATAACTCTTATCTAAAGCGGAAAGCGTGGAAATAACTTGAAGAAAATATAAATAGCTTCGAAAAGAAGCTATAAAAAGACGCAAAACTTAAAGAACGATAACAAATATTACAAAGGGAAATATAGAAAGGTGAAAGTGAGAACGATTAGAAATATGAGAAAAGCGGGAATAAGATAGGAGGAAAAGGGATGGAAATGAAATGGTTCTTCCTTTGCTAGCACTCACACTACCTGATTGATTTTGATTTTGAGTTGATTTTTGCTGCGGGAGGAAATACCCGGTATTTTCCGGGAGAACTCGGAGAAAATATCCCCGTGGCATGGTAAAGAACGTCAAACAAACTCAGTTATGATCTAGGGCCCGAGCTGTAAAGTGGACCACAGCGGTGAATGGCCAGCGCTTTCACGCCGTGCCACCCGCCTAGCTCTCTAAAACGCGGTCAATTGACATGTTTTTCACTTTCTTTAAGAGAGCAACATTCGTTGACGAAGCAACCGACGAAGTTTTCCCAGACGCACAACCTGGTGGTGAGACTACGAGGGAAATCTCCAACGCGTAACACACGAAACTACACAATTAGCAACAACGTGGTCCGTTTGATGGCACTTGGGCCCTGTTGAAAACAAATGACCGTCAAAATCAGCCATTGATAAGAAATGTACTTATAAATGATTAAGTTTTATCAACGCACACTTCAGCCAATTTCTTTAAGATGTTATATTTTTGTCGTGAAAAGGGCATTATTCTTGACTAAAGAGGAGTAGATTATTTCTTTTAGTATTTAGACACAGGGAACCCAAGCTATGTTTTCAATCTACTCAAGAGAATTTGGGCAGTAAATGTGCAAACTGAAACTCGGAAACAAATGTTCAATATAGAAATATCAAAATATTCCATCGTTTTAAATCATCAATTTATCACATAATTTCCTTTTTTTTTTTTTGAAAAAGCGCCAGCAATTTCGGCAGATGAAAATACAACTTTTCACATGTCGAAAAACACTTTACCAAAGCATCTCTTAGTAAGCTTCATAACTATACTGTGAATCTACATAGAGCAGATTTCGTATGACTGGGAAAACGGCGCGTTCACCGCACGGTACGGTTACGGCAGGAATTTCGAATGTTTTTATAGACATTATGGCAGTGATACGGTCACTGTACGGTACGGTTACGGCAGGAATTTCGAATGTTTTTTTATTATATACATATCGAGATATACTCACAGAAAAGCCATTCAATAAATTTTCGTTTGTTTACCAATCTCCGCCAATCAGAATGCACGTATCGTTTTCTTCACGTGTGAGAAAAACGATACGTCCAATCAGAAGCCGCGTATCGCTTTTTTTCACGTGTGAGAAAAACGATACGTCCAATCAGAAGCGACTTCATTCCTGATCAAAATTTTTCTTCAAACTGGCTCCTCTTAGCACTTTTTATCGAGGGATTTTCAGTCTTGGCAGTTCAATTTTTAATCTTTATTCAGTAAAAATTCAAGTAAGTTAGCTTATTTACCACAAAAGTCATCGATGTCATGCAGAAGAAGAGCTCTATGGGAAAAAGATTTTCCAAACCACGCTGTGCTGCAAAAAGCGAAGGAGGATTACATTCACGGCCGGCAGATTCGGAGTCATTGAATGAAAATTTAGTCGAACTGAGCCCTTTTATAGAAAAGCTCGGAGAAAAACACTGATAAATCAAGTTTAAGGTAAAGTTTTGAAGGACATTTGAAACGCCAAGCATGTTTAACGAGCGTGAATTTGACCTTAAGTTTGTCTTTGAATACTTTGAATGAACTCAAATTCTTCGCTTTGTCTTTGCTCGTTTTGTAAACAAACGTCTGTCAACGAGAAAAAAGTCCAAGTTACACAGAAAAGAGTCATAATTTTGCACTGTAACTCACTTTAGATACAAATAAATATTATTTTTGTTTTGTTTTGACGTCTGTTTGTAATTTAAATTTTGTTTTGTAGGGTTTTTGTGTTTTTTGAAATCAAAATCTTGACCATGGAAAAGCAAACCATTTTCACAGCAAAATGACTAAAATTTATAAAAATCTCGGTATGTATAAAATAAACAGAAAACACCATGGAAAGTGCTTTGTACAGTTTTTTATTCACTCGTTGTTTCGTATCATAAAACTCACTCGCTCGAAGGACTCGCTCGTTCGTTTTATGATACGTAAACAACTCGTGAATAAAAACCGTACGCGCGCACTTTCCATGAAGTATTCTCTCTATAGACATTATGGCAGTGATACGGTCACTGTACGGTACGGTTACGGCAGGAATTTCGAATGTTTTTATAGACATTATGGCAGTGATACGGTCACTGTACGGTACGGTTACGGCAAGAATTTCGAATGTTTTTATAGACATTATGGCAGTGATATGGTCACGGTACGGCGCGGTAAAATTTCCCACTCCGGCATACGAAAACCGCTTTATTCTGACAACATATTACGTTACTACTAACGCGCTTACACATAAATCTCGTGTTCAGATAAGAGTACTTATAGACTTATCCCTATGTGGCCACAAAATATTGATATATTGTAGAATTGTTGTACATTTAATAACCGAAATGCAATGTTGGAAGTACTCCTATCCATCTGAAAACAAAACCCTTGAATTTCTCCACCCATATCCACTATGTTGATTTGTCCAATTTCTTAATGTCTGTTTGTTTCCTTTCTATTTCATATTCTAATTCTAAACTTAAATAGTTGAAAGCCGCTGTTTATCTTCTACATCGACGCCAGCTTTGTGAATGACAGTCGGTTTAAGGCTAAAATGGTTATCAATAATCCTTGAATAATTTAACAGTTTTAAAAATAGAGTGATTTTCCACCTATCGTAACCAGAGTACGCAAGCTTGCGTACGTACGAAAGAACGGCTCTGTGAACGAAATTGAATTTCTACGTAAACTGTTTCTTATTTCACGGATTTATTTTGGGTTCCCTGTGTATTATTTCTAAGGTGCTAAACTTAAGGGAACTGATCCAGTTAGGTGTAGTAGATTCAGTAATAAAAACTTTTCGTATTATCTTTGATCTGCTGATATTCATTAGCTAGCTTATTCATTAACTAGTTTATGTATTTAGTTAATGTTGTGTTATAAACACACTTGTCCCTAGTCTTCGTCTTATGGTATATATCCAAAGGGAGTCCACGACTACTATTTTGTTCTCACCACATTTTGACGTCATCTGTGCATCTATTAGAGTACAGACACACGGAAAAATGGAATCTATTTGTTAATTATGTAATATTTATCAAAACATTTCAACTACTCAGAGCGCGCGTATTATTTTATGACGTCATCTGTGCGTGTACTGTACTGTAATCACACACGGTTTTCAACCAATCAGAGCGCGCGTACCATATTACAATTGTTATATCAAATAGCATGATAGCGAGGGGAACTTAGTTGAAACGAAAGAGGGCCTTCTATATAAACTCCGTCCATTTGTACCGCGGCTAAGAAATAACGTCACATAAGGGAGGAATAACGCAGTGTGCCCGTGGTCACGGCTGTTTTACGCGTAATATTAGGATCGTAACAAAGTATAGTTTTTGAGATTGGTCTCGTAGTTTACCCTCAAACTCTTAATCCCTTATCCCGTGACAAATAAGATTTTTCCGAAACGTTTAGTATTTAGTGATCATGATAGCTCGCACATGATTTTGATAAGCCTGCGTGCGAGTTTTCCATTTTTGTCTCGTAATTATCTACGATGGCCGAATTTGAATATAATGCAGGAAATTCCTTTTTTTTTTCAATTTCCAGCAACAACAGTGCCCTTGTTAGAACAATTTTCTTTTATTGAGTTTGTTCATTTCAATAATTTAATTCTATTTACGCTTATTAAAAGAAACTTTGACTTTATAACTTATTTAAAATCATTCGAATTTTCCTAAAAAAAGAACGAAAAAAAGCGAAAGCTATATATAGTTAAAAGAAACGAACGGAAGAAAGAAAAGAACGAAAGAAAGAAAGGAAGAAACAAACAAACAAAGTATGAAAGAAACACAAAGGAAGCAAAAAAGGAAGGAGGGAGGGAGATAGGAAAGAAGGAAGATGGACAAATACAAAACGGCATGGAGAAACTTAAGACCAAGAAGAGAAAATAACAGAGAAGAGAAAGAAGAAAAAGTAGTATATAAAGGGATGAAGAGAGAGTTAACGAGAAAAAAAAAGTAACCAATCATTCAAAGGCAACAAAACTAAAAGGAAAGTTAGTAGTAAAGATATTGAAACTCTTTCAAACGGTTGCAGCTCTAATTTTGCAAATAATTCTTGACTCATTTCTTTGTGTGTCTCTGAATGATAAACAAGAACCTAAAGCTGCATCAATAAGCCAGTTCGGAGTTTAAGAATACGTTCTTCATTTGCGCATGCCGATTTTCATCCCGAATTCTCGCCTTACTTTTGTTTTCAACCTTTTTGTTTTAATTAAACAAAAGGTGAGAAATTCGGGATAAAATCGCATGCGCATAAGAAACGATTCTTAAACTCCGAACTGGCTTATTCTAATAAGTTTTCCTTTAATGACAAGTTTCAATTCTTTGATAAGTTTTCTTACTCGTACAGATGGTTCAACAAGTTTTTCTTGGTCCGTTGGTCCTGTCAAGAAAAACCTGCTTGTGTAGACGATGATTACGTTTTTCTTGACAAGTTTCATTGTACCCAAAATATACTTTGCAAGACAAAATACTTGTCAAGTTTCCTTGTTGTCCATCACGGTACACGAACAAATCTTTACCATACGACAAGTCAGTTGCTTGACAAAGAAAGAGCGACAGGCCTGTTTTTAACACGGAAACTTGACAAGGAAGAAATGGCAATTTTTCTTGTCTACACGTTTTCTTTGTCGAGAAAGATTTGTGTAGATGCGGCATAAACTTCACATCACCTGATGAAGACTCTCTCACCTGACATGTACGTCTCAATAGGTCGCCAGTTGCATCCATACTTAACTTATAACAACGTTTATTTGGAAGGACATGTCATTTACTGTACAAGAAGATATTACTAATGAAGAGCCAGAGTCGTGTAAAGTTACCTCCATCTGTTTACTTTATTTGCTGCCTGTCATTCATTTCCATTTAATATGTCTCATAAAACACTAGTAATTACTTGTTCTAAACCAAATGTTCTTCTTTCGTTTTCAAAAAATTCACAATAATAGTATTTCTCTCTCTAAAACGCTGCTGTGGAAAATTAGAAACTACATGGAAAATGGAAGTGAACAATGTATTTTTTGCGCATATTCGTGCAGAAAATTCTATGCAATAATACTTGGCAAATAAGGGAGGAACCAGAGCTATTCTATATAGTAATCGAAATCAATTGAAAACCTACAAATTACATCATTAGGTGATCAAAGTAAAATAGTAATTAAGAAATGTAACCTAGGTTAGCGTGGAATTGATTGAACATGTGTGGGAATTAAAGTTAGAAGTTGTAGCTCTGACTGCAAACATCTCATGCAGATTTTCTTAAAATAGTAAGGTGGTGTGTCTGTAATCTTCAAACATGAACTTTTACGTCTGACACTGAAAAGTTGGGCAATTCTTAAAATATATTTAATTGTCAGGTGATTTTTTTAATTTGGTCTGGGAAATTGTAAACGTGTCATAAACTTCAATGAAATGCTAGGGAAATTTGGGGTGGAAACTTAGCAGCTTGCCTGTAGAATCCAACAATTCAAACAACCTAAAGCATTTAATGTCGTCGATATTGATGGAATAGAAATTGTTCTGATTTTGTGTCCAGTAAATGTAATTAAAAGTGGAATTTGGTCACTGGATGCTCAAAACTAAGCCGCTCAAACCTGCTCAAAGACAGGATATAGAAAAATGTGGAGAAAATATGTTATAAATATTACTTGGGATTCCTGTGATGAAGACGCGGACGCGCGTAAGCCCGCGAAATCTCGCGCATGCGCAGTCGTTTTGCTGCAGTGTTCATCTAAGCACCTGTGACAATTAACGCATAGTAAATATGTATTAATTCAGCTTTAAGGGCAAGCTCATCTTATTGAATAGTTAATGTAACGATGATATTTTAAGAAATGTGGCGCCCCCCGCATAATAAATACTAAAAAACATACGTACATAATAAAAGTACATCAAAGTTCACGTCAAATCTCACATACATGAATACATACATAGCGTATTGGGATTACAGCCCCCGCAGTTCTTTTCACTTCCTGATTGCAACAACAAAAGTTTAAAACTGTCTTAAGCAAAGTCCAAACGGAATCTGCTCCTGTAAATATGTTATAAATTTTTTTAGTGAGTATAATTTCTAATCATTGTTGTTGACTTTTCCATGTGCAATTTTGATATTTCGATTTCAATATAAGTGATATTTTAAAGAAAAGTCAAAATCGACTGCCCAGTTTTTCGTGCTCAAAAGACCATGATCTTTACGTTCTTTTACGATGATTAGTTTTAAGACCCAACAAGGTGTTGACATATAAGTCAAAATCAGCGTCGAATTTCTTATTTAAGCTTTTCGAAGTTTCTCCAAAGACACTTTGGGCTTCCATCAAGTCGCCTCATTCATTGTCTCATTAAGGTTTTTATTTTAGGCGATGATTTTCTATTTCATAACAAATGACCTTCATAGAAACGTTTTAGTCGCAATATTTTAAGCCACCATTTCCATTCTTACCCTGATGAGTAACGACACAGAGTTCTTGCCACCAATAAACCAGGAATTTTGCTTCCTTGAACTTCTGTAGGTGCTCATTTTCTGTGCGTCTTCATTCAATGCTCACAAGTCGAATTCTCTTCGATATCGTTTATGGTCTTAGTCCTTTCATATTTGAACTTTAGCTCAAGCGCGACAATTTGGTTCTACATGTTTTGCACAAGACTTAAAAAAATCTTTAAAAATCTTTGCTGAGTCCTCAAAACGGTCGTAGAACTTTGAAAATTTGATATTTTTTCCTTGAAAGGCCCTTGAATTTTTTCAGTGATTCCTTCTATATTTGGATTTGTTCTTGAAGTTTACGGGACTCCTTCTTAAACAAGGTCTTAGAGCCAAAGAAAAAGCGTATTTTTTTTTCAAGTATCTTTAACAAAACTGTAAAATTATATAAACTGTACGTGATTTTGGGATGGTAGTATTGGTTTAGAATTATGCCAGCTGGTAGGGATAAATGTATTTGGTACTGGCACAGTTTCATGCAGCCAAGTAAAGAGGGGGCATCTTGTGGGCAAGAAGTATTAATAGTCCTTGAAAAACCGGCTTCAAATGATCCTGAAAATGTCCTTGAAAAGTCTGGAATTCTTTCCTCAAACATCTGTGTGAACCATCAGTGACTGAAGTAAAGATAAAAATATAGATTAAGTTTATTTTTTATCAATGTACGCGATGTTTAAAGTTAAACCCGGGCTTGTTGAGTCATGTATTTCTCTGACACTCACTACCTCTTCATTCAATATTTTGAAAATGTACACATCTCAACTCACTAAGTTAATTTTTGATGAGGGAAGCAAACGAGAGAACCTGGAGAAAAACAATTCACGTATTATCTAGTCCCATTGGAGATGGTTGAAGAGTGAACAAGGATTATTTCTTAAGATGTTTTTTTTTTCCTTATTACGAAATAAAATTTGAAACTTTTAAAATATTGAAAGTAGCTATGGCTACGTTCAGAATTAATTACGGAATAAAATAGCCCATACGTGATCCCGGCTCAAGATGGCGACACAATTGCTTCTTCGTTGACAGGTGATCCCGGTTAAAATAACTTTCGAGTTGCACCACGCTTCTGGGGACTTTTTTAATAACAGCAGTTAATTGACTTTTAATTATAAACCATTCATTAACCACCTTCCTAGTGACTATAAAAGACAAGAGCTCAAAGCCTTGCACACATGCACATACAAACCAGACGCAGCGACAACTTATAAAACTCGCTACTTTTTTAAAATCATGTTTTCTTGCAGTTTAAAGATCGCTTTTCTTGTTTGTGTATTAGTTTTAGAAAATGTTTGTGTAGAATCCAGGGATATAAGACGAGAACTACTTTTTACCAAGAGGAAACTGGATGCACAAGGTCCACCTAAAAATCCTTATCAAACTTGTAGCTTCTATATGTGTAGGAATGGAAAAAAGGTAAGAGTTTCAAACTTATAATCATTTGTAAAACATAGCTTTTAAATGTTTGGAAGATTTGGTTTCCTTCCATGCAAAACGGACGGATTTAACTGAGCTCAAGGCGCTGTTGCGTGATGCAATTTTTAATTCTGCAGCTCGTCTCTCAATTAATGGCCTGGCTTCCAAAACATGCATCGCGCAAAATCCGATTGCGAAACGAGTCGCTGCAATCGATACGATGCAAAAAGAAAAAACTGTAGTTAGTCGAGTTTTCGTAACAATAGCAGCAACGTTTTTCGCCTTTTGGTCATTTTTATCTGGAAGGCGAGTTGTCCCGGCCTAGTAGCAAGAGCAACTTTTGTTTTTAGTGTACATGTACAACTCTCTTCAGAAAACCATTTGGATTTCAGCAACTAGCCCCAATGAGACAGAACCTAAATATTTTTTCTTTACTTCATGTTTAAAAACCTTAGAAAAATTGACAATTTCAAAATCTTGATTTTCGGCCTCGAACATGCTTTTCAACACCAACAACTGAAGTTCTTTACTGTGTAAGTTCGAGGCAAGCTACGTGAGAATCGTTATGTTGATATTTATGTGGTTTTAAAGTTTTAGTTATTTCTACTCATACGCCATTTCGGGCGTGCCGGGTAGATGTTTGATTTTTGAAATAGGTGTATTATTTGTTAGTTGGCCACCAGATTGGCTGGGGCTAGGAATCGACTATAAACGACAATTATAAACTAAAACTGAAAGAAAAGAAGAAAAAACAGTCAAAAAACAAAAACAAAAAACACCAAAACAAACAAACAAAAAATCCACGTGGCTTCAAGTTTTTGCTTGTATTTTGTTTCTGTTGTTAATTGTTGTTGTTTTAAATTACTTGTCTGAAACCCGGAGTAAGATACTACTTTTAAACCAAGTGCGCATGCGTCGTCCTGGCATCGTATTCAGTGATTTAGCTTTTCCCTTATTGACAAGACGCGCAAAACGCATATGTTAAAATAATGTAATTTTTTAAAATAGATTTGTTTAGGCAATTGTGCAATAAGTTGTATATCCATGTATATTATCCTTAGATTTTGAAAATAGGTTTATTCCAAAGTATTTTAGACTTTGTGGGAGCGTTTTAGCCATTTGACTGATTTCAACCATGATATGGGTGGAACTTGAATAAACGTGAAACATGAAACTTATTATATGGGCCAAGAAGACCATAAAGAGAATCAAGATAATCTCCTCTTTTACAAATCTTTTAATTATAAGGCTCATGTCCTTTCAAGTGATTGACGACTTAGAGTACTAAATGGTACACTAATTTATTGCAAAGCAGCTTTACTGTCGATAATATAAATTAATTACTTGGCTAGGGAAAGTCTGAAAATACTGCTCACGGCATGTTAGCAACTATATTTGGACTCCAATATTGACAGTATAGTCATAAAATTGCCATTCCAAGGCTTTTACTAGTAGACGGCTTTTCATTACTGGGAAGTTGATTGCTTTTACTGAAATGTACAGTGTTGATTCTATGAAAAAACCCTGAACCTGATTCGTTCCTTCCGTCTTTATTCTCCTTCCTTCTTTTCGTCTTTTCATTTTATATCTATTTAAAGGTATATTTTGAGGATGTCAAAAATAGACATAATCGATTTGAGATAGTTAACGACATTTGACGATGTATAACACTTAGTATTTTACGCGTCTTAACTAAACAAACTTTATATACTTTCTTTATAGTAATTTGCTTTATTTCAAATTCGTATGTGATTGATTGATAAATTATAGAGGAGTTAAAAATAGATATCATGTAATGTAAATATTACAATGTAACTAGCTATTTCTAATAGAAAGTGAAGTGCTGCGAGCAGAAAACAGCTGGTGTATCCACGTTAGCAGAACTGTTCCCCTAAAACTTACGAAAATACACCGCTTTCTCTGATATATCAAATGTTTCTTGTCAGCTTGTCTATCTCCTGTGCGTTGTGTGACGAACACTGCTAGTTCACCTTCAATATTGAACTACAAGGATCAGTGTCGGACACACACAGTTCAAAATATTTAGCACTTTGAATAAAGCAATTTTTCAAACAATCTCAAACGGCTAGCGTTGGCAATGATTATAAAACTAACTGATTTTAAAAAGCTAGTTTATTTAGGAAAAGATGTGAATCGCTGATCGTATGTATCGCGTGTTTGTCTAGTGACATCCTTGAATCGACTCTCGATACGGTATGGACTTGAACCGCTGATCGTATGTATCGCATGTTCGTCTAGTGACATCCACAGATTACACTGTGTTCAGAATAGGAGGCTACTCGCTTCGCTCGCAGCAAATAGTAAGTGGTTCAAAAAAGATTTCTATTCAACTGAAAGATCAGAGCACAGGCTCACCAGACTCCGTTTTGTGGACAGGGGAGTATAAGCGATTTTGATGGTTTGGGTTTCCTGTGTAATCTGACGTTTAAACGCTTAAACTTGTCTTCTAAATTCTCTCTTTTCCTCAAACCTCACAATTTTGTGTTCAAATTGATAGTTTTTGAGTTATTTACTGACATTGACATTGACATTGGTTTTTATTTTGTACCATTTTTCATATTATTACAATCAATAAAAAGAATTAATAAAGTATATGCATAGTAATTTGTTTTGTAATAACTTTTGTTGAAACAGAACGAGATAACGAGTGTATAGCTAGGTACAAGCTATCTATAATAACTTTTCAGTTAATCACATTTTTTATTTTAGCCTACTATTCTTGAGAAATCGACATTTCACTGGCGATGATTTCGGTACACACGATACATGCGCCCAGCGGTTGCCATCCATACCATATCGAAGGTCGATTTTCGGATTTCACTGGCGATGATGTACCACAGGCACCCCAGGCAATCATTTAGAGCAGTGCGTAGCAAATAGAAGGGTCCGGGTTTCGAATCCTCATGATCACTCATGGAATAACAAATTTTTTTTTCGCCTTATTATGTAGGAAATGTTATCTTTTCGTGTGTTTTGTATGCTTTTTTCTGATTTTGAAGCGTTTTAAGCTGTGTTTTTTTTATTTGTTTCTCCCCCTTTACATAGAAGAAAATATTTTAAAAAACCCAGCTTAAAACGCTTCCAAACCAGAAAAAGCATACATATTTACTACATATTAAATAAGGCGAAAAAAAAATTGTTACTCCAAGGATATTTTTTCCAAGGAGATTCGAACCCGGGCCCTTCTCTATTTGCTGTATAATACTTTGTAGGCCGATGCTCTACGCGATATGCGATATGTATTGCACGTTAGATTAAGCATTTGAAACTGAAGCCTTAAACTATGAAACAGCAGAATTAAAGGAGTAACACTGGACACCAAACAAAAAGAGTGCAAATATCAAATACATGACTCCACGCGGCTTCAGTTTCATAAACCGTATTCTCGCAGCACTTCCCTTTCTAATAGAAACTACTAGTTTATGCATTTTTGCTGTGTATTTACTCTCAATACTTCCAAAAATTGAGGTTTTTGGGTCTCTAAAGTTCGGGAGCCATAAACACTCGTACGAGTAAGAAGGAGTAAAAGCATGCATCTCCGAGCCAAGCGGCCGCCAACTCGCTTGAAATTTCACTCAAAATTCGCCGTATATTCAAATCTCGAACTCATCTACCTCATCAAGGCCAAAGATCAATTATCAAACTAGAGAAGTCTTGGTTCGATCCAAAATAAAGCATTTTGCCTTTCGTACTATGATCTGACTAAACCTCTAGGACTTCGGCATCCCAAGAATGGAACTTGCGGTTAATTTTCTGTCCCACGCACTCTACCCTAATTCTATTGTCAAAAGTTACCTCCCCGGGACTCCCCACAGTCAAAATTAACCGCAAGTTGCATTTAAAATTTAAAATGAAAACCAGCTGTTTGCGCATGCGCACTGGAGATTTCAGATGTTCGACACTATATGCTTATATTTGGTTTTAAGACTTTCACTTACAATGTTTTGACCCATTATTTTGCTTAGCTTCGGCCGACTGATAATTTGAGAAATTTGTAGCATATTTTGTTGAATTAATTTCAATGAAAAATTATATTTCTCGCTCTCTCGATAGAAATGCGAACCTTTAAGACCCAAAGAACGAGGGCTTTCCAAAAGTGACATTTTCTCAAAAAATCGTAAAATCGAAGACGTCAATGAGCTCTGGCACTCGCTTTTACAGCCAACATAGCAACCACGTTGCTTAGCAACGAAATATGTCCCAGCACCCTTAAAGAAGCAAATCACTGTATTTAACGTCGGTAGTTCCTTTAGCACAAGCCGACGGTGCGCTCTTTGCGTCCTCTCTCCATCAGTGCTCCGTTTTAAGGGTATTTAAAGCTAAAGTATTTAAAGCCACACAGAATGGAAAGAAGTCGAAACAAGTGTGAGGGAATGGGAATGGAACTCGGGACCTCTTGCATCAGAAAGCTGCGCACTAACAATTAAGCTGCAGCTGCTCCTCCTTGTTAATTTCATAAGTTAGTTTTTGAAATTCTATTTCATCTCTCATTTACAGCGCATGTTAATTAAAAGCAAGGCTTTTAATGGAAATTGAAGGAATAAAAGAAATATAAGGGAAAAATTCGATAGGTCAAATATATTTGAATCTCGGTTTAGTTAAAAGTGTAAAAGCGTAACGGTGCAGCGGCTAACGTATAGATCAACAGGTGTTTCGCTTGTCTCCTCGTTTTCCTTGAAAATGCCCACAAGTTAAATATGTTTGAACGTGGTTTAACAAGGTTAGAAATTAGTTGTTCTTACTATACACAACTCACAACAAAACAAACTAAAAACCCTTTTAATTGAAATATATTATCAATACTGTTTGAAATTTGTTATTTTTAAGATAATTAGCTAGAAAACACAATCGGAAAAACGGAAAAACGGAAACCTGGTTTAGTTAAACTAGTTTATATACTTGGTGTAAATAGATAAGAAGTGGCTTAGAAAACTAGTTTGAACTCCAAGAGTTCTAACACCATCACCGTCCTCAGTTGTTTTAGGGTTTTCTTTATAATTCTTTCTTGTCATTTTTTTATTCTAATTGTAAATTAAGTGTGAAAAGCACTGCGGGGAAACCCAATAAACGTATTGTGTTTAAGATGAATATTTTATTCGAGAAGAGTGGAGGATTCTTGTCTAATACAGCATTCTGTGCTTAATACAATTTAAGTGTGAACTCCATCACTGTGAATGTGGTGACGCATTAAAAATATACACATCCCACGCATCATCAAATGGAAATTCATGACAGATGTTAGGATTGCTAAAGAATAGACAATTTTCAAAAATAGAAAAATTTTGTGTTTAGGATTTTGCTGTTTTAAGATATTTTTGAGTGTTTCTGAATTTTGATTTATCAAAACCATGCAACAAAAGTTTTTGTAATAAATCGCAATTAAATACGAAAACAGGAAACTATATAAAGAAGTTGTAACTAGTTAACAAGAAAGCCGCTTTGTAAACATATGTAGAATCTTAACCAAACAGCAATAATGGGAACTTTTGACACCGACTGAGAGTCCAATCAACAGACAAATTACTCAAGTAGATAAAAAATACGACATCCTGTTGGTGTCAAAGCTTTGAAGAAGTTATTTTGAAATCCTGTAACTAGTAATCGGCTAACAAAAGATTGAAATCTGTACAGCGTTCAATTCAAGAGCTAAAAACGTCCATTGAATTGACAATTTATTGCCGTCGCTTCCTCCTACGTTAAAGGTCGCTTTGCTCTTAAGTTATCGCGTTCATTTTTGGTTCCTTTGTCAATAACGAGCTTTTCTTTTAAGATGAAAACAAGAAACAGAAGCAGTCACCTGCAAGCCACGTGAGCTCCATAAGTAACGATGTTTGCTCTTGAATTCTTGATAATTACAACCAATAAACACCTCTAAATGAGTACATTTATATCATGAGTTTATTTAAATACAACGGTTTAAAATACGTGAGGTTTCTTATTTGTCTGCTTCAGGTGCTAATTAACAAAAATGATTTGCAAATTTTGTAGCTGTAATTTACGGTCCCACCGAGAACGCGTGCGTTAACAAGCATACATAGTTAGGACAATACAACAGCACATTTGTACAAAACATCAGACTAGCATTACTTAGGAAGATAGAGAAAAGAAAACACGTGGTGCTTAAGCGAAAATATTTAGCTCGTTATTTACGTGTAGAAAACCAGGAAGTAGAGGTTCAAAATATTTTTCTTAACATACAATCGATTGAGCATGGAAAAACTGGGGCGAGTTTCAGGTTATTAACTTGAACACAATTCCAAATAGGTACAGAAAAGCGAACGGCCTTTAAGTACACGCTTTCTTGCTTGATTTAGTTGAATGCTTGAACAATTTATCATTGAGCCATATAGTGGGATTTAAAATGAATTCTAAATGCAATTGATGGGCCAAAGGAAACGTGTTCCTTATCAATTCAGTGAAACAATTTAAATTAAATCTTGACGCCAATCCTTGTGCGTCATCATAGGTGGATGTGAGAGTTAAACGAGAAGCAAAATCGGTGAACATGCTTTTTCCTTGGCTTGAATAGGGTATATTTTTACAGATATGTAACTCCAGGTAACACAGCGGCTCGTAAACATCTATTTCCTTTTGGCCTTTTTTTTTTTTTTTTTTTTTGATGTCGAATTACATCTTACTTCCTGAGAATATTAGCGGAGTTATCGCAAGGGTGTGGAACGGACCGCACCGTCGCGTCCTGCGAGCGTGTCAGTGTCGTTATGTCGATAAAAACATTCGAAATGGCTGTCGAAACAGTGCCGGAAAATACTCCATAGAATAGAATAACTCACTATTTTATTTGTTCTATTGATTTATTCGACAACTTTGAATATATATAGTAGCCACGACTTTCTTAGTTGCTTTAGATATCATCACACATTTTGCCTTGATTATTGTTCAATGTAACAATTTTCTCTATGTGTAGTAGCCACCAATCCTCGTGGATCTATGTTATACTGTATTCTGCAAGTGCTACATTTTATCCTTTCAAATATGTTTCTTTTTTACATTTTTTTGTTTTTTGTTTTCTTTTACATCCGGGTCTGCGCGCCTAATTTGGAAGAAATTGTTGCACACCATACTACTTCAAGAACCTTTCTTTACTTTCAACATTTCTGTTTTAATGTTTGTCTGTGTGTGTTTCTGAAAAGATTTTTATTACATCTTCTGGGTAATATTTTTCGCTTATATTTCATATTTCCATTTTTCTTTCCTTAAACGTTTTCCTTTATGGCTTGAAATACTACTCGCGCGGGTGCTTAATTAATATTTAATATCAAGGTAAATGGTGCAAAGGTAGGCGCTTCATAAGTAGGGTGCTAAATCGAAAGATCGAGATGATTAATTTTTCAAACTATCTTGAAGTTTATTTGACTCCATCGTGTAGTTTGAAGCTTAACATTGTTCTAAATCCTTAAAATCGTTTTAATGACTTGTGAATTGAGAAGTGTTTCGAGGTGGGATGGCTTCTATTCTAAAAGGGTTGCATGCATGGAGGTGGTTATTTCCGTTTTTGCCTTGAGTCGAACGCTGTTTCGAAGTAGGGCTTACATTCGATGTAGATATAGATTTTGTCGACTTAAAAGTAGTGCAATTATCAGTAACTTTTTAAAATTTATTTCGTGTAACTATCTCAGTCTGTAAAAAAGTGGATTGATCACGTCATGATTAAATCTTAAATAAACTTCGGCTATATGTCCTTTTTTACGACTGTTGTTCATTTTGATAATTTGGCAATTATTACTAGAAGATAAGAGTCAAATGATGAAGGGCGTGTTTTTGATGAGATAGTTTGGTATCTGTCAAATATTATATTACTTTAATAAAGATTGTCGACAACAGAGGAGACTTGTTATATTACTTCTGTGATCTCACAATATAATGCTTGTTTAGGAAGTGTTTTCAGGTTGATTGCTCTCTAGAAATTTCGAATTTATCTGTTATATTTCTCAATGAGTCCCTTTAGGCCAATTGCTGTCTGGAAATTTCAATTTATCTGTTGGATTCCTCAATGAGTCCTGTTAACACATTACAAGGACTTATAAGAAAGAGGTTTTCTGGCACTTCACACAAAATAGGACAAGATTTTCATATTGTTTTCTCAAATATGTTTTAATTGTATTGAAGACAGATGGCGGTGAACAATTTTAAACATTTCGGCAGAGAAATATATGAACTTTCAGCTTTTCACGTGCTTTTACTGACACAATATACAACAACTCAAGTTAGCTCTCAATATCAAAAAATGACCCAACAATGATATTGCCAAAGTGAACAATCTTGCTATCAGCACAAAGGTTATATAATCCTTAATAAAACCGTTTAAATGTTATCTCCGTAAGGCCCGTCCTTCATCTAGTATTTCATGCCACGTTTGATCGATGATGTTTCGTCGGTACAAATTATTAACTCGAAACACCTGTAGCGTGTTGCGCAGCATCAGTTTGACGAGAAACCCATTGGTCAACGTGACATTGGAAAGTCCATTGACCGGGGGAGTAGTAACGGATATAATTAAACTTTAAATTATTCTCTAAAACGAAAAGTATATATAGAAGAATCTAAGATAAGGAACTAGTATATAGGAATCAGATAGTGTACGTCTTAAAGGTTCACTGAAAATACTATGAAATCGCTACTGAGGATTTTCAGTTTCCTAATTTTATTGATTATAGTTACAAATGTTATTCTTGGCCAAAAAGAGAGCCAGATCAGTGATTCTCTGCCGGAGGACCTAAGTAATAATGTTGTAGAAGAACGCCAAGCCAGATTCAGTCCGGTTTGTAATTATGGTAGCTGTGTGAGACGAAGACGAAGGCGAAGGCAAAGGGATACAAAGGTAAATTCTTGAAATAGTGGATAGGCAAAGATCGCTTAAACTAAAAAAAAACCACACACATGAAAGTTAAACACAAAACCATTAAGAAAGATAAAAAATGTCGTAGGGAAATTATAGAGTTTTGAATTATGTGTAAAGGAGTGCAGCATATTTGTATGGACAAGATAAGACAAGATAAGTAAAGATTGAGGAGGGCACACGAATTTGTTAAAAACTTCTAAAATACTAAATGCTGTTTTTATAGAAATACCAGCCTTGTTATTTCTTCCTTTAATGATATTCTAATTTACATTTAGAATTATAACTCTAAATTAACAAGCTTAGGTTTAATTTAAATTTATTTTCTTGGGTGTTTTTGTTTCTTCTTTTAAATTTAGGCTATATTTTTAAAGGAAATTCAAACAGTGATGTATATCTGTTTTTATATTAAGTTGTTTAGCAAAATATTTGTTTTACAAACGGAAGAGTGCTGACCAACCGTATAAGCTTAAGCAGGAAGCCGTAGATGTAAAAAGAAGCATTTTACTTTAGACTGTTATTTAGCCGATAAACTCGTGAGTTTTTGCTCTTTTCTTCGTTTTATTTATGTTTACTTAAGGACGCCACACACGACCAGAATGTGGATCATGTTTGCTCAAAAACACGTCGAGTTTTCCTTTTCAGAAGTATAAAGAAGAGTTAGGTCAAAATGGGGAAAAAATGGACATTGAAAATATAATTATTTGGATAAAAATGAAAGAGTTTTTCGACAGTTCTTTTCACTTTATTATGCGTTGCGCTTCACGGTCACTTGTATAAAATGAAGTCCTAAGTTTAATTATATTTTTACAATTAAAACTCAAATAAAATCGAAAAAAAGGCGAAAACATAAAACCAATGAATGAAAGACAAGATGAGATACTAAAATAAATATTGTAATAAATTTTGAAATAATTTTAACTGCATTTTCAACCCCATGGCATGTCGACCTTTCCTCACTCCTGCCACGATGTCGTAAATTTGCACCGTCCTAACATCCTGTCAAAGGAAGCCATTTAAAGACCAGCCCGACGCAGATGAAACCTAACGTGTCCAACGACTGACAATTAATTTGAGGAAGATGATTAGAAATTCCAAGTTAATTCAAATCGATTGGGGGTATTTTTCAATTTATTGGAACAAACTCAAACGCAAGGCGTAGACTTTTATTAGCACTTTTATTAAAATGTTATTGGCGAAGCTTCGATCGGACCACGCGGACTTTATGAGTACAAATAACCCACTATGTTTTCAATGTTCTCGTAATAACTCATTGTCTCTGACAGTCCTGGGACAGGTTTTTCGCTTTTAGAGAGTTGTTAGCGTCCTTGAATAGTTAAAAAGTGTTTTACGTCAAATGGATCTCAAAAATGAACCGTTTATTGATGTCAGTTAAGTTATGCTGTCCGGTTAATGAAATATGGAATGCCTTGTGAAGACGACAAGTGTTTAATTTGTAAAGAAGATTGTTCATTAGACAATTGTAACTGCCAAACTACGAAAAAAGGGAAGAAATCAAACTTAAATTTCTATCAGATAACGAAAAAAGCGAATAAATCAAGATTAAATTTCTATCGAAAGGAATGAATCAAGATTAAATTTCTATCGAATAACGAAAAAAGCGAATAAATCAAGATTAAATTTCTATCGAATAACGAAAAAAGGGAATAAATCAAGATTAAATTTCTGTCAAACTTTACGAAAAAAGGAATAAATCAAGATTAATTTCTATCAAACTCATTTTAAAGATCGTTGAAAATAGAAATACATTCGATCTAAAGAATTAAGATTCAGTCATCTGTTTTTCAGAGAACTGACTTTACTTTAGAGGAAGTCCCAGAAGGTTTCTTATCAATGAAAATATCCGTACAAAATATGTCAATATATTATACTAAATTTACTCTACAATTTGGCATCCTATTAATCGTTATTTCCTATAAACTAACTTAATAATGAGTTTGTAGGAGGAAATAGGAATCAATAAAAGCTCTATCTAACTAAACCAATTGAAAAAACTCGTTTAATCAGTACAAAGTTTATCATATATCACAAGTGGGACAACGGGAGTTTCCACGAAAAGCAAGCGGTCACAAAAGTCATCGGAGAAATGTTTTATTGTTCTTATGTGAGTTTTAATGGCGTTGCTTAAACATCCCAGCTGTCACACTTACACAAGAGTAAGTTTAAATAATAGCACTTTTAGAGTTGAAAGCTCAGTGATAAAATACAAGTTGCTTGTGTTTTTAGTCCCGTACATTGAGTGGACGAGTTTCCTGTAGTTTTATTTTAAGTTCCCGTAAAGAAATTCAACGTTAAAAGAAAACAAAAAATGCAGTCATAAGTGAAGCCATTATTTTTTAGCATATTTAAGTAAAAACAAGCTTCATATTCCTGAGATATGTGTAAAGGGTTCAAAAATTAAAATAAAGTCGACATTTGAGAACATTCATCAAAAGTACACATGCTACTCTGGCCCAGGAAATGAACTTGTAAAGTCAGTAAAAGCTTCATTGTTTCTTTTTCCTAGCGCTTTAATCTAAAACTTACAATTTTTTATTTTCCAGAGAGCTTTTAAACAGCCAGAGCTACAAGATGACATTTTGGAAAACACAGAACGAGGCTTTGAAAGTCAAGAACTCCAATAACACAAAGGATTTGAAAATTATTCTACCGAAATATGAAAACTTCTGAATCAAGAAAATCTATTTAGAGACACTGAAATATACACTCCATCAAGAAATCATCCAATCAACAGAGTTCTTTAGGAGTATAAGATGAATTTATTTTTGGTTCCTTACATGATTCAACAATCAAAAAAGTCTCAGAAATATTTCTTTAGAATATCGTAATGAATTGTAATGAATCCGTTATTATAAAAAAACTAATAAAATATATATCTTGTAGACAACAAATGTATGAAATAAATTTCTAAAATTAAATTACTTCATTTGTATGAGAAATTTATTGAACAGGCAAACATCTATTTAGTTGGATAAATGTATTGAAAAAGAAAGAAAGAAACTTTTTGATTAATTCATCTGTTCTTCCTCATGTCCTTTCCGCTTTCATCCAATAAGTACTATATATTAACTCTGCCCCACGTATCTACACACTCGACCCCATACTCTTCTATCGAAAATCCTTTAAAACCGTCTGCCTCCCTAAACAGAGATGCTGGACACGGTCGTTCAAAGGGCTTATAAGTCAAATCCAGGCTTAGGATGACTGGTTTTCATAGATTTAATCCTGGTTTAACGCTAACCGCCTTTCGAAGAACTTAAAGCAAATCCCGTGCAACTGAGCGTGCGCCTACGCACTTTTGACAAACTGTTTAAAAGTTAAAGCTTCCTTTTTTGCGTCGTTGGCTCGTAACAGTAAAAATTTCATCAATAAAGGCCCACGTACTTAACCCCCTCCCCTTCCTTTACTATCCTCTTTCCCCTCCCCCCTCCCCCCTCCTCCTTCCTCCACACTCCCCCTTCACGGGATCGGTGGGGTTGTCGATTTGGTTTGTTCGATCCACCCACACGGACAGGTCGGGAAATGACGACGAACACGCTGAAGTAATGATCACGAAGTCGCTGAAAATTTATAAAGAAACAACACGAGGTAATTCAAGTCAAATTGAGAAATACCTGACAAGATGTCCAAAAGGCTATAAATAGCTTTCTTGGACAAATAATTCTATGCATATGACTGATATTCCTTGTCGGTTTTCGCTGCTTCTATGTTTGTTTTGGTTGGTCCGTCGTTGACTGATTTCTATTCTCAGGTGGCTATAAATGGAAGCGAAGTAGACCAGCGATACGATGACGTAGTATAGTAGGTACACGAAAGACGTGCATGCGCAATGCTATGACCAATTTTATACATTAGTGCACCTGAACGTTTATTCAGTTTCAGTGATTATCTACATACATTGCAGGCTCCATGAGTGACCATCTTTAATAGAAAATCACCAGTACTGCCAGTTAAATTTGACTCACAGGGCCAGCAAAGTTTTCATGTGTCTAAACAACCTAAAAAATGCTATACAATAGTTATTTTGCATCATTCTAGGACCTACACTGAGTAGCTCCACTACTGCCTGTAATACGGTCTCGTTAAATCAGTAGTTTCATTGCTAATCCCGTAGGCCGACCTTATTGCTGGATTATCCCCATAAATGGCTAGTTATATAAATCATCAAATTTACAATCTGTCTTTTAAAAAACGTTTTTTATAGCCCAATATAATTATGCTCAGCACTCTATCTCTAAAGCGACTTTGTTTGTAATTTAAGGCAACTTTTTGCGATTTAAGGCGACTTTGTGCAAAGGAAGGTTTTTCCAATATTTGTGACGGACTGACGAACTATAAATTCTAAAGGTCTCTCGTTATACAAGGCATGAAATTGCAACAACATAGCTTATAGTACTGCATATAAACACAGAAACCAGAGTTTAACAGAAGCTTATCAATGCAGTCTCTTGCCTATTGTACCAATTTAACGACAAATCTAACTCAAACAGTGCAAATCCTGTGGAGAAATACAAAAATGAAATTCTTAATGAAAGGTCAATAATTATAACGCGTAAAGGTCAATAATAATGATGTATATATAGGTCGATATCTATGACGTGTATAGGTCGATAATTACGACGTGCATCGGTTCATATCTTTGAAATGTATAAGTCAATAACTATGGCGCGTAAAGAACAATACTTATGACGTGTATAGGTCAATAACTATGTGACGCTTAACTATGGCGCGTATTACTAGGTCAATAAATATGACGTGTGTAAGTTAAATATGTTTTATATTGTTAGAGTTTTCTTACCAAGTATAGAATGCAGCAAAAAGCATGATCAGAGGAGAGACGATGAATCTTGTTCCAGCTGTATTGAGAAAAGAAACTTTTAAGGTCGCACTGCTAACCAAATAATTAGTCTTTAAAAAGGGTGGAAAGTAGCCAGAGAGAGGCGACGGCGTTAATCAACATATATACTCCACTTTTCCGTGATTCTCTACTCTAATAATAACACGACGGTCTTGTGTGCATCTATTAGAGCACAGATGCACATACATAAGGAATATATTTGTTTTATTTGACAACACTTCAACCAATCAGAGCGCGCGTGACAATCCGCGACGTTATCTGTGGGTGGGTGTGAAATCACATACGGCTCTCGACCAATCAGAGCGTATACTAATACATACCACTTATTAGATATTTTCTTGTGTATTACGGGCTGATATTTTACGAGTCGCGTACGTATTTTGCCGAGCCTTTAGGAAAGGCAAAATGCGAGCGATGAGTAAAATGTCAGCCCGTAATACACAAGAAAATATCTAATAAAGGATTTGTTATATAACTGCCTCTTAGTTCCCTATTTTCCTATTGTTTTATGTAAAATATGGCCAACCAGTTTTCAACTATGTAATACGGCATATAATACGGCCTCATATTTGCTTAGTTCTCTCATCCTTATATGGTAAAATTACGTCATAGTTATATAATAAAACATGTTATCATGATCACTTACCACTATCCTCACAGTGTTTCTCTGCACATGTTGACTTCTCACACTTTACTTCCCTGACCACTAGCACTCCTCCACAGGAATGTGTTTGTTCTGTACACGTGCGGTTTTGCCAGACTTGATTTGGGGCCCCACCACAACAACGTATCTTGCAGAAAGTCTCATCCGTAGCCCAAACTGTGACTTTAGTTCCTAAAACACCACGAGAATGCCGTACTTTTCAGAAAGTATACCCATGAAAGATAGAAGATAAATGCCAGGACACACCATGCGATTTTTCCTCCCGCTTTTTCTGCAACGTTGGACACTTGGTGAAACTTTTGTGGCTCGCAACGGTGCAGGAAAAGTTGCATCGTAAGTCCTTCTTTAAACATCCTAAACCGGAACCTGTGGGTCTTTTAACAAGAACTTTTTTTTCCCAATATAAAAATGATGAAATCCATAGTGAGGGAGCGGTCACGTGACTGTGACATGTGACCAGACACGTGACAGCTACAACTACGTGAGCAGTGCAGGTGGGTGTTAGCTGACGTATTGTTTATCTACAAACATTTTCAATTACAAACGCCTTTGAGTGTTGCAACAAAGGAACCTTTGCTCGAATCACCTAGCTAATCGATGATTTGAAGGATTGTTGATAACAAGTGACGAAATCGTCATATCCGTATGAGATCTAGCCCACTGGCCGATCCCTTGGGCAGAAGAAGGGCGAAGTGATAGGAGGACGAAAGGGACTGAAAGGCCTGGCTACGCTACGGTGACGGTACCACGTGACTGCGCCTCTTTTTGGCAATCAACTCCCTCATCCCCCACCCCCTGTTAATCAACGCGTACCTTGAACATCTTCAGTGATTTTTAAAGAAGACTTGTCCACTTGGAGTCCAGCAAACGAGCCACCTGACATCGCCTGCTCAAGTTTTGTGCTAGGGTCGACCTGTGGTTGAGAGCCTGCAGTTGAATTGGCTACCGCTTTGAAAATGAGGACAAAACTGACCACTACACTTCCTTGGGTAAATGTTATGTTTTTCGTCTCCTTGTAGGATGGGTCATTTTCGTAAAGGGTTTCCATCTACAAAATGAAAATCAATAGAACTAGAGTCAGAACAAGATGGGGGGGGGGGGGGGGGGGGCGTTGGAAGAAATTTTCTACGAATTTTATTCAAAACTCACACGTATTACCTAAATGAACTATCTCTACAATTTCACAGATTTGCCATTCCAGAAACATCAATTTTTAAACTATCATGCATATCAGGGACAGTTATTATCAATTGGGTCGAATGTCAGTGCTCAGTAGCCCATGCAGTGACGTGATCAGGCGATCACGTGATTTCACTCTATACTTACACCCTTATCAACTTTGTCCGCCAATTTTTTGTACTGAGAGCTGGACGCTTGCGCTAGTTCCTTGGCCCATGGTTCATTTGTGGCTTTGAAAGAGCCTTATATAATGTCGCTCTTAAAATAGTGAAAATAGTGTATTAATAATGTATTTCAATGCTGGAATCAGAGAATACACAAGTGTAGCTATAACCTACGTTTATACTAATCCAAAAATTTGAAAACACATGCATGATCGGATTTTATGTTGTTTTGTTTTGTTTTGTTTTTTGTTTTGCTACGGTTAATTCTTCCGTCCACACTACAACGCTTTTCTTTACTGGAGGAAAAAGGAAATGCGGTAAAACTAACAAAACTTTAACGATTTTTTCGTGCGTCTGTAATCTAATAGATGCACAGATGACGTCTGTAATCTAATAGATTCACAGATGACGTCAAAATCTGGTGAGAACAAGTATGTCACGTAGCTTTAAGCCACAAGGCAATGTAGCAAGCGATTAAACGAGACGCAAGTCAATACTTGAATTGATTTGCGTTCTCTTTTGATTGATCGGGGCCTTACAGATTTACATTCATGATTAATTTTCAAAAACTTTGGTTCAGCGCACGCGTTGTGTTTGAGTGGCATGTTTGGCCGAGTGGTGAGAGCGCTGGCCTTTCACCGCTGTGGTCCGGGTTCGAGTCCCAGCTCGAGCGCCTGGATCATATGTGAATTGAGTTTGTTTGGTGTGTTGTTCTCTACCATGCCACGAGGGTTTTTCTCCAGTTTTTCCGGTTTGTCCTCCCTCAGGAGCGTTAATGTAAAGGTATATAGTGGGTATGTGGATATTCTGCTGTAAAAAGATTAGTTATCCATTTGTTATTTATCTATGTTGTTAACCATTGCATCTAGTGATTGCATGACTTTCACTTTCCCATTTTCTTCTTATTTTCTTTATTATATTTCTGCAAGTTACCTGCACACGGTTTGGTATTACATTCCTGTGTCTCACTAGCAGATCCTGTGCAGTTATTCCCGCCATTCGCAGGTGGAGGGTTGGTGCATGCCCTCGTTCTTTGTTGAGTACCATTGCCACAGTCTTTGCTACACTTTGACCAAGGTGCCCAACTACTCCAGTCACCGTTCACTTGGAAACATAAAAATTGTACAATCAATGAGCTTTTATCATGTATTTCCAAAAGTCACAGTACAGAAATATAATTACCATAGCTGGAAAGAGCACGTCAAAATTAGTAAAACTGTGAAGTTTCAATGAAGTAACTTCCAAACTCACGAAGATATGAATTTTCCGAAATCAAAATTTTGTATGGAAACGGCATTCGTAGGCAAGAGTTAGCAAAGGTTTTCTTACAAATTCACACTTTTCAAAAATTCAAAACTCACGAGTTTTGGATTTAATTCCTTCAAACTTCACTGCCTTGCTAATTTTAATATGCAGTACATGCTCTTTCCAGCTATGATAATTCTTTTCTGTTTCATACGAATTTAAAAATACCTGATAAAAGTTCATTGAAATTGAAGACATGATAGAAATCCAATTTAGCAAACACAATGCGATATGAAAGAGGACGCCACGCGCGCTTAAAGCAATAGACGGATTTAGCGAACGCGACACGAGAACAGGAAGCGAGATGACGCGCTTTCGTCCATCATTTGGGCAAGTGAATTCAAAACGCGTGAAGTTAGCAACAAGCGGTTATAATGAACATTCAACCACGTATAAAGTTCATTTGAAATTAGATATGTTCGGAATATGAGAAATGTTAAGTCGAAGTTTTGGAATTCTTTCAAGAAAGTTGAAGTTGAACGTTTACCTGGTGTAAGTTGGATGCTTGATGAAGGTGTAGGCTGTTGCACAGTTGATGACGGGGTGATCTCCGAAGCATTAGCAGAAGAAGACAGCATGACAACCGAGGACGTAGAGTATGTAGCAGCCGAGGAAGCAGCGACAGTAGCATTAACTGATACTGACGCGTTGACGGAAGCTGTAAAACAAAGTAAAATCTTGAACGCGGCAGCGTGCAGTGTTGAACTATAGATGCATGCAGGATGTAAATTAGACTCTTGAACGCAGCAGCATGCAGTGTTGAACTATAGATGCACGCAGGATGCAAATTAGACTCTTGAACGCAGCAGCATGTAGTGTTGAACTATAGATGCACGCAGGATGCAAATTAGACTCTTGAACGCAGCAGCATGCAGTGTTGAACTATAGATGCACGCAGGATGCAAATTAGACTCTTGAACGCAGCAGCATGCAGTGTTGAACTATAGATGCACGCAGGATGCAAATTAGACTCTTGAACGCAGCAGCATGTAGTGTTGAACTATAGATGCACGCAGGATGCAAATTAGACTCTTGAACGCAGCAGCATGCAGTGTTGAACTATAGATGCACGCAGGATGCAAATTAGACTCTTGAGAGTATAGACGGGCGCGAGAATTTCGAGATTTTTTGTTTTGTTTTTTCTTTTTTTATATATAATTTCCAATTAAGGGCCCGTTCACATGAGAGAGGGTGCCCCTATGTAGTAGGGATAACTCTTTTGTTTTCTTTTCCCTGGGGGCACACAAAACAAAAGAGTTATCCCCACTACATTAAGGGGCACCGGCTCTCTCATGTGAACGGGCCCTAAGTACTTCATGTGACTCAACAAAGACAACTGCCTCGATTTCTGTTTCTTTAATAAATTAAAATTCTTTCTTTCTTTCTTTCTTTCTTTCTTTCTTTCTTTCTTTCTTTCTTTCTTTCTTTCTTTCTTTCTTTCTTTCTTTCTTTCATAGAAATTTGATGATACATAATACAGAAATTGTACATCTAAAGATTTAAGCTATTTGATCGAGCTTTTTCTGGTCTTTTCTATCTCATAATAGAAATGCAAATTCATTCATTCATTTATTTATCTAAAAATCAAAGATATCAAATCAAAGATATCAAAATAAAGCCGAAAAGAAGAAGAAGAAAAAAAAAAAGAACAAGAGATAGTACAAAATAAATAAAAAATAAAAATAAAAAATAAAATTATTTCTACCACAGCGGGATTCGAACCCTGGACCATCAGCGTCAAAGTCCAGAGTTTTACCGTTGCGCCATCGAGTCACGTAATTTGCACAACAATAGACTGTCCATTCACACGATACACTAGGTTATTTTGTTCTCCAAATCTCTCAGTAGTCCAGTTAGCCTAGTGGTAAGGTGCAGTTATTTACGGCCTAGGATCCGACTGTTTCCTCCCTCTTTGACCGCGAATCTAGCTGCGTTCTACCGGATAGCGCGGAAGGGGCCGAAATCTCCTTCCTATACGTAACATGCGATGATTCAGCGATTTGTCTGGATGCATGGTCCGAGTTTTTGGTTTTGCATAAAATTAGCATACTAATTTGCTTTCGGTAGCGAGTTCGAGTCCTGGCTGCGCCAAAATAAAATTTCTTTTTTTCTTTAATATGTTGTTCTATAGATGTTCTTTCTTTCTTTTTTTACTGATTTTTGGCCGAAAATCACTTATTTAATACATTATCTAATTTCTAGCTTTTGTATATAATTTGCATTTAATTATTTTTTTGTGTGTGTGTTTTAATTTATTTATTTTTTATTCTGCCAGCGTACCGTGAACCAAACGACGACCTGACAGATTCAGTACACGGTAGATGTGAAAATTTAATGTACAATATTTCGGCAAGCAAGTACTTGCCTTCATTAATGGTAAATTTTTAAAGATACGTGAAATGACGACATTAAGATAAACAATATGAGTGACATGCTGACATGCTGACCATTAAAGGAAATTGTCTGGTCTATTCGCTCCTTACTATTATTTCACTCATTCATTCATTCATTCTTTCTTTCCTTTCCTTCCTTTTTTTCCTTTCTTCCGTCATTCCTTCCTGCCTTTCCTTCTTTCTTTCTTTCTTTCTTTCGTTCGTTCGTTCTTTCTTTCTTTCTTTAATTCTTTCTTCCTTCCTTCCTTCCTTTCTTTCTTTTTTTTGCTCTTTCTTCGTTTTTTTCTTTCTCTCTTTCGCTCTTTCTTTCTGCTTTTTTCTCGTCATTTTCGGATGGAAAATGTTAACCGTTAAAAAATTCTTACAGTTTTTGACTACACTCTTCAAAACATATCCTTTTCAAATTCTCAATAATCAACCGGTTTTTATCATTTTATAATAAATTGTGTATACGAACTGTCATTTTAGGATTGAACAAATTGGACGATATCTGTTTACGTTTACTGGCAAGACAACAAGAAAATCTAAAATACTTCAAAGGATTTTTAGCGGGGTATAAAAAGGTGCTACATCATGTATAATGATGACTTGTGAAGAATTGTATAATAATAACCAACTGATGCGGGTTTATCTATTGATTTCAAAGAAAATCCGAATGAGGAAAGAATTCTTGAGAAATGCATGTCTTTGCAGCATTCTTGGTAATTAGGATCATGCACTCTTTTTTAAATTTTCAATTAATAACCGCTGAGCGTGGCGTGTGTTATAGACAAGGCGCAAAACTGAAAAAGTCGATCGCAAATTATCGAAAAATGAGACACCTGGAGGCATTTTGGGGTAGAGGATGGTAACATAACTATTCTAAACTGATTTTTCATGCTGAATGCGAATATGACTGTTACCAAGACGTATTCTGCAATTTTATACGTGTAAATGTGACTCCAAAAGTTCCCAAACTTAAAAACAATGACCATAGCTGGAAAGAGCACATCAAAATCAGTAAAACTGTGAAGTTTGAAGGATATAAGTTGAAAAATCAAGGAGATACGAATTTTCAAGAAACGAAATTTTGTATGAAAACACTTACAGTTATGCAAGAGATACAAACAAATGTCGATTTTTGAAAATTCGTATCTCCTTGATTTTTCAACTTATATCCTTCAAACTTCACAGTTTTACTGATTTTGATATGCTCTTTCCAGCCATGGTAATTGTTTTAAGTTTGGGAACTTTTGGAATTACATGAAAAAGCCGTTAGTATGAAATGACTGTAACAATTCACAAAATACGTCATTTACACGTATAAGATTGCAGAATACGTCTTGGTAACAGTCATATTCGCATTCAGCATGAAAAATCAGTTTAGAATAGTTATGTTACCAGCCTCTACCCCAAAATGCCTCCAGGTGTCTCATTTTTCGAAAATGTGCCTTGTCTATTAGAAAGCCGACCCGCTTCCTCCATGGTGATTTATGACATCGGTTTTTTTCTGTTTGAATATCATTGAATATGTAGCTATAGCCTTATCTTAATTTTAGGATAACAGCAAATATTTTAAAGCAAAAATCATTACAATATCATTGTGATATGTAAATAAGGTAATCTCAATAACTTCTGCAACAAATGAGATACAAAACGACTTTTTGGGATTCTTAAGCGCGCGGAAAGACTAATTAGCTGAATTTGTAACACATTATCGATTTTTATATTTTACTACACTACTTAACTATTTTCCTTTAAGCCTTTTGAGGATTAAGATAAAAGCATTGTTTAGGCCAGGGTACCTTAGGATACAATGAAATATTATCACAATCTTTTTTTATCGCTTGATAAATTATTTTAAATCGTTTTTTTCGCTTGCGCTGGCAATCGGTTTCCCGCCAAAGAGGCGTCGAGCGAAATCTTGAAACATCGTGTGTGGCGGCAATATATGAGATTTTTGGAACTCAAACTCAACCTTTCAAGAAAAAAAAATTATATATATAATACTAGTATTCCTTTGCCGGAAATGTGTCGTTAGAGATTCATTAGGATAAATTAGTTCTCAAATATTATGAGCACTATGTAAATATTGTAAATTATTCGATTATGAGAAGGTTTTAGGTGTTTGTCTATTCGGTATCGTGAAACATAACACCTTTTGCAGAATTAAAATTCAAATACTTTTCGAGAATTATGAATTGAATATAGTCTTGAAATTGTATAAATAAGTTTTGAGAATCTTAAATATATGAGGCTTTCTAGTCTTCTTTCCAGATTACTTTGGTAAATAAATATTTAGCTCAAGTCTTATTAAATAATTCGATGGTGAAATTAAATTCTTTTTGGTTTCGTTTAATGAAAAAATCATGACATTTTTTACCATAAAAGGCTAAGTTTTGAATACAAAATTATTTTACGTGCTAATTGAAAAACGTTTATTCGAGGAACAACCTGCAATTAAACACTTGCGGCATTGTGAATCATTACTGAAAACGTCCATGGCAATAAAAACCTCTTATTACTGATAAATAATTCATCTTGAAAATAAAGTGTTCTAAAGGCCTGATTATATGAACCGGTTAAGGAGGCTGACTTCGTTTGTTTTGTGGCCTCAAGGGAAAAGAAAACAAAAGAAGTCAACCCGGGAAGCCAGCCCGGTTCATATAATCAGGCCCTAATACTTGGATCGTACCCCATATTAAAACTCGTAACAATTAGGTTTGCTCGTGTGGACGAGAACATTTGGCCAAATTTCATGTATAACAAATGCAGCTGTCATGTGAGATTGCTTGTGAAGATAGGGGAAATCCGACACCAGCTTAGTTTATTGAAAAATATTGTTCGTGCCATTGTATCAATAGACCTCGTGGTTTATGAAAACAGATATTTTCCAATGCTTTTGTGCATTTTATAATTCTGGTTTCTAGTCTTTCAAAGGGTCCTTCGAATCCATATTTTTACCATGCTGTTTAAAGTGATATCATGTTGTGTTGTTGTTGTTGCCACAGTTACTGTTGATGTTGTTACTGAGATATAATTGTTGCTCCCTGATTTTGTTATGAAAACACCTATTGCAAAAAATGTTGTCGGGCGACAGGCTTCAGGCTTACGCAAATAGACCGCAAAGGAGTATGGGTAGTTGAAAAAATTTACTCTCTATTTGGCTTTGGTCTTTATTTTAAGCAATAAAGGACTTTGTTGTATAGGCTCAACACAATTGAGAATTGTCATGCTGATATTTGTGTGGTTTCGTAGCTTTTAGTAATTCCTACCCATAATCCATAATCCATAATCCATTTCGGATCAGCGTGTCCTTGAGTATGTTTGCCGACAACGTAATTGAAATAGGTGTATGTTTTTTTGTTGCGTTTTTATAAAAATTTTCGACCCACCCGTTCTACATCTGCTAAAATTACAGAGAATCAACACAGTAAAACCCCGTACATAGGAACCTAAGTTTTTCAAGGTTCGTCAGGTTCTCATATGCAGAATTTTACTGTATTTTCAGAAAACCAAAAAAACTGCTTTCAAAAATGACAAAATCATGCAACTCGAATTTTTAAATCATGAATATTTTTCATTTCAATCGCAGTATTTGTTCAGTCATAAGGTTGACAACGCAGAGTTGGACCTCAACGAGAAATATATACTCCCTTGGACTTGTTGTCTAGATCCTTTTTTTTTTCTTGATCAAAAAGTGTAATGATGTTTGGGATGAATTCCATAATCCTCATCGGGCCTTCATTTAAATGAAAGTTGGAAGATATGCTATAACAAGTGACACTCAAACTGGTCCCCAAGCGGGAATTTATAATTCCTTGCAATAATATCAATCAAATTTCGAAAATACCTCGGTATTACAGACTTCATCATTTGTTAGAGAACACAGGGCTCGTAGATATCATTAAAATACATGTTGAGAATTTGTTATCCAAACGTTTGGACTACACAATAAGCTGCAAAAATGACTTTTACCAGTGTGCAGTATCAAAATTCTTTCTTTTCGAGCTTTTTGCTTGCGTTCATCGTGCTATGCTCTTAAGAATTCAGCTTATAAAGCTGGTTGTTTTCTCGCCTACGATAAGCCCTTCTTTTTAGTCAAAACCAAGATGTTTTGTGCATCAACAAAAGTGAAGTTTTTCTTACCTTGGCCTTTGTCAACTGACACAAAAACGATCATCAAAATGCAGATCGTGCTGAGTTCCCTGGCCATTTCTGAGTTGAAATACTGACAAGTTTCCCCGAGATCAGTCGCTTCCGTCGGCAAGGTAGAAATAAGTTATGAAGTACCTATAACTCATATATTGATATAACATCATTGTCTCGTTACCAAGGAAACGCGTAAATAATTGGATAACATTAATTTGGATGGCTTTCCTGGAAAAAAACATTGAATAATTTCCCTACGAATTAATATCATGAAAACAGCTTTTTCTATAAAAAAATTCTAAATCCCACACGAAGTGCAAAACTCACTCTCGATAATACCATATTCACTTATCAATATTCCACTAATGAATCCTTTAATTTTGGGGATCAAGAAGATTCTTTGTTGAAAGTGAACATACTTTCACCTCCTGTGATTAAAGGATTTCAAACAAAGAAACATAGAATAATGATAATAGCTTTATTAACGTTTCAAAATCTTATAGCCAGGCCCTACTACCCTACCAATTGGGGAGACAAAAAAGACTTCGAAGGAATTAAAAGCATTAAGATGAGCGAATGTGATCGAGGCAAAATGAAATGAAGAAGGTATACAGTTAGTACATATGAGCTGCAATGTTATAATTATGTAAATGCGTGTTTTAATTAACGATTACTTGAGAAAAAAGCTGACACAAACGAGAAATTCATTGAAGAAAAAAGAAAATATTAAACATGGAAAGTAAGAAAAGCAGCATTTCATGTGCAAACAAGTTTTTTAATTACTTCATACTTAATTGTAAAACAAGTAGAAATGAAATCAATTATTTATATGTGCCGTTGTAGTTTGGTCTTTTAAAATTGTCCATTTTAATAAACTACAAAACCTGCTTTCCTTGAAACCATTTCTTGTTTTGTTCTGATTTAGCTTATCATTTCGTTATTTTATTATTGAAAACAATACGAAACTATTTCTTATTTTAATTTGATGGTTTTTAATTCGAAAATGCAACGATGTGTCATTTTATGCATTAATAGAGTAGTGAATAAATTTTTCCAAATCATAAATAAAACACACACACACACAAATAATTAAATGCAAATTATATACAAAAGCTAAAAATTCGATGATGTATCAAATAAGTGATTTTCGGCCGAAAATCAGTAAAAAAGAAAGAAAGAATATCTATAGAACAACATATTAAAGAAAAAAAGAAATTTTATTTTGGCACAGCCAAGACTCGAACCCGCTACCAAAAGCAAATTAGTATGCTAATTTTATGCAAAGCGTAAAAAATCGGACCATGCATCCAGACAAATCGCTGAATCATCGCATGTTACGTATAGGAAGGAAGATTTCGGCCCCTTCCGCGCTATCCGGTAGAACGCAGCTAGATTCGCGGTCAAAGAGGGAGGAAACAGTCGGATCCTAGGCCGTAAACAACTGCACCTTACCACTAGGCTAACTGGACTACTAAGGGATTTGGAGAACAAAATAATCTAGTGTATCGTGTGAATGGACAGTCTATTGTTGTGCAAATTACGTGACTCGATGGCGCAGCGGTTAACCTCTGGACTTTGACGCCGATGGTCCAGGGTTCGAATCCCGCTGTGGTAGAAATAATTTTATTTATTTTTTATTTTTATTTTGTACTATCTCTTGTTCTTTTTTTTTCTTCTTCTTCTTTTCGGCTTTATTTTGATATCTTTGATTTGATATCTTTGATTTTTAGATATATAAATGAATGAATTAATTTGCATTTCTATTATGAGATAGAAAAGACCAGAAAAAGCTCGATCAAATAGCTTAAATTTTTAGATGTACAATTTCTGTATTATGTATCATCACTTTATTGTGTATTAGTACGTATCATCATCATCATCATCATCATCATCATCATCATTATTTTGTATTATAATCAGGAGTGGATATTTAGGGGAGGGGGGTACAGAATGTGCGCACTCCCTCCTAAGATAACTTTGTTCCCTATTTTTCTCAATACTTTTCCTAAATATCTTCTAGATCGTCTGGACTATTTTAGAGTTCTATAACTGAGACTGCTCGCATTCCTCCTGAATCCTGGACCTTTACCGATTTCTAAGCTTTTTGGAGTACTAAATCCTTATACTCTGAATCGAGTCTCCCTAACTGTCGTGGGTCATGGGTACCAAAAATTGATAGAAATTGATAGAAAATAGTAATGAACTCGCGAATCATAAACACCACGCTACTACATCCGAAAAAAAAAATTCGGTACTTACTTTTTTTCGATTTTTGAAATGGAAATTACTTTTAAGAAAGGAATTCGAAAAAATTAAAAAAAGGAATTTTGACCGAGGGAAAAAATCGTTCAGGATGAAAAAGCGAAGAAAATAGGATGGAAAAAATTCCACCAGACCCAGTCTCCTGTCAGTATCGATCGATATTCAAGATGGCGGCCAAATTTTCAAACTGTACGGCTCAATACCTCGGAAAGGAAATCTAGGTGCAGCTTCATTTGCCCGCGAACGTCTTTAAACAATAGAATTCAAATGCCGAAAGCAAACGGTCCCATCCATGCACGCGCACGTCAACAATCAAATTCTATTGTTTGAGAGGACGGCGAAGTTACTAAAAATAGGCTTAGTCGCCACAAACATCGCACCGACATCAATACCGAGCCCCTCTCTCTTAGTATTATGGCCTCTTGATTTAAGCGACAATATCTTAATGAATCCATAATTGCAGAACCTCGGACAAACCCATGTGTTCATACTAACACATCCCAAGAGCCGATTTTTCTTACTGCGCATGCTCGCAGAAAAATACTGGCGCCTAGTATTTTTTTGCGCAGTAAGAAAAATCAGCTCTGGGGACGAGATTGCACATTCTTGCGCTTAAACTTAACGCATGCGCGTTAGAATCTTAAGGGCGATTTGTGACTGAACGTAAAAATTAACTCGCCAATGGAGCAGTAACTCGTAAAAAACAAAGTTTATATAAAAACGTATTATATACAAGAGTTATTGTTCAACAAAGCACAGAAGATAGTGATCTGGTTCACTTCAGTTAAATATTTTGATCGATTTGCCTAACCCGTAGCGTTAAGCTATGGTAATACGAGCAACACGGTGAATCACTCAACCTTCTCGGAAAAGTGCCGATTTTACCCCAAATTTGATGATAATTGTAAAAATATTTTTCTAACAAGCACCGTGACCCCCATTTTTTATTTCAAAACTTGCTTTTTGTAATGGTTCACACAACATATTTGAAAATTTAAAAAAAGTTATTGGTAGGAACATTGAAAAGATGACATTTTTCGTGCGTATTTGAGCACTAGATCGTCCAAAATCGAACGTTTTCCGCGCGACTGAGCTAAAGGTGGCTTTTTTAAAACTTGTAGAAAATGTATTTTATCTTCTTCTACTAAAATGCTGCTATCTCTGAGTCTATGGATTTATTTCGCCTGTCACATGATCTTGTTCGCACCTCGCGGGAAGTTCGAAGTAGTGGTGTTGTTTATGGCCTCAAAATCATCGAATTTTAAAGAAATTTAGGCGTATTTCAAGAATAGTTTGAGTGAAGAATACAAAACAAGTCAATGTATAACGTCCAAAAGGTAAGAATTCATTATTATTATTATCATTATCATGACTGAAGGTTCAAAATGTTTCAAGACTATTTGTATCATCAACATCTTGAAAGCTTTAGATATCCGAAAACCAACCAGTGTATGCAAACAAATAAATGCTCAAGTGTTCCAGCAATTCAACATTTTACTAAAAGAAAAATGTTTCTGAATCCCAAGTCTTTATCCCTCTTGACTGGTATTAAAGGTGTTGAGGTGAATGGGAGTGGGGTAGGGGTTGTACTTATAAGTACATTCTATCTGTCTGTCATTACGTTTGAAGGATAAACACAGTGTCAAGAGCACCTGACTAGATTGATTCTGATTAATTCTTTAAATTAAAGATACTCCATTTAAGTGCAGCATGTATAACAACTACGCTTGGTACAACTTGTCCAAATCAAGAATCCATGGTTCCTGATTCCTATTTATAAACGCATTCAGGGTATTTGTACATACTGACCAAACTCAGTTGACTAATAAGAGTTTGATATGTGACCTTTTATCTAAAAAAAAGAAAAAAATCCCACAAGCCCCATGTTATTCATTCTTACTACATTTTGAAGTGGATGTAACATTTGATTGGCTTCTCAGCACCCTCAATGTGTTTATAGCGGAGCTCCCGCGCGGGCCGAAGGCCCGCGCGAGCGGAGCACCATGCCTAAGAAAAAATGGTAACCCATCGAGTTGATTTTTCATGGACACACAGGGAGCCCAACGGCTGTACGTCCGTCCGTACATACATACATACATACCTGACGTACATACATACATACGTCCGTACGTACATACGTCCGTGTACATCGCGATGCCGATTGGCTGATTGCTTTTTGGCGCCAACTTGACGCGCGCTGACACTTTGAAAACTGAAAATTTACAAGTTTCCTTGCAGTTTTAACTTGCAAAGCTTAAAAATAGTATTCTCGAAACCTCGTAAAAATTTAGCGATTTTGATGAACATTAATCTGTGCCAATCTTGACAGGTTAAAGCGAAAAAAACCGTACGTTTGAATTTTTTTCGGGCCTGGTGTCGTTTCAAAAACTGCTCGAAAGACGAAAGACACAGAGGATATTTTCAAAGTTGGACGACTTTTTAGTTGGATTCGTAGTTTAAAAAAATTCCTCATAATGAATAAGTCATTGAGGATCGTGTATTCTTCGTTTCGTGAAGATGCCTTCAGTAAAGCTGCTTAAAAATCTAGCCAAAGTTGGAAATAAATCAAGAATCGTCTGCATTGAGCGTGAAACAAGGACCAGTATGCTTCGAAAAGACAACAAGGAAAGCACTTCAAGGTAAAGACCCTGGCCAGAAAATGATATCAAAAAGTCTCTTGTACCTATATTTGATCTTTTATCTTTGATTTGGGATTGATGACTTAAAAAAAACCTTTTATGCACGTTGAACTGTGGCCAAGTTTAAAGAAACACTCGATCAAGCCTTACATGAAATGTACAACGACATTTTGCCTGTTTACGGTGAACTTTTTGCACTAGTTCTAATAATAATAAAATTAGTAAAAAAAAAATGATTTTGAACTTATTTCAACCCCACTAATGTGTAAATACAGCTCAAGTTTTGGTCTGGAATTTAATGAAACAATTGACAGGAAAAAAAGAAGGAATTTTGCCATGCAAACTAGAATTGTTTTTATACTTTATTCATCTGGATGAAGTTGCTCAGTGAGCCCTGTGAAGCCTTAAGGACGTTCATGGCAAAAGATCCTCTAGACAGAATTTTTTAAAATTTTGCATGATGAAAGAAAAAACATATAAGAAGTAAAACAAGCAATAAAAAATGGGGGTCACCGAATTCGTTTAGCCGCCTCAGATTTCTTCGAAGTTTACCCTATTTGCGGTCAAAACACACGAATGATGCAGAAATGGAAAGCTGCCGAAAAGGAGCTATATTTTCCTGAAAAATAATTTAATTGGCCCCATACCTAACAAAATTCTAGCGATAGACCAAATGATTGATTAGCGATTAATTTTTGCGTAGAAAATTTGAATCATGAGATGCCGTTGGGCTAAATGTACGGACTTGTAGGCTCCAAATTACGCGAAATTCTATTCCAACTATGCACAAAATGTGTAATTTCGATTTGAATTACTAGACAGATTTCTTTGTTTTTCCTAGAAGATAGATATTATAAAGTAGTTTCAGAAAACAAAATAAAAAAATGGGGGTCACCGACTTCGTTTTTGAGATACGAGCTAATCAAATGTCTTTCGATGGCAATCGTGACAGTGCGTGACGTTGTTCTTTGTATGTCACGCCTTACGTTTTTCGCTTTCTACAAAACGTCTGAGCGCAAAAAAAAATTAAAAAGATATAAGTATACTTTTTATGCATTTTATACACAAAAATCATAATAAATCGGCTTTTGATTTCGACAAATAATAAATAAATTTCGGCAAAATGCCTCTTTCTGAGCGCATGCTTGATGACGTCTGTACGTGATAGCGTGACGCCACAATTCAACCACTTCAGAAACAAATATTTGGAAAAAACGCAAGAAAAATGTTGTTTTTCATCATTTTCTAATGTTTCTACATAGTATTATAGAAATACAAACTTTTCCAAGGAATTTCGACAATTTAAGAAATGCGCAGACGAAATGCGCAGAAACAATGCCCATGAACGTCCTTAAGGTTGGTGCCTACTATTGTCAGCGCGCACTCCTTTCTGCGCAGGTAAAAATATTGAATTTTTGTCGGTAAAGCAATCGTAAAAGCAAGACCTTTTTACGACTTTTCGAAAAAATAAACTTACAGAATTAAAGGAAAACCATTTAGCCTCTCCTGTGTTTGAATGAAATTCACAGTTGATAAATAGAACTTGAGTTACAACGCCTGTTTTGACTATCATTTCTACTAGAAACGATCTGTTTTCGCCGCCATCTTGAAAATTTCCCACAATGCATTGTAATTCGCTCTACTTTCCGGGGAGGGCTAGGGAATTTTTGATCATTTTCGCGTATTCTGATCAGTTTTCGCGCGTTTATCGGCAAACAACTTTCTAAATCGCACGGATACCCCTATTTTTTATTTCTGTAAATTGTAAAGCGGAGATTAACCTACTATTTTAAAATACTTTTATGAATTTAAAATTGAAACTTGATTGCAAAAATTGGACTTTTCATTTGGCGGTCATGAACCAAAACAGGTCTAAAACTAGTAAAATGTAATAATTTGAGAAACTTGAAGAAACAATACGTCGTAGAACTGGAATTCTTTAATGTGCGAATTTTCGACTAGCCAATACTAGTCTTCATCAGGCTAAAAAAGGATTACAATTGGAATCGGTAAATGTATATATAAGATGTGGATATAGGAAGTGACTGTAATTTCCGTCTATTTGCCACATTTGTAAACTTGTATATCTATTTCCTGTTACGTCACTTCCTATATCCACATCTTATATATACATTTACCGATTCCAATTGTAATCCTTTTTTAGCCTGATGAAGACTAGTATTGGCTAGTCGGAAATTCGCACATTAAAGAATTCCAGTTCTACGACGTATTGTTTCTTCAAGTTTCTCAAATTATTTCAATATACGTATTCAATTAGATCTTCTAATAGATCCGTCGTATACCGACACTTTGTAGTACGTGGGTTGTTTTCGACACAAGTCGAGATATATATTTTTTAGTAAAATGTCATTGAAAAAAAATATTATTCTGGTTTTTCATATTTCGTATGGCATTGACAAGTAAGAGAATTGTGTTGTAAACGTTTTAGTAAAAAAAGTTTGACATTTTTTCAAAATATGGGGTATTTATGATTTTTTCTTTGGGCCTCAAGAATATGCAGATTTTGCAACATTTGATGGCGTGTAACTCATTAATATGCACGGTGACCCCCAATTTTTTCCTTGGATTCTAGCTCCCTATGATGGGTTCTTTGATATCCATGTGGTTTTTGGCCAAAAAAATTACCTTCCCATTAGTAGGCACCAACCTTAAATACAGACTGAAAATGTTTAATTCCTTGTTTTCTTGTTATTTCAATTAGCTGTTTTTATAATCACTTTAAATTGTATTATCAGTGTAATCTGGAAGAGAAAAGTGGGAGACAAGTATTCGCCTAGCTAGTGTGTCATTCTTTTCTACATTAAATAACAAAACAAAATAACAACAACAACCACAAAAAACAAGATGTCACAAATATAGTGAAGACAGACAAATCAATATATGTTGTTCTGTAATATTCAGGATGTCGAAAAGGTTTAATTACTTGTATCAATTTAAAAAAATGTTTTGGAGATTTTGCTTTCTATTTCTGAAAATTATGAACCCTTACAAAGTCAGTTATGAAATCTGACAGTGAATCTGAATATTAAAATTTACTGTAATAAAGGTCACTGAGCATACAAGCCCATACAATATACAAACCAAAACCAAAACTTATTTTAAAAATGCTTTTTAAATAATCTTCATTTCAACTTTTTCAATTACCACAGGAAGCCCAATTCATTTGAATCAAGAACATAAAAAAATTAAAATTGAAATTGGAGCTTTGCTTTTAGGTAGTAGTTGTTTTGAGTTGTTTTACAATTTCATCTAAAGTCATGATTAGTGTAACCTGGAAGAGAGAATTCTTGTTTCGTGTAAAGACAACTATTTATCAGTGTCATTCTACTCTACATAATAAAAAAAAAAAAACAAGATGCCACAATACTGTCAAGACAGAAAAATCTAAATATAATTTTCTGCAATGTCTAATTGTTTAATTGAAGGATGTTGAATTAGGTTCAGTATTTATGTGAATGAAATCAGTTTGAGGGATTTTTGCATCCTATTTCTGAGAATTATGAAGCACTACTACTAAGTCAATTATAAAATCTGACACAAATATCTGAATAAATATCACTATGGTCACTGAGTTGAAAGCCTTATAATTCTCAGGAGACTGAAGGGCAAGAAATAAAGCTTGATCTATAGTCTTTATTTCAACTTTTACAACAAAATGCAATATTTGTTTGCCTATTACCACAGCAAGCCCAATTCATTTGAATCAAAAACGTCAAAATAAAACAAAGTATTTAAAATTATTATTATATTTAAATGGGAGCTCCGCTATTAGGTAGTACCTAATTTTTATATTATATAAATATGGACACAATAAATCCTGTTAATTCTATTCTGTGGATTCCGTGATTTAGAATAATTTTGTACTTCTTCATGAAGCCAAGCAAGAAGATACAGCATCCTTTCCTCTCATTTATCTGAACCCACAAAGATGAAAATGGTGCATGCATTATTGAACCAATTTAGTGTTAGTAAAAACGGACTAAAGGAGTATTTCTTTTTCAACCTGAAAAAGAATTGATAAAAAGTCACGTGATGCATAGCATCTTTCAAAAATCACTCAGTTCGTGGAACAATATCCCAGTAATACAATCTTGCCATGTCATTGGCCCACATATCTCACTCAATCCCTTGGAATGAGGACACTGGAATAACGGAACATGAAACACTTTCCCCAACATTTTTTAAATGTCACGTGATGCATAAGAACTTTCACAATTCTCTCAGTTCATGAGACAATGGCCCAGTGGTACCATCTCACCAAGTCATTGGCCCATATCACTCAATCCCTTGGAATGACGGACATTGGAGTAACGGAACATAACATATGATAACAGAATTCTTTCTTTTACAAAAAGTCACGTGATGCACAGGACCCTTCACAAGTCATTCAATTCTTGAGAAAATGTCCCAGTGGTGCAATGTCTTTTTTCCTTTACAATTTTTTAGGTTTTTATTACTCGTGCCCAGGCCTTTAGGCCGGGACGAGTCAAAAAATGCCGTTTCGTGTTCAACGTCGGGTTTTTGCAAATGAGAGGGACTGGGACTAGGGACTGGGAACGATAATGCCATGAGGTCTCTCGGTAACTACTTCATGTAATCATTCGTTTTACTTTGTTCGATAAAGTGTGCTGTAGAACCATAATGTGAATTTCTACAAGAAGTAATTACCCGTCTCAGTTGATGTTCCTTCGATGAAAGTCAAGATGTGGAAGGTATTATTTGTCTTCTGTTTTTCCCTATTTACGCTCCAAATGCTTACAAATGCACACACTGTTCGCGGTAGATCTACACTAAAAGATGTCGAGCGTTTTCGGCATGGATTGTTCCGCGAACACATGAAAGCCATGAATAGCTTGAAAGCCTTGAATAGCTTGAAAGCAGCCATGAAAGCCTTGATTAACAGTTTGTATAAGTTTACCGTGAAATTATTATATGTTGCTATTTAATATGAAGACTTTACTTTATATTATTTGTGTTTTGATTGTTGTTAAATTTATTTTCAAACAAGTTTATATGTGCTGTTACTCTGCAACCTACAGAAGTTTATACATTGATGATTGTGATATATTTGAGAAAGCAACCGAATTATCTGTCAATAATTGCGAGAAGAATTCGAAAGCAATCGAATTATGTATAAATGCTGATGACAACAATACATGTATAGAGCTTATATCAATAAAGAGCTGTAGATCTCGATATGCAAAGTTTATTTATTACAATAGTAGTATTAGATACAAATGCCATAGCGTTCGTGACCGTGAACCAAGCAGAATTCCAGTGAGACGACTTACACGTGCTTTACGTAAAAGCAGAAAAATAAGGAAGCTTATCAGAAGAAAATACATAGCAAAACATGTACCCAGATCATCAAAAATCCATCACATTCATGCATTCAGTCTTGGAAGTAAATTATACAGTGACGAAGACAAAAAGTGTATATGTAAACCAAGAAAAAAACCCGGGGGGCCGGGTGTACTCCCTATATTGATCGTCGTATTTTTTAGGGGTTGAAATCGCCGATTTGGTATTTTTTTAGGGGTCATCAGAGAAAATCCAAGGTTTTTCAGAAAAGATGGTATTTTTTAGGGGTACAAAATAAACGAGAAGATTTTTTTACTTACTGCCTTTTTATTAGAACACTTTTTGTTTGATTTTTTGGTATTTTTAGGGGTATTTTTGAGCGGTTAGGTATTTTTAGGGTCGAAAATTTTGGCATTTGGGTATTTTTTAGGGTACGTTTTGGAGGTTTCCGACGATCATCCCTAGCGTTTTGACCCCAAAGAACCCCCCCCCCCCCCCCGGGGAAAAAAACATACAAGCTTAATATGACAGGGAAGTCATCTAATACAGCATTCAATAAAGCAAACAGTGTTAAGGCACTAAGACAAAAGACTCGAGCTTTTAATAGTTGTTTTAGTTTTAATCTACCCGTTTATAAAAATGTATCTCCGTGTTTCTTATCGACTTATAGCACGTAATAAAAGTAGGTACCGGTATTTGCAATGATTCGTGGTAATTTTCTTTTTGCACCTCCCTTTATAGGTGGCACGAGTGAACGCCTATATGGCGTCTAGTTTCCTCTACATACGTAAACAACGGTTTCTCTTGTTTTAAAACAATTCTAAAATAGAGGCTGAAAATTGTGATTACACTTTCTCGACATTGATCTCGCCCTTTATGCCTAGCAATTTCATTGGTTATGATAATAATAATAATAATAACCAACTTTATTTTCTGAGGGGACACCAAACAGTTGACACTGATAAACTTGTGGCCCTCCGGTTTCTTGTTTGAGTGGTGCTATTTCGTGCCTTGATATTGTGACATGCCTTTTGGATCCCTTTCTGGATTCGAACCAGAATCGCTTTACGCGGCGACCAACAGGAATAGGTTGGCACACAATACTACAGCGCCTTATATGTGGTGCACGTGTGATTACTAAAGGTTTTGCCAGCTGAGTGAATATTGGCTGTTCAGTGTAGGCGGCAATGGTCGAATGGATAACCAAGCCGTCTGTGGTGTTTGAATAAAATTAGTGTATGTAGAGAACGTGGCTGTGCCAAGGCCGAATTTCAACCTCACTATCTTAGGGTTTAACGCGTGTGTTGGCACTGCTATATGCTGGAGGTCATAAGATAAGTGTGTGATGCGTTACCAAGGTTCTGCCAGTTGAGTGAATATTGGCTGTTGTAGGCGGACGGCTGAGGCTGAGACCTCCAACGTGTTGAAATAAGCCAAGCCGTCTGTGGTGTATGAAGAACTTTGTATGTATCGCAGCGCCGGTGCCAGGTCATAGAGTCGTTTTCGTATGAGTGGGAAACTTACCGTACCGTATCGTAACTGTACCAGTATCATAGTTTCTATTCGAAATTCCTGCTGTAACCGTATCGTATCGTAACCGTATAGCGTTCCCACTCATACGAAAACCACTCTATGTGCCCACTAGGACCCAACGCGAGTGTTAGCACCTGTTGTGTTGTGCGGGTATAATAAATTTGTAAGTTACCGGCTTAACTTGCAGGTGCTATTGTAGGCTTCAGTGCCCACTATCGTAGGGAGCACGTGTGTATCAGCATCTGTTGTATGCTATGCCGCGACAACATTAGAACTCCAGCTTTGGGTTCTGTCCGGTTCTTGTTTAACGCCATCTGTTTCTTCCGTCTTTAATTCGAAGTATTCTAATTTTGTCGAAGCGCCGTCTGCCACACCTCCGTATTCGCCAGGCTCCATATATCTGGAGGGTAATGCCAGGAACACCTTCTTGATCTGATCTCAGTGTCTAGAGGAACTTGTCGAAGAGCCACTCTGGAGTTAAATTCAAATGCTTATGCACCGCCATAGCTAAAACAAGATTTTGTAAATATCCATACTCCTCACGCGTCTTGCCTGTTACCCGATATTTTATTTTCTTGGTATTCCTTTTCGTCTGTTCCTTTTAATATTTAATTGTGATTCTTTATTTGTGACTTCGGTTTTCTGTTCTGCTACCTGTACTTAAGGAGGCTCCCTATAGTTATAGTGGATACTGATACTAAATGAAAATGTCATGTTTAAAATCAAGTTTGTTTGCATATTGACAGCTTATAGACCAATTATATTGAAGATTATGAGTTTTAGGATTTGTTGTAAGGGCCATGATCCCATGGATGTTACCATAGCAACGCTACAGCTTCCATAAAAAGGTCCCTTTTTACCAATTAAATTTTAATTGCTCGAAGTTTCCACGGTAAAAGTTGATTTTTTAAAAATAATATGAAACTTTGCTTAATTTGTGATTGTATGATCGATTTTAAAAATATTCTGGACATCAGAATATGAGATATTGTCAAATTTCGGTTTTTCTAAATTGAGAAAAATCTGAAGTCAGGAAGTTAGCTAACTTTTGATAGTGGCTGTATGATAATGTGGAAAATAGATTTTGTGAGTTTTAAAAAAGTTCACCGTAGAAAACTTGCGTTTTTACTCATTTTATTGAAACAATGACCTTCCTTAATGCTGACGTCACGTTGCTATAGCAACCTTTCGAGCAATGAGTTTCATATCAAACGGTTCCCTGATTCATGGTCTGTCATATGGTTGGCTGTACGGTTGTCAAAGTATAAATTTGAAGCAGTATATTATCTACTTTTTACCATTGATATAATGGTCTTTGAAACTATAGTGAGCTACCTTAATTTGGGAACTCCAGTGCTCACTCTTTCTACCTTGTTGTTACCAGTAGCCGTTGCAATATCGTAGCTGCAGCCTTCTATGTCCATAATCTTTTTCATTTCGATTCGTTATAGCGTTACAATCTCTGGTAACAATACAACTCGACGTAATTATTAGTTAACGTTTTCGTTTTGGCAATTGCCATCTTCTGATCGAATTTCAGGGTGTATGTTTTGGATTGTTTTGTCGAAAGTAGTTACCTCCAAAAGCTTCACCGGACTTGGAAAATTCCCTTTCTCCCAGGTGTTGTAATGGTAATTTCTTCCGTATTTTCCGTGTCGCCTTTCGTCTTCAACTGGGGAATTGACCATCTCAGCGATATTTAGATCTTATCCTTTTCTCTAAGTTATGAATTATTGTGTACTTTTTGTCTCTTAATTTCCATTTCTTCAGAATGACTTGTACTTGTACATCAGAGGGTACATTAACATAGTTCGATCCAACATATGTGGAAACACAATACTCGCGCTCTTATTCAAAATAAGGAGTGGCTTGATAGTAAAACCTATGCCATCATATATTAAGCCCCCTCATTGTAGCAGAACCCGTCAGTACCACCCCTAGAGGTTTTCTATGGTGAACTGTAGGACTAACAGGTACAAACAAAGTTTCCTGCAACGATGGATCTATGAAATACACTACCCGACGAAATAACCACGAAAGAGAGTTTGAAAGAGTTCAAGAATGCCATGAACGCTCATTTTATTAATTAACAGTACAAATTATATATATATTTAATATCTATTTTCCTTTTCATTAGAAATATTTGTTATTTATTTATATCCACGTTATGAAAGCCTTTTGTGAATTATGAAAATATATGTAAATAAACGCATCCATAGAGCAGGTGAAATCAGAAATTCTTTTATTGCTCCATAAAATTTCTGATACCTCCATAAAACGAACACAGACAACACTTTTAAGTAAAGGTTTGTCTTTTGGGTGTCCGTGTTGCTGAGTTTCAATTATACATTTTTGGTCTTAATTAGTTTAATTATAGTCTAATAGAGTGATTGCACTTAATCCATGAGATTGTACTCGCTAAATAATGCAAAGTAGCGCTATTAAACAGTGTAGAAGAAGGGATTTTTGACTATTTAGTATTATTTAGATATAGTACTTTTTCACGGGTTAAGTGCGATCAGTCTATCAGATTTGCTTTTCTTCGGTATTATGAATAAAAATATTACTTGCATGATGATTGGTTGAAAATGCGGGCGGTGATTCCATTGATTTCTCTACAGTCAGCATGAAGCCCTCTTGAAGCGCAGCGGCGATTGGTTTAAAAAACAGTGGTCTTTTTAGAACGACGAATGAAAACATTAGATCCTATTGTCCTCCACTGGCCAATCAGAAAGTGCGCGGTCCAAATGCACTTCAAACGGCTTGCTGCCTTGGGAAACTTTATCAAACTTTATCACACTATAGACTTGATTAAGAGTTCTTTCACGTTTTACTGTTAGTTTCAGAACATTCTAATGATTGATCAGAAAAAATTAAAGTAATACGTTCTTATGATATTTCTTACCAGATCATTTTCATTAGCTCTTTTTTCTGATGTTTTTCGTCAACGCATTTTATATAACAATAGCCAAGCAACATGGCGCCAAGTCATGTGAGGCAAGCCACTGAATCACATTCATGAGGAAACTACGGGGAGTCTAAACCAGTGAAAATATAAGACAAAAGATAATACGGTTCTACGAGTTTCGCGATTTGTTTTGGCTTAATTTTATGCTAATTCCTTCGGGATATTTTGATAGTTAATATTTCCATATATAGCAATGAATTCTTTTGAAAGTTTTAGAATGGTAAAGATTTGTTGATTGCTGAAGTGGATAACTGAAGCGAGAATCTTGCATAAATCTTAAGGGGTGTTTACATGGCACTAGGATCATCCTTGCACTTGGATCATCCTAGCAGGCGAATCATCCTACCTGCTATACATTTACTGCATTCTGTTTACATGGAAATTTGTGTCTTTACTTCGGGTACTAGGAAATAGTGATCCTAGTGCTAGGATGATCCTAGTGCCATGTAAACACCCCCTTAGGTATATCTCCACATGGGGCCATTTTGTTGGGCAACTGACTCGTTCGATTTGAATAACAAAGCATCATTGAGATTCAAGGCGCTGGCTGAGTTGCCGAGCTCATTTTACATTTGCTTCGAGCGTTCGTACTGAGTACTTAGCGACAAATTCATCTCCAAAACAACCCGAAAACTTACTTCAAAATCATGAAAGTTTACGTTGCAGTCATTGTGGTTGCTTGCCTTGTTCATTACTGTAAGTATTTTTGTGGTCAATTAGGATGTACTTTATGCTTGTCTAAATAACACCTTCAGTTTGAAATTATATGATTTGAAATATCAGCTCAAAAATCCCATTTGCTCCTGTCTGAGTAATACGTTTTAAAACTACGGAACATCCATTATATTAGAAAATCGGATTTGTTTCAAGTTTCGTCATTTCTAAAGTTGATAGATATCAACGTGATTAGAAGTCACACCTTGGAAGCAAGCTCGCTAGTTGCAATTTGAATTGACATTGGATATAATTTCTGCATACAAAAGAAACGATTTCAGTATTTATGAAAGTTCTGTATTTCTAACTTCGAAAGTTAAGAAAGTGTTTTGTCATCCGAACGATATACGTTTAAACATGCTCACCGAGCTCTGTTGCCTGTTCAGTACTCACCGCCGGAAGAAGCAGAATTTATTCAAGCAATAGAAGTCTGTTGAGAGTTTGTTCTTGTAGATGTATCTTTGATGTATTATATATTTTTCGTTTTGCTGTTAGTTAGAAAAGCAAGCAGAATGTTTTGACTGTTTTAGAGGCGGTAAAAACTTCTAACAATAAAGTTCTACATTTTGGCGCTCAATTAAATCAGTCAATTCAAAGTCCGCCTTTTTCAATACAGTTTGTTATCACGTTTACACAGGATAACTCTTCAAAAAAACTCTCAGTTTATTTAACGTTTTTAACGTTAATGTTTTGAAAGTCATACTCAATATAGTTTTGGTCGTTTTTGAAAAATATTTTGCTAGTTGTTCAGGCGGAATATTTGCCATTTTCTATTCAAAATTTTTCTCCAACAATTTATTGTTTGCCACTTTTTTGGGGCTGAGAAAGCTCCAAGGAATCTTTCAGCTGCAGTGTAAAATATCTAAGAGTGAATTTCTCAGTTTGCTCGAGGCGAAATCGAGACGATATGAAATTTAACTACCAGATATGGCGGACTTAACTGGGCGCTGTTACACTGAAACGTTTATGTGAAACTTGTCTCGATCATCGAGGCGAGACAAGTTTCATAAGGGGTGTTACACGCTGAAATTTCGTCCTGAAACTTGTCCGCGACACAAGTTTCTGTTTCACACTTTTTGTGAAACCATCTCGTGAAACCGACCCGGGTAAAGTTTCAGCTAAATGAACATGTTACACGGTGCAATGCTTTGTGAAACTTGTTTCGCAACGGCGATTGAGGCAAGTTTCAGAGAAAAATTTCAGTGTGCAACACACCTTTAGTTGAGGAAAGTTACTAGGAGTTTTGTGAATTTAATCTCGTTCTCTCTTGTGAAGTCAAAGGCAGAGTAGTCAACTACACTTTCGCATGAAACTTTTAATCTAAAACCGGTTTAGTAAGAGCTCGAAACTTGATAAACATGTTTGACTGGCTTCCCCGCGAAGATAAAAACACGCATGTTCTTGTCAGTCTGTCCGTTTGTAAAAAAAGCTTGTGTAACATTTGTTTTCAAAAGGCTAGATTACCGATGTCTTTCACCGCCGAAAAAAAACCCTAAAGCACGCGGTTATCTGAGCTTAGGTTTCTTCATGAGATCGAGCATGCTAAGTTTTTGAATTATTTTTTGTTGGGTAAACGTGATTCAGTGCAAACGGTAGAATTTCTAAAAGTATGGAAAGTACTATGTGAAAAAATATCAAAATTTTTAAGCTATGGAAAATTTTAGAGCAAACAAGACTAATAAATGAAACATTTGCATAATTATTTGGAGGGAAAGTTTTGGCGGGTGCGGCGCCCGACGGTTGCATGTTTTACAATCTATCATAAAACAATTCGAATTTCTATTTTTCTATTAGTGTTGGGACAAGTTTATTAACGGCGATATATTCGGTATCAATGTAAAAACTGCTAGGAATTTTCTTTATCGCACTGGTGCATTGAAATCACTGAAACGCAAAGTCCACTGCATAACTTTGACATTACATCATTGCATGTGAGTTGCACGTGATCGGCTCATGCGCTCTGACGTCATGCACTGTTCTATTGAAACCAGCCGCGAACTTTTTACTACTTACACAATAGCTAGTAATACCTTCTGTTTTATGTATAGGATAAAGAATGAGAGAGAGTGTTTTATCGGATATAAAGATCCGAGCCGTAGGCGAGGATCTTTATACCGATAAAACACGATCTCGAGTTCTTTATCCGACTTAAAAAACTCCAACACATATTTGAGTTGTTCCCGGAAAGAAAATCAAAAATATCTTTATTTATCTTAGAGAAAATCGAGGTTAAAGTTGATGTAAATTAGGACGAATCTTTATGAGATATAAAACACTCGTCACGGTTGCAATGTGTTTGCCTTATGAATTATTAATTAGTTTTTTAAGGTGTAGTTAATAGCGTTGATAACGAACTAACTTATAAATCCTATAACTAGCCGTTTCTAACAGAAAGTGAAGTGCTGCGAGCAGTTTAAGTACTCTTAGAAAATGATCACACTCACTCGCCAATCAGAGCTTAGTATTTTGGTGCTTTATATTCCATAGAGTAACTAAAGGTGTCAAGTGGTGAGGGCTTTGAAGCACAGGGAAATTGTGGGGTAAAGAAAACAAGTACGGTCAGTGAGCTTTTATAACTAATTAGTATTCTCTATATAAAGTATACTAATGAAGTCTTTTGAATTCTTTTGTTTAAAGAGTTCATTACGTATTCTTTATATAGAGTGATGGTACTTAATCCGTGAAATAGATATTAGTCTAACAGGCATTAGTAGACACTATTTCCATTGTTTTCTTTTGTTTTGATTAGACTATTTGACATTGACTATTAGATTTTGTTTCACGGATTAAGTGCCATCACTCTAAAGAATACTGATTAGTTATAGAAACTCACTGACGGTAGAGTACAAACACTAAAAGTGTGCAACATAAATAGTACTGAATAGTGCTAAATTATGCAAATTCTATTGTTTTCTATTCTTTAATTAATGTTATTTAGTACTAAAAAGTGCAAAGTATTGCACACTTTTAGTGTTTGTAATCTAGAGTGATCGCACTTAATCCGTGAAATTGTACTAGCTAAATAATGCAAAATAGCATTATTAAACAATGGAAAACAAAGGATTTTATACTTTTTAGTAGAGTGTGAGAAACTTAACCCGTGAAAAAGTACAAAATCTAAATAGTACTAAATAGTACAAAGTCCTTTGTTTTCCATTGTTTGATAGTGCTATTTGGTATTATTTAGCTAGTACAATTTCACGGGTTAGAGTGATCGCACTAAACCCGTGAAAAAGTACAAAATCTAAATAGTACTAAATAGCACAAAATCCTTTGTTTTCCATTATTTAATAGTGCTATTTTGTACGTTCAGCTAGTACAATTTCACGGGTTAAGTACAATCAGTAAGTGCGATCACTCTACAAAGTAGATTTTGTACTTTTTTCAAGGATTTATAAGTGCGATCACTCTACTTTTTTACTTTATACAACAATTTTCCTGCGTTTCAAAACCCCACTATTTGACATCTTTAGTTACTTTACGGAACACAGAGCATCAAAATACCAAGCGCTGATAATCATTTTGCAATTTTTCTGTGTTCCATGACCAACTTAAATACTTGTAAATAACATTTTAATATCGATATACGTACATGCATCAAATTTATCCGAGCAAATTCTGAAAATCTTCCCTATGAAATTAACTGGCAAGTACTAAGCATACTTTTTTCCTTTACTATAAGATGAATTATAAATAACAAACTCAAACTTACTGTGAGAAATTTTAGATACTCGAAACTTCGAACTTGTGTTTTCAGGCTTGATAGCACTGTCGTTATCTAGCTCTTCGCTCTAGTAGATTTAGTATATCCATCTCATATATTGTGACAATTTCTATCCCTAAAAAGCCTGTGGAGTTCTGTAGCCAAAGCGGCCTCCAGCCGGCCGGTCTGATGTGCATGACATAAATGAGCCTCTTCAATTGGATCGAAACTCAAAAAATGTATCGGACAAAAGAAAGCAGTGCAAAACAAATAAGCCTTTAGACAAATTTAACAATAAAAGCGGGTAAATCGCTCGTGAGTGTGATCATATTCTAAGACAGTTAAAGAATGAACACTCGTATCCCATGGGATATAGAGTCCCTCGCATTAGATAAAAGGCCACGAGGGCTGCGCTGTGGCCTTTTATCTAATGCTCGAGACTCTATATCCCATGGAACACTCGTGTTCATTCTTTAACCCTTACATATACTGTATTATCCTATAACTATTAATCAGAGCTAAGCATTTGCTATGAATACAGAGCGGTATTTCATAAAATGTATTAGCCAATCAGATTGCTCAAAATTTGAATTTAGCCAATGAAATTCAATATGTTTTGAATATAAAATTAGCTGAGATTGCATCGTCGAGTTGAGCTACTTCAAATGCGATTTCTTCTCTCTCAGAAGAAAATATTGATGCATTTATAGATGCACAAAAGAACCCAAGAACACAAAAGAAGACTGAGATAGACACTAAGAAGTTTTTGGACTATATATTTTCAAGCTGAATATGAAGAAAACATATAGCAAATGAGCAAATGAGTCATTTTCGATCTAAATTTTCGCTTTGGATTAACGTACACTTTGATTCAGCTTTCATTGGCCAAAACTACTTACAAACAACTTAAACTTTCTGACAGAAATGATTTTAGTTTTGTACAACAGCTATTCTTCAACTCAGGGTTTTTGTCGTTCACTTGAAAAAATCCCCTCTTATAAAAAAAAAAAAAAAACCGAAAAATGAACAAATAAAATATTTGGAAAGAGCGGAGAGAGAAGTTAAGAAAATTTGAAAATTTGAAGTAGTTTCTATATTAACAAAGCCAAAGTTATGGGCGGCCGAAGTTGGCTTTTCTTCAAAGAAGCGTTCGATGTAGGGCAAGCTGTTACCCACCAATATACATGTCTTAAGAAAAAAAGCGAATTTCAGTCGCCAATAACTTTGGCGCTATTGATCAAAACTACATCAAAATTTTTATCAACTTTGGTGTATTCTTTTCAAATACAGTAAAAACCCGCGTTTAAGAACCTAGGGTTTAAGAACCTTCTGGCAGAAATTTGCTTTTTAATACCCCAAAATATAAGAACCTGTTTAGCCAAACAAATTCCAACAGGTTCTTATATGTGGGGTTAAACTATTTTATTTATAATATTTTACCAAAAAGGTTGTCTTTAGAGATCAAAAAATTGCACAGTGAAACTAAAAATGCATAATGTATGTTAAATGTGAACTGTTGTTATAAAACAATTCTGCTACAATTAAAAGAATGTATCATTTGTAACTGGTTTGTTCTTGATTATAAGCATTTATTCTATAAAATAACAGTTTATAATAAAGAACAAACCATATATTATACTATTTTCTACTCCGTAAAAATTAAGAACCTACTTAGCCTAAACTGTCAATAAGTATACCCCATAATACAAGAACCTGTTTTGCCAAACTCTGAAAATAGTAGGTTCTTACACGCGGGTTTTTACTGTATTATGTTTTCATTTTTGTTTGAATTGTTAATGTAATGTTAACTTTATTTAACGTGGTCAATACACTTAGCTGCTTTACGGGTATACCACTGAACAAATAATCTAAAATGTCAGGCAACACGTGCAAACTCCTCATTCACCAAAATTTCTATATCCAACTTTCTGAGGATAAAATTATTAGAATGTTTGATTCTCAATATGAATGGTTTATGCTTGGATTTTCTTCTTCGCAGCCATTCTTATTTATCATCACATGGGGGCATTGCATCACGCGGATGACGTGTTTCGTGACGACATGGAGAACGGCTGCGAAGGAGACAAGTTCTAATAACGCTTTAATTCAGGGGCTTAGCGAGGCCGGAGCAGGGGGGGGGGGGGCGGTCAATGGAAAGTTTAAATTTCAAGGTTCAGTTCCCACCAAAACATGCTAATTTCCTAATTTCCCTAGAAAGAACGTTTGGGACAAAAGCAAAACTTCGTCCAAGTGCAGAGCATACTTGAGATAACATTTGAAAAATGTGAATTAATACACTTGATGTATACGAAAATACGTTTAATACTAGACATGTTTCGGCATAATCCATGCCATCTTCAGTAGATAAAGATTACAAAAACAATAAACTTCTATATATACGCCTTATGTAACCTAATAATAATATTACTCTATATATTACTTAACGCATATATATTGTATATGCATATGTCTAGTATTAAATGTATTTCCGTATACATCAAGTGTATTACATATCATCTTTAGTGCTTTTACGTTCATTTGGAAATGTGAATCAAATTATACGTAAAACTTTAAACTGATGTCATGGACATCATCCCTCAGATGAAGGCTCATGCAGGTCCAACATTTTAGGGGGTATTATTGCCCTCCTGGCTCCCCACTCGCTACACCACTGAACTTAGGCCTAATGACGGGAATCCCTTCATGGCATTGGTTGGTTGTGAGGGGAGATGTTTCTCCTCCCAGCCCCGAAAACTTGTTAATATTGTAAAAGGACATCATATCCGATTTCAAACATCATCTTTTTCTTCTTAGGTCTTGCAGATTATAATTCAACCACAGCAATAAATCCAACACGTACGTATTAGTTAAACTGTAAACTGTCCCATTGTACTCTATGTAAAATAGACCGCTTTTTTTGTTACTAAGACCATCTCTGTATATAATGACCACCTCTCTGCAAACCACCTCTGTACGATGCTACCTCTGTACAATGACTACCTCTGTACAATGACCACCTCTGTACAATGATGTAATGGTTTTACTTCCGTTGAGTTACTTCCGTTATGTAAATTAGAACACATGTTCTTTCAAGATGGCGGCTCGCGAGAGTTGTAATAAAGAGCCAACACAATCCATTCCATCTTGTTGTTTATCTGAGATATCCATCGTCGAAACCATAACAAATGACCACCTCTGTACAATGACCACCTCTGTACAATGACCACCTCTGTACAATGACCACCTGTACAATGACCACCTCTGTACAATGACCACCTCTGTGCAATGACACCTCTGTACAATGACCACCTCTGTACAATGACCACCTCTGTACAATGACCACCTCTGTACAATGACCACCTCTGTGCAATGACACCTCTGTACAAGGACCACCTCTGTACAACTGTACAGCCATACAACTGCATTTGTAACATGAGTCAGAGAGTGAATTTAATTAAATCTTTTTCTCTCTCCTTAGCAACGTATTCGTCTTCAGGTATGTTTTGTAATGTAACCAATAATTTATGCACGCAATTGGGTACAGCATCTGTATTATGTATTAAAAAAAAAGAGAAGGAGGGAGGGATAGAGAGAGAGAGAGAGAGAGAGAGTTGAAATGTGAGACACGGCATTAAAAACGGCTGCGAAGGATACTAGTTATAAGACAGGGAACCCGGCTTTATTCAGCTATATTTAGATATTTCTATACTTTATCGAAACGCTAATATTGGGATTCCTGTGACATGAGATCGTTAACTTTACGATCGACGTCCGGTGAGCATCCTGTTACAGCAAATTACATGAGCTTGTAATATAAAGCCGTTTGACACTGCTAGTACGTAAACTGATAGGGGATTAATAATAAAATAATAATAATAATAATACAATTTATAAAGCGCTTATCCAGTGCTGCTCTAAGCGCTGTGAAAAATAAAAAGTATAGAAGTTAAGTGATGCAAAAAATCCCGAAAATAATATAAAAAAGACAGAAATTACAGATTAAAGGCTATTTTAAATAAGTGAGTTTTTAGAGATGTTTTAAACGAAGAGAAGCTATCGCTGTTCCTGATTGACGATGGAAGAGCATTCCAGAGCTCAGGTGCAGTGACAAATTTAAGTTTAAGAAACAAAAAGTTTTAAGTTTAAGTTTTACTTTACGTTTATTGACTTTCGTAACGCATTCTCTAGTAACCATCAGAAGAAGGGAAGGGACGAAACAAACCTTGAGTGCCTGAATTAAAACTCTTATTACTCGTGCCCAGGCCGTAGGACGGGAACGAGTTATAAACTGCAAATGTTTTTTTTTTCTGATTTCGTCTCGAGAAAAGGCCATTCTTGCGCAATTGGTCACGTGTTACAGTTCCAGATTGGTTAAGATCGTAAGAAACAATGCCCTTCATTCATCACCTTTCAGCGAGTGCGAACTCTTCGAAGTGAACGCTAGTCAGGAACTTTAGGAATGCAAGATGGCGGACAGCCCAAAAATAGCTTTCAGAGACAGGCTTTTCCTGCAGTAGAACAATATAATTTGAAGCTTTTAACTCGAGATATACCTAGACACTTATAAGAGCTTCAGAATGGGCTGTTATTTTGAGTTTGATCTCCAATACTTTGACCAAATATCGAACTCTCAATGGAGTACTTGAAACCGAAGCTCCCGCGATAAAGAAGTGATTCATTTGAGCTGGAAATCTACGAATTTCTCACCCTACATGTTGCTAAACGAACGCATATAGAGGCATGCAAGTCAATTATATTTCTCATTCAAGCATTCAAGAGATCTTGAGAGGTTTTTGTACTGAATTTTAATATCGAAATTCTGGACCAGACAATTTAGACAATTGACCTGATGCGTTTGGTCGCGTAATGGATAAAACATCTGAAACATGAACGAAAAAATACACGATTTGTTATTGTGTCAAAAACGCCGTTGTAGAAGTCTTTCCAGCAAACAATTTAGATATATAGTGAAATAAGAAGTTGAATAAACTGGTATATTCGCAGGTAATATTTTTGCATGTGAGATATATAATACCCATGATATATAATAGAAGGACAATGGCAAACACTAATAGCTGTTGACAGACAAATTAAAGGTCTTTATTACTACTGCGGCTTGTTGAACTACAGGCAACCGGTGTACGGTTCGAGGTGCGTCTTGTTAAAAAGTTTATATTAACGACAACATGTCAATCGCTCTTACTCTAGCGGCAGCTAATCTAAATTTCCTAGCTTTTTATGCCGATTTTGGGCTCCCTTTTACATGGGCACGAGTGAACACACGAGTGCGTCTAGTTTAAAATACTTTGCGAATATTTTCATCGATGAAATACCGGCAAACGATTGTCCAATAAATATACTCTATGCCAGGAAGTTAAAAGTCGTGGAAATCTGAATCGATTCTATGCTACGCTGTGATTTTGAAACGCTGACTTTTAAACTCATGTTCACCGCTACTTGCCCTGACCAGTGAGCTTGTAAAAACGAGGCGTATCTGTAGAACGTCAACGACAAAACAATAGAACTTGACAGCTTAGTGACGTTTTAGTGTGATTTTTGCTGCGATTTCTTTTATTCACTAGTTCGTGGCGATTCATTGAAGGGCTTGTATAAAAACAAATATCTTTAACAAAAATTCTATGATTCTTACAAGAAAGCAAGAAGAAGCTAATGAGTTAAGCGTCGCTGGGCATTTCTTCTTTCTCACCGGGAAAGGCGGAACAGGTAAAACGTTCACTCTAAGAGCAATACACAAGAAGTTGACAGAGCTGAAACGAAATACAGTAAAAACCCGCGTGTAAGAAACTAGGGATTTAAGAACCTTCTGGCAGAAATTTGCTTTTTTAATACCCCAAAATATAAGAACCTGTTTAGCCAAACAAATTCCAACAGGTTCTTATATGTGGGGTTAATATTATTATATTAAATATATATTTAAATAATATTGGACAGGACATGACTGTTATGTGTGTGGTACTAGAAAGAACGTTTTTGTTAATATACAGTTATATTTTTTTTGCAATTTTTATCAATTCAATTTGTTTCTGTTACAGCAGTATATTCCATATTGACAGTTCTTGGTGGAAAGATACATCGTTTATATCATTCATTGATCAATTGATTTTTGGACAACATGGATACATGATTAATAATAATATTTATAATGAAGAACAAACCACATTATACTATTTTCTGATAATCAACAGCGGTGTCTACTCCCGTAGAAATTAAGAACCTAATTAAGAACCTACTTAGCCTAAACTGTCAATAAGTACCCCATAATACAAGAACCTGTTTTGCCAAACTCTGAAAAAAGTAGGTTCTTACACGCGGGTATTTACTGTATTCAAGTTACTTGTTTAATTGTGTCCCTAAAGAGAACACTACTAGTAAAATTTATTCCTCAGCATCGTTGCTGTGCTTATCAGAATTGAGGACTTGTGTCTTTCAAATTTAAATTTGTTTTTAGCCGTTACAGTTAGCTGACAAGATCTCATTACACTGTGTTACGAACGAGATCACCCGCTGCTTCCTATAAATAGCTGGTCAGGGCAAGTAGCGGTGGTGTTGTTACAATGATCTCGCTGTGTTTCATCCCTTCTCTATTTCTGACGCTTACTAGACTGAGTGCGTTACTGATTCGAATATAATCCCCTTATCAAGTTACTGTTTCAAAGAACGCCCGATAATCAGATTACAACTCTATGTTACACGATACTTCAAAACGATCTCATATGCCACAGGAATCCCAATATTAGCGTTTCGATAAAGTACAGAATAAAGCTGAATAAAGCCGGGTTCCCTGTGGTTATAATAGCGCTTTCAGAAACTCAGGCCTAATGACGGGACTTTGCTCCATGGGTTTGTTGTGAGGGGATAGGAGGTCTTCTATTTCTCCTCCCAGTTCCGAGGAAATGCAACCCCCGAGCCAGTTTCATGCGAAGCAAGTGATTCATGTACGTATTAGTTAAATTGTAAACTGTTCCATTGTAGGCTTTGTAAAGTAGACCGCTTTAGTTTTGTTAATGAGACCACCTCTGTACCATGAGCACCTCAGTACAATGACCACCTCTGTACAATGACCACCTCTGTACAACTGTACAGCCATACAACTGCATTTGTAACATGAGTCAGAGAGTGAATTTAATTAAATCTTTTTCTCTCTCCTTAGCAATGCCTGAGTCTTCAGGTATGTTTTGTAATGTAACCAATGATATGCACCTCTGTACAATGACCATCTCTGTACCATGACCACCTCTGTCTAATGACCACCTCTGTACAATGACCACCTCTGTACAATGACTAGGAGCAAGGATGGCACAGTTGGTTAGTGCGCGGCCTTCGGTGCGAGAGGTCCCTAGTTCGATCCCCAGATCTCACATCCTTGTTTCGACTTCTTTCCTTTCCGTGTAGCTTTAATTAGCTTTAAATACCCTTAAAACGGAGCACTGATGGAAAGAGGGGGGGGGTAGAATGAGCGCACCGTCGGCTTCCTGGGACTAGCTTATAGCGTTGCTTGTAGCTAAAGGAACTTTCGACGTTAAATACAGAGCTTTACCTTTTACCTTTTACCACGTCTTGAAATTTATTTATTATTTTTTCTTTTTTACACAGCTATCCCTACAACGCCGCCAACCCGTAAGTAAACTTTACACTGTTTTATGGGCTACATCTTTTTTTCCATCCATCCATCCATCCATCCATCCATCCATCCATCCCTCCCTCCCTCCCTCCCTCCCTCCCTCCCTCCCTCCCTGCCTGCCTGCCTGCCTGCCTGCCTGCCTGCCTGCCTGCCTGCCTGCCTGCCTGCCTGCCTGCCTGCCTGCCTGCCTGCCTGCCTGCCTGTGTGTAAACAACTTTCTCCTGTGTGTAAACCTATCCTCATACAAGACTGTCTAATCACGACCAATAAATCAATAGTCGAACCATACTTCAATTATTGTAGTCTTGTCTGGGATGGTATAAACGAGACGCTAACCAATAAATTACAAAAACTAAAACCGCACAGCTCGAATTATAACAGGCGCTCCATATCACATTGTCTCTATACCCAAGAAATTTTTAAAAGATTAGAATGGAAATCATTATCGGAGAAAAGACTAGAACGAACAAAAAGCTATCATGATGTTCAAAGTCATTCATTCATTCATTCATTCATTCATTCATTCATTCATTCATTCATTCATTCATTCATTCATTCATTCATTCATTCATTCATTCATTCATTCATTCATTCATTCATTCATTCATTCATTCATTCATTCATTCACTCACTCATTTAGAGAGAAACTTTCATGGAAAAAAATTAGATCAAATAGGGTTGAACATCGTGTTATTTCTTGTATAAATGTCATAATGACTTATTAGAGCATACGTTCGAATACAAGTTAAATTTCCATCAATATGATACTAGAAATATAGGAATAATGTCCGAAAGTCACAAGCTCACACTAGGAGGGGCCATTGGACAACACTTAACTTTGCTGCCATTGCGTTGAATAGGATCTGCATCACTATACGCGAGGCTGCTTCTTTAATAATTATTTTTAAGAAACGGATTTCTAAGCTTAACTTAGTTATATGACGATTACATTAGTGATATTTTTATATATATAATATACATTCAATCGTGTTTTTATATTTTCGAATTCTAGTTCACAGTTTTTATATTTTATATTTCGATATTGAGATTGTAGGTTTTATGGTTATTTTATATTTATGTTAAGACCCTTCTGTAAATCACCTTAACCGGTGAAGTTGGCGGCATCCTCATTAAACATTGTTAGTAATAACAATATTTGATATATTAAAAAACTTATTTTTATAATCGCTTTTGAAATCATTTCTTCAGATACCACGCCCACGTCGGAATCGAGTTCCGTGATGTTGTGCCCATTGGCTCTGATTTCCATGCTGTTTGCTATGTAAGTAATTTTCATTACATTTGCTTCCAATAGGTACATTCACATGATGCTGTTGGCTACAGCTAAGCATAGCTATTTGCACACTGATCCATTCAAAACATAGAAGCTGAGCCATAAGAAAGAAACATTGGCAAGTCTGTTGTTTTGTTAAAGAAGTGCGATAATGCAGCGCATTCATAGACAAAACATATGAAAATCCAAATAATATTAGTGGATCCAGGAGTCATTTCGGTCTGCAGCTTCCATGTTTGATTATTTTGAAAGCGTCAATGTTCGTGTAATTAGCTGTATTGTATATAAGTATTTGCACAAACATTGAACCTTTAAAATAAAGAAGCCAGAGACCAAAATAAATATTGAAAAATCTGTTGATTAGATGATTTTAAGAAACGCGTCGACGTGGACGTTTCAAACATTGAGTGAGACAAATTGTTGGTATTCATATACATATGAAAGTCTACATATCACTAGTGTACCCAGGAGCCATTTCGGTATCACCTTCTAGCTTGGATGATTTTGAAAGGGTTAATGTTTGTGCAAATACCTACATATATGCTCTATAAATTTCAAGAGGGGATGAAGAAAGAAGAACAAGAAAAAAATATTCAATTGCACTGAACATTTATCGAATCAAGAAATATTATAATTCATACTCTATTGAGCCAATTGTCAGTGCAATGCTACATTAGATCAATTGGTCAGTTTGGGACTGTGATGACTTTTTTAAGGGTGCCGTATAGGTCGAGACGCGTAAGTTGAATAAATAGAGAGCTTAAGCTTCACATATACATGGGAAACGGCAGACGACAGAGAAGATCACATGACCTGCTTCTGCGGTTACAGGTCAAACGCGAAAGTCAGTTATTTTGCGTAAATCAAGTCATGCTATCACGTTTACGTGCCAAATGCGCAACATCCGGGGGGGTACTCCTTTCAGTTTTGGGTAGGGACGTGCCGCTGAGCCCCTCGAACCCTGACCCTGTTCCAGAGCAAAATTTCCAAAATTGATACCCTGTTCCAGAGTAAATGCCTGTCTAATTTCATTGTTTCTGGACAATTTGACGTGTCATTAACCCCTTTCAGCCCGGCCTTTTAGACGAACTTATAATGTTAAATAGATACCCTGTTCCAGAGAGTAATTACGATTTTATATACCCTGTTCCAGAGTAAAATCGCTGAAAACCCTACCCTGTTTGGCCGCACGTACCCGTATAGCGAATATGGGGGAGTACCCCCCCCCCCCCCCGGGGCGCAACATTTACATAGGCACAAAAAGCCCATGAAGCATTGAGAGCTGAATGTTATTAATCCCCTTTTTTTACTTCCATGAAGTGTCTTTTGTGTAATTCTTAGCCTTTAGTAGCAATTTCAAGCCATACAAAATTTCTTCAATAAATAACACGCATACTTTTATATGGAGCGTAAGCTGGTTGGCAGTGTTGCATGACGTTGCATCAGACTCATAGCGTGACGGCCAAAGTCTGAATCACTGTCGGACCTACGATAAATGCTAGGCGCTTGGTTTCCTGTATTGCGTGATGTTGCATCGCACACTCATTGTACGTTGCATCACGGTCAAAGATGACGCATTGTCTAATTCGATGCTTTTATGGATCAAACTAGTGCAAAACACGGCGGGCTAGAATGGGTCTGAAATGTTTCATTTAGGTAGAATTTTTTGGTATTTAATTGAAATTTCTTGAAATTATTGTAGGGACAGGGAAGAGTTCGCTAAATCTCAAAACTTGTTCATTTTACTTTTTTGATTTTCGACATTTTTGGCGGGAAAACGACGTCATCATTTTGAATGAAGATTCATAAAATTATGAATATTCATGAATCTGCTATTTTGTTTCTATTTTTAGAAACAAAATGGCGGATATTTGAATTTTTTCAAAAAATCATATCGTTCGATTCTGTGATCGGAATTGAATTATTTTTTTCAGTTCCGAAGTTCTCTCCCACAGCAGCTCTTTCAAATGCGTTAGCCAAAATTTTCCGGCTTTCAGCAATGTTTTGATTTTCCCGCCAAAATGATGATGTCATTCTCCCGCTAAAAATGACGAAATTTGTAAAAGCAAAACGAGCAAGTTTTTAGATTTGGCGAACAATTCCATGTCCCTAAGTTTTCAGACCCGATCTAGCAAACATACCCATATAAGTTCTAACTTCAATTCTTCGTTTTCTCTCTCTCACTCTCCGACAGGATGATGTAATCTCCACTCAGACTCAAGTCAACGACTTTTTTCAAAACGCACCAAACTTTAGAAGCTTGCTGTCACCTTTCTTTAATTTTTAATTTTTTTCGTTTGTTTGTAGTATAACTGCGGAGTTCAAGTTAATTCGTATTGAAATCGATGAAATTCTACAACCTTTTGTAAACACCTGAATTATGATCCCTATTTAAAAGTAGTTGCCAAGGTGATAGTCGCTATGGTAATGCATATCACGGTGATGATTGCCATGGTGATGGTTGCCAAGGTAATGGTTGCCACAGTGACTGTTACCATGGTTTGGGTTACTGTGTTAAAGTCTGGGTACTTTTCAGGAGGGCTTATAACCACGCATTTTACTACAGGCCTGGTCGCGTTTCAATACGTCTTACATGGATACCCGTACGTAGATGTTTTGTCATAATTATACTCACTGATTGTAATGGGAAAACGTTGAATAAAGCATTTTTAGAAAAAAAGATTTTACAACTGGTTATGATAAACTGAACTGGAGTAATAGAGCGCTACTCAAACCATGAAACAACTTAGCAACTAAATGGCATCAAATACTAGCAAAAGAGCAAAATCCTTTGCAGTTCTGCATTGTTTAATTCGTGGTATTTGTACTACTTAGTACTTGTTTCATAGTTATATTGTTTTCGCTCAACCGTGTTCCATTGCGTAAAAACGCCCATGCAAAAACCCAAAATGGTGAAAATGCAAAGGCTATTGCCCATGGAGAGTGGTCCGAAATGGGTCAAAATGCAAAGGCTATAGTCCATCCAAAATGGCCAAAAATGGTCAAAATGCAAAGGCTATGCAAAGTTCTATGCAAAATGATCAGAAATGCCCCCAAATCGTCAATATGCAAAGGTTCTAGACCATGAAAAATGGTCAACTAGACGCACTTGGTGCGTTCACTCGTGCCCAGGTGGAAACGAGCCAAATAGCTGCCTAATAACGACGTTTAGATAGGCTACCTTTGTCCTACGGTTTCCATTTACAGCCAACTCTCACCTTACTGTGTAGTTGGCAGTATAGGACAGCTATGCAGGCTATTATAGAAAACCCACTAAAACGTACGGATACCACACTGTTACGGACAGAAGCTAAATCCTTGCCCATCCATATTACAAAGAAATGTACCCGAACGAATGGAGATTCTTGCACCGACCTTGCCTGACAACCGCGACGTGAAGGCCAAAGGCCCGGGGGGGGGGGGGGGGGGGGGGGGGGGGGGGGCGGAGGAACTCCCATATATTTGCTTTACGGGTATGTGCCGCTGGATAGGGTATGGTTTTTGGCCCTGCTGTCATAAACAGGGTATACATTTTACCCAAAATTGTCTTAAACAGGATCTATAATTTTGACAAGAAATCACTGCACAAGCCATATCATGTTTTTGTGTCTTAGATAGGGTACTGTTCTTAAAATAAACAAAAAAGCGCCTCGCCGTGCGAGATTAACACTGAATTGCTGATAAAGTATATCGTAGTTGACGGCTCTGTTATCTCTTTCGTAGCCGTTTTTCGTCTCGTCACGCGACGGGTCGATTTTCTTCTCATATGTCTTGAATAGGGTAGGATTTTTTCACTTAGAGTGTTTTAGATAGGGTCAGGTTTGTAGAGCTCCGGTGGCACACCCCTCTATCCAAAAGGGGGCTGAGTAATCCCCCCGGGGCCAAAGCCATACTACAAAACAGACAGACAAGACCACAGTCTTACAAACATGCATCGTCTTGTTTTCTTTCAAGCTAAGATATTATTATTTAAGTTGATTTTATTTCACTTATCATCTAAATTGTTGGTCTTAAAGACTCTACAACCGACTGACTAATGTATTCGTGTACATTTTTCTTTCATATTTTCCACTCAACTAATAAACATTTCGTGCATGACCTCGATGAATTCTTCAATGAAGATAAAGGCAGTTGACTTTGCATGATAAATTTGAATAAAATACAATCAGAGTCCAATTAAAGCCAAGCTTTTTTTATTCATATAAATTCCAGACCTCATCAACATGTCATCAAAGTTATAAAGGAAATCTCGAGGAAATTATAAGTTTATGAGTTTAGTCAAGCTAATGTTGTCTTCATGGAATTGCTGTCCATTCTAACGCTTTTATAATGCAGTTAGGTGTGCTTCAAAAGCTCGACTTTACTTTTTTACTGCTCGAAAGGCCCGTTTTTCAAAGCTGTATTCTAGCGCTTTTCCACCATTAAATCCTGCTCAAGTCTTCAGTCCCCAGCATCGAAGCATTCGCACTTGTCTCACGCCTCAAAGATGACATAAAGGGCATTGTCTTTTTACGTTCTTAACCAATCAGGAGTGCATCACGTAACAGATTACGCAAGAATGGCCTTTTCTCGAGACGAAATCACAAAGAAAACATTTGCAGTTTATACTTCGTTACAAGGCTACTCCAGGGTACGAGTAAAAATGGTCAAAATGTAAAGCCTATAACCCATGCAAAATGGTCAGTCAAAAATAGACCCAACTCGTGAAAATTCAAAGGCTATAGCCCATGCCAAACTGGTCAAAATGGCCAAAACTGGTTCAAAATGGCCTCAAAATCGTCCCAAGTCAATATGATTTTCCTATGCTTTTATTTCCTATGCTTTCATTCTTTTCATGTTTTCCCTCCAGAAGTGAAATGTCGATCACAGTGGTATTGTCTAGCATGCCTTGGAATTTTTCTTCTATTATCACCACCTTTTTTAAACACAAACACTGCACTTTTGTTAGGACAGTACTTGACCTCTGCAAATAGCTCTCTCTCCTTGATATAGTAGATCTCTTGTATATCCTCACGGCCCAACAAGCATTTTCGTTCCAAAAACACAACTGCACGGTATAGATTCCAACATGTTCTTTATCTTTGCAATCTGTCTCAAGATTATGTCCAATGTATAGGGAGCCTCCTTGTGACGTTTAAAATAACTATCTAGTATAGAATTGAACTGTTCATTTCCGTTCGTTTCATTTACACTTCCGGTCGCCCCAGGGACGACGGAGAGTTCAACGTGTTCGACGTAAGAGGAACGTCGTTTAAGGTGTTTCAAAGTAGTTGTTGACGCGCTACACCTCTCATTTTAAATTCGCGATTTAATGGACTTCTTCTCGTCGGATAAAAATATCCTTTGGACCAATTATCAAGCAAAGATTGAATTTTTGAATGATAGTAATTTTAAGTCAATCTGTGATTTTGCAGCAAAGATATTCAATGATCGTTTAAATCAGTCTTTCTAAAATATCTCCCGTTTACGATGAGCTTTTGAAAAACGATAACATAGGCCTAAAACTTCACATTCATGCACACATACTTATAGTAAAATCAGAGAGTTTAAACAGAGCGATTTCGAGTACTAGACGCAAACATTTTTTATGCGTATTTTGCGTCGCAAAAACTAAGGTATAGCTTGTCATGCAGAAAAGAAATACTCGGCGCTCAAACATATGCGCCAAAATACTGAAAACACGTTGCTATATTGTTGTTCTTTCTCTCTGGTAAATTGCACTGGTTTAAGTGTTCATTTGGCGGAGTTATGATTTTTCTTCTGATAGTATGTGGGATTCACTAGCTGCGACAATTTTAACTTTCAAGCGGCGTAAGAGATATCTCTTCAAGTCATCACTGTTTAGAGCCCAAAATCACGGATATACTTACTCAAAGTATCATAAAACACGCAGCAGAAATTTATTAAATTTGATATGTAAAGCAACATTTTAAAATTTCACTTGAATACAGTGCTTCAAACGCGCCGGAGTAGAATCAAACCCGTGTGTACAAATGCATGACGATGGCGTGATGCTTGCTGATTATGTCACGCTACATTCCTTCGCACCCGTGTTACGATGCATTTGCATATAGTGCCTTTACACTTCTTTCGATGCAATGCCTGCAACTAAAAGTTCGAGAAGTAAGAAAAACCGTAGACTTGCTGCACGTTTGGCAAGAGAAAAAAAAAAAAAAAATGGGGGAGCCGCAACTAATTTTTCCAATTTCGAGTTTGGTGTGATCCTTTCAGTATAGTTCCTAGTTCAAATAAAACCGCGGTATGCAAATGCGTCGTAACACGGGTGCGAAGAAATGCAGCGTGACATAATCAGCAAGCATCACGCCATCGTCATGCATTTGTACACACGGGTTTGATTCTACTCCGGCGCGTTTGAAGCACTGTATTCAAGTGAAATTTTAAAATGTTGCTTTACATATCAAATTTAATAAATTTCTGCAGCGTGTTTTATGATACTTTGAGTAAGTATATCCGTGATTTTGGGCTCTAAACAGTGATAACTTGAAGAGATATCTCTTACGCCGCTTGAAAGTTAAAATTGTCGCAGCTAGTGAATCCCACATACTATCAGAAGAAAAATCATAACTCCGCCTAATGAACACTTAAACCAGTGCAATTTACCAGAGAGAAAGAACAACAATATAGCAACGTGTTTTCAGTATTTTGGCGCATATGTTTGAGCGCCGAGTATTTCTTTTCTGCATGACAAGCTATACCTTAGCTTTTGCGACGCAAAATACGCATACAAAATGTTTGCGTCTAGTACTCGAAATCGCTCTGTTTAAACTCTCTGATTTTACTATAAGTATGTGTGCATGAATGTGAAGTTTTAGGCCTATGTTATCGTTTTTCAAAAGCTCATCGTAAACGGGAGATATTTTAGAAAGACTGATTTAAACGATCATTGAATATCTTTGCTGCAAAATCACAGATTGACTTAAAATTACTATCATTCAAAAATTCAATCTTTGCTTGATAATTGGTCCAAAGGATATTTTTATCCGACGAGAAGAAGTCCATTAAATCGCGAATTTAAAATGAGAGGTGTAGCGCGTCAACAACTACTTTGAAACACCTTAAGTTTGTGTTTGTAAAGTTACTCACCTTTCTCTACCTCAAACAGAATTTCTATCCGCAAGGACGTAAGTCATTCCTCATTTTCTTCTTTAGTTTTATCGTATTGTAATTCGTTTTCTTTAATCGTTTAATTTACCACAGTTTTTACCAACAAATCTGTACTCGCTTGAAGTAGTCCGAAGTGAAGTTGTATTGAAGTTGTTAATAAATCTTAAACATGGACTCAAGTTACAGAGTGGTTAAAACTTAGCTCCCTCTTGGGACGCGACACTCCTGGTTTGACTATTCGTAGCATTTCTTTAACAGCTTTGCACTGACCATCAGGACCGACGTACGGAAACGTGGCAAATGTCACTGCGTGATCATACGAGGCGTCTGGTACAAAAGACAGATCTTCCAGCCTAGTCCCCAGGCTATCCCGTCTCTCGTTTCAAAACGTGACGTCACAGAGTGACTCCAACGGGAACGCGTTCTCTCGCGCTTACGCGCTCGCCCCAGGTGTCGCTCGCGCTTCGCGCTCGCAGAGGAAGGCCTGGGTACTAGGCTGCAGATCTTCCACTGTACCAACTCGGAAGTTATTTCTCTCTTTCAGAAAAACCTCTTGAGCAAAGCCAATAGCACTTGGACTTAGATCAAGGCCGCCTACTTTAACGTTTTTATAATTATGTTTAAAAGCTAATAGCAATGCTCCACATCCACAACCATTGTCAAAAATCGAATGACCCTCCCGAAACCTCAGTTGCTTTCCAACGATTGCTGCATATTTAATTGATATAGTCTTTTTCTGTATACATCTTTCCCAGAGCCAAATGTGTGCCTTTCTTGCAGTAATTATAAACATAACTCTCCCATTTGTAATACAAAAGCTTGTTTTGCAGCCAGCTTCCAACGTAGAGCCGTTCAAGCCAACCATTTTTCACCAATTTAACCTTGCGATGAATAGAGTTATCATGCCAATCAAGACGTATTTGTGTAAAAATAGCAAACAGAACAAAGAGGAGCATTGTCACTACAATCCGCCAGCATCGCTTGGTCCATGGAACTCGACTAAAGCGGCAAGTTGACAGAGCCATTTAAGATATCAGATAAAACTAGCGGGTACAAAGTCGATCGAAAAATGGCCCAATATGAACGCACCCAAGATGAACTATAAAGAAGTAGTCTCCTTCGATCAATTGTAATGTTAGCCGTGTCATGTGACGAGACCTCGCTGATCGTGTTGGACATCTGTTAGCGGCATGTTGATATCCCTACTTATAGGATACAGCCGAATCAACCCGCCAATGTGTAGTAACTCGTGGATTAACCGCCTGACCGACCATGTTGACAACACGGGAATACAAAGCAATACTTTTCAATGAAATAACTGAGTTTTTTTCCTCTGAAGAAAAATACGATAAAAATATAAAACATAACTACTACTACTACTTCTTCTTCTTCTTTTCCTTCTTGTTCTTCAGTTATTGTTGTTATTCTTCTTCTTTGCATGCAATTCTCTTTTTTGCAATTCTTCCCACTCAAAACAAAATTTCAAAACATCAACAGTCTTTCCTTTTGCATTGAATTCTAAATTACACTTTTTTGTTTCCATTCTTTCCATTTATTTCTCTATCAGTTTATTATTTTTCTCAGACATACAGCAATTCTTAGTTTCATAGTTTCTATTGATACGATAAATCAAAGAAATACAGGAAATTGAATTTCTAAGTGAAAAATCACTATTAGTAAATCGATATTTTTTCCTAAGTATTGATTAAAATAATCAACCCGCCAATGGCGGACATAACTCATGGATTGAGCTATATGTGCAGAGGAAGCTCATGAAGCACATGAGGGCTGAATGTTATTCCTCATCCAGTCAGTATTTCTTATACCTTCCAAGAAGTGTCTTTTGTGTAATTCTTAGCCTTTAGCAGCAATTTTAAGCCATACAAAATTTCTTTAATAAAAAACACGCATACTTTTATATGAAACGCAAACTGGTTGCCTATGTTACATGACATTGCATCACACTCATTGTAGCGTGACGGCCAAAGTCCGAATTCATTGTTGTAGACGTATGATAAATACTAGACGTTTTCCTGCATTGCGTGATGTTGCTTCAGACTCATTGTACGTTGCATCACGGTCAAAGATGCCGCATTGTCTACTGTATTTGACGCTTTAGATCAAACGAATGATGTATCTGAAGTATTTGTTACAATGTGCGTCTCAAAGTGTATAGTCAATCAATTACACTAGATTTTACAAAAAGTCAAGTAGATCCACTGAGTTAATAATATAAAGACCAGGGACCGGTTGTACGAAGGGTGAATAGCGCTATCCAGCAGATAAATCCTTATCCAGCGGATAAAATCTATACAAAATCTATACAGTGGACAAGTCTTATCCGGTGGATAACTTTATCCAACCTTCGTACAACCGGGCCCAGAACAAAAGGAGTAATAAAAATAAAACAATGAAATCCTATTCGTGGTGGCGAGCCAAGATAGTGGCGCGTCTGATAAAATCGTCACGTACTAGAAATAATGCAGTGTAACGCAACGGCCACTAGCCTTGTCCATAGCTAGACATAAAACATTACTGCAACACAGTTTACTTCGCTGCAAAAAGTTATACAACGGCTAGGTCATTCTTAGCCTTGGGGGCTTCTTGTGTTGTGTTCAGCCGGGTTCAGTGGCAAAAACTCGAGAGGTATTTGAAGAAGAAAGTCCTTTTGTTAGATTCCGTTGATTGAAATACTGCACCGAATGTCAAATAATCTCAAATAGTCCTGTTTACAATACAGCATGTTTGCTTACACTATTTAAGTTACGTTTTGACAATAGCTATCTGTCCATTCCTTGTTCTATATCTAAGTTTCACACTGGGCATGCTCTGCTTGATGCTAGACTTGGATGGTGATTAGATCCCACATGGATAGCTGTATATTTTCCTCTATAAAGGTTGAACAAGAATGGTTCTAGGTCTCGAGTGATTGGTGATAAGCACTTAGCTAGGTCGCCCCGTACATTCATTAATATTCGGACTCAAACGTTTACAAATTTCGAGTGAGTGAGTGAGTGAGTGGGTGGGCGAGTGAGTGAGTGAGTGAGTGAGTGAGTGAGTGAGTGAGTGAGTGAGTGGGTGAGTGAGTGAGTGAGTGAGTGAGTGAGTGAGTGAGCGAGCGAGAGATTGAGTGGGTGACGTGAATTTGTAATCCAGGAGTTAAAAAGCTAACCAGTTGAGCTGTTAGCAGTAAGTCCGAAACATTTCCCAAATAATAAAAATTTAAAGTTCAAATAATTTTGTTCAGTCTGGATTAACGATTTTCAAATTCTCGCGAGTGTTTCTTTATATTATTGTTAATGTTCAAAAGCGTAACCATGGTAACACGTTCATTGATGTCCTTAATATATAGACGTCAAATACTACTCAATGATATTATAATTTGTAACTTAAGACGCATTGATTGTCAGAGCGAACCAGAAATTTCAATTAGGAGATTTTCACTGAAAGATCAGCAGTTTATATTTTCTCTGTAGGGATAAAGAGCCGAGGGTGCTAATTTAATTTTAATTATTTGATCGAATCTTAGCGTATTGACTTAAAGTTGGAATAATTTATCATTTATTTGCAAAGAGAGAAATCGGAAGTTGAAAGAACGAACTAACAGGTGGCCCGAACATAATGGTTTGAAAACACCTCTTGTAAAACAAAAGCAGAGCCAAGGAATTGAGTTACAGTTCTTTTAAGAAGACATTCTTTGATCTAAAGGACTGACGTGGCGTCGATTCAGAGCTGAATTAAACCATGATATCAGAGGACATTGCTCTTGTAGCGAGCTACACAAGTATGGCAAGTATTGGGCTGATCGGTAATTTGCTTGTTTGTATTATAATTCAGCGAAATAGACCCGTAAAACGACCGATTAACTATCTGTTTTTAAACCTGGCAATATCAGATACAATAGTTCTGATCTTTTTGATGATAAAATACGTTGTTGTGCATTTGTACTTGCATCCCTCAGGGACTACTGGAGATGTTCTATGTCGTGTATTAAGTGGTGGAAGCTTTGCTTGGATTGGAGCAGTATCATCGGTCTTTACAATGATTTATATTTCTTTTGAGCGCTATTATATCGTACTCAAACCGTGCCAATACTTAAAAATGTTCAAGATCGCCAACATCAAACTTGCAATACTATCTTCATGGGTTTTCGCGGTTATTTTCAATGTTCCTCTCTTTGCATTTGGTGGCTTTGATCCAACGAAACAACAATGTACAGAACAGTGGCCTTCAAAGGAGTTTGCAGTTGTCTACGTACTTCTATGGCTAATACTAGTTGCTGTTATCCCAGCTATTATAGTAGTAATGGTTTATTCACAGATAATCTATACTTTGTGGATCAAAAAGGGGACATCAACTCTTATAACTCGAACTGCTATTCACAAAGCGAGAAAAAAGGTTACAAAAGTGGTTTATATCATAAGTCTTATTTATTGCATCAGTTGGTTTCCTCCTCTTATCGACAACGTCATTGTTGTTTTCGCGCCAAATCGCTACCTTGGTGACGTCACGCACCAAGCAACTGTCTTTCTTGTGGTGTTAAACTCATCGGTAAATCCGCTGGTCTATACATTCCAAAGCGCACGCTTCAGACAACATCTACGATATCTGATCTTCAGACGACGCGGAAAAAATACCGTGGCACCGGCCCACGTTGTAGAAACTCCTCAAGTCCCGTGGGTACCCCCCCTCATGAGGAACAAGTCTAGTAATGAACCAATGAATGAAGTTAACCTGGCGCCTCAGAATTTGCTGTTTTTATGGCTTACAGGTCCTTGAAAAGAAGTCGTTGTTTTGAAGCAACGAGCTGGCTTTAAACAGCTTCACCCCTCTCTCTGTGGAGTAAAGCATTTGAATACACATGGGAGAGGGGAGCGAGGAAATGTCGTCTCCACATAAAGAAATCAAGTTTAAACTCCCGTAAGCGGACACTCTTAGGACCATACTTGGTGTCTGTTTTCGAAAAGTGTACATGTCCGATTATGGGAGATTAAAAATGTAAAGTTTGTTAGGAGAAGAGACCAAAGGTTGTTGTCTGCTTATGAGAAGTGTCTGCTTATGGGAGGTTAAAAATGTAGAGTTTGTCAGGAGAAGGGACCGAGGGTTGCTGTCTGCTTATGGCAGGTGTCTGCTTATCGGAGGTTAAAAATGTAGAGTTTGTTAGGAGAAGGGACCAAGGGTTGTTGTCTGCTTATGGCAGGTGTCTGCTTATGGGAGGTTAAAAATGTAGAGTTTGTCAGGAGAAGGGACCAAAGGTTGTTGTCTGCTTATGAGAAGTGTCTGCTTATCGGAGGTTAAAAATGTAGAGTTTGGGGTGGGGTGGGGTGGGGGTGGAATGGGAACAGTGAATTGTGACTGCTAGTTTGTTAATATGCAGAAAAGAAACGCCAAAGGAAAAAGCCTGGCAATTTATCACTTGTGAACGTGTGTGGGAGGAAAAAGCCTTGATATTTATCATATTAACAAAGCTATCAATGAATTGCTTGTCAAAACAGTCACAGCACTGCCACGATGTAACCATAGCAACGAGTGAAACATAACAGGTGCCTTGAAAAATGAGATGTAATTCATTTTAGACACTTTGAAAGTTTGCAGCACCTCTAATTACCACGAAACTCAGAGAAACCTAAGCATTGATGTGATAGTTTACTGTTAATTCGTTTATCTTCCTACAATCATGAACAGTTTGACACTCGATTTTGGTCACGTATTTTGAAAACAACGATTAAATCTTCCTCTTTTGATAAGCATTAATATTTAATTCATCATGCAAATCTGTTTAATCGAATCTGAAAATAAATAAATAAATACGAAAAACATCTTTTTCTACGACTTGGCCTTTACCAAACCTGACGAAAATGATCGTTTTTCTTTTGCTACTAGGAACACGAAACGAAAGATGTTTTTAGTTTAATTAGTTTGGACGTAGGCTTACAGTAGTTACTCAACTGAAATTAATTAAAAATTGTTTTAACAATGCGTTTTATTGATATACTTAGTACAAAAAGGTGACGCTGCTTCTTCTTGGTAGCTATGGAAACCACAGAGAGATGATTTTTGGTGTTTTAATAGTCTATGCTTTTGTTTGTATAGCGAGAAACAGCTTCCTGGTGATTGAGGAAGTGTATTGATATGTTCTTCTTTTTTCTTTTGCCAGAAGGAAGTCTATTGGGAAGTTATTATGTGAACTATTACACAAGAAGCCCGGCTTGTGAAATATCATTGTTTCAAATTTTGAAACTAAGAGACATGGTAACTCGATAGCAGATTTTAGCGTTGAATTATATTTGCTGTAGAGTATATATAACCTGACGTGGCTTTGTACTTCGGATTAGTGACTCGTTTGAATACTCAAAATGGATGATCTAAAAATTCGGGTTCTCTGTGGTTAATTCTGAAATCTATATCCACGTCAAGACAATGTTTTTCAAACAAACAAACAAACGACCGAGAGAACGAACGAACAAGCGAACAAACAAATAAACAAACAAACAAACAAAAACTGAAACAAGCAAGCAAGAAAACAAACAAGCAAGCAAACAAACAAACAATTAAACAAACAAATAAATAAGCAAGCAAGCCAAGCAAACAAACAACAAACGAATTCAATATTGTCTCTCCTCTAATGATATAGGAGACGTGACTGCATTATCAGTCATGGAGATTTGTCGGTACTTGAACGTGACGTGCCAACGTTTCAAACACTCACGACTCATCGAGACTCAAGTAGGTATATCGTCAAACTCAATGACAAAACTTTTAAAATGACAGGTGTAATTCCGACGAGAATCAATAAATACTGTCATTTTAATTTTTGCGTGTAATAGAGGTTAAGAAAGTGTTAATAAACAAACAAACAAACAAACAAAAAAACAAAACAAAAAAACTAAATGAATAAATAAATAAATAAATGAATGAATGAATGAATGAATGAATGAATGAATGAATGAATGAATGAATGAATGAATGAATGAATAAATAAATGTGAATAAAGAAGAAGACTCGTAGGCAAGACTCGAACCCGCTACCAAAAGCAAATTAGTATGTTAATTTTATGCAAACCCCCAAAAATCGGATCATGCATCGTGAGGTCCTAACCAAAAATAAAAAAAAACTAAAAATGGTACATAATTCGATTAAAGATATGCTATAACATATGTAAAAATTAAAATAAACAGATAAAGGCTATATATAAGAATAAGGAAAACGAGATAGAAGTTTCACATCGTACCAAGTAATGGTGCGCAAGCATTGTAGGGACAATTGTTAATGGACACTTGTCGAGGCTTTAACAAACGTCAAAATTACAACTTTCAGATTGAGTTTAAAACTGTTTTATTCAAAGATAAATAGTGCATATGATGAATGCATTGTATTTATTAAATAACCTGAGACTATCAACGAATCAACTTTGCTAAGAGTGATTATTGTATAGACATAGGCATCACTTCAGTCTTCGACGTCATGATTACGTCACAAATTGCTTAGCAACCAACGTTAATTCCATATAAAGCAATTCAATATTTTGTTTCACCTAAAGGCTTAAGTATGCATTCTGCAGATATTTCTTAAATTCTGATTCTGTTCATTGAAATTCATCGTATCTTTGCCAAGAAATGCTATCAAACTTTAAAAGTTTTCTCAAAGGCAAAACAAACAAACAAACAAACAAACAAACAAACAAACAAACAAACAAACAAACAAACACAAACAAACAAGCAAACAAACCAAACCAAACAAACAAGGACAAAAGATACATAAAAAAGGAGGGAGAAGAGAAACGTATAAGCAGGGATCTTTCATTGGAATTATGAATTAAAAATTAATGTAACTCTAATTTCCTTCTTGAAGTTCTATACTAAGGTGCTTTGCGTGTGTTGTGTTTTTTCTGTCTTTTCAAGATAAGTTCTCTTTTCCATTCAGGGAGATGGGACAGTTTCTCTTCCTGTTTTATCCTGAGAGAGAAAACAAAATTCTGTTTTGTGTCACAGTTTCAAAGCGCGGATTTTTGAGAGGACGTAAAAAGTCCGCGCTCTCTTGTAACTGCAGACCGCTGGCAAGAAACAAGCACAGATTAGCGTATGAAACGATATTGGAGTTTAGCGTCGCCATTACATTACGTTACCTCTAACGAACACTATCCCTCCCCCAGGCCAATCACTCAGCAGCAGTATTTTTGAAACCTCCTCATTAATACTACCCCATTAATACGGCCAACACTTTACTTCAAAGGATTTTTGGCGCTTTTCCTTCCAGTGAAGGTAGGGACACCACAATAGCTGTGGGCCCTGTAGTGTAGTGGGTCAGCGGCAACTTCATGGCCTTCAATGGATTCCTATATGACTTAATATTTGGCAACCATTTTAACACTTCTGGATACCAATGTGTATTAATTGTTCTAGTCAAACTCACTCTGGCAAACAGTTAGATAGCTTGTTTCTGATTGGACGATTTATTGATCAATCATTTGTCAATAAAGGAACGATTTTCGCAATACTATCAAAGAGACTAAGGAATTGAGCACTGAAAAGGATGGCTGTTTCTCAGGCCTACCCTTGTTTAGAGAAGAATTAGAGATCCTTGGCTGGAAGACCTTGGTGTATAAGCTAAATTTCAGCTATTGGAAGGAGTGTTTTTCAAGAGTAGGGGCGACTTATTTGATTCGCAATTTTCTAAGCAAGAAATTTTTGGCTTGACAATCGTTGTCGTGCAATTTCTCATGTCGTTCTGACTTCGTTAATTTTTTGTAGCTTGGTCAGTGTAGCTTTTAATTCCCTTACAGATGGAGAGAGAGAGGTTAATGTACGCACCCCCTCCCCCTTCGAAGGGCAGTTAATGTACGCACCTCATTCCCTCCCCCTTGAAAGATAAATTTGGGCTATGTATAAAGGGTGCAAACTCAAATGAAAATTATCATGCTTTTTGTCGACAAAACATTTGAACAGTCATTCAACATGCATAGGTCCCGGCAATTTACAAGCAAACTAGCACTGTGCTTATAAACATGCAGTTATATGCACATCCCCATTCCCTCCCCTTCCCCCTTCCCTCAGTCAAGATAAGTACCCGACATGCTTTAGGATCCTGACCTGTCGGATTCTTTGCGTTGCACGATGGGTACTTGCCAGGAAGGGATACCTGCGTACTTTTTAATTTCTTCTTCTTCCTGATAGAAATGGACTTGGTGTTAACGCGTGGATATGGAACCTTTAGGCTCCAACGTAGGTAACTCGTGGATACTATATTATTTTAGATAGTCGAGAAACTTGAAGAAACAAGTCGGCACAAGTCTCTCTATATATTATTTTGTTGTTAACTCTTTGATGCGTACCAACGACAGACACCAATGTCGATAACTTGAGGATTTAAAATGGCTATTCATGACGTGATGTAGAAATCTCATATCGAAATGTTCTCACGTGACTTTGAAATTCAGGTTTAACGAAGTGAAGAGGTGCACAAAGTGTTTCTTTTTTTTCAGCAAAAATTGTAGTGATTTTAGCTGCATGTTTGATGCATATTATATTTGAATCGAAATTGATCGACAACCATCGGCAGTACAGGTGCTAGCATTTTAGTTTTTAGGTGAGTGAACATGCTTTAAGCGCCGATTCCCATGAAGCGCGATATAGACTTCAACATTGTGGTTTGTATTTTTCATTAGAGGGATGTCAATAATAATTGCAACTCAAAAATGCACATTTTACAGGAAAAATTGATTGCTACCGGTTACAAAAGAAGCTGAAATAGAGTTTCTTTACATATCTTGTGGTTAAGAATAGTTTATTTGAGTGGATTTTGAGTCTTTAGAGAATGATTGACGTACGTCGAATGCAATTTGCAAACACCGATATGAAAGTCTAGGTGGTTGCGCTTCATCGAATTCGGCGGTGTGGATGAGTGGTTGGGTGAGTATAGTTGGGTGAGTAGTTGGATGAGTATAGTTGGGTGAGTGGTTGGGTGAGTATAGTTGGGTGAGTGGTTGGGTGAGTATAGTTGGGTGAGTGGTTGGGTGAGTATAGTTGGGTGAGTGGTTGGGTGAGTATAGTTGGGTGAGTGGTTGGGTGAGTATAGTTGGGTGAGTGGTTGGGTGAGTATAGTTGGGTGAGTGGTTGGGTGAGTATAGTTGGGTGAGTGGTTGGGTGAGTATAGTTGGGTGAGTGGTTGGGTGAGTACAGTTGGATGATTGGGTTGGATGATATAGTTGGGTGAGTGGGTTGGGTGAGTATAGTTGGGTGAGTAGTTGGATGAGTATAGTTGGGTGAGTGGTTGGATGAGTATAGTTGGGTGAGTGGTTGGGTGAGTATAGTTGGGTGAGTGGTTGGGTGAGTACAGTTGGATGAGTGGGTTGGATGATATAGTTGGATGAGTGGGTTGGGTGAGTATAGTTGGGTGAGTGGTTGGGTGAGTATAGTTGGGTGAGTGGTTGGGTGAGTACAGTTGGATGAGTGGGTTGGATGATATAGTTGGATGAGTGGGTTGGGTGAGTATAGTTGGGTGAGTGGTTGGGTGAGTATAGTTGGGTGAGTGGTTGGGTGAGTAGTTGGATGAGTATAGTTGGATGAGTGGTTGGGTGAGTATAGTTGGGTGAGTAGTTGGATGAGTATAGTTGGGTGAGTAGTTGGATGAGTATAGTTGGTTGAGTGGTTGGGTGAGTATAGTTGGGTGAGTGGTTGGGTGAGTATAGTTGGGTGAGTGGTTGGGTGAGTACAGTTGGATGAGTGGGTTGGATGATATAGTTGGTTGAGTGGTTGGGTGAGTATAGTTGGGTGAGTGGTTGGGTGAGTACAGTTGGGTGAGTGGGTTTGGTGTATGGATACACACCTTGTACTTTGGTATTTTTGTTTGTGGGTAAGGGAGTGTGCAATTAAGCAAGCTGAGCTCTTTTACAAGAGGAAATTATAAACTAAAAACGAAATTCACTGCAAAAAGCAGTTTTGTTGGCAAACAATCATGAAGGACAACAAAGTCCATCGAACGTCACTTTTTTAAAGAGTATATTGCAAGCGCAACTTGTAATTTGTAATGTTTTTCAATTTGCCTTATACTGTTCCTCTGCACTCAAGGCAACAAGAACAGTTCACTCTTGCAATAAGAGCTTTGTTTAGAGGAAGGCGAGTAGTCCCTTGTATCTGTGACAACTCTTTTCCCTGGGACACTAAAAACAAGAGTTGTCCTGGCTACTAGGGACACTATAAACAGGCCTTTACCTTACCAGTGCAGTGCTTGTAGCAGTGGGTAGGTCAAAAGCCTCAGTAACAAGTGAATGAGCTAGTGAGTGACCCATTAACAAAGAAGGGAACCAAAAGACGAAATGTAGTACAGGACTAGACGATGTGTCACTTTTACAATATCGGTCCTGATGACAAAAGGTTGGCATAATTGAATGTCTCTTGTATCTGACAGTGCTCATACTACCGTTGACTATTGTAGCTGACGGGAGATGAAAGTCTTCAAATTGTGAATATTTGGAGGAGTGTACACTGTAGCTTGTCGGTTAAAGAGCTTTGTATTTTGAAATTTTACCAGTTTAGCAAACTAGAGTAACGCTCTAGAAATGTATATCTGAACGTTGTTTTTGACATCTGATTTTACCGACCTATTTGTCATCAGAGCTGATAAAACTTTTGTGAGCTGTGAGGTGCGACCCGTTTAGGAACATTTAAAAGTAGACTGATTCCAGAACTAAGTCGGTCGGTAAATGTTCAATTTCTGTGAATTCCTAGTATGGCTCGCATACATTAGAGAGCAAAAAAAATGCAAAGAAGGAAAACTATGAGTTGTGGAATCAATCTAATTTGGAAGAGGAGGTATAAACTTGTTAACTTACTCGTTTTCTTTGTTCCAATTCAGCTTGTTGTTCTTTCATGATACGATTTCGCAAAACTTGTCGTTTCCATTCCGGTAGAGTCCTCCAGGTTTCTTCGTCTACTGCTGATTTTGGAGCTAGAGAATCGAAAATAGAAAGCAAGTCAATATAAAAAATAACTGGTTGAAATAAATTAAGCATATCAGCAAATAAGGAACGAAACTATGGAAGAGAGAATGGAAGCAAGAAAGGAAGGAAAGAAGAAAGGAACTGAAGGAAGGAAGGAAGGAAGGAAGGGAAGGAAGGAAAGAAGGGAGGAAGGAAGGAACGAATGAATGATCGAGAGAACAGAATGAATAAAACACGAAACACCTACCAAATTTATTAGGTGCTTGTCCATTCATATGTGGTAATGGTTGGAGCTGCCTCTTCCTCAACGGCACCTCTTCTTTATCGATTGTTTGTCTTGGTAAACTTGCGGCTTTTTCTGTCTCATCGTCTGTGGTCATGTAATTCTCTTCATCAATGGGAGCCTCGTTCTCGTCTGTTTCTTTCTTTGCCTCTTTACTAGGTGTGGGATTGAAGTCTTTTTGTGGCATTGGACTATAGACTGGAACAGCGTTTACAGGCTTCTTCATGGGTTTTTGCCCTGGTGATGGATGAACGGGACACTGTGTTTTCTTTGGAGCCGAAGCTTCGTAACGTTTCGGAGATGCTTCGTATGGTTTCGGTGAAGACTCGTGCGGTTTTGAAGTCGCATTTTGTTTAAGGAAAGGTTTAAATGGTTCTGGGGGTGTACTTGGGGACTTTTGTGGACTCTGCTGTACTGTCACTGGTGGTGTGGGGGATTTTGGCTTTTCAAAAATATCAGTCAGCGTCTTTGGCACAGGTGGTGACGGATTCAACGCTACTGGCTCCGGAGACGAATCTGGGGAAGAAGGAAGCATCTTTTCCTCAAAAGACGTTTTTTGGGGGATTGGTTTGACCACCTCGCTGTACTCCATGGGCAAGTCATTCTGGTCTTCTGTTTCATTCTCAATATCTTTCAGTTCCATTTTTTCTTTTTCTTTTTTCTCTGGAATCAAAACTTGGTAGTCGCTTTTGCTAATACTGCTATGAGGCGATCTTTTGGCTCTGGCAGCTTGTATTTTAGATGTAAATTCTTGTATGTTTCTTGAAGCTATCTCACCACTTCTGACATCAAAGTCGCTCAAGGGAGTTGGAGTGGGGTTATCGTTGTACAATCTCTCGCTCATAAGTTTAGTTCGCTTCTTGGCAGCATCTAGCATTTCTTCTGTGAGATCCTCTTGAGGCCCGTCATCAAATTCTCTCGCCCCCTCTACGTTATTGCTGTAAGCATCAGCACAAACCGTTGGCGATGAGCTGCCAAATTTGCTCTTCCAGAACTCCTCATCCATAGGGTAGTACAAAGTTTTCATGTCATTCGTGTCCAGCAAGTGTTGTCGTTGGTTGTCTGGGTGATTTTCTAATGAGAAATCCACTTCAGAAATGTGTGGATACTCCTTTGAGAAGTCTTCATCATTCACGCTCGTCCACTCACTGGCTTTACCAAACTCTATCATACAAGGAAGAGGTGAAGTTCTTGGCGAAATATCAGGGGAGCAGTAGAGAGGTTGCATGGCGGGTGCAGATGAAGACGAAGGGGACGGGGGACGGTCTATTTGTCTTGGTTTTTTCTTGAGAACATGAAGGAAGGATGAGCCAGTGCTGACTTCGACTGATTGTTTGTCAAATGTGTTAGTGTAGGTCATTAACTTTACTGCTTTAAGCTGGTTGGACTGTAATAAACACAATGAAGGCTACTATTAGAAAGCATGAACACCTAGGTGGGTGGGTGAGTGGTGGTGGTAGTGGTGTGTATGTGTGTGTGTGAGGGAGGGGGGGCTCCAATATAGAAACCCTGTGGATAGTCTTTATATATTTTATCGTTCGGGAGGTGAATTTTATGCTGAACGTTGTTTTAATGCCCTGGGGGGTGTAGTAGTCTATCAAATAACACAAAATTACCACCCCTCCCTGGGGACAAAGTTGTCAATTAAACAGCTCAAAATTGACCCAATTATTACAATTGTACATGTACAATATAAAACACATTTTGAAAACAAAACTATTTAATAATATTTATTTGCTGTAAACACTGTTTGCTTAGAGGGATCATCTTTGTGATTGTACCCTTTTTGGATTTATATTTTTAAGCCATACCCTATGCAAAAAGACTTTCAGTGCATTTTAGGGATATATTGGAAAATTTCAGACTAGCTTACAATGTGTTTATACAGGAGTGCTCCTTATCCCGCCCCTTGGCGTGCCCCCTTCCCATCCCTGGGTGTGCACCCTATCCCATCCCTGGGCATACCCCTTCCCACCCCTGGGTGTGCACCCTATCCCGCCCTATCCTACCCCTGAGTGTGCACCCTTTCCAACCCCGGGTGTGGTCCCCCCATTCCACCCCTGGGCACAAACATCTTTCTATTTCCTACTGCACTTAGAGAAAGTAACTCAATTTGGTGAGGATGGAAGTCATAATAATCATTACCTTGGCTGCAGCTTCTTTGAGGAATTCATAACATCTTTTATGTCCATATTTGTCACTTAAGTCCATGGGACTCAGGTTACTTTTGTCCTTGAGTTTAAAGTTAAGATGCGCCTGATCTACAAGATACTGCACAGCCTGGAATGAAGACAGTATAGTCACAGGGAGCCCAAGCATGATATTAAAGGATAGGTGATATTTGCATATTTATATTGAATGTATGTAGCAACAAATCAAGAGTCATAAATATTGTAAATTTTTGGTAGTTTTGAAAACTGGTCACACAAGAGAGACAGTTGTGAGCTTTACACAAAAGTGGTCTTCTAGGAGATAGTGTTGTAGAAAAGCAGACTAGCAAATGAAGCAGTTTGGTCTACGTTGGTGTATAAAATACAACAAGGGATGAATGGAAGCTTGTAACACCATAAAAAAGGAGATAACTGACAGACATTTTGAGCCTTAGCCCTTTGTTGGTGTAAAAAAGATGAAGGGTTGAGCTCAATAATTTTGTAAGTCACGTTTTGGTATTCAAACTTACAGCAAACTGTCCTTTTTCAGTAGCATCGTGTAAAGGTGTCCCTCCCAGTTGATCTTTGATGTTTAAGTCACAGCGCTTGTTTAACCACTTGAGAACAGAAACATGTCCTGAATTTTAAAAATATCAAACACTTCAAACTATGTAGTACAGAATTGAGTAGATTTTGTATGACTGTGAAAACAGCACTGCACTGTCATGGCATGATTACAGCAGGGATTTTGAATACTTTAATAAACAATACAACACTGACGAACACTGACATGGTCACGGGTGGGCATGGAGCTGTCTGTTTCACACTCATATGAAATCTGCTCTAGACACATTTTGTGGTAGCAATGGAACTTTTTTGAATGGTTTCAGTTTTGTTTCACTTCATTTCATTTTTGAATGATTTTATTTCTTTTGAGAGAAAAGCACAATATTAGCAAACAGTTGGCTATAAGCATGGCTGAGAAGCTGACTTTGAACTTGGAACTACTGAGAAACAAAATAATTAGCCTCAGCTAGTTGCTGGTTGGAGCTCAGGAACTTGAACTAAGGATTACCGGATTGCAAGACTGATGCTTTGACTAATGAACCAAGAGAAAGTACTTCATCTGGGCCTGTTGTTCAAAGGGGTAATCGTGAACAATCTGCACCTGATATGGTAAGTGGTTGGCAAGTGGTCAGTAAGGTAACCGTATTGGTTGACAAGTGGTCAGGAGATATAATTAATGCTGTTCTTTAGATTTAATCCTAGATTTGCACGAATTGCCTTTCAAACAACTGGAACCCAGATCATATGATGATCCAAAGGTGGCTGCATGATTTCAATGACTTCCTCATACCAGGCATGATTTCAAGATAATCATCACATGAATACGATGATGATGATGATCAATGATAGCAGTGATACAATTACAATAATGACTGATACATATCTATACCTTCCCCTGCTGCATAATGGGCTGGCGTTGCTCCAGTACTGTCTTCTTCTGTCTCACTTGCAATTCCTTGCACTACCTTTTACAAGCAATGAAATAACAAACTAGTAAGCTTACTATAAAGCAATGTTACAAGGTGCATTTTTCAGTAACTTGTCTTGCAATGGTACATGCATTGTGAAGCAAGTTGTTTGAACCATTACAGGGGGTAAACAGTCAATCCTTTCCTTGAGATGGTTTTATCAGGAGTACACCATGCTAGACATGATATTAATGGTTATTGTATTTTGTCCATATATATTAGATGCTGATTGGTTGACCTGATCAAGTCATGAAGTCAGAAAAGAGAGAAAACTAAGCATCTGAACATCTGGGCAATGTTTCCAGGGGAATTTTTTTCGGAAGAGGGAAATGAGTGACGAATTTTAGAGCTGCGTTACTTGTAAAATTGTAGTTTCTATTACCAGTAAGTGCTTTGTTTTTATTAACTCATTTCAAATATTTAACTTTAGGATCTACAGCTAGCTGATTCCTGTGGTAAATTATCATTTCTTGGTTTCTTACCAAGTACCCAATGCAGTCTAAGTGGCCATTCTGTGCTGCGGCATGTATTAAATGCATTCCATCACGACTTCTTAAATCACACTTTGCACCAATAGTATGCAGGTATTTTAGGCAAGGAAAGTGACCATTTTGAGAAGCAAGAAAGACTGGAGTTGTACCATCTGATGCTCTTTCATCTAGAAGACTGTAAAATAAAAAAATAAATGAATTTATAAGTAAGTGAGTGAATCAATGAATAAATGAATGAATGAATGATGAATGAATGAATGGATGGATGAACAGATGGGTGGATGGATGGATGGATGGATGGATGAATTAATGAACAGAGTGATGGAGTGTCTGTACATACAGATCAGTGAAAGAACAAATTAATTAATGGGACAATAGGTTGGGTGGGATCATGGGACTACTGGACCAATGAATAGCTGGACAGAGGAGAGGGTGATGAACAAAATTAATGAACATTAAAATCAGTTCATAAATAGATGGGAGAATGAAAGGATAAAGCTAATTTTTCATGATTGAGGAAAATGACTTTAAAGGAACCCTTCATTTGAAACTATAAATAAAAACGTAATCAATTATGTGTAAATTCTGGAAGAGACTAGTGAGTGAACTAGTTTGGACTGTGTTGGTGTATAAAAATACAACAAGGGATGAATGGAAATCTGTAACACTGTAAGAGAAGTAGCTATAACTTGTTGACATTTCATCTGAGTAAAAGTTGCTTTTCTTCTGACAATGGGCTGGCTAGGCTTGAGACATCAGCAAGTTATGTCTCTTTTTATATTGTGTTACAAATTCCCATTCATCCTTTGTGGATAATTGATAATGATACTTTTCTCTCTTTTTCTTCCATTGCTATGTGGGATACAATTGCACCCCAGGAAAGAATGAAGTCATCTTGCAAAATAACTATTTGCTGATCAAATTATGTTAATTTTTAAGAAAATATTAATGTTGACAAAAAACAATTCAAAAAATCTTCAAGAAATAGTACAATAAATGGTGGAATGATATTATTTTGCTGATATTTTGAATTGTTAAGTTCATGTAAAATTACAGTGTTTGAATGTCACTTTATGATTGAGTAAAAAGTTGAGTTACAAAGTTTTAAAAAATGATTCAAAAATTTTATCAGTTTTTCTTTATCTCCTCAAAAATAAAGGAAATTTGGGATTTTTAGTGTAAATTCACATTTTGGAAAGAATTCTATTCCAATAAACTAGAAGAGAAGAATACTGTAATTTTAGAAAGTTCATTAATTAGCAAAAATCTAAATGTTTACAGAAGAAACTAAAACTAAGTTTTCACGTTTTTTCCCTCGATCTCATTTAAAAAATGGGAAAAAGAAAAAATGGACTAAAGGTTTGGGAAAAAGTATCAAAGTTTATTTTTAACAAATTCAAAAAAGTTTTAAAAACTTTTAACACATGGAAATTCAAAAGCAGGTGTTTTAGAACATTAAATATGAAAGACAAAACTTACATGGAATTCCCGCTCGATATGAGAAACTCCAAGCAATGGAGATGTCCTCCAGCAGCAGCGAAATGGACCGCATTCATCTTATTCATGGTCTTAAGCCTTGGGTTGCATTTAGCCTTGTTGATCAACCATTTTACTATGTCCACATAGCCAAATCGAGCTGCCAAATGAAGCGGTGTATGCCCTGAATTATCAGTAACATCGGGACTCATGTTACAATCTTGAATGAAGTATTTGACGCATAAAAGTTTTCCTTGTGTGCAGGCATCGTGCAAAGGAGTTGCGCCATTTTTAGCCTTTACTTTCGCCTTCATTCCAACTTTTTCAACCATCCATTTAATACAATCCAGCTTTCCGTATCTTGTAGCGTGATGAAGCGATGTTGCGCCAAAGCCATCACTCGCGAATGGTACAGACCTTCGAAGAGACTGAAGTGTCTGTATATCGCCGTCTCTTGAGGCCAAGAGAACTCTATCTGCCTCTTCGGTCATGATTTACTAGAATCCAAAGGTCATTCTCTTGTTTTGAAAACTTTGTTTGTCTTTGTACCACAAGGAATCCACAGTCATTGAGAATTATCTTGAAAGTCCATCTGATAAATAATTGATGTGGTATTCACAGTAACACTAATGGAGTTTGCTATGACGATATGATGCCCGGACAGTTGTTAACAACGGCGACCTCCACTGATATTCTTCAAAGAAAACTTTCAGCGGGAACTCATTGTATGTAACTAAACATAACGATACAAAGCTTCAAAGTCAAGTTCTCTATAACTTAACTATTCCCGTCCCCACGTTTCTAAGAGAAACACATGCAAAACATTTCACACTCAAGAATTCATTTTGAGTTAAAGAATTCTCAAAATTCGCAAAGCTCAAAAGTTTCATCACCGACTTCACCTTAGCGTATAAGAGGAAATCCAAATCGACAAAAAATACATTCCAAGGGGCTTCAAAATTTTCAGAAAATAAAAACAACTTTTCCCGCCATCTTGGATGTTGATGTGAAAAGACTGGAAACTAATGAGCCCGCATTGATTAAAATCAGTGGAAATACATATAGCGCATGAGTAAAAGAATCAAAAAACCTAAAATGGCGGACGGACAAGCAACAAACTCAACTTCTCTTGTGAGTTCTAGTTCCTCTAATCCTGTAATTTCAACACAGTCTACTCAACAAACGGCATCTCCAGTAAATCCACCAGTTTCTGTTGCACAAGATACAAAAGTTCGAACGGCAGGGACATCTTTAGCGGAGTTTTTGACCCAGCTCGATGACTATACACCAACGGTGAGTTTCTACTGAACTTAAACTTACTACATTAATTGCACTTAATCGCCGTCCGGTTGGCTCAGTTGATTAATCGTCGATCTCTCGTGCGGGAGGTCGGGGTTTGATAGTAGGCCGGACCAACATTCAGTTATATTACATCAGACCTTCACGTCTTCTGGGGGCCATTCCATTTTATATCCACACCCCCCCCCCATAGAAGACTTTTTCTGGGGGGTTCTAAAAAGTCGTTTCTAGGGGGGTTGTTGCGTCGGCGCCTTTGATCTTTTCGTATTTTTTCGTAATTTTGGATATTTTTCTGAGGGGGGCAGACAAAAGTGTAAAAATTTCTGAGGGGGTAGTTGTGTCGGCACTTTGATCTTTTTTTTCTGAGGGGGTAAAAAACGAATTTCTGGGGGCTATTGTTGAATTATATCTTCTATGGGGGGGTGTGGATATAAAATGGAATGGCCCTGGGCTATTAAAGGACGTTAAACCGTAGGCCCCGTCTCCATTTATATGGAAACGCTCCAGCAATAAGCTCGGCCTGCTGGATTAGGATTGAAAATTACTGGTGAATGAGGCCTTAAAATTGGCATTTTTGGAGTAGCCGTGGTCAATTTTCCTGCCCTTAGGGTGATCAATTTAACTGAGTGGACATTAAAAACAAATTACATTAGGAATCATGATTTTTTGTTAGATACCAGATGCTGTCACTGCATACTATTTGAATCGTGCTGGATTTGATGCTACAGATATTAGAGTGTAAGTATCCATATACTAAAGTAGCTGTGCATACTATACACTTGAACTTCCAGTAATGGACACATCCCATACGCAAACACCTCTCATAAACAGACATCAATTTTCTAGGGTGCCTGCTTAGGGGTGGTTGAACTGCACAAATGAAATGATTGACCAGTTAAACCAACTCTATGGATTTTGTTTCCCGGGTAAAGTACAATATTTCTTTCTTGATGCTTGCAGGGTAAGAATGATTTCATTATCTGCACAAAAGTTCATCTCCGATGTTGCTAATGATGCTTTACAACACTGTAAGATGAGGGGATCAGGACAGAGCTCTAGAAAGTCAGGAAAGGTACTATCATGGTGGGAAGGTGAACTTCCATTAGTATATCACTTCTCATTGCTAACCTGCATCACATCCAGAACAAAACAAAAAACAAACAACAACAACAACAAACAACAAAACAAAAACAAACAAACAAACAAACAACCCTTGTGTTGTCCTTCTGTGTAACAGCCACATGAAACATGTTCTGGACCTCAAACAGTCTGAATTTCAGACAACTCTTGTGATTGATGACAACATTGGCTAAATTGTGAAGGTCATCCTAATGTTGTTTCTTATTGGATGTTTGTTGATGACAACATGACACGAGGGACTGGTTCCAAGTAAAGTTAATATCTGTTGGGGGTACAGAACACCGTTATTATTGATGTTACCAGATGTGACTCTGGCTAGTTCTCAGCTCTCTCTCAAGTTCTGATTATGACCTAATGGATCAGAATCCAGGAAATTTTTCAATTTGTACAACTCCATATGACTAAATATTGATATAATAATCAGATGTATACACTTTTTATTCTTTTCAGGACAAGCGATATACACTTACCATGGAGGACCTCACCCCTGCTCTTAGTGAATATGGAATAAATGTCCGTAAACCACCTTATTTTGTATAGTCAAAACTAAATGACTGGGAATGATATACAGGGAAATAACTCCCTTAAAGTAGATACTTTATGGACCAGTCAGCTTACCTTGAAGGGAACACCCTGCCTTGGAGAGCAGTCAGATCAATTCTTGGCTTGCAACCATTCCCAGGAGAGTGAGTTGAACAAAAGACACAACAGCCATGTTGGTGGTCTTGACAAAAGAAAACCACTACCGTGACTGGTAAACCTATTGTTCAATTCACTCTCCTGGGAATGGTTGCAAACCAAGAATCTTCAGTCTGATTTACACCTTCTTATGGCACAGCACCCCTAAATCTTGGCACATGGTCTGATTATTTTGGGTACAGCACCCCTATCAGTCTAACAAATTGTCTGTTCACACAATGATAATTACGGGTGCTATATCAAAAATGATGGGTCAGCATTCCCTGAATTAGGGGTACTGTGCCATAAAAGGGTTGTCGTGTAAATTGGGCTTCTAACACCCAGGTTATCAAGTTCATTGCTATTTTCTGTGTACAGAATATATATAAACAAACAGGTTGCAGTCATCTAGGATTTCATTTTATTTGCTTTAACTTATATTAGTTACTGTACTTGGGAATATTATGAAAATATTTAAAACAATAGAAGGTAATTTTATGTTTGTCTTCTAAAGGTAGTTACTGAATTTATAGTAGAGCTGTTCCTATTCAATAAAATACACAGTATTATCATATTGATATCATATTACCAATTTTTGTTACTTTAAGAAATCTTTTAAGTGATCACTCTTGGAAAACAAAAAGAAGTGTACTGATATATTGGGATTTGATGTGTAACTACCATGTTCACTCAGGCCTCATCTACATGGAAATGTGAAAGTGACTAAATGTGAACGATTAAAAAGTTCTGCATCCACATGTTTTGCCTGTCCACATGAGAACGATGAAAACGCTGTGAAAAGAGACTCATGGATCCTGGGTACTAATGAACTAGTTTTTGAAAATAGCTGTTTACAACTGTCCACATGGAAACTGTCCACAAGGAAAATAGTCACTTTGAAGTGCATTTTCAAAAATGTGCATTTACAGTGGAAACAATGAGCATTTCCGTGTGGATGAAACATGTAAACAATTAAAAACTTAAGCTATGGTTTCATTTGCACAATTTGCTATTTTCTCTCCTTCAAGAGTGATATCTCACCCAACCTGTGAAAAAAGTACTTAATAAAAGTAGCTCAAATTAGTATCGTTTCATGGGTTAAGTGTGATCACTGTACCATCCTAAATAGTGCTACTAAATAGTACTACTAAGTAGCTCAAATTAGTATCGTTTCATGGGTTAAGTGTGATCACTGTACCATCCTAAATAGTGCTACTAAATAGTACTACTAAGTAGCTCAAATAAATTATCATTTCATGGGTTAAATGTGATCACTCTACCACCCCTTGTCTTTGTCATTGTAACCTTATTTTACATTGTTGTACCTACTGACAGCTATTTGTTATATTAAATACTAATTCCTTTGAGAAAAATAAATAAAATGTTGCTTTAAAACATCTGGTGGAGTACTTAGTTAGACAATAAATACGGTATGTTTAATTTTTTCTGGATTTTGTTCAAAGCTACAACTGATACTTTATAAAACCAAAAATTTTAGAACTGATACCAAATCAATTCAACTTTGAAGACCTGGAGCCGGTTGTACGAAGCCTGGATAAGCGTTATCCGCCGAATAAACCCCATCAGTGGATATAATTTATAGCTCTTATCCGGTGGATAACTTATCCAGGCTTCGTGCAACTGGCTCCAGGGAATTCAGGCCAATTCAGGCGTTTCTTTGATAACGCAAAGATTTTCTTAGATTTTTGGTCTTTAGAAGATTATGCAGTTATGGAAGACAGATGAAACGAGATTATAACTGAATTTTTAGGTTAAATGATATGAAATTTCATGAAAAGTTATCGTTTCATAGCAGTTCAGTTGTAGCTTTGAAAAGTCCTGTCATGGGTCTATTTTGGTTAGAAGCAATTACTACTGAAGTATGACAATAACATTCACTTGTGCGCACTTTCAGATTTTGGTTTTTCTTTTAAAATTTTGCTCAACATTTCTGTCTCTCATTTGCTATTTTGATTTTAATATTTAAAAATATAACTGCATTAGATTTTTTGTAGGCGGCACACGCAACAAATTTATAACAACAAAGTTATAACAAGTTACACTAATTGGAGAAATTTGCTAACATTTTGTCTCTGTTTTCGTCTTCGACAGTAAAACAGCGTTTTCTTATTAGATTAACAATATACATAAAATTACTCGATTCTGATTGGTCGAGAACATGCAGTTCAAGTCAACACAGTGCAGAAAAGCTGTAATACAGTGCAAATTACATTTGAATTTATAACTTATGTAAGCATTAATAAGTATTACATATACGGAGTTTTTCATTCATTAAAGAGCATGTATGTCTGAAAAAATGGTAAAACCTTGAGGGTTCGTGCAATTTTTATACTCTTCGAAAAACACACTGGTGTGAATTCATTCCAAATTGAACTCGAAACCGTATCATTATCTATACAAAAGAAAAACGTCATTTTAGTCTGTACGAAAAGCGTAGCTGAATAAAAATTGAAATTTATCCTGATAAGTGTGAACGTTGCCTCAGTGCAAAGTTGCATGAAAATTACAAAGGGCTCCTACACAATGCAACACTGACTTTTTATGCAACTTTCTCGCAATGTCGCATGTTCTGCCTGAGTTTTAAATGCGCACACTTCAGTAGTAAAAGCTCAGTTGAATTAAATTGTTTTTAGAGTAGATTTCGTATGACTGTGAAATCACGGCACGGATACGGCAAGAATCTAAAATGTTTTTATAGACAACACGGCATTGATACAGTCACGGCACGGCTTGGTCTACTTCACACTCATACGAAATGTGCTCTATCAAACCTAAGTCTATCCTAGCGCCATACGTTCGTTACGTGGTAGAACAGGCGAAGATAAACTTATTGAACCATTAGTTTTAGTTTTCCATACAATACTACCGTCCTTTCCATTTAAAGCATAAACCGTGGAGTCCGTGCTACCAGCGTATACCACGTCATCATTTCCAACAGTAACAGACCCTGCAATGTAGTCGTTTGTAGCTGGTCCCCAAATGATTTCTGATGTCGTTTGATTGATAGCGAGAATACGGCCATCGCCTACACCAACAAATATCTAACAATCAGGAACCAAATGCAAATGTTAGAGCATGTCGACAGTAATCGCGAAAAAATTGAAAGAAGAGAAGGTAGAAAAAAAGAACCAACGAACGAACGATGAAAAGAAGGAAGGAAGAAAGGAAGGAAGGAAGGAAGGAAAGAAGGAAAAAAAGAAGGAAGGAAGAAAGGAAGGAAGGAAGGAATCCCAACCTTGTTATTTTCAGTAACGACAGGAGAAGATACGACTTCTCCACCGGTATCCAAAGTCCATTTTACCGTCCCCCTCAGGGGTCCAGCAAGGGTGTTGACGGCAAGCAGCTTGGCATTGATAAGGCCAACATACAATGTACCATCTGATTTACTGATGTAAGGAGTTGATTCCATCTCAGAGCCTGTATCTAGTGACCAGATTGGTTTCCCTGTCTCGGTATCCAGTGCGTAGATGAAGTGGTCAAGAGAACAGAAATACACTGTCTGCAAGTGAATTTTATATAATAGTTAGTATAATATGGACAAACTCTGATTGGTCGAGAACCGTATGCAATTAAAGTACAGACGCATGAATGACGTCAGAGAGTCTCACCGCACGCGCTTTCATTGGTTAATATTTTTGAAGAAATACGTAAAATAAATTCCAAAAGATTCCAAAGGGTTTATTAGTTAAGTAGTAGTTAAAAGCTTGAAGCGTGAACTTTTCAAAAACCATAATAATCTTAAATTCCTACCTTTCCATCAGAGCTCAAGGTCGGTGATGACATTATCTTCCCAGCCTTTGCAAACTCCCACAAAATATCTCCTGTTTTAGCGCTCAATCCAAATACTCTTGGTTCATTTTCAGCGGCGTTTCCAGCATACACGGCGCCTTTTTCTTCGCCTATGGTAACACTGCTGAATATAGGTCCCCCAAGGCTCTTTTTCCAAATGAGGGACCCATTTTTAGTTGAGTCAAGAGCATAAAGGAAGCCATCGTGTGACCCAACGTATATGGTCCGGCCTGAGGTCGTAATTCTTGGTCCTGCTACAATACCGCCCTCCGCTTGGAATTTCCAGAGAAGTTTTCCAGTGACGGCTTCAACAGCGTACAAGTTGCCATCGTTAGATCCAAAGTATAGTGACTCACTGTCAAGGCTCATTGTTGCCGTGGAAAGAATCTTTCCTTTGGTTGGAAATTTCCATTGGATGTCGCCATTTATACTGTCAAAGGAGTACATGTGATTGTCTTCTGAACCAACATATACGTGCGTGTAAGACAGGGAGCCCAAATTGGCAGCTTTAGATAAAGAAAAAAACATAATTGTACCTATTTACCTTGAAAAACAAGACCACAAGAAGTCCCTATTGAGATGTGTGCGTAATTGTACACAGCCAATTGTCTACAATGAGCACCTCTGTACAATGACCATATCGCTCCACCACTGTACCAAGGTTAACGTTAAAATGTCTATCTAAGAAATGCTACTAACCACAAATTCTACAACTGTTTTTACAATGTTCCAACATCCAGGCTGAGTTACTAATGCACTCTCCCTCTTTGGCTCGTTGTGGACATGTTTCATCGACATCAGCACAGCTCCCTGTAACATAGAATAAAGACCATGGGTCACACACATCGCACAAGGTATGAGTTTTTCACCTCTGTGATCCCGGTGCAATTCCGGCTCAGGACATCTGTGAACTGAGTATGTTAAATGTACTTTTACTACATGATGGTGATAATGGACAATGGCAATGAGTGGTAAAGTTTTCAAAACACTCTGGGAGTTGTAGTCCTTCATCGTTGGAGAGCCAGGGTGTTGTGTCGGATACTTCCTACTGGCCTCCGAAAATGAAATTCGTATTCTAATATACCTCATTTTTGTTAAAGAAACCACAAAACAGATTTTTTGCTTTATCGCATAAAATAGTGTAAGGACTTTCCAATCATAACTGTACATCACAGTACAAGCGAGCTCGTGCACATTGCCTATTGAAGTGATACCCATGAAAATGTCCTAAGGGACTTGTGTTGTTGATATTTTGGCATGGCCGGGAAAGTCAATGAAAGAGTAGGTGAAAACAACACGGCACCGTCACGGCGTGGTTACGGCGGGAATTTCAAATGTTTTTATGGACATCACGGCACTGACACGGTCACACTACGGCGTGGTCCGTTTCACACTCATTCAAAATCTGCTCTATCATTTTCTACCATTTGAGAACATTTGAAAACATCAAAAAGTCACTTAAGCATTATACATGGGCAGCCATTCAATCACGAAAATCTCCACACCAAACATCACTGCATTGTTATTTACCTTCCCCACGTTCAAGCTTTTCCAAGGGATGGTATTCATATTCTACAATATTCGTAATCATTTCGATCTCTGATTCTGTCAGATTCAGATCCAAAGCACGGAAATTCAGGTGAATATTTCTGGGGTTATTGGACCGTGGTATAACTGTTACGTTCAAATGAATGGCCCATCGCAGTGCAGCCTGCAGAAAGGTAACAAAAATTATGTTTAAGTTCTAACACAAAGATAAGGGTAAAAGCATGATATTTTTCGACACTTCAAGAGACGTCCAGCGGCGGATCCAAGGGGTCCAAGGGCGGGGCCGGTGCCCTCCTTTTCAGTTGGGCCGTATTTAATTTTTTCTTTCTCTCTCTCTCACACACACACACTCTCTCTCTCTCTCTCTTCTGTCTAAACGTGTAGGACAATATACTTTCCAAAAGCTTTACTTTCTAAATGTTTGTTGTTGTTGGTTTTATCGTAAATGTTGAACGAATTGACGCGCCTAAACTCAAATTTCGCGCTCGCTACGCTCGATCAAAGGGGTAGTCATGATAAAGGGTGTTTTAGCCCCCCAAAATTTTATGGCTTGCTAAAGCCCTGCGACGTTACTTTAGAAGGGGGTTTGAGGATTTCAGGAAGTTACGCCCCCACCAACGTGTTTTTATAAAATGTGATGGTGCTCCCCCTTTCAAAATGTCTAAAGCCACCGCTAATGTCATCACACTTTATACCGCAATTGGTCAAAAAATAAAGGAGGCAATGTAAGCTGCTTCTTACATAACTAGTGGACGCAACATAAAGGAAGTTCTAAGAATTAGGGTTATTCTACGCCTATTAATAAAAAGCTATTTTAGTTAGAAACAGAGAAACGTCGAGCTTTTAAAACACACTGTACTTCTGAAACTGTTTGGGACGTTGCACACAACAGCTGTACAGGGTTGACAATGGTGGACAGTGATGGACAATGGTGGACAATTGTGGTCATTGGGGACAATGGTGGGTAATGTTGGACAGTGGTGGACAGTGGTGGACAATTGTGGTCATCAGGACAATGGTGGGTAATGTTGGACAGTGGTGGACAATGGTGGACAATTGTGGTCATCAGGACAATGGTGGGTAATGTTGGACAGTGGTGGACAATGGTGGGCAATGGTAGGCAATGATGGACAGCGGTGGACAGTGGTGGACAATTTCTTGCACGCAAAAGTTATATCAGGTGGCTTAAGGAGCACATCAAACTGGACATTTACCTGTGATGGGACATACTCATAGTGAAAGCTGACTTCATTGATTACCGATGACTTAAGGACTGGATTTTTTGTCAAACCAAACCTGTATACCCACTGTGTACCTGGCATAACAAGAATTGTACAATAAGACTTAGCTTCACTCTATCGTTTATAATCCTTGACAGAAAACAGTAGGAATAATGGACCAGTAGAATAAGCTATAATTATACACAAGGGAAGCAAGGGTAGCCGAGCGGTGAGAGTGCCAGACGTCTGTCATCTCTGTGGTCCTGGGTTCGATTCTTGGACAGGGTATCAAGTGTGAGCAATTGAGTTTGTTTGTTCGTTCTCTCCCTTGTTTTAAGGGTTCTTCTGCGAGTCCGCTGGTTTCCCCCCCTTATTAAAAACGAACTAGTGAGCTGAGAGTTGTATGCATAGAATATTAGAATATAGTGGTAGTGTGAGAGAGTACAGTGTCCTCCAGTTAGTGTACAAGTGCTGGAAGACATTAGACACGTAAATAAAAAGCTATTACACAAACTTTTGAGGCTTTTACCTAATGTTGAGTAGCCTATATAGCGAATATTGTTATCCTTGCAAAATTCTCTTGTTTTTCTGTCTTGATGAAATGGGTCGAACCAATTCTGTACAGCAGAGACGGGAAGCGTTGCCATCCCTACCAACTCTTCAAGTTCTTCTTTGTTGAAATTACTCACTCCAAGACTTCTTATTTTACCCCTTTTCTGCATTTCCTCCATTGCTTTCCAGCTATCTTTCCAGTCCCCTTTTCGTTCTCCTAATTAAGATACAAAATTGAATTATAGTTTGTGCACTTTTTCATTTATAAGGTTTTTATTCATTTATTTCTTCTCAGGTACCATTTGTCTTTCATGAGATGCAAAGCTGAATTTGTTTGCGCGTTCATCTTTCATTTAGTTATTTTTTTCATACATTTCCTTCAATATGTCTTTTGGTTTTCCTGAAATGTGAAATTCAAATCGTTTGTGCAACTTCTTTTCTTCTTTTCACTTTGCTTCTTCCTTAATTACAGAGGAACCTGGATTTAACGAACCTCAATATAACGAAGTTCTCGGTATAACTAATGGTACAAGGTATGGTAAAGAACCTCAATATAACGAGGCCTCGATATAATAAACGAATTTCCCAAGTCCCAGTTGGCACTGCATTAAATCTAAGTACCACTTTACTAGTTATAGAGGAAATTTTAGAAAAAACCTTAGTCGTGCAACACACTTGCGTGACGCGCATCGTCAAGCAACACACTTGCGTGACGCATGTTATCACGCAACACACTTGCGTGACGCATGTTCTAACGCAACACACTTGCGTGACGCATGTTTTCACACAAGACATTTGCATGACGTATGTTGTCAGACAAAACACTTGCGTGACATGTTGTCACGAAATACACTTGCTGGATGCATATTGTCACGCATCACACGTGCGTAACGTTCCTTACCTTCGCCGCATGTCAGCAGCAGGTTGTCACACTCTTTTGCATGGATCACAAACAAGTCAATATAGTCAGTCTGTAATGCTTTTAACGACATCTCTATAGCATTGAGGGTTGTATCATAACCAAGGTATTTAGGATGGAGTTTAGTTATGATAAATATATCCTCACGAGCAACTTTACTCTCTTGGATTGCCTTGGCAACGGCTTCCTCAGAACCAGGATAACCTTGCGCTGTGTCTATCAGTCTAGAGTGAATAAAAAAAAAACACATTAAAGGGTGGACATAACTGGCAAAAAAGCCCCACTCAAGTCCAATTTGTATATATGTGTACAGAGGTGGTCATTGTACAGAGGTGGTCATTGTACAGGGGTTGTCATTGTACAGAGGTGGTCATTGTACAGAGGTGCATGGTCATTATACAGAGGTTGTCTTCATACCTGTAGCCCACTTCAAAGGCAGTCTTGACTAAATTCACTGTGTCTTTCAAACCAAAAGTACCAAGCCCCATAACTGGCACTGAAAGAAAACGGTGAAAGTTTTAAGTTTAAAACCAAACATGCACTGATATCTATCCCATATCAGTAATTATTCAGGATATTGTGATTGTAAAGCCCATGCATGGAGGCAACGTTTTCACTTATCCATATCGTCATCATTGTCGTCGTCATCGTCATCGTCATCATCATCCTCATATTAACTATTTGAACAGTTGGCAACGTTTAATCATTTGTATTATCTTAATTACAAAGACAAGCATGCTACTTACTGGTATAACCGCTGGCAAGTAGTACATCAGGCAGTTGTTCAGCTTTTCTTGGGATGCGTAGATACCCTGCAATGGGATCGCTCATGTTGATCTTTAGTATGGTGTTAAGATGAGGGTTTTCATTGTCACATTGGATACTTTCAGGCCGTTTCTTTACCAGTTCGTCAAACATAGCATTCACCTAAACATGAAATAACTATGATATAAAGTGCACTCTGATTGGCTACAGGACACGTTGTGCATGCTGTGAAATAACGCACACTCTTATTGGCTACAGCACACGTAATGCATGCTGTGAAATAACGCACACTCTTATTGGCTACAGCACACGTAATGCATGCTGTGAAATAACGCACACTCTTATTGGCTACAGCACACGTAATGCATGCTGTGAAATAACGCACACTCTTATTGGCTACAGCACACGTAGTGCATGCTATGAAATAACGCACACTCTTATTGGCTACAGCACACGTAGTGCATGCTATAAAATAACGCACACTCTTATTGGCTACAGCACACGTAGTGCATGCTATAAAATAACGCACACTCTTATTGGCTACAGCACACGTAGTGCATGCTATGAAATAACGCACACTCATATTGGCTACAGGACACGTAGTGCATGCTATGAAATAACGCACACTCTTATTGGCTACAGCACACGTAGTGCATGCTATGAAATAACGCACACTCTTATTGGCTACAGCACACGTAGTGCATGCTGTGAAATAACGCACACTCTTATTGGCTACAGCACACGTAGTGCATGCTATGAAATAACGTACACTCTTATTGGCTACAGCACACGTAGTGCATGCTGTGAAATAACGCACACTCTTATTGGCTACAGCACACGTAATGCATGCTGTGAAATAACGCACACTCTTATTGGCTACAGCACACGTAATGCATGCTGTGAAATAACGCACACTCTTATTGGCTACAGCACACGTAGTGCATGCTATGAAATAACGCACACTCTTATTGGCTACAGCACACGTAGTGCATGCTATAAAATAACGCACACTCTTATTGGCTACAGCACACGTAGTGCATGCTATAAAATAACGCACACTCTTATTGGCTACAGCACACGTAGTGCATGCTATAAAATAACGCACACTCTTATTGGCTACAGCACACGTAGTGCATGCTATGAAATAACGCACACTCTTATTGGCTACAGCACACGTAATGCATGCTGTGAAATAACGCACACTCTTATTGGCTACAGCACACGTAATGCATGCTGTGAAATAACGCACACTCTTATTGGCTACAGCACACGTAGTGCATGCTATAAAATAACGCACACTCTTATTGGCTACAGCACACGTAGTGCATGCTATAAAATAACGCACACTCTTATTGGCTACAGCACACGTAGTGCATGCTATGAAATAACGCACACTCTTATTGGCTACAGCACACGTAGTGCATGCTCTATGGGAGTGTGCACGCACACCGCTTATAATTTCTTTGTGGTGTGGAAATGATAAATGATCTTAAAAACGGCTATTGTATTTTATGAAAGAAATATCAAACTGCGCGCTTCTCTACGTATCAATCTAAGCTTTGGAAAAGCGATGAGGAACACTCCAGTTTTACTTGACAATGTGTTTTACAACAACAAACATGTCGTTTATACATGTCGTTTATAACTAGAGTATATCACAGTAAACTTAGCGTCCTCATACCAAACGTCAGGCATTTTCTACGAGAAAAACCAAGTCCTGATACTAAATGAGTTAGATTGTCTCCAACGTCCGGGAACATCTTAAAAAATAAGTTCATTTTCGAGTAGTAGCTGATCGTTAAATAAAAAACACGTCCATCAAATGAGTAGCTAACTTTAATGTCATAAATTAAACTTAGCATTCCTTTGGAAATTTGATTTGAAATTACTTTAAAATTATCTTATCCGTATTTTTTTTTCGGAACAGAGACGATGTTCGACATTTCAGTGCTAGCCAGAATTTTTTCATATTACTAAAACTATATCCATAACCTATGGAGTTAGATTAGTGACAAAATTCAATTGCTCAAAATGTGACAATCGAGAACCCAAAGTCATCAAAGCAAAACTCAAATCCATCAAGTCAATAGCCAAATTTGACAATCAAAACTGTAAACTAATCGAAAATAAACTTGATTTCATTGATTTAAAAGTCAAATCTAAAGGCCAGAAGTCGAACTTATCAGACCAGAATCTGATTTCATCAAATCAAATGTAAAGTATCGAAGTGATCAATTCGAAGTGTGCGAACCCATCGGAAGCAGGAACCCATCAAACAGAAACCCATCGGGATGGGCTTCCTGTGCTGGAAGTAATATATATATATCGGGCTTGGGCTTCCTGTGTTCTCGCCTCGTGGTTTCAAAAATGGCGGAACAACAAAGTTTAATTGAGCGTCAGTCGACTCCCAAGCTACAAGGTTGTTAAACCAAGTTATTACGATTCTGAGCAGCCCTCAGGCGACCTCTCAAAACTCTTCTCCCGCCTCTACCAGCACTACAACAACAACTGCAGCAGCAACTACTCCGTCTCACTCTGACTCTCGAGCTGTAGAAAACTTCAGGTAAGCTTAAGTGTTAAGCTTATATGTTGCTCAAATCAATAAAAATCAGCTTATTTGTATCGAATGTTATGAAAAATTGATTAACATTAAAAGGAAACTTTAGTGAGTTCGATTTTTTACTGGATTTTATCGACTTCTGACGCGCGATCAAGAGTTAAAAACAACTTTAACTTAATTCAATCCAGTTACTGAATGACTGGAAGGTACACGCTCATCATGGCTCATTTATGCAGAGCTCTGGACTTCGTACGATAGACAAGTGTTATATGATTTGTATTACAATAATTGCACAAACTATGAAAACGCTCGGATAAAACTGTTTTTGTCATATTTTCTTTTTTTATTTTCACATTTTGTTACTATTGGGATATTATATTCGCGAAGCCTTGCTCCCCTCTTTAGCACTTTGCGAGACACTTCCACTACATTTTGAGCTTAATAACCTCCTGAAACCAGTTTATTTCCACTTGATTTTGCGTGTTGGTGATAGGTATTTTAAGTTTTTAAAATGTTTTCAATAATGCGCGAGATGTTAGTATTTTTTATTTGACTAAGGATGGTGGAATTTTTCCATGCTATAAACAGTGTAAACGTTTAAGCTTATATGTTAAATGTTAAATGTTTGTATGTTAAATAAGTTTATGCACTCTTGGTCCCTACAATTGGGTAATGGTATTGAACATTAGTCACTCATTGTATTTGACATATTTATATTAGACTATAAGTAAGAGCATTCTTCTATTCTTGTTATACAGACAAAGTTTCCCAAGCTTGGCCGGTGTAAGGTATTCACCTTATAGTCGCCAAACCCCAAGACCCACTAGCCGTACAACAAGGGCAAGCAGATTTACACCACTTCAAACCTGGACCCATGATGTGGTAGTTCTTTCCAAAACAGATGCCAGTTTGACCCCCTCTAGGGATGAACTGGATGAGCTAAAATTGGGGGGACTTGGAAAGAAGAGAATAGTCTTCGATAAAAATGGAAGCCATGATCACTTTAGTTTATCAAAAAAAATGGAGAATGACTTTCCAAAACTAAAATCACAGAAAGGAGTCATCAGAAATGAAGGAGTAGCGTGGGCAATCTGATCAAAGATTGAACGCTTCCATTCTCCGATGTATAGTCCGTACATTGACAGAGAACATTCGGGCTATTTCGGTTAGTTTTAACCCAAGTTCAAGCAAAAAGCTGAGAGTTTCCCTTGAAATTTCAACTCTTGGTCTTCCAGGTCTATCCAGGTATGAAGGGTTATTTGTTCATTAAAAGTTTGTTCAATAGTAGAGTGTTGCTAATGCTCTTCTGAAAAGTGTTAGCAGTTGATCACAAGTGTTCTGTGGCAGTAGATGACCAGATTGTACCAAAGTGCTGCATACTTGGTCCAAACGAAAAACTATGTAATCATTGTCTACAGTGTTATTTATCTCTCGAAGTAACTCATTAGTCACTCGTCTTAAATACTCTTCTAAAATCCCTCCTATCGAAGAACTCGGAACAGCTCTTTCAAACACCATCGTCAGTAAACAAAGTGCTAACAAAACCTAATGGAGTTCGCGAAAGTACAACAGGAAGCCCAAGCCCTATATTACTTCCAGCACAGGAAGCCCATCCCGATGGGTTTCTGTTTGATGGGTTCCTGCTTCCGATGGGTTCGCACACTTCGAATTGATCACTTCGATATCCACTTCGATACTTTACATTTGATTTGATGAAATCAGATTCTGGTCTGATAAGTTCGACTTCTGGCCTTTAGATTTGACTTTTAAATCAATGAAATCAAGTTTATTTTCGATTACAGTTTTGATTGTCAAATTTGGACTATTGACTTGATGGATTTGAGTTTTGCTTTGATGACTTTGGGTTCTCGATTGATTACTTTACAGTTTTGATTGTCAAATTTGGCTATTGACTTGATGGATTTGAGTTTTACTTTGATGACTTTGGGTTCTCGATTGTCACATTTTGAGCAATTGAATTTTGTCACTAATCTAACTCCATAATAACCAATCCGATAAAAAATTCATGTATAATGAAGTTAACATGAGTTAAGGTAAAAGGTTACTGATTGATCGAGTTTAGAAAAATGTTGTTTTCATGCATAATAACTAGTTAATTAGATTAAAAATAAAGAAAATGATTGCAATAAAGAAAGAAACGAACAAACAAAAAGAAAAAAGAAAAGAAGAAAGAATAAATAAAATTGAAAAAAAATTGCCCCCTGTGAATTAATCTTGATTCGTAATTCAAAAAATTCATCCGAGACGAAGCGAAATGGAAAAAAAGGGAAATATAATAATCTATTAAAACATTTTACAGAGGGAAAAAAAAAAAAAAATGCCCCGGGCTGGACTTGAACACGCTACCAAAAGCAAATTAGTATGCTAATTTTATGCAAAACTTAAAAATCGGACCATGCATCCAGACAAATCGCTGAATCATCGCATGTTACGTATAGGAAGAAGATTTCGGCCCCTTCCGCGCTATCCGGTAGAACGCAGCTAGATTCGCGGTCAAAGAGGGAGGAAACAGTCGGATCCTAGGCCGTAAATGACTGCACCTTACCACTAGGCTAACTGGACTACTGAGGGATCTGTGAATGGACAGTCTTCTATTGTTGTGCAAATTACGTGACTCTATGGCGTAACGTGTAAAACTCTGGACTTTGGCGCCGATGGTCCTGGTTCGAACCCCGCTGTGGTAGAATTTCTTTTTTTCTTCTTCTTTCTTTTTTCTTTTTTCTTTTTTCAATTTTATTATTATTTTTTTTTACAGCGGTTTTCGATATTCTGCGAACTCTGATTTTCAAACGCCAACCGCTAATTTGCGTTAATTTTTGCTTCTGTCAATCAAAAGTAAAAATCACTGACTACGAAGAACTATTAATACCAAAATGATAGTCTAGTTAGTCTTATGATCTTACTTGGTCATTTCGTAGGATTTTAGGAACTTTTAGTATTAATTTCTTGATCGGTTTTGTTGAGGTGGGCGGAAGCTAGCGAATGACCAAATTCCAACGGACTGTTTTCGCAGAATATAAAAAACCGCAGTGGTGTCTTTTTCCGATTTTTGTTTGTTTGTTTGTTTGTTTGTTTATTTATTTATTTATTTATTTATTTATTTTTGTTTTTTTAAAAACAGGATACAAAATGATTAAAACATTAATTGCCAAAACTTAAAAAAATATTTGAAAAAATATAGCTCTTCGAGTTGGTAATGGCACTATGTTATCCTATTCCATTTGAAAATGAACAATGTTTTATACAATGTATTGGTTTTTCCAATATTGAAAAATATCTATATCTGCTCAATCTCGAACCCAGCGCCTGCGTTCCTCTTGGTCAGTACCGAGGAACGGGGTCGCGTCCGCTGACCAGACGCTGGCGAAACTCTGGGCTCGAGATTGATATCTGCTCGGCTTTTTTGCCTTGTTTCTGAGAGAACGCGCGCGATATATATGAGAGGGGTTTCAATCGAGCCTTCGAACAGCCGTAGGTCCCTGATCCCGTTAAGTGCTATCAGGCATATCGCTTGGTTTCTGATAGGCAAAATGTCAATCTAAAATTAACAGAAGCTCATAACAATTATGTATTATGAGTTTCTGCCGGAATCCAACCAGGACGTTATGCATTGGCCTAGAGAAACACCTTTTTATAGAAAATGTTTATCTTATTTTACCCCCTAGGGGTGGGTAACCCACAACGGTTTAAAATAATGAAATATTGACTGAAACGCGTCCGTGAGGTAGGACGAGCCCGCGATGTCTGTCATAGGTGCACCCTTCAATCACCCCTCACTCTAGAGGAAACTCGAGTAAACATTATAAATGATTTTTAAGAAAAATAGAATACCTTGACAACATCTTTCTCTTCATCTAACCCAGCTTCTTCGTATTCATTTTGGAAGTTAAAGACATCGAGCCAAAAGTTGACAGCAATGTTAGGCGAGTCCTTGGATCGTACTAAATGCCACCAATACTGAGGAACATATAGCATATCACCTGAAAACAAAAAAAATTACGGTAAAAAATTTGTATCCCGAGTAATCGAAAGTGAGTTCAGCGCTGAATCACCTGAAAACAAAAACATTACGTTAAAAATTTGTATCCCGAGTAACCGAAAGTGAGTTCAGCGCTGAACAACTGGGACCTGTTCAAAAGATGAATACGAATACGTATCTATGTTACGCGAGTACCTACGTACGTACTTTCGAATATACATTTTACACATAGTATTGCCTTATGAGTACACAATTACGTACATAGAGAAGTGCGTTATTTGTTTTCAAGTAGCGATGCTACGTGCGTTGGCACGTACTAACGTATGTACGTAACGACAATAGAGATTATTGTATTGTACTATGTCGTATTGCGTTACACTGGCTGATGAACGTACCTATGATCACAATGTACACAAGGTATTAGAGCAGCTTTCGTATGACTGTAAAAATGACAGCGCACTGTCACGGTACGGTTACGACAGGAATTTCGAATGTTTTTATAGACATCAAGCTCTGCCACGGTCACGCCACAGCGCGGTCCGTTTCACGATGATTCATACAAATCTGCTGTAGGGGCGGGTCCAAGATTATCTTCAGGGATGAGGGGTTGCATCGTCTTCAGGAGAGGGTGCACCATCATATAAATTGGAAACTGCCGAGAGGATATTTTGGAAAAAATGGAGGAAAAATGACTCAAAGACGTCTCAGGAGGGACTGTGCGCACCTCATGCACCCCTTCCCTAAATCCGCCCCTTCGCTCTATTACGTACAGATCAGCTTTCGTATGAGTGTGAAACGGACCACGCAATGCCGTGACCGTGTCAGTCAGTATTAATGTGTTGTCTATAAAAGTATTCCAGTTTCACGCCGTGGTCAATCCGTGCCGTTCTCACAGTCATACGTAAACTGCTCTATAAAGACGAGCGTCATTTTACGTTTATATTAATACGTTATGCAGTGCAGTTGCGTGTGTTGTTACGTACCTGGATACAACGTAACTTGATAATAAGGCACCTTAGCTAGTTTAGGAAACTTCTCAAAGTCAATTGCGTCGCCGTTGAACGATAAAATTCCCGCAAACAAGAAATGTTCATCGGCATAAAGATCTTCTGAGTAGGCAGGATCTATCAGTATGAAGGTCTTTGTACCCGATAATACAGTTATGATATTTTCAAATCCATCTTGATGGATTGGTGAGGTAGTGTTCCCGCTGCTCATCAACAATGTCATGCTATTCATCTTAGAACTCAGCTCCTGACAGCCAAGAAACTGAGGCAGAATTACATCATGGAGCATGGTACTTGGAGGAAAAGTTGAATCTAGGTAAACGTTTTCACTCTCGAAAACATCTAAAAAATTATCGAGTCTTAGGGGCTTTCTGATTGGTTGTTCGTTTTGGAATTTTTTCCGATATTCTACAGTAAATGGAGTAGTGCCATAGTGTTCTCTTAAATATGATTGGTTGGTCCATCGAGTAAGTGCTGGCCAGTGATTGGCTGCACCTTTTACAAGGACAGGTGTCCTGTGTCGGACAAAGCGGCGATAAAAGTCTGCACTGCTTGGGGAGTATTTGAGAGTTTTTATGTTTCCTTGTGGTTGGCGATGGTCTCCAAAGGCCTTTACATGACCTGGTTGGGAAATAAATAAATAAATAAATAAATAAATAAATAAATAAATAAATAAATAAATAAATAAATAAATAAATAAATAAATAAATAAATAAATAAATAAATAAATAAATAAATAAATAAATAAATAAATAAATAAATAAATAAACGAACGAACAAATAAATGAAAAATCTGAATGAATGAATGAATGAATGAATGAATATCAATGGTAATGGTGGAAGCTTCCATTGTTTAATCTATAATACGCATCATTATTTTTAATTTAATTTATTTTTATATTTATTCATTTTTATTTAAATTGTTGTATATATATTCATATAACACATCTTGCTTATAGGGGCTGTCCACCCAGGATAGATATCTCCAATACAAGCATATTGGGGGCGTTCCTTGTTTTGCTGTGGGTGGATAGCCCCTGTAAGGTAGGATGTCTTATTATCTTGATTGGATGCTTGATATTTTATTATTTTATTATTATAATTTGTAATTTATTATTATTATTATTTTATGTCTCGCAGTGATGGCTCCCCCTTGCGAGACTAATAAAATGTAGATGTAGATGTAGATGCTAATTAAGTACAGTCATTCTCCCTCTCTGAATCAACCATCCAATATCCACATAACAGTGTATTTATTTTTTTATTACTGCAGAGTATTTCATCTATTCAATAAATGCTGAAAAAGCAGTCCATATTTTCCCATTCATTCATCCACTCATTCTTACAGTTGTCCATCCATCCATTTCATTTCATTTCATTGTATTCCATTAAAGACTGACATGTAAAAATAGTACATCAGGATCTCAGTCTCCTAGGTGATGGATTGACATTTTGGTAATGTGGATTAAACAATAACTTTAGTATTTGGGTGACTTATAATAAAGTCAGACAACTCAAAATGTGTGTTTTTGATAAGATTGAACAGTTTAACATTGCATTTGTTAAAAATGTGTTTGGTAGAATACTTCAGTGTAAACTCCATCACCTTAGCAACACAAATGCCCCATGAGGGTAAACCTAAACTACATCTCAAAAAGCTTAAATAAATAGTAATTTCTTGATCCACTTGAAATATATTTACATTCATATTTTGATTCATTAATTTTTTTTTTTGAAAATGGCATTCAATTTTGTGAAGGTCTGGGAATTCAGTTTGAACATTAAATTTAGAGTCTATTTACTTTGTATACTGGAGCTTAAGTGGAATTAAAGATATATTTCTTTGTTAGCTTGTTCTATTGCATCTTCTCACTTAAATTATAAGTCTTAATGTTAATGTTTGTCTATTAAATATTTGCACCAACTATACTTTTATAGTCTTAAGTTGTCAACATATTATATGTCTGTATACGAAGCTAGGATATATGAAGAATCAAAGGCTTATGAATGAACCACTCTTGGGCCCTTCTTTACATCACTATAAGAGTAACATATTTCACATATCTAATAGCCATTTCTTCTTTATCATTAACAGTCGCTTATTGTTCTTTAATTTATATTGTTACTTCTTGTAATCTTCTAGCCTGCTTTGACTAGTCCTTACTACTTACAGGCCAGTGCATAATCTTAAACACGTGTAATATATTTCTTATGATAATTAAAAATCTTTGATTATAAAATTCAGCGATAAAATTGTTTTGTACATAGTTAAGAAATAAATAAAAAAATTAAAATCTTGTATCTTAAAATCTTATGTACCGGTAAAAGCTAGTTGAGAATCGATGCTGCACTTTCAAAGCAGATAACCACAGTGCCTGGTCATGGGCTTTTGAAATATAAAATAGCATTTTGAAGCAACTTCTAGTACTATGCTAATGAGTGGCTGTCTATTTTTATCTATTTCAATCTATAAGTATAAGTAATAATTATCATTTATTCATTTCACCAATACAAAAGAAAATTGGAAACTTGTCATAAGTGTTTGTAATCTGTTTTTGGAGAACTGGCTCGAAAACTGACGTTACTCCAGTTCTCCGACACTAGTTATTATTTTGTAAACTTAATTTCTTTACTTGTATATGTACTAATTATATATGTATATCTATAAAATGAAAATGTATTTAAAATACTCAAAGTGTGAATAAACGATCTATCTATCTAAGTAGTAGCCATCTTAACTGGTATCACATATGCTGGATTGTTTTACTTTAGCTTTTTATATGCTGCCTTATCATTTTTCACTTTGGAGTTCAAAAAAAGTCACTTCTTTGTGAAGATGTTCACCTGCTACAGCAGCTAAAATGTTGTACATATTGAGTTAGTTGACATTTCCTTTTCTTATTTGCTTTTATTCTATATATTTATGTAAAATGTAAAATGGTATCTGGAGTTTTAAATATATATAAAATGGTTTTAAGTTTTTAATACCTTCCATTCATTTTCTCATTTTTCCAATTTTTTCCTTTCAGATCAATTTATATTTATTTCATTTTTATCCTTTTTATTCTATCATTTATCTACCTTTATTTCAATATTTTCTTTGAAATGTTGCAATAATTTCCAAGAATAAGAAAGAAAGAGTTTTTTCTTTTCAGTAGTTTTTCTCTAGCAGTTCTGGGGATTTTTCCTTTGGAAAATTAACCGAGATTATCAATGATCACTCAAAACCAGTCATGAGTAAAACGGCAATTTATAAACAAAATCAGCAAGTATTCTATCGAAATCATTTACAAGCACTGATATGTATTGACAAAAACAATAGCAAGTTGCTTTGTTATCGACTGAGAACTGATGGTTCAACTTGTGGCTATCCTTGAAAGATGACCACAACGCTAACAAGCTTTTGACAATAGCCACAAATGTCAAGGGACCAGAAAGCGAGAGCAGGAAATATGGGTTGATTACAGTTGTTAGGTTTAAGCTAGAGTACATGCAATTTGTAACATATCATTGTCAGAAAGAGCGGAAAATTGAAATTTTCTGACTTCTTACCTTTGTTGTTCAAAGGATCACATTTCTCCTTCTCACAGTATTGCCCCAAAGCAACCTCGAAGGATAAAAAGACAAGCAAAACAGTAAAAACTACAATCCAAGATGACATTCTGCTTAGTATGTGCTCTCCGCAATCGACCGGCTTCTAGATCTAACCGACTGCTTCGCGTCCAAAAACGTACTCAATTGATTTCTGCAACGTAGAACTCCACTATAGGTCATGAATAGCCAGCTGGATCAGAAAAATCGACCTACTCTTTGTATTTCCATAAATTAATCCCAGTCGTCAAAGCAGAAGTAATTGAGTTGGACCGGAAGAGATGTATTGAGAAGACAGCTTTCAATCGGAGCGATTTTTCTCTCGTGCACTTGAAAGCTTTCTTTTTCTTTTTCTTCCTTTCTTCTTTCCTTCCTTCCTTCCTTCCTTCTTTCCTTCCTTCCCTTCCTTTCATTCTTTCTTCCTTTCTTCCTTTCTTCCTTCCTTTTTTCTTTCTTTCTGTCTTTCTTTCTTTCTTCCTTTTTCTTCCTTCCTTCTTTCCTTCATTCCTTTCTTTCTTTCTGTCTGTCTGTCTTTTTTTTTGCTTGTTTGCTTGCTTGTTTGCTTGCTTTCACTCTTCCTTTCTTTCTTCCTTTCTTTCTTCTATTTTTTTTTCTTTTCTGGCTGATCTATCTTAATTTAATATTTATTAGGTCTTAAAAAGACGGGAAATTTCCGCTGGTAGGAGACATTTTAAAATTAAAATTTGAATTTGAAAATACTAACTCGAAACCCACAGACGATGAAATAAACAAATAGTAAATACGTAAATCAACTATGAAATATAAAACCTCCAATTCATTAATATTTACACTTGCATTCAAGTCAATGACAGTAAAAGCAAACAAAGGCAATTGTCAAATTCAACCAATCACAGTAAAGCCTCATCAGCAGGCTATATTTTCCTGTTCGAGACGATGGCGCTGTGGGTGACTGCGGAATTCTCTCTTTTGCTGTTAATTTTTATAGGATTTTCTATCAGCCAAGATGTTGAAGATCAAAAATACTGGTCTGAACAATTATCAACGGAGTTTGGAGCTGCAAAAACCACTTTATCGGTTAGTATGTTTGATAGTTCAGGTTAACTTTACAAAGCGAGCAGCAAGTCGATCGATCGCGATGAGCTCAGTATGAAACGTGTGCTATAGCTCTTTCAAAACAAAAGCTTAGAAACTAAAGACGAAAATCATATAATAGATTGAGAGCCCAACTTACAATGTTTTGTGATACCGATTTTTAAACTTTATTGATAATTTATTGAAATATTTGATCTCTTTTCTCCTTCCCTTACACTTGTTCTTCATAAAAAGTTATGATTCACTCCAATTCATATTGTTGCATATTCTTATCTTGTGTTTCATTATTTTGGTACGAAAAATATTGCTTGTTTAATAATTCTAATGTTCAATAATCAAAACATAACAATCTTTTGATTTTGATATTGAACTTTTAAATCAAGCAGACTATCAAATGCAAATCTATTTATAGAATATACAAACACTAATTAAATAGTACTAAATAGTGATAAGTTATTCTATTGTTTTCTATTGTTTAATAAGTGATATTTATTACTAAATCGTGCAAAGTATTGCACACTTTTAGTGTTTGTACTCTAGTCTGGCTTTCAAAATTTGCTTTAAGATATAGATTTTTTTATCCTAAGGTTCCGGTCTGTGATGCATGATGACATATCGGACATGTTATTGTACATTGTAATATCAGTTAGGGACCAACAATAAATAGTTCAGTTATAAACTTAACTGTTGCATTTATGCTCACATTCATCCATGGATTAATTGTTTTTGTATTACAAATACAAATCAGCTGATTTAGCTCTAAGCTAGTGCTCAAAAGACATCCTCAAAATAGGTTGTTGTTGATCCTAATTTTATGCTTGAATAAACAAATAAGCCTTGATACCAGATGAAGCTTAATAGGACATTTCCCCTTGGGTGTCATTTGACAACTACCAGAATGCTTTATGAATTTTCTTCCTCATTCACATTTTTATTCCCTCTTGAGAATGGAAGAACAATTGGCACTAATTACTCTACAAAAGAATTAAGTGGTCAGTACGTGTTAAGTAGTAGAAAGTGTCTTTGTGAGAGAAGTGTCCGTCCAAATACAATTGTAAGTTCATTATTTGTTTTGGAGATAAATTTTCATAAAATATAGAAGTACGGTGATTAACAATTCATATTGACTATTAGATAGAATGTAGGAGAAACCATCAGGACAGAGACAGCTGAGAACCTCGATCAACCCTCTCTACTTTTATCCATCCATCCATTTCATTCTTTCCTTCATCTATTCATTCTCAGGGGTCCATAACTAGCCCTATACAGTCACTTTTATGGGGAGGGAACTGGAGACCAGAACATAAAAATGTGTCTACATGGGATATGGGTTTATGAGGCTTAATTATTCACAAAGAACTTAAGTGTAGGAGCATAGGAGAATTCAGCATCTGATCAAAGATGAGTTTTACATTAAGTATTTATTATACACCCTTCTAATAAGTGCCACAATGTGTTATTTTCCGTGCTTGACATCAAATATATTTTTTTGAAACTTGTACAATGTGAATGCAATTGAAAATAATAAATTTGATGTCAAGTGCGGAAAACAAGCATTGTGGGATTTATTAGAAGGATGTATATGTTCATTCAAAATGTTTCTCCATCTCTGACTGCCTTAAGTTCTAACCAGCTAACACCAACCATATTTGGAAGATTCACATCAATGCATCCAATTGTGTACGTGTAGTTCCAGAGAATATCAATTTCCCCACCACATAGGGAATTGGAAATTCTGGAGAGGGGGGGGGGGGGGGGGGGCAACATGACACTCTCCTCAGTCTACATAATTCTTGACATCATACTCAACCTTATCCAATTACTCATTATCTAAAATTAAATAAAGTATAATTGTTATCATATTAAATGTATCAATTAATAATAAAGATTGTATTTTGTTTTCTATGACAAATATAGGATACATTATTGGATGTTGACACCAGCAAGAAAGTAAGAAATACATACCAGAGTAACTCCAACCAAAAAGCATTTGTTCTTGATGATCTTGTTAACGACACAATGGCCATGATGATTCGTAGTTATTTAAATGTTGAACTTGGTGGATGGAAATTCTCTCTACATGAACCCTATGAAGGGGGTGAAGAAGTACCGAGTGATAATATTCCTTGGATAAATGAATTAGATTGTATTAAATTTGGAAACTCTTTTGCTGGACGAACATTACAAAAGGCTGTCATGGATGTTTCTGGGTCAAAAAGTACTTATTATCCATACCGTGTAAGAGGAAAGATCTTGCGTCGAGGGGATGTGACAAAACTACATCAGGATGCTCAAGAGACTGAAGATGAATACTCGTTAATGATATTTCTGAATCAGAAGTGGCAGAATAATGATTATGGGGAACTGTATTTGTAAGTAAATGCAGGAATAGAAGTGTCTATTTTGCTATCGTTTCATTCATTGATTCATTTATTTAATCATTTAGTCATTCGTTCATTCATTTACTTGCTTATTTGTTTGTCCATCCATCCATTTATTTATTCATTCATTTTTCATTCTTTCATTTACCCATCCATTCTTTCCTTCGTTCATTCTTTCTCTCCCATTTTTCTTATTCTTTGTCAGTCAGTCAGTCAGTCAGTCAGTCAGTCAGTCGGTCGGTTGGTCGGTCGGTTGGTCGGTCGGTCGGTCGGTCAGTCAGTCAGTCAGTCAGTCAGTGTTTTCGTTTTATGTTTTGCACCAAACTTCTTTCATTTGTTTTCTCAGATATGACAAAGACAGGGAAATCTTTGGTGGTGCCGTGCCTAAATATGGACGTATTATAATTTGGCAGAGTTCCATCCCATACCTTCCAAGGCCCCCTAGCATGGCATTCAAGAAAGGTTTATTCCTGCTACATATACAATTTACCAAAAACAAGGACAAAGTGTTCCAAAGTGTACACCAGTATGAACTAGGAAGGGCAGAACGTATCACTGTTGTCACTGGTGACTTTGTTGGTGTCAATAAACCCCCTCCAGCATCCATAGACCTCGAGAGTAAACAAGTTGCAAGTTATGAAACAAAAAATGGAAAGAAAATTTTTGTTTTTGATGATTTGTTTGACAAGAAGGATTTGGACCAGCTTCGTGTCGTTATATTAAGATATGGTTTGTATTATTATGATGATAGTGAAGTAGATGACAGTGATAACGTACAATGGATTGCAGGCTTTGCTATTGATAGTTATATCAAGAGTCGATTATGGAATATAACGCATAAGGTAATGAGCAATTTGGTAATAATTGGTATATATATTATGCGCGCTCTGATTGGTCGAAAACCGTGTTGTATTGCAGTACACACGCCACGCCACACACGTAGATGACGTCATTGAATCTTATACGCGCTCTGATTGATTCAAATGTTTCGATGAATATCAGAATTTTAAGCCAAGAAAAATTAGAGAAGAGAAATAGAATCATCAAAAAAAAAAAGAAATAAGAAAAGAAGGAAAAAAAAAGGGAAAAAGAAAGAAGAAGAAGGAGAAGAAGAAGAAAAAAAAAGAAGAAAAGTTGTTGGAGCAGGCAGGACTCGAACCCGTTAGCCAAAGAAATTGGTATGCTAATTTTATGCAAAACGTAAAAAATCGGACCATGCATCCAGACAAATCGCTGAATCATCGCATGTTACGTATAGGAAGGAGATTTCGGCCCCTTCCGCGCTATCCAGTAGAACGCAGCTAGATTCGCGGTCAAAGAGGGAAGAAACAGTCGGATCCTAGGCCGTAAATGACTGCACCTTACCACTAGGCTAGACTACTGAGGGATTTGAAGGACAAAATAACCTAGTGTATCGTGTGAATTGGTTATAATTATCTATTGTTGTGCAAATTATGCGATGCCGCGGCGTAGTAAGAAAACCCTTGAACACTGTTCAAAGCAAATGAGCAGATGTAAGAGCCGGGTTCGAAACCGGCTAGGGCCTTTTTTCTTTTCTTTTCTTTTCTTTTCTTTCTTTCTTTCTTTTTTCTTTTTTCCTTCCGTTAATTTTAAGAGAGAGAGAGAGAGAGAGAGAGAGAGAGAGAGAGAGAGAGAGAGAGAGAGAGAGAGAGAGAGAGAGAGAAGAGAAAAAGAAAAGATTGTGAAAATACTTCACTTTTTAAAACTAAGGCCAAGTTCAGACGTCGAACTTTTGCCGCGTCGAATCTAATAGTTGCATTTTGTAGATGAGAAGTGCGGCGTCTGAACCTATTGTATTTGACAGATTTGATTAAGTGTTAAATTGGAAAATTCAGTTTGAATCAAATTTGTCAAATTCATTTGGTTCAGAAGCCGCACTTCTCATCCACAAAAGTGCAACAATTAGATTCGACGCGGCAAAAGTTCGACGTCTGAACTTGGCCTAAGAAAACGTTAAAATCGGGGTTTTGATAAAACCATAATTCACCAGCATTCACCAAAGGTTCATTTAGAGAGAAATGCATGTGACTGTAGTTTCTTAGGGGAAAGTACTAGTAGCCTAAGCTAAGCAACTATTCTCTGTGGGAAGGGATCAGGGGGTTGTTCGTTCGAGCCTTCGAACCGCCCCAAGCGACGAAAACTGCTCTCTGCTGATGACTTTAAACGCAATATTGATACAATTTTAAAGTTGCAGTCTAGTATAAAATCGCATTAAAGTCACACGCCTGGGAAACTTATCCCAAGAAAATCTTATATATAGCAACTTAAATTTAGTGAGTTTGACCTTATTGAATTATTTAATGACGCAAAGTAGACTGATTATGTATTAATTTATGCAGGTGGCAAGTCACGTGTCAAGAACAGACAAATGGTTTCCCTATGACGTATCTTGTAACCTTATAAGGAATGCCGATCACACCCGCATTCATAACGACTGTAGTGAGGATGAGGACGAATGGACTTTTCTTATATACTTGAACTCGGACATGACCCGAAATGATTACGGAGAGACAGTTTATTACGAACAAGATACGACGAATCCTGAAATCGCTGCCGAAGTGAGACCGAAGTATGGCCGAGCTGTAATCTTTCAAGGTGATAAGCTCAATAATAAGTGAAAAAAGAAGGAATATTGATAGAATGTTATTCATAACTTTACGGACACCTCTATAACGAGGACACTCCATATTCACCCCTGCAGTAGTTGCGCGCAACATGAAATACGAGCAACAAAATCGTGCAACATTTCGAGCAGCATTGTTGCGTTGCAAGTTGCAGAGTAAATGTTGCTTGTATTACCATCCCAAGCGCGTATTACCGCACAGAAAAAGTAAAATAGTGTGTCCAGGGGCTTCAGTTACTGAAAGAAAGGTCAGTTCGATTAATTAATTAATTTCTGATGCTCATTTCAAGATATCTCAACCTGTCAGAACCACAAGACGTACTGCTTCATCTAAGAGTATATTGTTGGACTTACCAAAATCAAAGACTGTCACATTTCAAAACAGTTTCTACCCGAGAGCCTCCCGAACCTTCAACACGCTTCCTGAATCCCTAAGGCCCGTGGGGGGGGGGGGGGGGGGGAGGGGACTCCCATCGAAAATGGGCGGGGATGATCGTCGGAAATTTTCAAAAATACCCCTAAAAGATACCGGAGTCATACGAAGGTGGGCGTGGCAGCATAAGATTTTTACCCCTAAAAGATACCAATTTAAAAGCTGTGATTGCTGTTATTATTATGTAATATGTTAATCTCTTAAAAAGATACCCTAAAAGATACCAGATTAACGGTAGGTGGGACAAAAACCTTCGTAACACCCTAAAAGATACCAGAACCATGATTTTTACCCCTAAAAGATACGACGATCATCCCCGCCCTTCGATATATGGGAGTCCCCCCCCCCCCCCCCGGGCCCTAAGGGACATCACCAAATCTATTGACAGTTTTAAATCTGAACTACGCAAATACTACTTAGACTTAACTCTGAAAGTTTATGATCCTACCAAGGGCACTAGAACCATGAAATTGAGCTTATTATTAAGCTGAGATCATTGATAATAAACAAAGTTTTCCTTAACTCAAATGTCGCTTGTTACGGTAGTAATTGTAGCAATATTTTGCTGCATATAAGCCTTCAATTGCCTTCTTTACCGCTCAACGATCCAAGGAACAGTTGTATATATACTACGATTGTTTACCGCTGTACCGCCTGTACCAGCCAACGCCGTTGCGACAGTTGTTATTGATTAACTGATAAATTGAACTAAGTCGCCTCTTTACACCAAAAGGGTTAGGGGTAGGAAACAACTAGCGGCTCCTTTGACCATTCGTCTGCCTGGATAATTGGATTAAGTTGGCAGTACCTAGGGCAATTTGTTCACTCAACGATGACGGATTAACCTACGTCGGTTGAGTAATCGTACGCCGAAGTTGGCTTGGCAAAACGTCGGGATTTGAAAAACGATCCCGTCGCGATGACAGGTCGTGCTCTGTTTTGAAACGGGTTATTAGTTGTCCTGCTGTAACGGGCTCCATAAATAATACTGACAGCTATTACTACGACTATTTGATATACCAGGGAGAGGAGAAAATCTTCAAAACCACCACCAATAATACTCTTTCTCTGGAGACCAACCTTGGAGGAGCAAATTTGGGGTACCTCGGTATTCGTAGTTGACAGTAAGCTTAATAGATTACTTGCTGTTTGTGGTTCTAATAGTACTGGCATATTAAACGGGATATTAAATTAAAATACCTACAGTAGAGTTTTGTACAGTTTCTTGTACGTTGATCGGATTTTGACGGAATAGAGCAATGAATGACAGAGATGGTTACAGCAGGACAACTAATAACCCGTTTCAAAACAGAGCACGACCTGTCATCGCGACGGGATCGTTTTTCAAATCCCGACGTTTTGCCAAGCCAACTTCGGCGTACGATTACTCAACCGACGTAGGTTAATCCGTCATCGTTGAGTGAACAAATTGCCCTAGGTACTGCCAACTTAATCCAATTATCCAGGCAGACGAATGGTCAAAGGAGCCGCTAGTTGTTTCCTACCCCTAACCCTTTTGGTGTAAAGAGGCGACTTAGTTCAATTTATCAGTTAATCAATAACAACTGTCGCAACGGCGTTGGCTGGTACAGGCGGTACAGCGGTAAACAATCGTAGTATATATACAACTGTTCCTTGGATCGTTGAGCGGTAAAGAAGGCAATTGAAGGCTTATATGCAGCAAAATATTGCTACAATTACTACCGTAACAAGCGACATTTGAGTTAAGGAAAACTTTGTTTATTATCAATGATCTCAGCTTAATAATAAGCTCAATTTCATGGTTCTAGTGCCCTTGATCCTACAGTGCCTCAATCATATAAAAGCATCTGTGTTAAATGTCATGTAAGCAGGCCATTGAAAAAGTTATTGTTAAAGCTCTGTTGTTAAGTGTCTGTTGTTAAGTGTCTTTACGTCCTAGTTAATTTGTTCACTTGTATACGTATTTTTTGTACCAGGGAGTCTCGTTTTTGGAACCTTTGTTCTGTGAGCTGCTCCCGCCCTAGGGCGAAGTTTATAAATAAATAAATAAATAATCTTGCCACTATTTGTAGGTATCATTCCACACTCTGCTCGTCCACCTAGCACTAACTACTCATTCGCTCGACTTACATTCGTGGCTAAGCTATCAGTCAACGAGTTTGTTGGCCGAACAAAAGCTTTTAACGAAGAAATGAGACATTTTGGTAGTGTCAGGTACCAACAGTTTTACGTAGACAACAGAAAGAATGGCGTGGATATTCTACAGTCCATGAAACCAAAGACAACAAGCAAGTATGGCTCAGGTATTGTAATGATTCAAATTCTTATTTGATCACCTACACTGATCCATGTTCGGGGGGAGGGAAGGGGGAAGGGAGAGAATAGACGCTCTGGGCTCCAGAAAATGCCTGCAATCATACCTAAATTACTTATGACGATAACATTTTCGGCTCAGTAGTTGACATTTCTTTGGGTATCTAACCTTTTTTTACTTCTTTGGCAGTCCCTGCACCCCCATAACACATGTTTTAGGGTAACCAGTAGGGTGGGTTAAGCGGGTAAAAAGTCACTTGTAGCATCACTGACTATTAATTGCACTTGGATTAAAAAAGCAACAATTTTAGCTATTGATGGTAGTTTGAAAAGCAATTTTGCGCCACAAATAGTAACCATTTGACTGATAGAAACGAGTAGAATTTATTTCCATTGTTGTCGTGTGTGTGTGTGTGTTTGACTATTACTCAATGTCCTATTAAATTGGACACCTTGTTGGGTAAGATAGACACCTTGCCAAAGGCCTCTGCATACCTGGTAGTTGCCACTTCCTTATATAGCTCTCCTAGTATGGGATAGTAATAATAATAATAATAATAGACTTTATTTCAACAGTTTAACCCATTCAGCAACTGGGCTGATATCCATAGGGGCCCTGCAGAGCGAGCCTTAAAAACCATTCTATTTGGAAATACTTTTGTATATCGTGATCTCTTCCAATTATCCAGAAAAGTCTTCACATTCCTGATAGTACTCTTTGTTTTACAGATAAAACTGCTGCAGATGATCAAAACGGCGAGGGAATCGGCGACTCAGATAACGAAGAGCCGGACGACGAACAAGAACAACCACAGGAACCCCAAAAGAATGCGCCACCACAGGAGCCTCAAGCTATGGATGACGAAGAAGAAGCACCAGATATAGATGATGAACAAATTCAAGAAATGGAAGAAAAACTGGAAGCAATTAGAAATGATCCTAAACCATCTTTAGAAAAGTTGCGCGCTTTGCACAGGGAACTCTCTGCATCACATGCTCTCGGTAGAGATTTGTTACGTAAGGATATGGAGACGATTCTATAAAGTCTTAAGATAAGTTGAACGACGCATGACAATTGCCGACTGACGTCACATGGTCACGAGCCTAAGGCCCTGTTCAAACGAGAACGCAAGTCGATGCAAGTTTTGACTTGTGCGAGCTTGCATCTTCGTTTGAACACCAACTTGCATCGACTTGCGTCTACTTGCATCGACTTGAGAGCACTTTGAACGTGCTCCAATTTTTTCTCAAGTCGATGCAAGTTTTTCCTCGTTTGAACAGTCACCACGCTAAACTTCATAAGTTGTTTTTCATATTTTTTCCGTCCGAACTTCTGCACATTTCCTCTCCTACAAATAATTCAAACAAAAACAAAACTGATTTTCTCGCTGTCCTTCAGCTAACTGATTTTTCTTGAACGTTTTTGAAAATTTTTCGACTTGCGTGGAGAGGTGTTTAAACGAGGACGCAAGTTGCAAGTCAAAACTTGCATCAACTTGCGTTCTCGTTTGAACGGGGCCTAATTCCTAGTTATTGCACAGGGAACCCAAGCTCGATATTAGAGAATTTGCTTATTTACTGAGTATGTAGCTGTAAATCATTCCATCGTATTTCAAGATTCTTCGGTATTATGGCATTTTTAGTGATTTACAGCTAATTGGTTTCATTATTGCTGTATCTCTTATTCTCTAATTTCGAGTTTGGGCTCCCTGTGGTTATCAAGGGAAAAAAGTAAATTAAAAAGTTGTTAGCCGTGTTGTAGTTAGTTAAAACTCAAATTCTACAATTGTTAATTGTATTTAATTCATGACAAGTTGTAATCGAAACTATTTATTTGATGCCCTCAGTTTTCTTTAAGCCCTTTATGGTTATAACGAATACAAAAATTTTGTTGTTAAAATATTACTGTCAACGGTTTACATAAAGATACTTAAAATTCTAAGTTATGTCAAGAGGTGTATTTTATTGGTGGATTTCAGTTAGTCTCGTCCCCAGGCCCGGGGGTGGTACTCCCAGGCTTTTTGTACGGAGATGCTCTGCCCACACTCTCTGCGAGCCCTTAATAGTCTTAATATACCAAAGGTACTCATTTGATATACGCCTGTACATAAGTGTTTGGCTTGAATGGAGAGTATCCCCCCCCGGTCCCCATGCTACTCCCTTCGCTATTCAGCATGACGTCACGAGTAGCCTACATGTGTCATTTCTGAATTAAGCGTCCGCCATGTTGGATGTGCGGTGCATGACGGGAGAGTTGATTTCAGTGACGTCATCGAACAATTTCACTGAAATTCAACGGTCTGAAAGAGCAAAACTAAGTAGCTCTGTAAACTTGAGTGAGTTTTTGTTGTCATATCATCACGTGATTACGTCACGTGAAAACTGAGAATACTCAAGAAAAAATGGTTTGATCTAGGTGGTAATGCTCCAAATATTTCATTAGCTAAACTGTTTGATATTTAAACAATTATGTAACATTTGAAAAAAAAACCCGGAGTTTCTGAACTTTAATTGATTACGCGATTAATTATATCCATTTTGAAATCACTGGTGATTTCTGCAATCTGATTGGTTAAAAAGTGTGCGATTAATTCCTAAATTGCATCCTTTTGCTTCATTAATTGCATCTTTTTTTCCAACCAATCACAAAACAGTATCTTAAAAACTGATTCCAATAAAAAGACTTTTCTTGAATATATATTCTCAATGACTTTGTTATTCCTGATAAAGTTGAGATTTCAAAATGGATATAATTAAGTGGTAATCAAACCTCGTGTCGTGCAATTTTGGGCCAGAAATCATACTCGTGATTATCAAACTGCACTCCCGCTACGCGGTCGTGCAGTTTTGTAATCACTCGTATGATTTCGGCCCAAATTGCACTCCACTCAGTTTAATTACCATTATAAATTTCGATATAAATTCTCTCCGGAGAGGTGATAGTGTTTTCACTGCAAAACACAATTGTAATATTTGAACATGTTAGGACCTACAAAAGCTCAATTTATTGCAAAGAATATTTATCACGTAAAATTTGTGTTTCGTATTAAGGTCAAGATGACCGCGTTTGGATACTTTATTAGTCATCCACTGCCGGTACGTAACGAGGTCAAGTTCGCTGCTTTTTGGCCAACTTTAGAGTATTGTTCAACCGTTTGAATTGGGACCTACAACGTTAATTGAAATACATAATACTTGAACCAAGCATTCTCATACAGTGTTTAAAGTAATCAAACGATAAGTTAAACATGAGTTCAAATAGATTTTTATTATTTACACTTCATATTTCAATCGTAGATCTGTAAACTGAAAGCTTATGATATCAAGAGTTCTGAACACTTGATAAACTATGGATATGTTTTGAGCGAGCATCTCTTGTGACATTCTAAGGGCCTGATTATATAAACCGGGCTGGCCCGGATAACCGGACCGACTACTTTTGTTTTGTGCCCCCAAGGGAAAAGAAAGCAAAAGAAGTCAGCCCCCTTAACCAGGCCAGCCCGGTTAATATAATCAGGTCCTAAGTATATTATAGGTAACACCCCAACTCCAACAGGGGTATTCCAGTGCTGTTTTGAAATCAAATATTTTACGGATATTTTCCCCTATTTTTGATCATCCTACACCAAATATTACAATTACAGTTATAATAATCAGAGAATATGATACAATTTTTTAAGTTGAAGCAATAAAGTCGTGACGTTCTTTACCAGAATGGACACCTAAATGTAAGACAAAAAACACTAGTTAAGGTACGTTGAACACTAGTTAAGGTACGTTGAACACTAGTTAAGGTACGTTGAACACTAGTTAAGGTACGTTGAACACTAGTTAAGGTACGTTGAACACTAGTTAAGGTACGTTGAACACTAGTTAAGGTACGTTGAACACTAGTTAAGGTATGTTGAACACTAGTTAAGGTACGTTGAACACTAGTTAAGGTACGTTGAACACTAGTTAAGGTACGTTGAACACTAGTTAAGGTATGTTTAACACTAGTTAAGGTACGTTGAACACTAGTTAAGGTACGTTGAACACTAGTTAAGGTATGTTGAACACTAGTTAAGGTACGTTGAACACTAGTTAAGGTACGTTGAACACTAGTTAAGGTACGTTGAACACTAGTTAAGGTACGTTGAACACTAGTTAAGCTACGTTGAACACTAGTTAAGGTACGTTGAACACTAGTTAAGGTACGTTGAACACTAGTTAAGCTACGTTTAAAGCTGACTGGCTTCTGAACAGGAACAGAGTTTATTGACGTTTACATGTGACGTTTTACCAAGGACGTCCTCGCCTTGTCATTCCGGGATAAAATGAATTGTAGTATCAGTATCGTTCTGGATGTTTACATAAATTGTGAATCCAAATAGACCTATATATCACACTACAATGCGTGAAACTATAAGATATATTTACTATGAAATTTGTGACATCAATAAAAGTAAAACTACAAAGTTTCGAGATTGTTTTTTTTTCTGACAGCCAGAATTAAGAAGTTTTCTTGACACTAAAGGAGCTATTGACTACAGGTTCTGACAATGCACTTATTGATAAGTTGTAATTGGTACATATTTATACCAGTATCGATGGTTTCGTCAGAAAAGAGTTGAGCTGACGAAGACATGAATTTTTGAAACTAAGCAATCTTGCAAAGAAATGTACTGTGGACGTGCATCGCATGCACGCCCAGCCTCGTTATCAGGCTAGACACATACATTTCTTTGCAAAAATTTTCACCAAATGCTTACATTTAAAAATTCATATCTTCGTCAGTTTAAGGGAAATCTTTACGAAACTTTGCAACTTTACTATTTTCAATGTGACAAATTTGATAGTAAACTCCTTTTTCCGATAAATCAAATATTTTCTAATCTCACGCTACAGTGATATAGGTCTATACCTACAGCTCCATAGTCAAAGTCAAATATAACTATCACAAAGACAACAATTAACTGAAATCATTCAATTTTTCAAAATGCATGACATTTTTCAAAGGGAGTAGCTTCCCAAAATATTATCCTGCGCGATTCAGTGCTCACTAGAATCTGGCGAAACCTCCTTAGAAATGACCTGAATTTCCAGTGGTATTTCCTTCACATTTCTAAGATACTTACCACCCAATGTAACATTGACAAAGGTTCTCATGTGAAACAGCTTGTTTAATCAACAAATCGACTTGTGACGGGACATCAAGTGTGTTACGCTTGGCAAAGTCGCGTCCTGTCGATTAGAACAGAAATGGTTTTGGTCTAGTGAACTGATGTAGAAAGTAACGAATGTTTCTACAATAATATAGCATACACTGCTGCAAGGCAACGTTCTATAAATGTAGGACTTCCGCCAACACTAAAAGGGCGTATTCTTTGTCTAATGTGCGAAAACCGAGGAAAAAAAACAGATGTATTTTCAAATTCATCGCGATAAGTAGCGTGGACAGTCTCAACATAAGAAGGGCCCACTCTTTACTATTCTTGAAAATATTCTGCTTTGTTTTGTTTTAGGGAAAATAGACAGTTTCTTCATCTTTCGTTGATGGGCCAACAAAAACAATTATTTTCCGCATAAAGCTTGAATTTTGAAGGTTCTTAAAACTAAAACGATTTAAACAGCAGTTCTTGTCGTTAACCTGAAAACTTGAAGTCTATTTGAAGTTTGACAAATGCATGCAGAAGTACTTTTGATGGCGATTTCAAGATGCGCGTGTAATCTTGAGAAAAAGGGCTATTGCCGAGCGTACAAAACGCCCTCTTTACACCTTCTTATTGGGGGGAGGGGGGGGGGGGGAGGGTGGGAGGGGGGGGAGGGGGATGGAAACACGATGAAGTGCAGGGAGGGAGGAGGTAAGGTCACACACACGTTTCTACCTGTTAGTTTATCTCGTACACGGGTAATGATGTCCAAAGCCTTTTTGTTCAGAGCCTCGGGTTTGTGTGCATGTTCATCCTCTAAAAAGAAACAGGATTTACTCTTTAATACAAAATACTCAAAATCAAACAATATATGATTATATAGCTGGGTCTTTGGTTATCCTGTGCCAAGAGAGATCAGTGAATGTCTGGTGACTAGTCTATTGGCCTACTCCTCCTCGTGCATCTTCATCAGAGAGAACGAAAAAGAATGGACACGAGTGTGACATGGGATACGTTCGTATGGTATTACGTTACGTATATGTAGATACGGATACGTTACCCATAGAATGAAGATGGTCGGCTTTCTTGTTGACTGGTTTGTCACGGTTGACGTCGACGCCCTCTAGAATATCTACACACGGTTAAAAGAGTTTATTAGAACTAAGAAAACTAGTGATAGGACAATAATGGTTAGGATAAAGCAAATTTTGTACGACTGTGAAAACGGTACGACTGTGAAAACGGTACGACTGTGAAAACGGTACAACTGTGAAAACGGTACGACTGTGAAAACGTTACGGTCACCGCGCGCAAGGCATGTTGAATTTCCAATGTTTTTATGGGCATCACGGCAATGGCACGGCTAATAGAACAAAGTCAAACTGTAAGTATCGCTGTTGTTGCTGTAACTGTAAGTGTAAAGCCTCTATAGGCCTTGCCCACTTGCATGACAGCAAATCAGCCTACCTTCTCCAGCTGCCTCAGTCATAGTATCAGAACGACCTTTAGATCGCTTAATCTTTGGAGCAGCTAGAAATAAACCAGGAATAGAACATTAATAAAAAGAAATCGCAGTCATTTGAGATAAGAAGAAGATGTGGTTAGGGTGGTTAGAGCGTGGCCTTCTAAGCGAGAGATCACGGGTTAAACCCCCAGTGGTCTCACACTTGCTGCAACTTCGAATACTCTTAAAACGGAGCATTGATGGAGAGAATTGCTAAAGAGCGCACCGTCGGCTTCCTGGGAGACAAGCTTCGTGGCGAAGGAACTACTGACGTTAAATACAATTGATTGCTTTACCTTCACATTACTATTGATGAATTTCGTTACTTTGCTTGTATTGCTATATTCCCTGGTTAATGACGTTGCTCTATGAAAGTACGCATGTGTAATGAATACATACCGCTGTCCATAAGTCTCCAGTTCAATAAAGGATCGTAGACAAAGGCTTCCAGTACGGCCATTACACTGTCTTTGTGTTCACGTAGTGTTCTCATGACGCTCTCAGACGTTAGACGATAATTACCATCAATACCTGTAACCTAACACAGATATTGGATTTTAGACCAACTACTTTTATAAACATATTGACAATATTTTTGAATAAAATTGAACTTGAAATATAATGTGTAAAACAGGGGGGGGGGGGGGATTTGGCCGTGACAACAGGGCAAGACTTCAAATATTCACCATCAGAAGATTGCTTGAGTTTCTCAAGACAACGAGCAAATTCTAGCAATGTCGTGTTCACTGCCAGTCAGTTTACCCGATACCCTTAATGAACCCACTGGACTTACAGCGTGTGCGATAGCTCAAAAATTGACTATACTTACTAGATATTATTGCAAGCTTTTTGTTAAAATACTATGTTCAGTTATGTTATAAAAGGATTTGTACAGGTGTGAATCTATCGTGTTTTGGGTTTACTAGGTCGCATGCTAAACACTCAAGAGCTAAGGTGGCACTCTGGTATTACAAAGTTACTCTTACTCTTCTTACGTTTTTAGCAACAGAAATGGGCACCAAAGACTCGATAGATGCACGCTTAGCGCGTACTAATCTTCAAATCTTGTTAAACGCTGAGATGAGACGGTTAGACATGACACCTACCTCCATAGCGTTCGTTAACATTCTTGTCAACCTAAAAGGTATCTTTTCAGGGAACTTCTCTCTTGTCATCGCCACCTTTTAATAAAAAGAGAATTAGCGTTAATAGTCGGCACAATGTAAACACTGGTTTTCATTAAGATTTGACAGGATAATGGTTCAAATTAAACAAATTAAGACTAATGAAAAGAGAAGCAGATTTGTGAGGGGGTACGGTAGGGCGAAAAAAACAGATATGTAGAGATGGGTAATATCTTGTTTACTGACCTCAAAGCAGTCACCGAAGTCAATATGAAGAATACGACCACTTAGACGATCTAACATGAGATTGGAAGGATGCCTGGAACGAAATGGGGGAAAAATGAGATAGATAGTACAGCCTTATTCTTTTCTCAGTCACGCTAGACCCCGAGAAAGAAGATTTCTTGGAGTCGACTGCCAAAAACTGAGGAAACTAAAGAGCATGTTTGGGCTTCCTGTGTACTAGCTTACCTGTCTCCAAGACCAAGTACATATCCTACCATTGACATGACAGCTAATGATCTTGTATAGTTAGTACGACGATCAAACCACACCTACACATAACACATATTAGTTAACCTCCGTCTGTCTCCGTCTGTCCAATTCATGATTACAGGTCAAGGGCACTATAGAAATGTATGGGACCTAGTATTGATCACTGAGGTACTCCACACACTATTTCAACTGGTTTGGATTTAATTACACCAAATATTCCGTACATTGTCTTTTGTTGAACCCCCTTACTAACTGATACTTGCAGGTCAAGGACGCTGTATAGGAGAGGTAAGGGGCCTACTATTAATCACTGAAGCACTCCACACTCTATTGCAACTGGTTTGGATTGAAATTACACCAAAATGATATGTCCGTTATCTGTTGTTGAACCCCTTAATTACGCTAAATATGTCCAAATATATTTAATAAATAACTCTTAAACCAGTTTAAAAACCTTTGAAGCTATCTGTGTTTGTCTGTCTGTCCACCGTTTATGCCGGTTGCTCTATTATGAATCTCAACAACTCCCTTGTGAGTTAAGAAAGAAAGAAGCAGTAGCCAAGTTGGATGAATGAACAACCGATGGTACTGATGAGATTTTTTAGTTGAAGTTCATCCAAGATGGCTGCCTTGACGTCACTTTAAACCGTCCCATAAACGACCGTTGAGTGGTTGGTCTTAAAGTTGTTTAATTGTTCGTTTACCTCGGAGCTTGGACTCTTGAGCCACAGTAGCTTAGCAAGATCATCACCATTGGTGTTGGACAACGCGTGTTCAAACACTTCAACCTTTTGCATCAAGGTAAGGTGGTCGTAGTCAGGAGCCATCTACAAACACAAAAACAACATTAGCATACACAACTACAACCATTCAATTGAACTTTAAATGAACTCTACGAATCAAATCCAGGTCAAAAGCGAAACTTTGTTGGAAAATAATTTTTCCATTTGGTGGTCACTTTGATTGATGCAGTATCTGATGAGTAAAACAACAACAGTAACAACAATAATAACGACAATAACAACAACAACAATACCCATGAGTGTGTGAAACAGACTGTCCAAACTGCGCCCACCAGACTCCCAAAAACAAAAGAAATGTTAAGTCAAAAGTTGACAGAGTTCAAAAGTTAATAAACACGATCAAACAAACTGGCCAAATGGAAAAATATCTGATCACTTAACTATTTTTTTGTCATTTGGTCACGAACTATTTCGCACTTGGGATCTTAACAAGCTTGCATGTTTACAATTCAAAACCTCATGTTTTCAACTCTACCTACCCTTAGCATGATACGGTGTTCAATGTTCAGCAAAATCTTTTTCTTCTCACGATAATCCCTTATAAGGGCATGTAAAGTATCACAATGAGGCACCCAACCAATCAGACCAGAGTTGGTGGACAGCGGTATTACGGCATAACGCTGAATGCTAATAAGTATAAAGTACCATAAGACGGGAGAAACTGCGCTGAACTCATTTCATGTAATATATTTATAAAAACATAATGAATAACGCATAAAATAATAGAATGACAATAGAATACAATAAATTCTATGAATATATTACATCAATTAGAACTAAGTGCTTTGATTTCCCTCGATAAGACAAGTTGTTTGATGGGATTCCTGTGTGAAGTCACAGGAGGACCAATAATAGTAAAACTCAGTTCATCGAAGAAAAGGCTCTTTGACAGTACTGCTGGGATCATGAGAGCTAAATAAAACAGAGAACTAGGGAGGGGCTGACTACATCATTGACCACACAAACCTATATTTCCTTTAAATTAAACTATGTCCTGTGCGCCCTTCCAGTTATCTAACATAATAAAACCACTACACAAACCCCTTCAATTCGAACTCGTGTTTTATTTCTATTGGTCCCAATCCTGCTACATCGAGTTTGACATAGCGAGTTCCATTGTGGTACCCAACCAAAGCTGACAGTTTGTTCCCAGTCTGATACCCAACCAAAGCTGATAGTTTGTTCCCAGTCTGATACCCAACCAAAGCTGATAGTTTGTTCCCAGTCTGATACCCAACCAAAGCTGATAGTTTGTTCCCAGTCTGAAACCCAACCAAAGCTGATAGTTTGTTCCCAGTCTGATACCCAACCAAAGCTGATAGTTTGTTCCCAGTCTGATACCTTAAATGTCTCTTGGAAGTCTCTCTATCGCTTGATAGCAGTGTATTCACAAGACCAAACAGTTGCATGACTCGCTCGTCTTGTCGTAAGTCTTCGTGTCCTTTTAGTAAGAACATAAACTCGGCACCATTACTTCCTGAAAAGGTTAAGCAAATAATATTTATTGTCGACTTATACTCTTTTTGTTCCAATAACTATAATTCACAATCTCTTCATTTTAAATAAATTTTGTGTGAGCAAGGGCTGTTTGCTTTTTTAAATAACACATGTAATACACGCTACCTTTAACTAAGAGGAGCGCGCTGTAAATCATAGTTTTATACTGTCATAACTGAATAATTTTATCTCCGATTACTCTTATTTTTACTGTCATTCTTGTCTAGCGCAGTAAGAGAAGTCACTTGAGTTTGTTAACCAATCACATTAGAAATAAAAGACAATAGAATTTGAGTTTATTTTTAAGCTGGAAGGCACTACACTTTTAAAGCTTGAAAACATGTTTCGGTAGTGAACTGCATCATACATGTAATCAGTGTTATTTGTAAGTGATCTGGATAAATTCAAATGACTGTGTTTAGAAAAGAATGACAGTAATGGCTATTTTTAGACTGAATACGTTCACTATCATCATCATCATCATCATCATCATCATCATCATCACCCTCGTCATCAACAATATCTTTACAAAAGAGTTTTAAACCCCACCTGAGATGCACAGTTTTCTTGGTCGTTGTTTTGATGTGATAACATTAAGTGATGAGTGCACATGACGAATATGAGTAACTGGTTTGTGTGGCTCATAGGTGCCTGGGACGGCAAGTTCCAGATCACGTGACATGAGAAGCTTCGGTGACACGTACTGTAACTCTAATGACGTCAGCTACAATTAACAACAAAACATATTTTTAATGACATAATAAACACTGAATAATACTTTATTCAACAGAGTAAAGGAATGCAAACTCCGACTAATCTTCCGGAATTACGCCATTTTAACTTTCGCCTATCCCCAAATGTTGTTGTGTTGACGTTTGTAGTTCACCATAGAGCGGTTTTCGTACGAGTGGGAAACTTATCGCGTCGTGCCGTGACCGTGTAAGTGCCGTGATGTCTATAAAAACATTCCAAATTCCTGCCGTAACCATGTTACATCGGAAAAATCTATTGATGGAAATGAGTTATTTCCTATTTCATGATCCCTTACGTACGTACCTGTGGTAGTTGCTTAGAGATCCTTCTAAACACCATATAATACAAGTCCCACGCTTGAGTAAGGTCCTTGACATTGTTGGACTTCTGATATCTACGACACCACTCTTGGGCCTCTACTAGTTCTCGCCCGTACGCCTATTTGATGAATAGATATTGAACAGTGTGAAAAAGGACAGCAAAGGGAAGGAAGAGAAGAGAAAAAGGGAACGAAAGGGAGCTGAAATAAAAGAAAAGAGAGGAAAGAGAAGGGAGGAAAGGAAAGGGAAGGAAAGGAAAGGCAAGAGGAAGAAAAGAGGAGAGGAACGCGCCAAGGAACGAACGAAGGCACGAAAGAACAAGGAAACGAAAGAAGGAAATGGATTTAGGATGAAAGAAAGAAAGTGCAAGAAAACAAAGGTGGTGTACCTGATTAAACGAAGTCTCTTTTAGAGTCTGTGGTCCTCTTTCCATCATCTGATGAAGTGGTTCCAGTACAGCAAACATACCCTTAACGTTGCCCTCACCAAAGTACAAACGAGAAGCTTCTTCCAGTCCCTCGTGCCATAGCTCATGCCACAGGATAGCTACACGTATCAACTCTTCACTTACCTAGAGTAGGGGAAAATGTTCACAAAACCAAACACGCAAACAAACACAGAAAGGCAGACAAAAAACAGCTTCTCATGATAAACAATTTGTTTTCAAATCAGTGAGTTGTGGCGGGTTGAAAGACTTCAAGATTGTAAACATTTTAGATATTTTTAGTAGGTCTAGTCCTTACGAGAGGGCTGGAAATGAACGTCTATTCTTTTGTATTGTATTTATATATTGTAAATTAGGAATGAAAAACCTTGTAGGATTTCCTAATAAAATTGTATTGTATTGTACTTCAGTGAAACCGACAAGGATTGTTTCCTTGACCTTGACAAGGTATGTTTTCAACCCGTACTTTTGCGCACATAGTTAGCGGTCCCCATTTTCTTCTGTAAGTGAGTAATCTGTGAGTGATCGATAGATGGCGAATAGTCAGTAATCTATCGATGAGTAGTCGGTAAGCTGTCGGTGAGTAGTCGGTAAGCTGTCGGAGAAGTCGGTAAGCTATCAGTGAGAAGTCGGTAAGCTATTGGTGAGTAGTCGGTAAGCTGTCGGGAGTAGTCGGTAAGCTGTCGATAAGTAGTCGGTAAGCTGTCGGGAGTAGTCGGTAAGCTGTTGGTAAGTAGTTGATAAGCTATCGGTGAGTAGTCGGTTATTTGTAAAAAGTATTGTATGCTCACCATGATGGCTTGTTGTACTAATTGCTGACTGTGTTCACACATGTTCTTTAGGATTTGATTAGCTGCGCTGTGACGAGCACTACTGGCTGACTTGGACGCAACGGTTAGAGGATAGATCAGAGCCTGGTAAAGAAGTAATCGAGTCAGAATTATTTCTAGTCATCATCATTAAATCATCATCATCATCATCATCATTATCATCATCATCAACAGGTCACTCCACAATCATAGATTGAATTCAGAACCACTCGCCTAGAATGCCACATTAACCAAGCTACGCTTATCCGCTTCCTCCTTATCAAGAATAAACAACAAACAACCTACCTAATGGTACGGACTGTGTAGCGGCAGCTCAAGGCGCCATCCTATGCTCACAGTTTACCATGCATGTTATATGTTTTTGTAAAGTGCCTAGAGCAGATTTTGGATAGGCGCTATATAAATGTTCATTATTATTATTATTATTATTATTATTATTATTATTATTATTATTATATTATTATTACAACTCTAATATCGTACCTGTGGATGGTGCTTGCCAATATCTGTCAACAACTGATGAATAAGTCTGCCAACAAGCTGTCTAGGGGTATCAATCCTAGCAATAAGCTGTGGTATGACCTGTAACCAGTTATCAATCTGTATAGTCTTGATGCCCTCTACTAGTGACTCATAGACATCAGACTGGTGACCGTAGTCAAACCACAAGGTTAGAAGACGTAGCGTGTCTTGTAGGGAGTTACCGCTGGACAGGGCAATGGATTTGAAGAAGCCGTGTACTGCAGGAACAGCGTATGTGATGATGGGGTTGGCATTCTGCAATAGCATAGAAACGTGTTATTGTAAATAAATGATTGTAGAGCTTTTTTCCTATGGGTGTGAGCGGACCGCACCGTGCCGCGATTGTGTCGTTTTCACAATCATAGAATTTATACTGCTTTTTCGGTCAAAATAATTGAGTTTTCTCTGAAGGGAAATGACATATTTTGTTCAAAAACGTTCTATTGTTGATAGAAATATATTTAGTTTGTTAAACCCATGTTCTGTCGTATGCTCTACCACTGAGCTATAGGGAGTCTCCTGTGGTAATGGTCACTGGGTTCCAAGACACACGGCCTGCATATTGCTAGGCTTGAAATGTCACAAATATGGCTGCTGTGAAATCGATCTACAGGACAAACATTCTCCATAGAAAGCACTATTATAATTATTGTATGGTAAGAAAGTGCTTAAAGCTGTTTGTTGGATAAACTGATGTAATACTATTTAGATAAATTTATAAATTAAAAACTATTAATAAATTCAGGATGAAGAATAAACCTTGGGTGATGATGGAGGTGTGACGATTGTGTTGGAACTCAACGCTGATTTATCGTGTCCATGTTGGTTCTTGTAGTACAACACAGCTTCAAAGTTCATGAACGCCCAAGAATGCCATGCCTGCGGAATACAATCCATAAATATCAGAGAGCACAGCAATATAATACAATAAACACCATTACTGCTGTATTTATAAGAGCACACAATTTCATAACATCAGATTTCGAAATGTAGAAAGAACACATCTAGTGACATCGCGCAGACAAATCGAAATCAACGCTAGCCTGAGTAGGGGCCATCTGAGGCTGCATATTTTCTGCAAATCATTTTTGAAGTCATCATTGTGAATTAACGGGACCATGCTTTGACATCGTATCTGTAAATGATCGGCTCCTCGTTTCCCTTCCCATTCCCTTTCCGCTGTTCAATTCCCACTACGCAGGTAACGAATAAACAGAGAAAGTGTCATACCTTGTAACAGTTTCTGTCGTTCTCTGTAGCATCAGAGTAGTATTGTAGAATCTGTGGGATAGTGTTGTCATTAAACCCTTGTAGAGATGACATCCAGTCACCAAGTTTTAGGTAGCATCTACAACAACAATAAACAATTACGGTGATTTATAAGATCTATACAAGTAATAAGATCGATGATTAGAAGCAGTAATAGTATAGTGAATAATTTAGGGACTTAAGAGCTATAGTTTCCGAGTCAATAGCGATACTGGCTCAAGGCCGGTTTTTGTCGTTTTTCTCATTTGTAATTCGTTACGCACGGTCCCACTGCGAAGTAACTTTTAATAAACCAATCTGTGTGTCTGTCCGTTCTACTGAAACCAATAAACTGATTGACAATTGACAGACAGACACAGACAAACAGACAAACAGATTGACTTTGCTTTACCTTGACATGAGTTTCAGCAATTCTTCACGCTTATTATCGTCATCTGTAGGTGATAGTGACTGTAAAGCCTGCTGGTGGAGAGTTGTGTGCACAAAGCGCTGTAGATGTTGAAACGCGTCGTCCTACAAAAGAAGAAGAGCGTTTTGATAAGAAGCGAGAGAGGGAATGAAAAATTGCATACATGAATGAAGGAACGAATAGAAGATAGAAGGAAGAACTAGAAGGAGGGAAGGAAAGGAAGGAAGGAAAGGAAAGAAGGAAAGAAGGAAGGAAGGGACGGAGGGAGGGAGGGAGGGAGGGAGGGAGGGAGGGAGGAAGGGAGGGAGGGAGGGAGAAACAACGAAGAAACAACGAAGGAACAGGAAAAAATGTCCAAGTGACAAAAACAAGCGAACAAAAAAAAACCCACTCCATTAATTCCACTACCTTTTGTCCCTCTCTCCACATGTGTTTCATATAAGCAAAGGTGACTTGAGGGTAGGTAGTGGGTAGAGGTTGATCAGGGTGCTTGGATGGATCGCTACCCAATAGCATCACAAGTGTCTTATGACTGAGGGCCAACCGTCCACTCTTGCGGCACAGACTGGAATATTTAAGCCACGATTGCATGTCTTCTTGTGGAGTTAGCACGAGAGAACGCACTTGGAGAATCTTCTGCCAGTCTTCTACAACACGTTGACAGCCTTGTAGTCGATTCCACCATGTACGTTTGATGGATTCACGTCTTTCAGGAATGAGTTTGTATTGGATGATTTCTTCTAGTTCTGACAGCATCTGGACTGTCACCATAGCCTGGTCGACATCACAGAAGCAAAATAATATGTTAAAAATATTTTTATAACACATATATATCTGCACAAAATCGTCCCTTTCAAAGTCATTAAGCCTGGAAGCTGTGACCGTAATGGCTCTTGAGCCCAAAAATAATACTTGGTTTTACGTATATAAGGCACGAACCTCTCCAAATAAACAACACTTTGTCTAGGACGCGACTTATTGGAGCCTCGTCGAGTACGGAGAAGTTCCCGCTCGTATAAATGGCCCTACTGTTAACTTTGGTCTTAGGTTCTGCGTTATGCAAGGGACAATGTTTGTGTAAATAGCTATATTTTCCATTATCTATCCACAGATTACACTAAGTGAGAGAAAATGCTGAACTACCTGCTCCATATACGCAAAAATATATCCCACTGAACAAGAAAAACATGAAAACAGTTACTCTGCTTCTCATTGCTTGTGCAAATAGTGGGAGATAAGTTCAAGTCACCGTCTACCCGAGATTTCATGAAAAACTTTAAGTGATCTTAGGGGTGTTTTCCATTTAGGTGAACCAACCGGTCAGAATGGCCGGATTTCTTAGGACTGATTCCAGCCAGAGCTAGGAATTGACATGTACTAAGAACTGGCCGTTCTGGCCTGTTGGTTCCACTAAATGGAAAACACCCTAGGAAATGGGTGCGCGCTAGTCTTACCCCATATGCTCGGTTGTAACTTTCCCCAGCTCGCGCTGTTAGTTCTGTGTCTAGGATATCACGTGCAGCATCGATACACTGTAAACAATTAGCAAAACATATTGATAAAATAGCCACGATATAATGCACACAGTAATTGGCGAGTACAGGTAGGTATATATACGAATAAACACGTGCCGTTCTCTATTTCTTCATGATGACCAGGATAAAAAGAAAGATGGTTGGAGGTAGTGATATGATGACCAGTGGGTCATGATGTTGTTGATTTCGACGATGCATATAGTCAATAATATACATAATGACAATACTGTAGAATGATATATGATGACGATAGTTGAGGTAGAGGGTGGTGATGATGATGATGACGATGATGATGATGATGATGATGATGGTGGTGATAATGATGATAGATAAGGAATAAATAAAAAAGTAAATAAGTAATAAGTAAATCCTTACTGCTTGTGCTTGTTGGAAGTGGTCATGATGCAAAGCTAGCGCTGCTCTGTAGAAAGCTCCTTCTTGAGTTTCTCTGGGTATCATACACGTGTATTCCTCCATGCTGTCCCAGTTGTCTACAAGAAATAGATAACAAACAAATTCTGGTAAAAATTCAAGATTGCTTTAGGAAACAAAACACTGCTTTGTCAGAAAGTGAAGAAATACGTTTCATCGAATGTAACGTCCGAATAGAGCTGATTCAGTTCAGCTAATCAGGAGGTTTTCAGGAAAAGAATCAGGGTAATCTGACGCGACATGCGCAATTCTACAATTTATTCATAATGATGATTTAAAAATTTACAAATGGAACTGACATCCCAGCCAGGCTGGATGATGCAAGTTGAAGCACATGTTAACCTACCTAAACCCCAAGCCGCAGCAGCAGCCATTCTCGCCATTTTCTTTCTTGTCTCATCGCTGACGTTTGGCCATTTCTCACACGCAACACGATGAAGTTCTCCCCTGGAAAACGAGTAACAATATTTCAATAAAAAAGCCACTATTTATCGAAGAGAGAATCATTAACTAAGACATACCATTCTCCCAATGCTTCCATACACCTCATTTTGCCGAGACTCAGGTCCATATCATCTGGGTCTTGGTCTAGTTTCTTCTTATAAGCAGCCAAGGCGTTCTCCCAATCGTGGAGTTTCTCGTACCATCGTTCTCTGATTTCCTAAACAAAAACACAAACACATAAAAGATTACTTATTTAAGGCTTATGGTTTATTGACATGGATAATTTAAAACGACTGCCTCAACTGGGGCTCTTCAATCTTCAAAGAGCCTTGAAGATTGCCAGAGTCAAAGAAGAGTGGGCCCCGCCACAACAGATCAGGAGGAAGAGAGGGAGGGAGAGAGGGAGGGAGAGAGGGAGGGAGAGAGGGAGGGAGAGAGGGAGGGAGGGAGAGAGGGAGGGAGAGAGGGAGGGAGGGAGGGAGGGAGGGAGAGAGGGAGGGAGAGAGGGAGGGAGAGAGGGAGGGAGAGAGGGAGGAGAGAGAGGGAGGGAGAGAGGAGGGAGAGGGAGGAGAGAGGAGGGAGGGAGAGAGGGAGGGAGGGAGAGAGGGAGGGAGAGAGGGAGGGAGAGAGGGAGGGAGGGAGAGAGGGAGGGAGAGAGGGAGGGAGAGAGGGAGGGAGAGAGGGAGGGAGAGAGGGAGGGAGAGAGGGAGGGAGAGAGGGAGGGAGAGAGGGAGGGAGAGAGGGAGGGAGAGAGGGAGGGAGAGAGGGAGGGGGAGGGAGGGAGAAAGAGAGTGAGGGAGGGGGAAGGAGGGAGAGTGGTGTCCACGGTAATGTGCACTAAAGCAGATTTCGTATGACTGTGAAAACGTAAGTGCAAGGTCACAGCACAGCAAAGTTACCACAAGATTTTGAACGTTATTTATAGACACCATGGCAGCATGGCGCGGTCTGTTTCACACTCATACCAAATCTGCTTTATCAAAGCTTCCACTGACTTGCATTTTATAATATTGCAGAATATAGAGTAATGTTGCCAACAATAGTCGAATAGATGATAATCTTCATCCACGATAGCTGACACGATGCCAGTTGCAACCCAGCACTATGTTTAGTTTTCTATTTTGTCCAAACTCCACTTACCACATCAGTTCCATGTTTGTGTGTTGCATACACCAGAACACCATGAGCTGCTTCAGGTTGCTGGAGTTTGTTGTTGATACTAGAAAAGTAACAGTGGAAGAAGAAGTGTAAGAGGATCCAAAACAAATGAATGGAAAGAAAACACCGTCCTAAATTTGAGGTGGTCGGTTTTAAGAGATAAGAGAGCTACAAAGAAAACAGTTGCAAAAGAATCTTCATTCCCTCTAATTGAAGGTTGGTAGACACTGAAGATTGATTTTCCTCTAGAAATCTGTCGTAATACGACAGGGTACAAATCTTTTGGATGGTGATGTTCTTCTTGGGGTGCGGTCACTCAATATTGCAGTCAAACGTATAGCGACTTTTAACGTGTTCACTCGTGATGAACGAACAAAGAACCAAACTGTTGACAAGGTTATTTAAAACCACTAGACTTTCCCTACCTGATAAGTGCTTCAAGAGTTTCTGCTGTTGGAATACGATGAAATTCTTCCTCTTTGTAATGCAAGGCCTTGGCATATGCACGACACTTAGATGCCTGTTCACCAAGTAGATCACTGCTGAGTGGCAGAGCTCCCTGTTAAGATAGACAGGAAACTTACTAGGGACACAGAAAACAACTCAAAAAAAGTTTTCATGGAACCTTTTCTGTGAAATTGTGCGCAACACAGAATTGCACTAAGTGTCCACCCTTGCAACAGTTGCAGGTTTAGGATCGATTTCTACTTCTGTAACATTTTCTGCAAGTTTGCCGGCGCAAAACATTGCAGGGTGGATACATGCTACAACTGTGTTGCACGCAACATTGCAAAAAAGTTGCAAGTGCTTGGCCAAGACGAGTATTCAGTTCTATGCAATATAATACCTTATCTGTATGTTCCAGGAATTCAGCCAGATTAAGTAGCGTCTGGGTGATCTCAGGGATTTGACTCTTTAATGCTAACTCAAGGTTTCGAACCAGTTCATTCTGTAAAGAAAAGATTCATCATATCCACAGTCTCCTGGATGCAAAGTTATCTATTTTATCAACATTTATATCATGATGGTTTTTAGCAAATATACTGTGAGAAAATTGTAAATCCAGCCCGAAACTCGTGCATCAACATCATTCGCAACATAACGATACTGTTATCATCATCATTCATTGCATGCTTGAATGATGTGATCGTACTCCTATTCACCATGGAACCAACCAAAAAGAAAGTGAAAACTTAAAATCATCAATTCAATTATTATTTTCATCAACATAACCAATAAAAATGATCACCAGGACTTTCATCATTTATTATCACATAAATACCTGTAGTTCTTCATGAAGTTCTGACCAACAGGAAACAAAAGCTGCATTGAAGAGGTCTCTGACAAAAAAGAAACAACCACAAAACAAAATGAACAAATTATACAAAAAATATTAATTTGCTATCGCCTAAGAGATACCCTGGGTTCCAGGAATTTATCGTCTCGTTCCAACATTTGTTTGTTAAAAAACCCTGGCGCCCAGGGTACCCAAGAGAGGAAGGAGTGTGTTAATCATAGTAACACATACAAACCTTGCTAGGGGAGGGTAAGTTTGTGCTGTTGCCCAACAAGATCTCAAGGCAGGTGAAGGTGATTCTTTGAGTAGTTCAACACTCAGTCTACGTAACCATTCCATCCAGTCATCCTTGGACACACAGCGAACAGCATCCCAGGCCTGCAAAAACAGAGTCATTAAAAGCTTATAACAAATGAATTTGGTCAGGAGAGGATGACCAGGAGACTGTGATATGAGTGTCACATAATGTGACATGTTGCCCTGCAATTGGTGTATTTTTAGACCACAATCCATTTGTACACACTGGTGATGCCCGGTACGTTTGTATCACATACTGTGATATATGCTTGCATTACATATTAATTATTTTGTACCTTTGATAAGCTGTCTGGTTTAAAAGCTAGTTTCTTGATGCTTGCAGCTTCAATTGCAGCAGTTGTAGCAGAATCATCTGCAAAGTTCCCTTTTCCAGATTTCTGTCTTCGTAACAGTGGGTCATTGTCCCAGTCTAACACGAATGAACTCTACAAATAACACAGTGAAAACATTTATTCATAATGCGCAAAGGTTTTTACAGCAGAAAAACTGCACAACTGCTGTTTTTACAGTTGTTTCATTAACTGTCATGATACATTAGAAAATCTAAGCACTTCATTTGTGCCACTATTGCGGCACTGGTCAATAAAACTTCTTTGTTATGAAAACAACAGAGTTTTACTTCTGATCAAAATTCTATTCGTCCCAAAGTACAGGCATTATATCTCTAAGATGCGTTCATCAAGTTTTGATGGCATATGATATTTTGTTCTTTAACCCTCAATGGGCTTGTATCTGAAATACAATGTGCATTGCATAATGGCGTATTTTGCGCATTGTGATTGGAGCTGTATGTGATTGATGATGAGAATGATGAGGATGAGAATGAGACTAAAATGTTGACAAAATCATAGTATTGATCGCATGAGGCACAGCTCAGCAGAGCAGTCATGCACATATTACTCTAATGATCACACAGTTTACCTTGACAATCTTGCATATAAGCACATCATAACGTTGATGTTGTATTCTGTGTTTTACTAAAACCTGAAATTAAAACCTGAAATTACTAAAACCTGAAATTAATTGTGTAAGGTAATACATCTAAGAGGTCTCAAGTCTTGAGTCCACACATTGATGGGAACGATCCCAACTAGGTTGCAGAGGAAAGTAGTGACCAGGAGTGCTATAAACTTCAATCATCTTTACAGCTGCTTTGTTTCTTCCAGGTTACCTTATTCTCACTTAATTTCGCGAGTACTAAATTTCGCGTTTTTCGCGATTGTGAAAAAATCGCGAAATTTAATACTCGCGAAATATGGTACGCCCTAAATTTAATATCGCAAAATTTAATACAATAAAAGACTCTTTGTTTTAACGAGGATATAACAGGTAAAGCAAGGCTTTTTTCCAACCTGGTCCTCAAATCCTGAAATAAATACACACTGATAATCGGTAAACATAAAGTGTTTTAAGAATCCCAACTGGCAAGGAGGCGAACCAGTTGGCTATATTACAAGCATGGCCGAGAAACTGAATTTGAACTAATCGAAATCGGAACAAATTCAGTCTCAGCTAGTGGCCAGAGCGGGTATCGAACCTGGGACCGCCAGATTACGAGACCAACGCTCTGACCACTCGGCCATGCTGCCTCCTATAAAATAATACGAAAATAATTACAATACTGAAATATATTCGACTGTGGAATACTTTGTTATATAAGTGGAATGCTTTCTTGTAATTGTTTGCCATGATGGCGATCCTATTCAACATATGTTTACAGTTATACGGTCAAATTTATATTGAAGAACACTAAATTCGCGAAATTTAATACACTCTGATTCCAATTTGCTCTCAAAATCACGAAATTAAATACTCGCGAAATATAGCTCTGGGAAAATCGCGAAATTAAATACTCGCGAAATATAGCTCTGGGAAAATCGCGAAATTAAGTACTCGCGCAATCAAGTGAGAATAAGGTAATAACCCTGTTGCCTTTTACGATCAATAGACTGCTAAGCTGGGTTTGGCAAACAGATTGCCAGCAACAGCTAGATTGCCTGCTCATCTTCATCTCTTATGATAATGCATACCTTATTAACAGTAGGAATAAATGTTGAATATCGTTTGCCCAGCTGATAAACCAAGGATGACAAGGTGTCCATGGCAGTACTTCGTAGATCAGGACACTTATCCAGTGTTCTTACTATTGGATGGATTATTCTTGATGCAAAGTCTGTCAGGTCCAGCGATTCACTAAGCCTGTCTAGGGTCTCAAGGGCACATCTAAAAAGACACAGCTTCTTGTAAGAACTTATCACTAAAATTATGATGACTGATTAATGAGGAATGGAAAATTGGCGTGCTCTTGTGTTGCCCCACTTTTGTGCTGTGCTTAGAACTACTTGGTGACCACACTCCACTGATAGGGTTTGAATATTTACCATGCATTGTCTTCAGCAGAAGATGATTATGAAATCATTGGAAATAACTAATTGAGACTAAAAAAAGGAGTTCTAAAAAAAGCCCAAATGAAGGGGAACAAGTTGGCTGCAAAAGGTTTTTGTAAGGGGTGCACACAGAGTCTAAGTCCAAAATACAGGACAAACTTTGTATGGTACAACACCCTTAAGCTTGTATATGTGGGCCCATTATTTTTGGCATGGCACCCAGGAGGTTACAACACCCATAATTATCAGTATGCAAACATTAAAATTGTTGGTACCATAGGGGTGCCACACCCAAAATAATTGGTCTGCGTGCCAAGATTTAGGGATAAAGTGCCATAATAAGATGATCATGTCAATTGGGCTTTAGTCTTCTGGTTATGTTCTCCCACCAGTACCTCTACACTATTACTGACTTACTTTCTCACTGGCATTGGTATGTCATCAGAATCAAATAGTCTAACAACAGGAGGAACAAGAAGATGGAGGTAATCATCTAGACTTGAACCAAACATCTGAAGTGCATTCAACAGCTGAAAGAAGATTAATGTGAAATGATGGATGTAAAATATACTGCAACTTTTGCCACTGTTGTATTACTAACCAAACATCAAATCCAGGGATTATCTTTCAGCAGGGAGTATGGTGGAGCATCACAGAAATCATCCAGTAAAGCATAAGGACATTTAGCAAAACTATTGAGAAGAGAAGGGCCCAAAGGAGGGGTGTGTACACCCCCTGCACCCTCCCCCATAATATACCCCTGCTCAAATCTGTAGTTAGGTGAACGTGCTTGACCAAACTTTCCATCAGTAAAACAGCTGATAAAACAGGATGAATGCATTGTAACTGATGTTCAGTTTGACAAATGCAAGGAAAATAGATCTTTTGGGCTGATGGTAATAGATAAAACAACCCTCCATAATTAAATACTATATAAAATATGTACTTAAATAAAATTTATTTATTTACCTTAGTCGTAACACTTCTTTGTACGCTGTTATCATGCATGAATACTTTGAGTATCTGTGGGATAATCTGTGGCAAGTAATTCTTAAATTCACCACCAAGGGCCACAGCTATTTGTTCTACTAGAAGGACAATGGTTGACTGCATTTGACTGTTTATTGTCCAATATTCCTAATACAAAACAAAATATTAAATAGATTTATGGGATCAATTATAAAATATTGGAGATATAATGCACAATATAAATACCTTTATAAGAGTGAAGATATCATCCAAATAGTTGCGAATGTGTTGTTTGACAATGGAGATGAGGTTACCCAGTTGTTGGAAAACAAACTGAAAGCAATAGAATGTCATTCAGTGTAGAGAAAATTAATAAAACATACAAGAAAATTGAAAGAAAGGGGTCGGAAAGGGTATGAATTGTGAAGAATTCAATTGGCCAAAAAATGACATGTTTGAAAGAAACAGAGACAAAAGTGGAATTAAAAAAAAAGAAATATACCAATAAAGACAAGAAAAAAGTGGAAACACAAATAAACAAAACAAAAAACAAACAAGGATAGAAAAAACATGAACAACAAAATGTTTCACCATTTATCTACTAACCTCTCTGAAGCCAAAGTCACAAGTCCTTATGACATTCAAATATGATGGCATGATCTGGAAAATAAACATGTCAATTGGTAATTAGCACTCCTAGCTATTAAGAGCACCATATATATATGCAAACCAAGATGTCCACAGTTTAATCCTCAGTGACCTAATGGCCGACACTTGATGCAACTTTTTCACAACACAGTTACACCATGTGTCTGCACATGCAATGTGTGCAATGTTTCATGTACAGTTGAGGAAGTAGAGATTGCAGGCAACTGCACAAATGTATCAAGCTGCAGACTTGTTTGAATATCTCTGCAATTAACATAGTCTGAACTTAGAATTGGTAGAGAGGGTGGGGTTTGGAATGGATGGCTACCCATTGATATATGTTGAAGAGGAGAGTTACATTATGTCCAATGAAGTTACCAAATTATTCTGTACCTGAGATAGATATGAAACACATTTCATACCAAGACTCTTGAAGATAAAGGTAACAGCCTAAAGGTGAAAAGAAAATATCCAAGTATGAACACAGTAAACGTTTTACTCAAGTAACTACTCAATAATTCATGTACTGCAGCACAGAAAAAAAAAACATTTATAGTACAGATGATATCCTCATAACCAAGTCAGGACTAGGTTGAAAACAGTAAAGAAGTGCACCCCAAATGATAGTGTTGATGGAAGTCTGCTGTTACACTACAGTTTGTCAGTGACTCATGATCTGTCATATGGTTGGTTGAATAGATGTCAAAGTATGCTATATATTTGCTGTAATATGCTTTTGACTTTATGAATACCTGAATGACCATGGTGTGATGGCCTGATAAAGAAGGGTCACGTACAATCCTCATTAATGCAGCAATGACAACGGCAGGGTAGAATTCATCTAACTGTACACTACCCATGGTGACTAGCATTTCACTTGTACTGGTATCTATTAATCAACAGACAAACATCATCATCATTATCATCATCACCATGACAACACGCTGGATCTACAGTGTAATTTATTGTACACTGAACATAATGTAATGAGTATTATTATCATTAGTTTCAATTTAATTGCCACATAACAGAATAAACTATCTTAATACAACAATATAAACAATACAAAGAGAAAATATCATTAGTATGGCAAGTAGTCCCCAAAACCACAAGGCTTATAATAATCATCAACATTATCATTTCAATATCTCAAGCCAAAGGTGAAACAAAGTCAAAACTTGATATAATATATGGAGATATTAAAGCAGCATTGAATTAGAAGGACAAGCACAGGGTTTATATCTGTTCTTGACTAGCTGTTCTAGAAGAATGATATTGGTCAAGTTTGATTAGAGAAGTTTTTGTTGTACTGTGAACAGGCTTGCACTGTGTCATGTAGCGTCCTCCATGCCTGACGTAGTAGTAGTAATAGATTGGTCAATGTTATCCCATCTCTTACATGCAATCAAAGCATCAAGATACTTTACAGCAGGCTGACAGTCAACGGAAACAACATCCTATCATAGTCTTACCCATTTCACTATCTTTGCTTCCAGCCATGTTACTACCATCTTCTTTATTCTCAAGACTCTGATTTAGTTTGTGTTTGTAAGGATCTAGAGCACCAAGAAGACCTAGCACTCTTATGGCCTAGATATTAGAGATTGTCAATAATAATTGATCAGTAATATAAAAATTAGGTACTACCTAATAGCGGAGCTCCCATTTAAATATAATAATAATTTTAAATACTTTGTTTTATTTTGACGTTTTTGATTCAAATGAATTGGGCTTGCTGTGGTAATAGGCAAACAAATATTGCATTTTGTTGTAAAAGTTGAAATAAAGACTATAGATCAAGCTTTATTTCTTGCCCTTCAGTCTCCTGAGAATTATATTAAGGCTTTCAACTCAGTGACCATAGTGATATTTATTCAGATATTTGTGTCAGATTTTATAATTGACTTAGTAGTAGTGCTTCATAATTCTCAGAAATAGGATGCAAAAATCCCTCAAACTGATTTCATTCACATAAATACTGAACCTAATTCAACATCCTTCAATTAAACAATTAGACATTGCAGAAAATTATATTTAGATTTTTCTGTCTTGACAGTATTGTGGCATCTTGGTTTTTTTTTTTTATTATGTAGAGTAGAATGACACTGATAAATAGTTGTCTTTACACGAAACAAGACTTCCCTCTTCCAGGTTACACTAATCATGACTTTAGATGAAATTGTAAAACAACTCAAAACAACTACTACCTAAAAGCAAAGCTCCAATTTCAATTTTAATTTTTTTATGTTCTTGATTCAAATGAATTGGGCTTCCTGTGGTAATTGAAAAAGTTGAAATGAAGATTATTTAAAAAGCATTTTTAAAATAAGTTTTGGTTTTGGTTTGTATATTGTATGGGCTTGTATGCTCAGTGACCTTTGTTACAGTAAATTTTAATATTCAGATTCACTGTCAGATTTCATAACTGACTTTGTAAGGGTTCATAATTTTCAGAAATAGAAAGCAAAATCTCCAAAACATTTTTTTAAATTGATACAAGTAATTAAACCTTTTCGACATCCTGAATATTACAGAACAACATATATTGATTTGTCTGTCTTCACTATATTTGTGACATCTTGTTTTTTGTGGTTGTTGTTGTTATTTTGTTTTGTTATTTAATGTAGAAAAGAATGACACACTAGCTAGGCGAATACTTGTCTCCCACTTTTCTCTTCCAGATTACACTGATAATACAATTTAAAGTGATTATAAAAACAGCTAATTGAAATAACAAGAAAACAAGGAATTAAGCATTTTCAGTCTGTATTTAAGGCTTCACAGGGCTCACTGAGCAACTTCATCCAGATGAATAAAGTATAAAAACAATTCTAGTTTGCATGGCAAAATTCCTTCTTTTTTTCCTGTCAATTGTTTCATTAAATTCCAGACCAAAACTTGAGCTGTATTTACACATTAGTGGGGTTGAAATAAGTTCAAAATCATTTTTTTTCACTAATTTTATTATTATTAGAACTAGTGCAAAAAGTTCACCGTAAAACAAAATGTCGTTGTACATTTCATGTAAGGCTTGATCGAGTGTTTCTTTAAACTTGGCCACAGTTCAACGTGCATAAAAGGTTTTTTTTTAAGTCATCAATCCCAAATCAAAGATAAAAGATCAAATATAGGTACAAGAGACTTTTTGATATCATTTTCTGGCCAGGGTCTTTACCTTGAAGTACTTTCCTTGTTGTCTTTTCGAAGCATAACTTACTGTTCCTTGTTTCACGCTCAATGCAGACGATTCTTGATTTATTTCCAACTTTGGCTAGATTTTTAAGCAGCTTTACTGAAGGCATCTTCACGAAACGAAGAATACACGATCCTCAATGACTTATTCATTATGAGGAATTTTTTTAAACTACGAATCCAACTAAAAAGTCGTCCAACTTTGAAAATATCCTCTGTGTCTTTCGTCTTTCGAGCAGTTTTTGAAACGACACCAGGCCCGAAAAAAATTCAAACGTACGGTTTTTTTCGCTTTAACCTGTCAAGATTGGCACAGATTAATGTTCATCAAAATCGCTAAATTTTTACGAGGTTTCGAGAATACTATTTTTAAGCTTTGCAAGTTAAAACTGCAAGGAAACTTGTAAATTTTCAGTTTTCAAAGTGTCAGCGCGCGTCAAGTTGGCGCCAAAAAGCAATCAGCCAATCAGCATCGCGATGTACACGGACGTATGTACGTATGTACGGACGTATGTATGTATGTATGTACGGACGGACGTACAGCCGTTGGGCTCCCTGTGTGTCCATGAAAAATCAACTCGATGGGTTACCATTTTTTCTTAGGTATGGTGCTCCGCTCGCGCGGGCCTTCGGCCCGCGCGGGAGCTCCGCTATTATCACTAATAATTAGCATTACCAACACCACAATATTTTCTCAACTCTTCTATGATAATAACATGATCATTATTTATTGTCATTTGCAATCATCGAATCATTATCAATGATCAATGTTTATTTAATTATCCCTAAGAACTATGTATTTTTCTTGTACAAGAGGCACGGGGCTGAAGTCTTTGATGAATCAAGCAAAGTACAGCACGAAAACCTCTTCATTTCTCTTCCTGTAGTTTTCAACAGAGAAGCCACATCAGGACAAGACAACTCTGCCAAATTTTACAGGATTGCAGTGTTATTAATTGATCATTCTATCCCATCCAATTTCATCCTTCCATTCCACTACATTCACATTAAACCAATCATTTATTATTAATCAATGCATTCATTCACATCCTTTTTACCTCTCTCCTGATCCTGGGAGCTTGCTCAGTTTTAAGAAAGTTCAATAGCACTTCAAGTAAATTGGGATATTTTCTGTATGGTTCAACAACATAACTGAAAAACACAAATCACAATTAGTTTTAAAAGGTATTCTAATATATCACAACATGTTTTGTGAGAAAATTTGGCATTGCAACCTATATGTATGTTACAAACAATATTACATGTATATTGTCATTGATTCCATTCCCTGGTATTCTTAAAACCATTCCAGCAAGTTCAACCATAAGTATGTTAATTCGGAATCCCATATGGCCACCAAAGGATGCGGACAAATTATTGAATGAATGAATGAATGAATGAATGATTAAATAAATGAATGAATGGATGAATGAATGAATGAATGACCAAATGAATGAGTGAATGAATGAATGATTCAATAAATAAATACATGAACGACCAAATGAATGAATGAACGAATGAACGAACAAACGAATGACCAAATAAATGCATGAATGAATGGATGGATGAATGAATGAATGAACAAACCACCAAACCAAGCTATTAATTTTTACCCTGTACTTCCAATAAGCTGACCAAGTGTCCACAGTGCAATCTAAACATCAAAATATTTAAATATTATTTATTTAGTAATTTTCAACTAATAATTATCCATTATTCTTATACATACATGTTATAATGAAATTCCTACCCTGAGTAACAGAGACTTTTATGACAAGTGCCTTCAGCAGGAGAAAGATAACAAAATATATAACCTCTGAACCACTTTTATTAGTATAACCCTTGCTTTTTCTCATGATCAAGTGATTGACATCGAAGATACTGTGCTGACGTCTTTATAAGCCAATCAAATCAATCTAACTATAAAGGGGGTTCACAGGAAACCAGGGAATCCCTGGGAATCTGTTCTATTTTTACAAGTTTGAGTATTACAGATTTCCCAAGTAAAATAGAACAGACTTCCAGGTTAGACCCAGGGAAACCCCAAGTTCTTAATTCCTGTGGTGATGTCTTATCTACCCCATACACTAAGCCAATTAGTAGAAATAAAAGAAATATACACAAACATAGGTTACAGAGTCAGCTATTTGAATCTCAAGACATCCAGCTTGTTCACAAAATTGTAGAATATAGAATTCATGATCATTATGGAGGAAGAGACTCAATTTATGGATTTAGGTTTAATCTAGAATCATCCACTCTTGTTGTGACATGGTGTTTTTATTACCCTTTTGAAACTTTTGTCTGCAAGTGACTGTCTGAATGTTTTTAGCCAATCATATGTTTGTTATTCTGAATATCCAATGAGATTCTTGCACCAGAGTTTGGACAAATAATTTATATTAAACCCTGCATGCCGATTTGCATATTACCTGTACAATCAAACAAGTACCAAAGTGATTCAAAAGTTTTTCTCTCTGATGCCAAAGGTTCTCGTCATGTAATAGAGACACAATTGATAATAACCTCTGATAATCAGAGTATGGGCTTAAATATAAAGTATTCAAGTTCTTTCTTCTGTATTTGGCTTTATTTACCTCTCTCTTATTCATGGATGAAGCATCTTGTAACATGTCAATGAGAATGGGGCACAACTCGTTCATCCACTTACACATTTCTTTACCACAGACCTAAAGAAACAACAACAAATAACATCATCTTTAATTAGGAATTGCTGGGCTTCAAACAGCTGATGAATAGATCCCTTTTTCTGTTTCAAATGGTAGTTGATGTATGTAAACCATGTGCTCTCAACCAGAGATTAGTGAATTGAAGCACCAAGAACATAGAATGTCACATACAAACACATGAGAGGTGTGCACACATTGATTGTCACAGGATACAATCTAGATTTCTCATTAGATCTGCAACCGATGGCACATACACTTCTCCTGCTTCTCCTGTTTGCTAATCATATCAGCACTATACCTGAGCATGTTCACCAATAGCTGCAGTAACACTGATAACAACCTCAGGGTCAGGATCTCGTAGCTTGGGTATCAATGCCTACAACATAATGAAGCAAAAATATAACTAATTAGCAATGACTTTTATTGGTAAAAGTAAACCTAAATGTAAAAATTGTGAATGGGGATAGAATTCACTCAGAAGGCCCAAAACTAAATCAACTTTTAATTACTACGTGACACCTGGTTTTATATTTTCAATGGTAATCTATGAACAAAACAATAATACCTTCAAAATAGGTTCCATATAAGGCCTTATCAACATGGGAGCATTGGATACAAGATGACCCAGCATACGAGCACTTTGTTCTTTATTCCTTGCAACACCACTGTACTCCAATTCTGTCAAAATCTGTAACCCAAAACAGCAATGAGTACAATGAAAAATAATTCCAATTTGAAATTAACTGCAGCAGTTTTTAATTGCAGTTGAAGAATAGAATGATGGCATGGTTGGCCAAACAGTGAGAGCACTGGCCATTCACCCCTGTGGTCTGCAGTTTGAGTCCCAGCTCATGATCATAAATTATGTGTACTGATCATGAGTTTGTTTGATGTGTTGTTCTCTACCATGCCACGTCAGTGTTCTTTCTCCAGGTTCTCCAGTTTTTCCTCCCTCTCCAAAACTCAACTTAAGTACATGTGAGTTAAGCATTGTTGGTTAAGATTATTATTTTAGAATGTTGACATAGTGAGTATGAGATCCAAGATGCCCAATGGAAGAATAGCGAAAGCTAAATTGACACTTTCAATTTATGAATTATAAGACTTCATGTGATGGTGAAGACCTCAAGGCAAAAACACACTGTGCTATGACAATATGAGTACCATTCTGCAATGCCTGTACCTGAATGAGTGTCTTTCTGAGAGATGGCATGATGTAAGCTGGGTTCAGTCGGCTTAGACGCCCAATAATAATGATGGCAATTTCCCGGATTTCAAATTCCTGTTTGAAACAATAAAGCATGTCATTGATATTAATATGCATATATGAATCAATTTTATGATAAATACCACTTAATATTAGATATTTTCTTGTGTATTATGGGCTGATATTTTATGAGCTGGGTATGTATGTAGGGCTGACATTTCACTCACGCAAGTGATGAGTGAAATGTCAGCCTGTAATACACAAGAAAATTGCTTTTTTGCTTTGTTTTTAACAGTATTTTTATTATCAAAACAGTCCTTTTCGAAAACCAGCACACTCACACTTCAAACCGGTTTGAAGCCTTGACATCATACAGGACCGAATATGCAAACTGGATGTTTAAACAGTCCTTTTTGCAAACCAGCAATCAGTTAATTTTTGCATTGTTCAAATCAAATTAAAGTAACTATGTCCGGTTTCTTTCCTTAAAGTTCTTTTTTCATTTGCTATTGCTACAGCCATTTGGTAACTAACTAAAGATACTATATTGCAAAGGAGTTGAAACAAGATCTGGTATCTTCAAAATGTTTGCTAGTATCTACCTAAAGTATTTATTTCTAAATGTAATTTGCATTTGGGAATTTTGGCAATAGCTTTGTTGGAGGAATAAGGCTCTGTAATTTTGATAAAATCATTAATCAGCATGACAAAACATCTTTCTCTCGATGTGGACAATCTTACCTCATCACTTAGAGCTACAAAAAGTGCAGCCAAGTTCTCTGCTTGTGCAAGATGAGCATCAAATCTTTCATCCAATGAAATCAATACACAATAGCGAATATCAGGATCTGGGATTAATAAAACATAGTTAACATTTTACACAGCTACATGTACCCTGATCATATTGTCACACAGAACTAATTAAAACTTTCTTTCACCAAACCAAAGCTGCTCTCATTAATCAAAATAAATATTCTCTGATTCTTGCTGATAAAGTGTAGTTTCAATGAATGGCAAGACAACAGCAGCTGACCATTTGGTGACTGTCATTCAACTGTCAGGTGACAGTAGATGGACCATTGGGTAACTCAGTTGGCTATTCTACACAATCACTCAGTATATCACATAGAAATGTCAGTATGGTTTGAGTTTCTTCTATTGCCTGAAAATCCAATTTCTGTCAGTCTAGCTTTTTCTGTCAGCTTTAAAAATCATCATCATCATCACCATCATCATCATTATCATCCCCTTACCAGGATCCGTTATTCCAACCATTAACATCTTGTTAAGTACTTCAGAGACAACATGAGTAGAGGTAGCACTTATTGGGCCATGCTGTAATGGAGGGTTAGCAGATACCATAGGCTGTGGGAATGGAATCATTGTTAGTACTCATTTGTTACACATGTATAATCTATGGCACATCCATCAAATTTTATCCATTCAAAACATTCACTGATTCTAATCAGTAATTTATTTGCACCATTCCTTTCCTCCCTCCCTTCCTTCCTTCCTCCCTTTCTCCTTCCCTTTCTTCCTTCCCTCCTCCTCCCTTTCTTCATACATTCATTCCTTTACAAATCCATTCATTCATTTGTTTGTTCATCCAACAATTTATCCAGCCATTCAATCATTCATCCACTCACTCATCCCTTCAGTCATCTATCCATAATTCATCCACTAACTTTTCCATCCATTTAACATTTCATTCACTCAAGATGTCAAGAAAGACAATAATAGAATTGAAGACTAAGAAATCCCATTGTACACATACATGAATAGATGGTGACAAAAGCCTTGAACAAGTCCTAACAGCCTCCATCCTGATGTCTTTATTTTCACTAGCAAGGAATGTGTCAGCACATTGCCTTACAAGGTGTGCATGAGTTCTCAGAGACCCTAGAAACACAGATAAGCATGTTTTAGCTGCCAAGAACAAAAAGTCAACTTCCAAGATACACTTACACTTCACTGCTAAAAACAAAAGGATCAAGCCTTTGATACATGTATATGTACATGTAGCAGGTGAAGCAAATATTGGAACTGGACTTTTATAAAGTACATTTGTAAATTACAAATTATTGTTTTAAGTTATATTGGAGTTACCCCAGAATTGTATCCAGGGCATTGATTGGGATATCTTAAGAGTTGCTTTGTGGCCAATTGCTAAGAAAACTTTGCATTTTTGTATAAGCTGTTAGGTAATACAAAGATGACATACCATCAAAGTCAAAGGATCCTAAAGTCCTGAGTGCCAGCACTGTACTAGGAATGTCTTGGGAATCAAACAAGGAGTGGGATGATGCTGGGGAAAAAAATGAAATCTTATGTCAGTTCATCATCTACTGCACAGTCACTGAAGTTGATAGGTGCATCAGTAAGTGGTTGGTAACGCATCAGAAAGTGGTTGGTAACGCATCAGAAAGTGGTTGGTAAGGTGCACTGGGACCCGTAAGTAGTTGGTAAGGTGTCAGTAAGTGGTTGGTAAGGCATCAGAAAGTGGTTGGTAAGGCGTCAGAAAGTGATTTGTAAGGTTTGTGTCAGTAAGTTGTTGGTAAGGTGTCAGTAAGTTGTTGGTAAGGTGTCAGTAAGTGGTTGGTAAGGTGTCAGGAAGTGGTTGGTGAGGTGGCAAGAAGTAGTTGGCAAGATGTTACTGATCACATAACTAGTATTACTGTCTTACCAGATTGAGTGAGGGTTGGTGTGCTACTTTTTGGTGCCCCAGGATGCCGTAATGACTTATGCATAAGAATCTGTGACAACATTTTCAAAAGACCATCTAGAAATAAACAGAGAGAATTATTATCTAAATGTCTGTAAACAAGATTGATGTACAGGTAAGAAACACTCCACCTTGTATGCTTCTCTTTAACTGTGGGACTTGGTGTGCTAGGTCATGTAAACATGCTGTCAAAGCAGGACTGCAAAAAAGTAAAGAAAGGTGTAAGTAAATGATATGGTAGAGAGAGAATAAGGATCAACTAATTTAAAAATTGACAATAAAGCCAGTTTTCACTAGGAAATTAATAATTTATTTATTTATTTTATTTTTATTTATAAGCTTCGCCCTAGGGTGGGAGCAACCCACAGAACTGAGGTTCCAAAACGAGACTCCCTGGTACAAAAAATACATAATATATACAAGTGAACAAATTAATAAATACAGGACGTAAGGACACTTAACAACAGAGCTTTAACAATAAGTTTTTCAATGGCCTGCTTAGATGACATTTGATGCAGATACTTTTATATGATTGAGGCACTGTAGGATCATAAACTTTCAGAGTTAAGTCTAAGTAGTATTTGCGTAGTTCAGATTTAAAACTGTCAATAGATTTGGTGATGTCCCTTAGGGACTCAGGAAGCATGTTGAAGGTTCAGGAGGCTCTCGGGAATAATGTAAGCACAAGCGCTAATGCCACAGTTCTCAGTGATTTAGCAAACACAATGTAATGTTAAAAGAGGGTGCCACACCCTGAAGAATTTTGTTCAAAACGAATATACAGGCCTTAACTGAGGGTACTCTATTGAGTTTTAAACATAGACAACAGGGCTTGATTGTTTAGTGCTAAAATGGTTTTAAAATCAATGGTTTATTTTGGATTTGATCTAAAAAGCACTAACCTACTGTAGCTACTTCCAAGCAACGGAGCCCATAAGAACACCAGTTATAATTTAATTTTAATTATGAATTTTAATAGGAGCAAGTATAGCTCAGTTGGTTAGTGCACAGCTTTCTGATGCAAGAGGTCCCAAGTTCGATTCCTTGTGATCTCATGCTTGTTTCAATTTCTTTCCATTCTGTGTAGCTTTAAATAGCTTTAAATACCCTTAAAATGGTAAAAAGTGTCACAGAAATTGATATTTTGGCATGGAAAGGTTATAATTGATATCACGTTGAACCATTTGAGAAATCCTCAGGAATGCATTTAAGCCATTATCATGGGTGTCCCAGGCCTTCAAAATTGTTGTCTGTTGCCCTAATGTTTAGACTCAAGATTATGTTAAACTCTATGAATAAACTGTACCTTAGTCCCACTGACAGCATAAGTTCAAGTAAATCTTTGATATCTTTGGAGATTTTAGGACCAATTGCACGAGACATCATTGCCACACAAGCAAATACCATGGGGTCAACTGTTACTGCTTTCTGACGTCTAGAGATAGAATTACATTTATTGAAAAGGAAGAATGGAAAGAAGGAATGGATGAATGCGCAATTGATGGATTGGTTGAATGAATGAATGAATGAATGAAAAGAAATGAAAAAATGAGAAATGAAAAATGGATAAAAAGAGGAAAAAATGAAAGAGGAAAAAAGATACTGGGAATGCCAAGGAAATAAAAGAGGAGGCAAGAAGGAAAGAACACATACAAAACAGAAGACAAAAGTGGGAAAGAATGAAAGAAAGATAGTATATAGATAAGGAAAACTAAAATTCAAAATGAATGAGTGAAAAAATGAAAAATCAACGTACTTGCTTCCCAAATCTTTGATAGGTAAAAAGGCTTTCACTTGTTCCAAAATATTTTTACAATGTGGTTCAATATTGTGTTTTACTGCTATGGCAACCAAGCCAACAGCCTTGAAAGCAGATGATCTTTCTCTTTCCTACAAATAGCAATAGTGACAGTTTAAGTATTATTAGAGTCTATTGCTACTGTTGTCATCATCACAAACTGTCATCTTTTTCATCATCATCATTATCGTCATCATTGCTATCTTACCCTTTTCATTGCTGCAATCAAATATGGAATCACATCTTTGTGCATATATCTAAACAAATTAAAAAGGAATCATTAATATAAGGTTTCAAGTGGAAATGTGGTAGTTCTATGGTATAAAAATATTTACTTTCAAAATTATGTCCAGTCCCTTGTATTATTTGCACAGAACAGTAGAGCAGGAAAAAAACTCCCTTTACATGCTCTGTCTTTCCATTTTCATTTTCATTTCAATTTCACATCCCAATAAGATCTGCTTTCAAAATGGTAGTAATGCATGGTAATTATTCTCTTTTTATACAGTGTTACAGATTCTCATTCAGTCATTGTTTGTTGTATCTCTACACACTAATGCAGACCAAACTACTGCTGTTCACTTGCTAGTGTCAAAGGCTGCTTTATATTGAACTTACGTTTTAACAAATCTTGGTGGTTGGAAAGCAGCAAGTCTTGGGATGAGTGTCAGTAAAGTTTGTTGAATAGCACTGTTCCTGACACCTTTGTACCTCAGTACCAAGCCACACACCTAATATTGAAACATCTCATGTTACTACGTGTGTACAGTCACCTCATAATTTTTGCAAAAATGTAAATTTTTCATAAGAATTACTTCATGTGTGTACATGTACAAGAGGCACGGGGCTGAAGTCTTTGATGAGTCAAGCAAAGTACAGCACGAAAACCTCTTTGTTTCTCTTCCTGTAGTTTTCAACAGAGAGGCCACATGGACAAGACAACTCTGCCAAATTTTACAGGATTGTATTGTCAAGAGATTAGATTTATAGATCAATATTCATTGTAATCATCATTTTTTACTGTCAAACTAAGAAAATCACCTAAAATATATCACTTTTTAATAATGTGTTCTTGTACATCTAATGTGTTATTACAGTACAGATGATGTCACAGAATCTTACATGTGCTGTAATTGGTTAAAATGTCTATAAATATCAATTATTAATTATTAAATAATCATCAATTAATCATTAGGTTAGGTTGATTAAATGCCAGTCTTCAGTGCAGAAGTTCAGGGTTTAACTCCCAAGCCAGACCAACACTCAATAATTGAGGAAAAGGTGCCGCCTTTGTAATTATATCTTCAAGTGATTAGACCTTCATATATGTCTTCTTGGATATAAGAGAGTTAAACCATAAGCCTTGTATTTCTAAAGGTAAGTACTACTAACACATCATGGCGACCAGGGTTGCCTTCATAGGAAAAGAAAGCTAAACATATAAACATATAAATCAACATCATCAGCCTCAAAAGCACAATTTCTCACCTCCATAAATTTGTCTTCCATGTACTCTTTACACACTTTGCTATGACACATTGGGTTGATTTCCCCAAGTCCACTCCCTACAATAGTTGATAATGTTGATCGCTGGTGAAGAAATCCTGTCTGCTGAGAAAACTTGCTCTTTGGTGAAGTGATGCCCAGGTCATTTAGACTGATTGGGCTTGGAGTTTGATCACAATAGATGTCTTCCAGGTCTTTCTTGAATTGCTAAAAATAGATTAATATATTTAATTAGAAGAATTCTACTCATATAAGTACACGTACATGTATACATGCACCTGTTTTTGTTTGTCTGTTTGTTTTGTTTGTTTCTCTGTCTGCATGTTTGTATATCTATCTGTTAGTTTATTTGTTTGTTTGTCTATTCAAGACATATTGGAGCAAGTACTGACCAGCTTTGCTGTAAATACATTTTTCTTAGTAATAGATCGATTTCACTGACGTCATCAAGAAAAATAAAGTCGGTTTCAGAGCATCAAATAAAATAAAAATTGTACCTCAAAGAACAACTAAATCTTTGTAACTCTAGAAAATATTGAGTCAAAAGAGCTTTTCACCACGAAGATACGAATGTTTGAATGTGGGCTTGTTGTTGGTAAGAATGTATGGGGCCGCCATATTGGTGTACACCAATATGTACACCAATATGGCGACCATAAATACCAAGCATCGAAATGATATTAAAAATACATTTATTTGTTCATTTTATTGATTATATATATAGAAAATGACAATTAAGTTCATTGCCAAAGCAAATGAGGTGAAATTTGTCGCAAATTGATGTGTTCTTACGGCGTTTGAAAATGCGTGACTGCATGGCGTGACACAATTTTGGTGCCGATAATTTGCCAAGCGATGAACAGAATCAGACCAAATTTCCAGAGACGACTTCTTTTCATGATACATACAAAATATCAGGCAATCAGCTTTCTCCGAATTTTAGTTTAGATTTTAGTCCTCTCGTGACGTCACGTGAAATCGATCTATAATGGCATATCAAGAAAGATACATTTGAATAATGTCTCTAAGAATACTGTAGTTGTACTTTACCTCTCCTTCAGGACTTGCACTTCTTATTAATTCATTAATAATCAGTAATGATCCATGTGCCTTGTCTTCCTTTGTAAGAACCACCCCTTTCTCCTTGGTATTTACTGTGTCTTCAAACCCTCTCTTGGCTTCTTCATATGTTTGCTAAATAAAACACAAAATAACAGGTTTTAAAAATTTCTAGGAGTTGGGTTTCCTGTGCTGAGACTGAGTAATGGTCAGTGGTACCGATTGTATGGAAAATTATACCTAATTCATCATGTTCTCAAATCTTGTTAGAGCTGATCGATTGTTTTCAAGTATAGTTGTACTGTATAAAGTTCAATTTTATATACGTCTTGTAGTTGGAGTGAGGCGCGCGACAATCCTTGAAATATTTACCATAAACAATAAGTATGGAGACTCGACTTTAAACTTACTCAAGCATGCTATGATGTATTTGGTTCTTCAAACTCTCATTTAAGAGCTGATTATTTTTGAGTAGTTCTTGGTAAGTCCAAGTTCAAATACTTACACTATACCACAATGGGGGTTTTCTTATTTCCTTGGTTTCTCTTTGAGCAAGAATAACAAGACAAGCTCTTAATGCTTCCATGGCTCCTTCACGAATGGCTTGCTTTAAAGTGAAAACAAAGATTGCATTATATTAATATCCTATATAAATACTTACATCTAGTTAGGCTCTTTGGTGTTTACTTAGTAGTCAAGAAAAACTACAGAGTGCCACCTTAAGATACAGTAGATTTTGTATGTTTGTGAAAATAGCACGGTCACAAGATGGCTACAGTGTAGGAATTTCAAATGTTTTCATAGACAACATATATAATCTTGAACAAGGTATAATCTTGAAGTAGTCCCAACTCTCACCTTTGGGTCTCTGACTGCATTGAAAATATTATCAAAGAATGGTTGAACTTGTTGGAAGAAGAACGTTGGTGCATTAAGGGCAAGCTCTCTTAGGACTAATACCTTTGAAAAAGAATTACAAAACATCATTACAGTCAGCTACATTTATATTATACAATAGAATCCTTAGCACTCTTTAGTAAAAAAAACAAAGTATATGTTGACAATAAAGAAAGGTTTCAAGTTGAGGCTATCAGCCAGAGGCCAAAAGTACAAGAAATGTACAGAACATTGCACACAAATGCCAACCTGAAACTACATTAATTTTTATTGACACTTTCCTAAAGTTTTTCATAGCCATGCCCCTTTTAGGGGTCCACGTTAGAGTATTGCCCCTTTTACCAAGTTTCAAAACTAATGTTATTTCAACTCACAGCTGCATGACGTCTTCCTTCATTCCTGTCACCACCAAGCCATTCTAGAGCTCGTTTAACTTCAAACTCAACATAGTCTGCTGTAAAAGTCCCCCCAGTCAGTGCAAGACGACCCATGGCTTTTGAGGCCATTTCCATGACAGCAGTATCATTAGAAGGCAATAAGTTGCGCAGATAATTAGCAAATCGTGTCATTTTTGTTGCACTACCACCACCAGATATACCAATCAAACCAACTACAAATATATCAATGAAAATAAAAATCAATAGGCCATATGCAATAACAGGTCATGTGACCTGTGACCCCATCTCCCCTAAAACAAATAGCATCATCAAAATGATTTCCAAAAAATGCAAGACTACCTCGATATTATAGAGTAATGGAAACAATGGAAGTATAAATGGAAGACAGTGGAAATGTTAATGTTAATGTCTTACATCAGCATCACTGTGAAAGGTCAGACTAGTGAAATATGTGAAAGCAAAACTTGCTAACAATACAAAAGTTATAAATGTATTTCAAACAAGCGGTTTCTGAAGTGGGGAACTTATGTGTAAGCTACAAATTGTACGTAGTTCACGTGTTCGCTTTTTTGAATAATATTGTTTTGATGAAGCATACGTATTATCCCGACGTAGCTAATCGAACCGTTCGGTAATCGAACTTTATCGAACCCAATCGAACTTAATCGAACGATTGGATTCGATTAGTTCGATAATCGAACACAATCGAACCGAAAAATTTCTGTGCGAGTTCGATTGCGTTCGGTTTCCGAACTTTATTGAACCCAATCGAACTCAATCGAACACTGTTGAAAAAACCTTAACTTCACCCAAATTACCACTAGATATTTGAACAATCTGTTTTAATTCATAACTAACTTGTAATATCTTGATTGAACTAGACTTTCGGAGTGGAAATTACATTGATTTTACCATTTTGCAAAATACTGAACTGAACAAAAATATCCCGCAAAAACAAAAAGTTCAACCGGCAATAGAAAATTACCATGCAGTGAAAATTAATCTTACTTCAACTGTAAACTGTAACCATTCTATTATATTTAGTCCTGACTGAAGATAATGTCACTTGCTTAATTGCAAAAAACTCGCTCTTGAAAGCGACATTCATTGACAAAGATAATGAGATAACGCGAGATGAAAGAAGCCGCCACATTTGTAAGTGAAGCAATTATAAGTAACAACAGAGTTGATAAAAATTTAAAAATCTCTAATAAAACCTCAGCGATTTCAGCACATAAAAGGTCATTTAAAAGCTTAACACTTGCACAAAATCCTTCAATGAACTTGAAAACATTTACGTCTACAGAAGTGGCAAGAAAAAACATTATTACGACCAGTGTCTTTAGCAGGCGATGTCGTCTAGAATCAAAATAGATAACTTGATAACGGCATTCTGTCTTAAGAACACCTTTATTAAGCAACTGTTCTGAGTCATTTGCTAAGTCGTTCCTCAGTGTGTCTGCTTCGCTTGATGTTCCCTGTTCTGTGAATTCCTGTGTGATAGTCGTTTGTAAGGAAATGTCGACTTCAGTTTGATTTTGTTGTTTATTTCTTTGCTCGCGGACTTTGTCTACAAGAGCTTGCTTTTTCCACTGTTCCACTGAAGCTACAACTAAAAATGCCCGGAAAGAAAGCCAAGGAATTGTCGAGAACTTTGAATCAAATCGGGGTTCAGAACACAGTGCAAGAAATGGAGAACTAAGGAACGGCACCCGGCTACCCGACGGGATAGCGCGACAGCTTGTTTGTTTTACCCGGGTTTTAAGACGGCTTCACCACATTGTCATTGCCATTGCCTTTACGTAATAAACTGATTTAAAAAGCAATTTTCTTGGCTTATTTATTTGTTATTTGGGGAATCCCGCGCTTATGATACTTGTATTACCCCACTTCCAGTCGAATGCTATCTATCCTCTGTTTGTTTCTAACAAAATCGAACCTATTCGAACTCAATCGAACTAATCGAACTAATCGAATTCAGTCGAACAGTTCGATTAGTTCGATTGCTCAAGAAATTTTGTGAGAGTTCGATTTTGTTCGATTACTGAACTCAATCGAATCCAATCGCGTGATTGAGTTCGATTAAGTTCGATTAAGTTCGATTAATCGAACGTTCGATTTGGTTCGATTAGCTACGTCGGGGTATTATTGGTCAAATGTACGTACATTGTATATTCTAACTGGATTCAAAATACTGTATATACCATGTTTGGTGAAAAAATGAGAAAAACAAGGAAGAACAGGAGACTGCCAGCAGGGACATGGCTTGGCATGGACAGGCCCTTTTCCAGTTCAATATTTAAAACTTTCATACATAACATTGAACAATCCTTTATCTATCTCACCTATAGCCATGATTCCACCCTTTTTCTCGTTAGCATCAGAGCTGGAAACCATCTCAAAGATGTTGTGATTGAAATCATCCATAAAACTCGTGAGTTGCTCGGGTGAAGCCTCCCTCAACTCGGTAGACACATACTGTTGAAGGTCTTTGGCAGCTTGGAGGCGAACTTCATCTGAACGGCTCTTTAGACCGGCAAGAAGGGATTGCATCATTTTTGAAGAATTAGTTCGTCCAATTCAGGGCTAAATGAGGTTGAAGTTATGGATTTGCTCTTGCGACCACAATGGCCGCCATTGCTGCCCTCGAGTGTGGCCTTTTGGGCTCCCTGTGTTACAATCCACAGGAAGACCAAGACAGAGTCGTTGTGTCGTTGCGAATTTAGAATAATTGCAAATACTTAAAAAAAATAAAAAAAATAAAAATGTAATTGAATCAACCCCTACACCGAAAATATAGAAAAATAAAGAAGAAAAAAGAAAACAAACAATAAAAAGAAATATTTCCCGGCGTTGACGGGACTCGAACCTGTAACACCCACATCGGTCCCCCCGGAAATAAAGTAACAAAATAAATAAATAATTGGAAAAAAGGAAAAAATAAATAAATTTTGGGACGATTCTCCCGAGACATTCATAGAAGCTGAGACATCGAATCGACTTACGTTACGGATGAAGATTTCGGCCCCATCCACGCTATCCCGGTGCTACATCAAACAGTTGTCTTAGCCCGAAGGCCAGGGAGGGAGACGATATCCGGACCCTAATCCATACCTTTAGATATCACCTTAGACCGCTGCGCTACCTAGACACTTAATAATTATAATGTCTAATCGGGGTAGTCTATTCGGCGAAGTTTCATTGTGATGCTAATATGTTTGTTCCATGTCCTTGGGGAGATCAAAGAACCAATCAAAGCAGCCATCTAATCAAGAATTACTGACTTTAATATAGAAACAAAATTTAAAAGAATAGATTTTCGTGAATATTCTGTTCCATTTGTTAAAGAGTTAAAATTAGAAAACGCCCCTTTAATTTTCGCTGCCTCATATTTGATTAGAAATCAGAAAAAAAAGTTACTACTTCACTAAAGCATCGTGAATTCAGGGGCCCGAGGTTCAGCGGGATGTGAGATCTGCATTGGGAAGCGGGATTCCGATGCAAGCAAATTAAAAATACAAGCGGGAATCGGGAATCAGTACTGTTACGAGCGGGAGCGGGATTTCGTGCTTTTGAGGGATCGGGATACGGGAATCTTCAGGGATAGCAGCTGGATACGAGACGGCAACGTATCGGTCTAAATTTTGAAAACTTCTGCGCGCAAAGCCAAATGAAATTCCAGAGGCAGAAACAAATGAGTCTCATCAGTCAAATATTGAAAAACTGACTACCCAAAAATGTTTTCTAGTGTGTTACCCACTGCTAACTAACAAAGAAAGATCATCAAAACTGAAAATTCGACGGGGTCGGGATTTTTATTTATATACTCGGCGGGATGCGGGATTTCTGCCAAAAAAATAACGCATACCAAGCACCGTACACGTCTCTCTCTTCTGACCGCAATTTATTGGTTTTGATCAATAGATAAAAATGAAGCTTCTCAATTTGCCAGGATTAAAAATTCTTTTAGTAGAAGATGGAAATGATCAAAGTGCCGGCGTATTTTTCTCATTTCTCTTTTATCTTGCTTGGGCTACCTGTGTTTACCAGAGTTCTTTGCGAGCCCATTCATCAAATCCATCATGGCGGGCGCTTCGATGACAATGCACTCTTTTCCCTCTTCCCCAGAATGGGTCTCTTCGAAGCATTTAACAGGGGTAAGTTGGTCTACAGCTAGCTTACTTTATCTACATTGTGTGTATTCATTATGGTTTATTTTCGTTGTGTTTTAGACTACAGTAATGGCTGTAGAGTTTGATGGTGGGGTCGTGATTGGTGCTGACTCACGAACAACGACCGGGTAATTCATTTTCTAATTTTATAGTATGCATAAATGTTACTTAGAATTTATCAATCATTATACCTGGTTTATTTTTAAATGGTTCTCTTTTTTCGTACTTTGCCTTCAAGCATAAATGTCAAAATTTAAAATGGCTGTGATTCAAAAATGTTCCCAATTTTTTTTTCAAAATCACAAAACAGTTATTTGAGTTCCTTGTTTATTGTTTCCACAGTGCTTATATTGCTAATAGAGTAACAGACAAACTTACACCAATAACAGAGAATATATTCTGCTGTCGATCTGGTTCGGCTGCTGATACTCAAGCCATCGCTGACATCATAAAATATCACCTGAATTTCCATAAGTGAGTACTTCCTCCCCCTGAATTTCTATAAGTGAGTTCCCCCTCCCCCTGAATTTCTATAAGTGAGTACTTCCTCCCCCTGAATTTCTATAAGTGAGTTCCCCCTCCTCCTGAATTTAACAGAATCCACTGATTGACCTCTAGACAACACATGGTGTACAAATGTACAAGTTATGGTCATCAAAGTACAGACATTTTGATGAATGGTTGTACAGATACCATAAATCCTCAAATTAGTTCTGCGGGCACTTATTTTAGATTTATTACAAGGAGGTGGGTGCTGATAAGGGGATGCTTATTCAAAGGGATGTGCTTATCTCAAATTTTGAATTAAATGAGATATTATGCATGTGAAAAAGCCATGCTAATATAATTATACATGGATCTGGAAAATCTCCGTCTTAGAGAGGTGGCCATCTTAGTGAGGTGTCAATTTGGCAAGAGTTCATCTAAACTTTCATTCCCATGATATTTCTTTTAGTATTGAACTTGGTGAGCCAGTAGAAGTCAAGACTGCAGCTAATCTGTTTAGAGAAATGTGTTATGGTTACAGAGATCAATTGAGTGCTGGGATTATCTGTGCTGGATGGGATAAAAGAAATGGTGGACAGGTATAGTTTACTTATATTTTGTACTGTATAACTTGAATCTAAAATTGAATGGGTGCCCCTTGAAAATGGCTTGAGTGACATATTTTCTCAAATGTTCTAAAGTGGCCTCAGTGGACTATTTTGAAGCAGGAAGGAAGGGAACTGTCAGTGTATTTGTGATACTTTTTAGCACTGTTGTAGCTCTCTGTACATTGGGCATGCCTGTTTGATGCAAATTTGTTTTTTGACAGGTTTACTCTATACCACTTGGTGGGATGTGTGTTAGACAACCCTTTACTATTGGAGGTAAATGGAGCTAGAGTGTCAATCAGAGAGATTGTACATGTATTTTATTGTTTATCTTATCATGTATTTAGGTTCTAGTAGGGAAGCAAGGGTGGCCGAGCGGTGAGAGCGCCAGTCTGTCACCGCTGTGGTCCCTCGTTCAATCCCCGGACAGGGCATCACATGTGGCTTGAGTTTCTTGTTCGTTCTCTCCCTTGCTTCGAGGTTTTTTTCTCCGGGTTCTCTGGTTTTTCCTCCCTCAGTAAAAACGAACTAGTTTCGATCTTAGCTGTGCTCCGTGATCAGACATGAGTCGTATGGTGGCTGCTACGTGGATGTGTATGTAAATTTGTATGTATAAATGTGTGATTGTTCAATTGTCTCGTAATGAAAGTGCCCTTGTAAACCTTCGACTCGATCATGTTGAGCTGCACCCTTCGTAATTCAGCACTTGGCTGCGAGGAAGGGTGATGAGCTACCCCAAATTTAATTTAATTTAATTTAGTAGTACATATATGGATATCGATTCACATATTTAGGTTCTGCTGGTACATATCTTGATATTGATTCACATATTGAGGTTCTGCTAGTACATATTCTGATATTGATTAATGTATTTAGGTTCTGGTAGTACATATATCTATGGTCATTGTGATGCTACATATAAAAAAGGCATGAACAAAGAGGAATGTTTCAAGTTTGTGGCTAATGGTAAATAAACTATAGTTTTGTTTATACTCAGTGCATCGTTCAGGGATGAATGTCGGGGAGGGATGCAGGGGGTGTACACCCTCTTAAGACTATTTTTAACCCTTTTTTTCATGATACACTTTCAAAAGCCCTCTAGATTCTCTGGATGACCCTCTGGATGATTTCAAATTTCTAGAACAATGCACGCCCTCCTGAAGTATTATCTAGATCTGTCCGTCCTTCATATATTCTCTCCACCTTAATAGTTCACATTTGTAGAAAATGAATAATTAGTGTTTTGGAATGTGTTAATTGTCAGCAAATATAAGCTACTATGTGTTATTTTATGGTTTCAACATAAGAATGGAACTCCTGTTAATACAACCACCTATGAGACTTAAAGGCCTATAACATTGGAATGGTCCTATTAACAGGGTTTTCAGTCATGCAGAAGCCATTCACTGTTGAACCACATACTTTGCTGGCCCTAATTGATTAATTTAAATATATTCAACATAAAGTATTTGTTTATCATTAATTATTGATAATATAATATTTATCTAATTTGCAGCCGTTGCCTTGGCAATGTCACGTGATGGATCATCAGGTGGTATTATACGCATGGCCGCAATTGATGCATCAGGGGTTGAAAGGCGTGTCATCTTGGGTAATGAACTGCCCACCTTCTATGAAGGATGAAGTCTCTATTTATAATGCATTGTAGAAATCTCTGTATGTTGTATGTCTTGTAAACTAACTTTGTAAAAATTAAGCATCTCTGGCATAAATATACAAATTTCCTTCTGTGTAATCCCCTTAGTTAAGACATTGTTACAAAAATGCATTTTTTGGCAACTCATCTTACAATGGTGTTGCAAAAGAAGTGGTGAACCGTTGCACCATGCAGCATACCCTGCATCATGCTAAAACAAAACCAGAAAACAATTGCACCAACAGTTTTTGACATTTTGTGGCATGTAACACCCCTGCAGTGATTGGGGAACCTTATTTTGTTATGCCACTGTGAGAAAATTTGCAGAAAGAAATACTCTGTATAACAGCATCTTTAGGGCTGGTTTTCACCAGCAATGGAAGTGGAAGCAATATATGCAGACTCAGTGTTGCATTTCTCACCTAGATGTGAAAAAATGACAATGAACAGTGCATATTGATTCTGCATATGAACTGCCTTCCGCTTCTGCTTCTGTCACTCTTGAAAACCAGGCTTTAAGATATACAATTAATTAGATTGTGTATCCATGCCTAGAAAAGTTCCCTGCAACATTTGTACCCTGCAGTGTTGCAGAAGCAGAGCTCAAATCTACTCCTCAACTGCTGTACGAAATCCTTTGCAGGGTTGCACTCTCATTGCATCAGTACACATGAACTTTATTATCTAAAGATTTAGATATTTCAAATACCAAAGTTGTGAAGTATAAAATCCAAGTATCATAGTTGTAAGTCAGAGATGTAAGTGCAATAAAAAAGGTTTAAGTTTTCAAGCTTGTTTTTTACAGTTATTGAGTATTGATGAATATATTATATTCACCCTTTCCACTAGTTTAAGGTAAAACAGTTTTTAATTTACCTTTTAATAGGGTGACAGTGTGTAGTGGTTAAATATAAATTTATGATTATGACGTGGATATCTGTGTTTCCTGGGTGTTTTCCTATCCTTTATAGGCCTCTGTTAGTATTTTCATAACTTGGTGTTAAAAATATTTCAAGATTTACCGCAAAACCAGCGGGCATTAGACGGCCATTGGCCAATAATTAGTAGTTGTTCTCGAATGTAGTTCCATCCAGACAACAAGGAAGGACAACTGCCTTGTGTCATTCAAAGTTTCACTTTTAAATTGACTTTCTTCTCTCATCATAGCGAGTTATAACAGAGAAGGCAGAGTTAGATTGACTGTGTATCTCTGGTTTAGTTTCGGGGCTATGTACTTCGAATTCTTCCTCTTTTTCTTTTTCGACTTTGGGTATTTCTATGAAAGGAGGAAATGTCGGCGACGGAACCTTTAATGTTGCCATGGTAACTTCGGGAGACTTGTCCTTGGGTTTTGGCAAATCGTCCTGATGAGGAGAAACAGGTTTTTGAACAACAGAGACTTCTTTCTTAGTCTCTTTTTTAACTTTCTTTTGCTCAGTTTCTCGCGATTTTCTTCTCTGCTTGAAAATTCTCGAGGCTTCTTTGTCATGGGAAAGTCTTCTCTGTGACAAGGTCTTTTCAGGGGTCGGTCTTTGTGATAAGTTTACTGTAGATACAATCGGTGGTAGAATAAGTTGAGATTTATCTCTCCGTTTAACTGGAATTGTCGCGCGATGGGTCAACGATATTGGTTGTCCTTCTACTTGAGTTAAAAATACTTTGGGCCTTTGCTCTGTCTTGGAATGCGCAGTATCGCTTGGTAGCATTCCTTTGCGCCGTGGAGATAAAGGCGGATTGACGCCCCATTGTAAAGGTCTCTTTACCAAAGGCTGCATATTCTTAGAAAGATATTCAATGTACGAATATCCTGCTCTAGTCTCGTAAGGACGATGCATCAAACTCTTCAGTAAGCGATCAAGTTCTTTGTTTTTATCCGCTGTAACCATGTTATGAGTGTCTTTGGACAAATGCGCTCGATCCCTGGGATTCATGTTCAGTCTATGGACTCTATCCTTAAAATTCCTTCTATCAGCTTCCAGTGATTTTGTCTTCATGCGTCGTTCACTCTCCAAAACAGCGAGTTGTTTCTTCAAGTGCTTTTCGTGTCTTAGATTCATACGAGAGACATAGCGATCTTCGTTTGACCATTGGACAGTGCCTTGAGTGGCTTCAGCCATTTCAATCCTACAAACCTTGACAATTCAGAGGAGAGGCTTTTTCTTGCGTTATTACTTCTCATTCAATTTGTCAAAGTATTTGGACAAACACGGTTTCCACAATCCAGCACAGTTTCGATATTTAAACCTTTAAATATGCTTGATCGGATTTGAACCGTTATGTGACACCTATTTCCTCGACAACAACATTCCTCAAGATCACGTCATCTTGATAACGGAATGAACTTCCTCACCCTCGGGACGAGATCCAATTGTCCGCGGAGAGGCGTACGTCCGGTCTAGAGGGCCTATATATATGCAGTAAAAAAGTGTGCAATATAAACAACAGCTCCAGCTGAAGCTCCAGGTAGTGCAATTCCATCGGCTTCAGAGAAAACTGCAAAACTAGTTTACAACTAAGAAACATGATCGGACAAAGTTGAATGGGTGAATGTGCTCTAGAGGGTCTACAGCGTAGAGGTGGCGTAGCGGTCCACCGCTTGCCTTTCACCGCTGTGGTCCGGGTTCGATTCAATTCTCGTGAATTGAGTTTGCTTGATGTGTTGTTTTCTACCATGCCACGAGGGTTTTTTCTCCGAGTTCTGGTTTTTCCTCCCTCAGCAAAAATCAACATGTGAGTTGAGTGACAGGGGCGTATCCAAGGGGGGGTCCCAGGGTGCCCGTGACCCCCCTTTGAAAACAAAAAGATGATAGAAATAAAAGAATCTGACAGGAGAAAGATTGAGAAATTGGAAGTGAGACCCCCCCTTTGGTGGAAAATGGAAAGTGTGACCCCCCTTTGAAATATTCTGGATACGCCCCTGCAGTGACGTATGTAGAGTATATAGAATGTAGTGGTAGTGAGTGTGGAGTGATTGTCAATGAAAAGCCCCTGCAGGGGAATGTTAATTGAGGGGGATCGTAAGGGGGTATGGAAACCTTAAAACCACAAAGGAAATTGAGAAAAAAACGCAACAAAAATCGTCAAAATCCCCCAAAACGCAAACAAATAACCATAAAACCGCATAAAAAATAACGCAAAACCGCATCACCGCAAACCCATACGTCCCCGCCCTCGATCTCAATTCAAGTATTTTATTTATTTTTATTTGTTTTATTTATTTACAAAAGCTCCAAACTCCAATTGTGAATTCCGATATGTCACTCTTGATTACCTTTTGTAAACCTTCCGAGTAGCTCCGAGTATGATAATTTGAAAAAACAATTAATTCAATGGCTTGTATAAGAATAACAAAGGATGAGTGCAACGAACGGAATCGGAATGAAATTGATAACTCAGTGGATGACTTTGAACAAACTCAGATTAAATCAAGACGACGAAAGTCAATTTCATCTTCTTTCTTCCAAGCACAACTAGACGCACACGTGCGTTCACTCGTGCCCTGGGAGGAGAGGCTTCAAGGACCGGCCCCGTTCGTACTCTTCCCCGAGCCGTTTCACGCATTCTTCACTTAACCGTAACATAATATAGACCATTTTTGACCTCTTTAAAGCATATCTGATTAGTCAATTTGTCTGTCAGCAGCTTAGTGTTTGCCTCTGTCCCTCTATTATCATGCATGGTATTAGATATCTCCAACATGCAAAAATATACCAGTTTATTCAACTTTTTATTTCACTGTATATCTCAAGTGTTTGCTGTAAAGACTTCTACAACGACGTTTTTGACACAATAACAAATCGTGTATTTTTTCGTTCATGTTTCAGATGTTTTATCTATTACGTGACCAAACGCATCAGGTCAAATAGAGCCTTGGTTCCATGAAAATATATAAATAAATTGTCTGGCCAGAATTGTGTTAAAATTCATCACAAAAACGTCTCAAGATCTCTTGAATGCTTGAATGAAAAATATAATTGACTTGCCTCTATATGCGTTCGTTTAGCAACATGTAGGGTGAGAAAAATTATTCGTAGATTTCCAGCTCAAAGGAATTCCTCCGAGTCGCGAGAGCTTCAGTTTTCAAGTACTCCATTGAGAGCTCGATATTTGGTCAAAGTATTGGAGATCAAGCTCAAAATAACAGCCCATTCTGAAGCTCTTATAAGTGTCTAGGTATATCTCGAATTAAAAGCTCCAAATTACATTGTGCTACTGCAGGAAAAGCCTGTCTCTCAAAGCTATTTTCTTTGTAGTCGGCCATCTTGTATTCCTATAGTTCCTCGCTGGCGTTCACTACGGAGGTGATGAATGAAGGGCATTGTTTTTACGTTCTTAACCAATCAGGGGTGTAACACGTGACCGATTGCGCAAGAATGCTGCATTCTCGAGACGAAAACAGGAAAAAAAAAAACATTTGCAGTTTATAACTCGTTCCCGGCCTAAAGGCCTGGGCACGAGTAATTACTAACATAATGTTCTCTTCCTGTTTTTCACTTTGGCAATGACTTGATTTAACCATCTTCACAAGCTAGACATATTGGCGTTATTTATATTGGCGTTATTTTTTATTCCACCTCAACCATGATTCCTCATATTATCAATATATGCAAGACCTCATTCTATCATCTCCGCAACATAGCAAGAATTCGCAAGTTTATCTCCTTCAAGACCACAAACATTTTGGTATTTTATTGAATAATAGCACGATTTACTCCATTAGCTTGCAAGCTATATTTGTATGAATTTAGTAATATAGGTATTGATATATTTTGTATACTGATAAACTATACTCTAACAATATAAAGATGACCTTAGGTCAAAAAGCAAAACTATTTCCAAGTACTAAAACACATAGTTTATTGTGTCAGTCGTACACCCTTAGCCACATCAAATCATCATTAACAACTACAAATTGTGCACTGCAAGACTTCTTTGCAACTGTCTCTTAATCTAAGGTACTTTTACATTCTGCATTTTTGCATCGCCTTGCAAAAGCATTACAAAACGATGCATCAGCCATTACTGCTGGCAGTCAGACCATTTCACGGTTGTCGTGGCTCAATCTCAGCCTCAACACCGTGTATATTCTTTAGAATTTGACTACAGCCCGTGGAATTTTAAAGTTGTTCGATTGTTTGTTGATGTGTGCATTCCTTACATTACCATGGGCTGCAGTCAATTTCTAAAGAATATGAGCCACGACAACCGTGAAATGGTCTATTAACACCCTGCATTGGTCAACATCAAGATAGTTTGTTGAAATTACAAACAGAACTTTAAATCATGAAACATCCCCTTGTGCAACTCTGGGCCCGGTTCGAAAGACGATTAGCGCTAACTCAGGATTATATCTAAAGAAAACCATTGGTGTTAACCCAGGATTAAATCTAAAGAAAACCATTGACCCACGATAAACTTTAAGATTAATAATCACCCTTCGAACAACTGAGCCCAGATGTCTCACAACTCAGCAGAGTGCCTTTATCACTTAGACGGTGGTGGTAAATTGCTAAACCGTACACCAGCTATAGTTCTATTGTCGTCTTTTCTAGTAGTTTGATTATGACTGTCCACTCAGTATCAGTTGTCGAATGGTGCTTTGAAGGGGACTGTAATCCATTGCATTCCCATTGGATAGTTTCTTTAAGCTCAACACCTTCCACTGACCCTGGATTTTACACAAGCTACACATGACAATAGCTTGGGAGTAAGCTGCTTGTTTCAGAGAGTCATCACAAAGCTGTTTATCAGGGAACCTGGCATCAAAGAACTGTAGGCTTGGGTTGGGGTATTTTGAGATGTTGGGAGAGTTCCATGCACTTAAAGTGAAAAACAGCTTGTTAATGCTCTCTGATAAACTCTTGATCTTGACCCTTATGGTGTGACGTCCAAGACGTTTTATATCATCCATTATATCACCTGAATGACAAACTGCTTGGCAAGTATTACTTTTTAAGTGACACCAATCCACAACTTCTTTAAATGATGTCCCCCCGTAAACAAGAACAGATGCATCTAAGTAATCAACTCCTGATGTTGGATATCCCCAGAACAGATCGAAAATAACTTCATCAAAGTCATCAGGAATGTTGTAAAGAATAACTACAAGGTTGATTGTAGAGAATGGCTTTACGTTGTAGTGGTGGAGGGTCATCAGTTTGCCATCATGATGGGTCTATGGAAAAGAGATGCATCATTGTTAAACTGAAATAGGCCTATTCTGGGCCCTAAAGTCACCGTAACGTTGAGCAATTTAAGGCGACTTTACATGACTTAAGGCGATTTAAGCAAAAATTGGTCAAAAAGTTGATGTGACTTAAGGCGACTTAATGCGATTTAAGGCGACTTTTGGGTACGGAATATAGGCCCTAAAATAAAACCTAAAAGTATCCAAACAAACTGCATGCTCATATACATGATTATATTCCAATGTATGCAAGTGGAAATTTTCCATGTGGGGAAATGTAGTCCTGGCACTATTTTTGCACTAACTGCACTAACGTCGAAATCCACTGATGCTACGTTTGGGATACCTGTGGTCGGAAAGGTTCACTACTGTCTACAAGAGGGGGGCCTAGGGGGGGTTACGAATACCGCAATCCCGCAAGAAAAATTCGAAAATACCGCAATCCCGCACGAAAAAATGGTCAATCCCGCAATCCCTCATGAAAAATTCGAAAATAGCGCTCACCACACGAAAAATTCGAAATAGCACTCCCACGGGACCTCACGCGCAAAAGCAATAATCACCGAAGACTGAAATTTTCTATCGAGCGCCAGAAGCAAAATCCCGCATCTCGCAGGGCTCAAAAATACCGCATTACCGCAATTTCAAAACGTTTTTCCCGTAATACCGCAGCTCAAAAAAGAAAATACCGCATACCACAGGATTTGAGAATCCCGCAATACCGCAATTTTTTTTTGTAAAATACCGCCATACCGCACAAAGAAATGGTCAATCCCGCAATCCCGCAAACCCATAGGTCCCCCTCCTGCAACAATCGTGATCGCATTTCTACTCCAAACATTTCGGTAAAATTCGTTCAGATTAAGATTAAGAATAAGACTGGTTCATTGCGGTTTGATTCTAGCTGGGGTTTCATCCATTTTTTTAACAAAATGTTGATTTAGATCGAGTGGACAATTCTAAAATAGAGTGCAAATAGTATATCTGGAAATATTTGTAATACTGAATTGTGCAAATGTATGCAAATCTATTGTTTTCTATTGTATAATTGGCACTATTTTGTACTATTTAGTCATTTGTATTTCACGGATATATATTGTTTGCTTTCTACTCCGGGATTGAGTTTTGTTGTAACTACCCTGGAAATATTCTCTTTCATCAAAACTCATGTACAACCAATTAAAATAGGTGTATAAGTTCCCAATGTTTTATTGAAGTTGCATGCAATTTGTTATGGCCAAAAAAAGCTTGTCTAAGTGTGGAATTTCTGATGACTCACCTTAAGTTCTTGATCATGGTACAACAGTCTCTGTTGCTCTGGTCTAGTACCAAAGTGTTGTTTAATGTTGGTTTGCAACTGTGCAACAGTCATATTGATGTTATATGGAATGGTTTTGACTTCACCACCCATAATAGACACCATAATGTACTCTTTAGCATTGGATGTGGCCACAGCAGCACTTGGTAGAGCTTGGGGTGTACTTATATCAGGAAACAGTCTCTTTAAGGTGTTGACACATTCTTGATACTGTGGGTTGTTAAGGGAAACTGGCTTGTGGCACTGAGAGCAACGCTGTTCTTTTTCAACACATTGGGTGGTGCACTAACAATAAAGAATGTTAGCATGTTATAAATTCAAAAGGGACTTCACTAATTATACATGTAGCTAGTGGAGGTGATGTTAAAAAACAAAAACTGAGTTCAAACACCATATTTTACGTTGGTAACTCGTGACAGTGTACAACTTACTAAACTTCAGGGCCCGGTTGTACGAAGGGTGAATAGCGCTATCCAACGGATAAATCCTTATCCAGCGGATAAAATCTATATAAAATCTATGCAGTCAGTGGATAACTCTTATCCAGTGGATAACTTTATCCAACCTTCGTACAACCGGGCCCTGGCCTCAAGTTTACCTTCCCTCCTCCATCAATTCTCTATTGAGGAGTATTTGAAGCTAAATAAAGCTACACAGAATGGAAAGATGTTGAAACAAGTGTGAGGTTTATACTGGGGATTGAACTTGGGACCTCTCAAATAGAAAGCCACTTTTTCAAAATAAAACCCCTCTGTTACTTCACCTTTCTACCATAGCCAATAATGTACCCTCCTCTCTTAAAACTGTATCCTAGATTATTACAACTGTTTTAATTGTCTAGACCTACAAGTACCCCTTCCACCACACCCACTAACAGAGATTTTTTTGAATTCCAGTGTAGAAATTAAAAATGTTGAAATACTTGCAGATCAACTTGATGCCAATAGAAAAAAACAACAACAACAACAACAACAACAAAACAATGATTGAAAGTAAACAAAAAAGAAAATCAGATCTATAAAATAAGATATTATATGCATCATTACATAAAATTTTCGCGACAACTTAATGAATGAATGAATGGATGAATGAATGAATGATGAACAGATGAATAAATTTTTTCGGCCGCAATTAGTTTTTGTTCCGTTCCGTTCTGTTCTGTTCTGTTCTGTTCTGTTCTGTTCTGTTCTGTATGTTTTGTTCTGTTTTGTTTTGTTTTGTTTGTAAGACCGAATATTTTCGCGCCTGTAATTTTGTTTGGCGAAAAAAGTCACGTTGTGACTCACTTTAACAAGCGACACCTATTTTACGGATATGTTAAACTGGTGTCACGAAAATGTCATGCAAAATGCAATATAACGTGTGAAGTGGCTTGCGTGTATGCTACTGAAGTTAATAATGTTGCATACTGGTGTATAAACTTACTCTGAGGCAATGCAGTGGTGCATGATTGCAATTTTCAGTCAGTACTTCATAGGGAAACTCTCTTCGTAACTTATCTTCCTGGCAGAGATGGCACTTCATTTGGAATCTATGGATAATAAAATTAAAGAGCCAGTCAATCTAGAGTGATCAAGTTATGCGGGTGCTGGTGATTTGTGACAGTCTAGGAATGTTTCGTTTGCATTTATCGGTATAGATCGCGCATTAGCTGCTGCAAACGTTCGGGACATTTGCAATGTAAAAAAGTGAAGGAGTACATTTAAAAGATTCTATACGGTAAAGCGTATATTACCTTCGAATAATTACACCGCACAAGAATAATGATAACTTTTCAAACTTACAGAGTCTTTCAGATCAAAGGAATTTCCTCGAATTTCTGACTCACTGTCTCATGGTTTCTGGGAATCACTCGAAAGATTAGATGCACACAACCTATAACAAAAGAATAACCATATTAGGGCATGGAAATGCCATATTTTGTCATCTCCGTCAGCTTCCAAGAACTGAACTTTAGTCATCGATTTCGGGGAAATAGAGTTAGTTATATGTCGCTGCACAGCGAGTGAGTTGGATCCAATTTGGAAGCGGTTTTTATACGAGGGTAAGTGTCTTTTCTTATCATATTGCTGTCCCTGTTGTTAATTTGGATGCAAGATCAAGCTTTCGATGACGCGGGAGGGAAGAAGTACATGTATGTATATTTTAGCGACCTTATAAGTGCTAAATATTCATGTGGCGTGAAGTAGCAATTAAGAGTAAAATTTACCCTGACAGTAGTTTCCTTCGCAGCCGTTTTTAGTCTCGTGACGAGGCTAACAACGGCTGCGAAGGAAACTACCCTGACAGCTAGTATAGCATGCGCAGTTACCTTTGAAAAGGCTGAAAAATCTTGATTCAAATTCATGAATTTTTAATAAGTTTGGTTAAATGATTCCAAAAATCATTTAAATTACTCAGCTACATGTAGCTTATGTTCAAAGAATTCAAATAAAATGAATACATATTTGATATTTTAAGGGGAAATCTATTTTTTCTCGAAGTAGATTCATGGAATTGACCAGATGCTGTTAGTCTGTAACCTGCGTCACATCCGGACTTTTCCTCCGTAAGCAACGAACAATAGCATGTTTATATGTAATAGACGCTGATTGGCTGGTGCTTTTTACTCGTGCCCAGGCCTTTAGGCCGGGAACGAGTTATAAACTGCAAATGTTTTTTTCCCCCTCTGTTCGTCCTGAGCAACTTCTGATTGGTTAAGAACGTAAAAACAATGCCCTTCATTCATCACCTTTGAGCGAACGCAAGCCAGGAACTTTAGAAATGCAAGATGGCCGACTACAAAGAAAATAGCTTTCAGAGACAAGCTTTTCCTGCAGTAGAACAATGTAATTTGGAGCTTTTAACTCGAGATATACCTATATACTTATAAGAGCTTCAGAATGGGCTGTTATTTTGAGCTTCATCTCCAATACTTTGACCCAATATCGAACTCTAAATGGAGTACTTGAAAGGAAGCGGCTCGCGATAATGACTATTTCCTATGAGCTGAAAAACTACGAATTTCTCATCCTACATGTTGCTAAACGAACATACATAGAAGCAAGTCAATTATATTCCTCATTCAAGCATTCAAGAGATCTTGAGAGGTTTTTGTACTGAATTTTAATTTAATATCGGATTGGCATGAAACTAGATTCCATTGACCTTGTATTTCGCGTTTGGTCACGTAACGTCTTTTATTCATATATATAACATCCGAAACATGAACGAAAAAATACACGATTTGTTATTGTGTCATATATGCCGTTGTAGAAGTCTTTGAGATATATAGTGAAATAAGAAGTTGAATATAAAACTGGTATATTTTTGCATGTTGGAGATATCTAATACCTATGCATGATAATAGAAAGACAAAGGCACTAATAGCTGTTGACAGACAAACTGACTAATCAAGATATTTTTTAGTTAAAGTTAGCCGATTCAAAAAAGGTCATAATGTTACGGTTAGCAATTTCCCGGAATGGTGAAGAATGCGTGAAACGGCTCGGGGAAGAGTACGAACGGAGCCGGTCATTGGAGCCTCTCTTAAAAGGGGCTCCAGGGTCCTCCAGGGGCACGAGTGAACGCACGTGTGCGTCTAGTTTACACGTTCGTACTCTTCCCCGAGCCGTTTCACGCATTCTTCACCACCTGTGTTTTTATAATCACAGTAAATCCTACGGAAGTGTTGTCATGGCGAAGATAAACACACCAGCGATTAGAGAGCCAATCACGAATTTCGTGTAAACTAGACGCACACGTGCGTTCACTCGTGCCCCTGGAGGACCCTGGAGCCCTTTTTAAGAGAGGCTCCAATGACCGGCTCCGTTCGTACTCTTCCCCGAGCCGTTTCACGCATTCTTCACCATTCCGGGAAATTGCTAACCGTAACAAATGACCTTTTTTGAATCGGCTAACTTTAACTAAAAAATATCTTGATTAGTCAGTTTGTCTGTCAACAGCTATTAGTGCCTTTGTCTTTCTATTATCATGCATAGGTATTAGATATCTCCAACATGCAAAAATATACCAGTTTTATATTGAACTTCTTATTACTCGTGCCCAGGCCTCTAGGCCGGGAACGAGTTATAAAATGCAAATGTTTTTTTTTTCCTATGGTCGTCGACCGAAAGAGGCCTTTCTTGCGCAATCGGTCACGTGTTAAAGCTCCTGATTGGTTCAGAGCGCAAGAAACAATGCCCTTCATTCATCACCTTTGAGCGAGTGCGAACTCTTCGAAGGTCTTGGAAGTGAACGCCAGTCAGGAACTTTAGAGCCCAAAAAATAGCTTTCAGAGACAGGCTTTTCCAGCAGTGAGACAATAGAAAATGGAGCTTTTAACTCGAGATATACCTAGACACTTATAAGAGCTTCAGAATGGGCTGTTATTTTGGGCTTGATCTCTAATACTTTGACCAAATATCGAACTCTCAATGGAGTACCGAAGCTGAAGCTCTCGCGACTGTTGGCAATTCCTTTGAGCTGGAGATCTACGAATTTCTCACGCTACATGTTGCTAAACGAACGCACATAGAGGCAAGTCAATTATATTTTTCATTCAAGCATTCAAGAGATCTTGAGAGGTTTTTGTATTGAATTTTAACACAATTCTGGCCAGGCAATGTATTTATATATTTTCATGGAACGAAGGCTCTATTTAACCTGATTCGTTTGGTCATGTAATGGATAAAACATCTGAAACATGAACGAAAAACATATATACACGATTTGTAATTTGTTATTGTGTCAAAAAAGTCGTTGTAGAAGTCTTTACAGCAAACAATTGAGATATAAAGTGAAATAAAAAGCCGAATAAACTGGTATATTTTTGCATGTTGGAGATATCTAATTAGTAATGCCCAGTGAAAAATAATGCCCCTCATTCATCACCTTTGAGCGCGTGCGAACTCGCCGTAGTGAAGGCAAGTCAGGAACTTTAGGAATGCAAGATGACAGACTTCAAAGAAAATAGTATTCAGGACAGGCTGTTCCAGGAGTAGAACAATGGAAAGTGAAGCTTTTAACTCGAGATATACCTATATACTTATAAGAGCTTCAGGATGGGCTGATATTTTGAGCTTCATCTCCAATACTTTGACGAAATAGTGAACTCTAAATGGAGTACTTCAAAGCAGGCCCTCGCGATAAAGACTATTTCCTATGAGCTGGAAATCTACGAATTTCTTATCCTACCTGTTGCTACATAAATGTGTGCGTATATAGGTGTAGTAGAGACGACAGAGAGAATACAATCTCCAGTTTGCTAGGGCGATGTTTCTCACCGAGTTAACCAAAAATGTGAAAGTATGCCTTGTTGAAGGAAAAGCAGTGCGCGGCCGCAAGCGTAACTAGAACGTTTCGGAATCCAAGTTTCTCCCTATACTACATCATCCCACATCTTTTTTGTTACGAACCCATACAACTGAAAAGCGACTAATTGTTAAGTATACTTTGAGACGTATATTGAGGCAGTAACTAATACTCCAGATAGAATAAAAGGAGAGATTTAAAGTTAGAATTTTATTTATCATTTTGATCTAAAGCAATAGACAGTCGGGAGCCAGTCCGAGCACGGTTGTGACCTCAATAGTACAAGTCTGACCCGCTTGTTATGTCTATGACAAGTGACCGTCAATTGCGTTTCACTACATAATGTCTAGTACGTGAGATTTTATATTCATAGCGATATTTTGCTGCACACACAGAGAGAAGTTTTCTTTTGTTTGTTCGGATAGGTTCTCCTTGCTGTTTGTGGGGCTACAACCATAAAAACAAATATCCTGAAGACGTAGGTTGTTTATGTAATTCGAGCTAAAGTGATCGTGGCATCACCAAGAAACACGACACGACTTTGCCCTGAAGCGCTGAGACAAGCAATTAAAATTGCGATAAGAGAAAGTAAGCTGTCGTTTATCTAATGAAGGGTCTTTGGTTGATGTAGTAGGTAATTTAACTTTTCGCCTTCAAATCAGTGAAAACTCGTCAATTCAGTAAAATGTATTGTTTGGGCTTCCTGTGGTGATTTTGGTCAATCCACGAGCTACCTCCGCTATTGGCGGTTTGATCTCTAGTTACTCGTGCCCAGGCCTTTAGGCCGGGAACGAGTTATAAAATGCAAATGTTTTTTTTTCCTGTGTTCGTCTCGAGAATGCAGCATTCTTGCGCAATCGGTCACGTGTTACACCCCTGATTGGTTAAGAACGTAAAAAACAATGTCCTTCATTCATCACCTCCGTAGTGAACGCCAGCGAGGAACTTTAGGAATGCAAGATGGCGGACTACAAAGAAAATAGCTTTCAGAGACAGGCTTTTCCTGCAGTAGCACAATGTAATTTGGAGCTATTAACTCGAGGTATACCTATATACTTATAAGAGCTTCAGAATGGGTTGTTAGTTTGAGCCTGATCTCCAATACTTTGACCCAATATCGAACTCTAAATGGAGTACTTGAAAGGAAGCGGCTCGCGATAAAGACTATTTCCTATGAGCTGGAAAACTACGAATTTCTCATCCTACATGTTGCTAAACGAACATGCATAGAAGCAAGTCAATTATATTCCTCATTCAAGCATTCAAAAGATCTTGAGAGGTTTTGGTACTGAATTTTAACACCGAAATTGTGGCCAGATAATATTTTCATGGAACCAAGGCTCTATTTGACCTGATGCGTTTGGTCACGTAATGGATAAAACATCTGAAACATGAACGAAAAATTACACGATTTGGTATTGTGTCAAAAGCGTCGTTGTAGAAGTCTTTACGGCAAACAATTGAGATATATAGTGAAATAAAAAGTTGAATAAACTTGGTATATTTTTGCATGTTGGAGATATCTAATACGACAAACTGAAGGCAAATATTAATAGCTGCTGACAGACAAATTGACTAATCAGATATTCTTTGAAAAGGTCAAAATAGGTCTTTATTATGTTACGGTTAAGTGAAGAATGCGTGAAACGGCTCGGGGAAGAGTACGATTGGGGCCAGTCATTGAAGCCTCTCCTAAAAGGGCCTCACAGGGCACGAGTGAACGCACGTGTGCGTCTAGTTTCACTATATATCTCAATTGTTTGCTGTAAAGACTTCTACAACGGTATATTTGACACAGTAACAAATCGTGTATTTTTTCGTTCATGTTTCGGTGTTTTATATATGAATAAAAGACGTTACGTGACCAAACGCGAAATACAAGGTCAATGGAATCTAGTTTCATGCCATCCCGAGGGGGACATTGGGGGGGGGGGGGGGGGGGTGCTAAGATCCGCAAATCCGCAAGAAAAATCGTTTAAATCCGCAAATCCGCATGATATTTTACGAAAATCCGCAAATGCGGCAATTTCGGTTATATACGTACTTTTAAAATATTACATTTTAAAAGAATGCTAAAAATCGCTTACTAGCACATTTACATACGTGATACTTTGATGTTTCTGTTGTTTCCTTTTTCTTTTATGTATTTTTTAAAAGAAACTTACCCTTGTACCGTTTAGTAAAGTAAGCGGTTATTAAGATCAGTTAATAATTAAAACCACTCCTCGTGGTCTCGTGCTTTGAGAATTGCTCTGAATAAAGCGGGGCATTCAATCAGGCTGACCTTTCTCAAAGTAGTAAAAAATGGGTTTTGGGGGTCAATCGCAAGTTTTAATAAGAGTCATATCATCACAGTATATCCAGTACTATTAAAGACAAAAAGTTTGGCGAATTTCAAGTTAGATTATGTTTCATATAGAAACACTTACCATATCGTCTCTTTGAGTTTCTCCCGGGGGGGGTACTCCCATATATTTACTATACGGGGATGATCCACTGAACAGGGTATGGTTTTTCGAGTTCCCTGTCATAAACAGGGTATCCTTTTTGCAATTTTTTGAGCTTCTTGTCATTTTAAGGGTAGCAGCTTCCTCATCAACCTTAGTCGTTAGCTAGCCACAACAGCAACGATCTGTCTGGAAGCTTTATTTATCGTTGTTCGATCACGATCGCAACAAACTCGTTATGAAACTCATTACTCGGGCTTCTGTAGGAATGCCCGAGTTATAAATTGAGCTTCGTTATTATTATTTTCCTCGTTCAGACGCAAAACGCAGTCTAGTAGGTAAAGCGCATGCGTGTAGATGGGAGAGCGCATGCGTGGAATTAATTACTCGGGCTTAAGCAGAGCCCATGGTTGGACATCATGGCGGCTGGATTATCGAAGATGTCGCTGTCAAATTTAAGGATAAATATGTTGCCTAATACCCTCAAACTACATACAAATGCACACCTTGTTCGTGGTAGGCCCACACTAAAAGATGTCGAGCGTTTTCGAAACGAGTCGGTCCGCGAACTTTACGATAGATCAATTTACGAGCGAACATTTTTGAGTTTGTTTAATATACGAACCTGGAACGTATTCGTTGAACTATACCCAAGTCATCTAAATTGTATTGCTATTTGATAGCTAAAAACCAAGAAAATAAAGAAAAGTTTGTGCTTAAATTCAGCAGCAGAATTCAACGTAGTTAAAACATAGAGCAGTAGTCAGTGTTTGACATTTTTTCATCTGTAATGATCACCAACTGGGAATCAATTCTGCTAATAATGTGTTGAAAAGTTGTGAGTATTGCAAATCAGTTATATTAAAGTTAGTTTGTTTGAAGGCAGGCAGAATTACCAACAATTCTGTTATGTAAGTAAATGATTGGATTGTCACTCGGAAATGTGTTAGTTGGATGTGAACGCTTCTACGAGTGTAAAAATTTCAGCTCTTAAATTTCGTGCCCTCAGCGTGATTTGAGCCTACGACATTCGGACTCGTTCCGGTCCGACGCTCAAGCACTGAACCTTGAGATAAACTGATAAACAGATAAACTTTAAAATACATATATTTGTCTTTTCAAATAATTGTTGTTGTTATAAATAAAGCAAATAAATCAAAAGATCATGATTAAAATTGATAGTACACTGCAAAAGTCAAATAAGTCATTTGAAAAAACTATTTCACGAGTAAACAAAAATCAATTTTTAATCAGATGGGTCTTTCTAGAAAAGAAGGCTAAGCCTGTATAAATGCGCTTTTAGGTCAAAGAGCACAGCAGAATAAACGAATGGAGAATTTAAAGGGACAATGTTAACAAAGAGAACTCATGATTTACTACATAGAAAGCCCGAGTTCACGCAGCTATGCGTCTTGTTTACATTACAAACAAATAAGTACATTACATTCTGCAATTATTATACTTTGTCATAAACAGGGTATGGTATTTTGCGTTTTTCTGTCATAAACAGGGTAACCGTTTTAGGATCCCAGCGGAACACCCCCACCCAAATCCTGGTCAAGTACCCCCCCCCCCCCCCCGGGGAGTTTCTTTAGTCTCTTCTCATTCTTATTGATTCTACATCTGATTTTTTTTTTTTTTGCGATAATGTTCTCCTCCTTTGCCTTCTTCGTAATTAAAAGAGAGCAACACAGTCTATAATGATTTCCTCTGATTGAGCTTCAGCCATTATACTTCATTGTACACTGTTGTAGCCCGTCGTCCACAGCAAAGTAATCAGTAAATATGACAGAGGTCAAGAACTAGGTCATTCAACCCAGGAAAAGTCGATTTTGATTGGGCGATATAGATGACAAATGTATTACAAATATAAGGTCAGATAACAGATTACCGGAAATTGTCGAAATTGATCTCTTATCACAATCATGTTGAAATTTGACTTTGGTGTCACGCCATGTAAGGTCTTGCAAATATGTCCGCAAGTAGAAACTTGTAAAACTTACGTTTTTTATTGGATCAGTTCGTCAAATCCGCAATTTTTTACGTTGTGAGCGATCCGCAAATCCGCAATTAGGAATATCGAGAATCCGAAAATCCGCACTAAAAAATGGCTCAATCCGCCGATCCGCAAACCCCCATGTCCCCCTCCATCCCGATATTAAATTAAAATTCAGTACAAAAACCTCTCAACTGATCTCTTGAATGCTTGAATGAGGAATATAATTGACTTGCTTCTATGTATGTTCGTTTAGCAACATGTAGGATGAGAAATTTGTAGTTTTCCAGCTCATAGGAAATAGTCGTTATCGCGAGGGCCTCGGCTTTCAAGTACTCCATTTAGAGTTCGATATTGGGTCAAAGTATTGGAGATGAAGCTCAAAACAACAGCCCATTCTGAAGCTCTTATAAGTATATAGGTATATCTCGAGTTAAAAGCTCCAAATTACATTGTTCTACTGCAGGAAAAGCCTGTCTCTGAAAGCTATTTTCTTTGAAGTCGGCCATCTTGCATTCCTAAAGTTCCTGTCTTGCGTTCGCTGTCGCTCAAAGGTGATGAATGAAGGGCATTGTTTTTACGTTCTTAACCAATCAGAGGTCCCTCAGGACGAACACAGGAAAAAAAAAAAAAAAAAAATTGCAGTTTATAACTCGTTCCCGGCCTAAAGGCCTGGGCACGAGTAATAATAGCCTTAGTTCAGAAAACATTCTCTCAAAGAGAAATTACAAGATTGACCCCGGGCAAGAGAGCATAAATAAGAGAGGGAAACTTGTTAATGGGGCGCGCGCCGTGATGATTCCCATCTGTGCTATTTTTTGTAACCGGATGTAGTTTAATTTTCGTCTTACCCTACTCCCGTGCGTCGAAAAATTGAACGAGTGGAATTTCGCGATTTGAGCTTCATAAAATTACACAATCGATACCAAATTTATTCTAGATTCCACGAAAAAGCCACCTCATGTCCAATTAATACTTTACATCAAAAATTTATAAAAACAAACGAGTTTTTCTCATCTAAATGAGCGAAAATTTTTGAATAAACCTAAGCGCGCGCTCGATGACGTGTAGCGCGTGCATTTCCGCTAAAATTTCTTTGAAAAACACAACAAAATCCTCGACGTTTTTGCCTTGTTTCTCATCAAAATCGTTCTTTTGTAATCAGAAAGTACACACTTTTGATGGTAGATAATATAAACAACAGCAGTTTTAAGATAACTTTGATTTTAACGCTGTTTTTGAAAACTCAAATCTACACTAAACGGTTCTCTGGGTCTGGAAGTGTCAAATTATGACGCACGGGAGTAGGGTAAGATGAAAATTAAACTGCATCCGGTTACTAAAAATAGCACAGATGGGAATCATCACGGCGCGCGCCCCATTAACAAGTTTCCCTCTCTTATTTATGCTCTCTTGCCCCGGGTTATGCTAGTAATAAAGTTTGTTAATAACTGGAGTCCATCAAGCTGTCAAAACATTGACATAACGAACATTAAGCGAGCCAATCACGAGTCTCGTTAGAAGACTAAAAAGCCCCAGCCAGTCAGCGTCTATTATATATATAATAACATACATGAAAAAAATTCTCGATTCTGATTGGTCGAGAACAGTGCCGTTCAAGTGTAACACAGTGCAGAAGAGCTGTAATACAGTGCAAATTACATTTGAATTTATAATTTCAAAGTTGCATTATATTAAGATCAGTTTTTAATTTCCTTATACTGCTATTGAAAAACATAACCAAGAATTACAAATAGGGAGGTTTTCATTCATTAAAGTACATTTTTGTGAAAAAAATGGCAAAAACTATGAGGATCTGGTTGTCAGTTAAATAGAATTTTTGATGACTTGCGCGCGCCACTAACGCCATCACATCTCAACGAGCGCGCGCTGAAAGGTTTCTTCTCGAGATTTTATTTGATTTTCTTAATAATAATATGTATAGGAAATCGCACGATCTTGAGTACAATTCGGAATTAATAGGTACGAGTAATGTTTTGAAAATTCTCAAAATAGGACGAGCCTTTAGGCGAGTCCTATTTGAGAGTTTTCAAAACATTACGAGTAACTATTAATTCTGAATTGTACGAGAAGATCGTGCGATTTTTTATTTATAATACACTATCGTTGCCATAGCGACTTAATAGGTACTCTACAGAGTACAATTAACGATATAATTGTACTCCTCTCGTCCAATCAGAATCGAGTAATTTTGTATAGTGTATTATAAACATGAAAAAAATTATCGATGCTGATTGGCTGAGAGCAGTGCAGTTCAAATGTAATACCAGTGCAAAAATCTGTAATACCAGTGCAAAAATCTGTAGCACCAGTGCAAATTACATTTGAATTTACAGGTCCAAAAATGTGCTTAAAATTATTTTTTTCTTATTCTGCTATTGTAAACATTAACAAGCATGGCATGCACGGAGTTTTTCACTCATTAAGGAACACGTATGTCTAAAAAAGTGGCAAAAACTTTGAGGATCTGGTTGTCAGTTGAATAAAATTTTTGATGACTTGCGCGCGCTACTGACGCAATCTCATCTCAACGAGCACGCGCTCAAAGGTTTCTTATTGAGATTTTATCAGTTTTTCTGAAAAGATCACCGTTTATTTTCTCGAATTTTTTCATGTATATTATTAAAAGGTAATCATACGTTTTCTTGTTCAATTTGGAAATAATTTGCACTCGTGTGTTTTTCAAAGAGCTCAAATTGCACTCGCCTTACGGGCTCGCCCTACGGGCTCGTGCAATTTTGAAACTCTTTGAAAAACACACTCGTGCAAATTAATTCCAAATTGAACTCGAAACCGTATGATTACCTATACTAATCGGCACACGGTTTTGGTCGATATTTCGCAGACGGACTTAAGGTGACTGGCTACCATATAAATTTTAGCCTACTGCGCACATTCGCGCGCAGGACGTCATAGCGCGCGGCGATTCTAGCGAATGGCCACTAACGCTGGGAAACTAAAGTTTGTTGACAAAATTTTGTTTCAATATCGTTCTCATTGATTTTAACAAGCAAAATGATTAGAAAAATAAGCAAAAATGTTTTTTTAGGAAAAACAGTGAGCGCGTGCTTGTTTTCGTCAACAAAATTTGAATAGAGCTTTCGCTGTCACGTCATTTTCAAGATGGCGGCACTTCCGGAAGGCATTTTTTGGCCTTTTTAGCAACTTCATGGGCAAGAAACAAGCTAATTTTGCACGGGACCCTATCATTTTTATGTGCTTATTTGAAAAAGCTCCTAAAAATCTATGTTATATCAAATTTTGAAAAAAAAAGTTCATTATTCTAGCTTATGGAAAAATGGATTTTTGTAGGGAAATTTGTTCGAACTTACGATAATTTTTGTTGACACCTGACGAACAAAATATGTAAAAGGGAGGCATTTTTTCGCTGTCACATCAAAATTATCCATACCATTACAAAGAATACGACATAATCTAATATTTGTGCAATTGAAGTAGTTGTAGAACTGTTATTTCGTGGATTGTATATTTCTTTTCTATTCACTTCCGGTTGAGCGATTTTTGCCTTGAAAATTCGAAAATAGGCATCCATTCAATGCTGATTATCTCAAAAACGAGCGCGGGACACCCCTTTTTTCTTTTCGTTTTTGGGATCAGCATTAAATTTCGCTCCAGAAAATTGTGGTTTAAACGGTTTTTCATTATTTTTTCCAATAGTAGCCAGTCACCTTAACAAACTAGAGGAAAAGTATGGATGTGAAGCAGGCTATTAGTCTGATGTGACTTTCTATGACTCACTTTCCGCGAAATCAAAAGTTTCCCTATTCTCAAACTCATGAATACATTTTTTAAAAGCCAACCAGATTGTCTTACTTGATCATGTGGATGGATTTGGTAAACTGCGAGCAGTCCTTCCTTTTCCCTCTAGAATCAGTAAAAGCGAGCGCCAACTATACCTGGACGAGCGAAGAATGAGGATGAGTAAAAATATATACATGCGCACGTTTTTTGCTCCCATAATATGGAAGCTTCCAAGTCGCTTCCAAGTTGTCGCTAGTTTCAGGCCCTTGCTGACGTGACAAGTGGGCAATTTCCAAGTTGTCGTGTTTGCAAGGGCCTTAGAACTATCAACAACTTGGAAGCAACTACTCAGAAATTTCTGACTTGTCGCATCCATGAGAGCCTGAAACTATAGCAACAACTTGGAAGTTTCTGACTTGTCACGTCAGCAAGGGCCTGGAACTAGCGACAACTTGGAAACGACACGGCTCAGAATCGACAACTCAGAAGCGAAACTGGAGAGAGAAATTGGCGACCCTTATATATATTGGCTTCAGTACCATTTTAATGCTAATGTGTCAACCATTTTCACGATAACACAAGTTAATTACTTTGAAAAAATAGCGAATCGCTTTCTGGTTGGCACATGAATGATAAAGGCTTACGTCAACATGAGCGCTATAGAATGCAACACGCAACTCCTTTGGTCAATAATAGCGTACTTAATGTCAGAGTTTCAATTTCATGTTTCTTAGGAGTTGTATTTCATACATGGCATGATGTAAATATCAAACTCTTGGTTGGACTGGAACCATGTCAGATGAAGATCAACATGTCAGGGAAGGAGCTCCAACCAATGATGCCCTTAATAGTAAACACCATAAATGGAAACGAGAAGCTGAAAGAACTTATACTGATATCCATTCAAGATGTCCAGGTAGCAATGTTGGAAATGATGAAGCTACAGTAGAAATAGGTGGACCTCAATCTTCTGGCATCGCTCAATCAGACGGCAACTCTATGACCGAAATGGAATGGAAACAGGAAGCTGAAAGAACTTATACTGATATCCATTCAAGATGTTCAGATAGCAGTGTTGGTAATGATGAAGCTATGGTAGAAATAGGTGAGCCTCAAGCTTCTGGCATCGCTCAATCAGACCGCAACTCTATGGCCGAAATGGAACGGAAACAAGAAGCTGAAAGAACGTATACTGATATCCATTCAAGATGTCCAGCCAGCAATGTTGGTAATGATGAAGCTACAGTAGAAATAGGTGGACCTCAATCTTCTGGCATCGCTCAATCAGACCGCAACTCTATGGCCGAAATGGAATGGAAACGAGAAGCTGAAAGAACGTATACTGATATCCATTCAAGATGTCCAGATAGCAGTGTTGGAAATGATGAAGATACAGTAGAAATAGGTGGACCTCAATCTTCTGGCATCGCTCAATCATATGGCAACTCTATGACCGAAATGGAATTGAAACGAGAAGCTGAAAGAACGTATACTGATATCCATTCAAGATGTCCAGATAGCAGTGTTGGAAATGATGAAGATACAGTAGAAATAGGTGGACCTCAATCTTCTGGCATCGCTCAATCATATGGCAACTCTATGACCGAAATGGAATTGAAACGAGAAGCTGAAAGAACGTATACTGATATCCATTCAAGATGTCCAGATAGCAATGTTGGTAATGATGAAGCTATGGTAGAAATAGCTGAGCCTCAATCTTCTGGCATCGCTCAATCAGACCGCAACTCTATGGCCGAAATGGAATGGAAACGAGAAGCTGAAAGAACGTATATTGATATCCATTCAAGATGCCCAGGTAGCAATGTTGGTAATGATGAAGCTACAGTAGAAATAGGAGGACCTCAATCTTCTGGCATCGCTCAATCATATGGCAACTCTATGGCCGAAATGATATGGAAACGAGAAGCTGAAAGAACTTACACTGATATCCATTCAAGATGTCAAGGTAGCAATGTTGGTAATGATGAAGCTACAGTAGAAATAGGTGGACCTCAATCTTCTGGCATCGCTCAATCAGACGGCAACTCTATGACCGAAATGGAATGGAAACAGGAAGCTGAAAGAACTTATACTGATATCCATTCAAGATGTTCAGATAGCAGTGTTGGTAATGATGAAGCTATGGTAGAAATAGGTGAGCCTCAAGCTTCTGGCATCGCTCAAACAGACGGCAACTCTATGGCCGACTCAGGTGAAAAAGGTGCAGAAAAAAGGGAAAGTGAGATACAAGGTGGTATAGATCCAGGTTCAAACACAGTATCTGCAGGAAGCTCAGCCCACAGATATGATAAGGTTAGGATTTTCACGCAGAAATACTTCTCGAGTACATGTTCTTCAGTTATTACACAGGCTTACCATCCTCAACGTTTGTGAATCGGGTTAGTTCCGGTTTAGTGGGTTTGGGATCCTGTGTTGTAATTCAACCCCTTGTTTGGTAGTTGAATAGCATGAGTTTAATTTTGCCTCTGAAAAGCTTTCTTTTTCTAATCGATTCTTCGAAAGTTTGTTAGAAATAAAGATTGATAGTTACTGAACACTTCTGGCTAGTTTTTGGGGGGATTTGAGGCGTATTTACTTAGTTTGAGGCCGTTGAGTTTTGAGCTGCGTTCCCACATACAGAATTCTTCTGTATGTGGGAACGCAGCTCAAAACTCAACGGCCTCAAACTAAGTAAATACGCCTCAAATCCCCCCAAAAAACTAGCCAGAAGTGTTCAGTAACTATCAATCTTTATTTCTAACAAACTTTCGAAGAATCGATTAGAAAAAGAAAGCTTTTCAGAGGCAAAATTAAACTCATGCTATTCAACTACCAAACAAGGGGTTGAATTACAACACAGGGTCCCAAACCCACTAAACCGGAACTAACCCGATTCACAAACGTTGAGGATGGTAAGCCTGTGGTTATTAACGTATATGTGTTTTGTCCATACACGTACCTTCTATAGCAGTGGATGGGACAAGCAAAATATATTATAAGGAGGTTGCACCCACACCAATTCTATCAGGATAAAATTTAAAATCACATCATTTTGTGACGTTTAGGTCTTCTTTGTGACTTTTTTGTTTGCCCACTAGGAAAATGACACTCAAATTCAGTCTGGGACTGTTGCAAAAATGGTTCAAGCACATGAGAAATCGCAAGCATCTAAAGGAGCTACATATGCCGAGGTTGCTTCTAGACATCATGTTGAAGGGACTCATAGAGGTAGTGATGGACCAGAAGTACCTTCTGCCACCCAAACAAACGCACTGGCTAGAGGCGTTACAAATCAGGCATTTTTAGATGAAAGTCATTTTTATGGTAGTCGGTCAACACGTGAAACAGGCCATGGATTGACATACCAAAGCACAACACCACATGGAGCTACAACGCAACTTCGTGATGAGGTACTAAGCCATGTTGAGTTTGTCAGACAGAAGAACTATCTCCTATCCTGTCCTATCTTCTCCGCCCCTCTCCTCCTGTTCCTGTCTGCCCCTCTCCTCCTTTCTTCTCTGCCCCTCTCCTCCTGTTCTTGTCTGCCCCTCTCCTCCTGTTCTTGTCTGCCCCTCTCCTCTTTTTCTTCTCTGCCCCTCTCCTCCTGTTCTTCTCTGCCCCTCTCCTCCTGTTCTTCTCTGCCCCTCTCCTCCTGTTCTTCTCTGCCCCTCTCCTCCTGTTCTTGCCTGCCCCTCTTCTCCTGTTCTTGTCTGCCCCTCTCCTCTTGTTCTTGTCTGCCCCTCTCCTCTTGTTCTTGTCTGCCCCTCTCCTCCTGTTCTTGTCTGCCCCTCTCCTCATGTTCTTGCCTGCCCCTCTTCTCCTGTTCTTGTCTGCCCCTCTCCTCCTGTTCTTGTCTGCCCCTCTCCTCTTGTTCTTCTCTGCCCCTCTCCTCTTTTTCTTCTCTGCCCCTCTCCTCTTTTTCTTCTCTGCCCCTCTCCTTCTGTTCTTGTCTGCCCCTCTCCTCCTTTCTTCTCTGCCCCTCTCCTCCTTTCTTCTCTGCCCCTCTCCTCTTTTTCTTCTCTGCCCCTCTCCTCCTGTTCTTCTCTGCCCCTCTCCTCCTGTTCTTCTCTGCCCCCTCTCCTCTTGTTCTTCTCTGCCCCTCTCCTCTTGTTCTTCTCTGCCCCTCTCCTCCTGTTCTTCTCTGCCCCTCTCCTCCTGTTCTTCTCTGCCCCTCTCCTCTTGTTCTTCTCTGCCCCTCTCCTCCTGTTCTTCTCTGCCCCTCTCCTCCTGTTCTTCTCTGCCCCTCTCCTCCTGTTCTTCTCTGCCCCTCTCCTCCTGTTCTTGCCTGCCCCTCTTCTCCTGTTCTTGTCTGCCCCTCTCCTCTTGTTCTTGTCTGCCCCTCTCCTCTTGTTCTTGTCTGCCCCTCTCCTCCTGTTCTTGTCTGCCCCTCTCCTCATGTTCTTGCCTGCCCCTCTTCTCCTGTTCTTGTCTGCCCCTCTCCTCCTGTTCTTGTCTGCCCCTCTCCTCTTGTTCTTCTCTGCCCCTCTCCTCTTTTTCTTCTCTGCCCCTCTCCTCTTTTTCTTCTCTGCCCCTCTCCTTCTGTTCTTGTCTGCCCCTCTCCTCCTTTCTTCTCTGCCCCTCTCCTCCTTTCTTCTCTGCCCCTCTCCTCTTTTTCTTCTCTGCCCCTCTCCTCCTGTTCTTCTCTGCCCCTCTCCTCCTGTTCTTCTCTGCCCCTCTCCTCTTGTTCTTCTCTGCCCCTCTCCTCTTGTTCTTCTCTGCCCCTTTCCTCCTGTTCTTCTCTGCCCCTCTCCTCTTGTTCTTCTCTGCCCCTCTCCTCTTGTTCTTCTCTGCCCCTTTCCTCCTGTTCTTCTCTGCCCCTCTCCTCTTGTTCTTCTCTGCCCCTCTCCTCCTGTTCTTCTCTGCCCCTCTCCTCCTGTTCTTCTCTGCCCCTCTCCTCCTGTTCTTCTCTTCCACTCTTCTCCTGTTCTTCTCTGCTTCTCTCAAAAATTCAGACAGAACGATGAGTAAAATTAATTTTTTGGGGCCCAGGAAAACGAACAAGTAAGAATTTCAAGAGAATCTCTAACGAGAGGAACAACAGCACCAGAAAACGTAAGTGGCAAATTCAATTTCCTTGTAGCGTTCCTCAAGGCTAGGCCCTTGGACCAAAACTATTTTTGTTCAAACAACGGAGGTGCGCCTCAAACAAAACCCAGTCAAGCCACCTTAATAATCAACTATCAGCTGTTCATTCTTGGCTCTGTGCGAAACTTTCACTCAATTATGTAGAAAAATCCAATTTTGTTATATTCCATCCAGTACAAAAGAAACTAAATTATAATATACATATACAAATACATTCTCAAGCCATCAAGCACGAAACTCCTAGGCATAATGTTGGATAGTAATGTAAATTGGAAATCCCACATTTTCTGTATATCAAGTAAAACTACAAGGGCGGATCCAGGGGGAGGGTCGCGGGGGTTAGGACCCCCCTGTGTTTATCAATGAATATGTCATGAATTTGCGACAGCAGTAATTTTTTTCTGTGAAAAGACTCACTTTTAACATTCATTGAAATATTACTAAGCAATGCCAATCCTCTACCCATTCAGTTGTAAATATAATATTTTTGTTTCTAATAAAAAGTGTTAAAAATTACTAGTCTAAGCAATTAATGTCATATTTTCAGCGAGTTTCAATGGCTTAAGACCTTTTCGTTTGGGTTCCCTGTTTGTAAACGTCACGTGACCCCCACCTTTGAAAAATCATGGATCCGCCCTTGAACTAAACATAGTATTGGTATTATCTCCAAAGCCCGCCGGCTACATTATGTAGATTAGCCTGTGTACAGCAGTTTCCTACTCCTCCCGCCCTACGGGAAAAATTCAGGGAGGGAGGGGTGGGAAACAGTTGTGCACAGGCTATATTCAAATTTAGATATTCTTGTCAATCTTTATTACTGCTTAATCTATCCTTATCTCACTTATGGCATAGTTGCATGGGGTCACACATATCAATCCACACAACAAACTCTCTTTTTATATTACAAAAGAACGCTTTGCGTCTAATAACATTTAATAGTTTCTAAGCTCATGCAAACCCTGTTTTTCTTAAATTTAAAAATCAGTCTGAATCGAAGTTTCCAGACATCGTTTTTCTTTATACTGCATTATTTATGCACAATTATAATTCCAACAATTTACCAATTTCATTTAAGTCCCATTTAACCAATGTAAATCAAAAGCACAATTACAACACTAGATTGGCCTCAAAGTGCAGCTATTCGCTGCCAAAAGTCAGAAGTAACTACGGCAAATTTAATATAAAATTCTATGGTGTAAAAGTATGGAATTCAAAATGCGACTCCAAGAAAAAGCTTGATAAAGCAAAATTCAAGATAACCTAAGTGATGATATCCTTAGAGCATATTCTTAATATAAGTAAGTACAAGCCTGCTTTATATACTGTAACTCGTCGTTTTCTAAAAAAATTATACTATTAAAGTTACCTTTGTTCATTGTATCTTAATATTTGATATAGTATATATTAATTAGAAATTATATGCGATGCGATCTTTCGTCTCTTAATGATACTGTTTTTTTCTTTCAGCATTTGTCTGTCTTTTTCTATCTGTATATCCATGATGCTGCTGACAAGGTATTTCTTGAATTCGAAAAGCCACTGATGATACTAAGATACTTAACGTTCCAACTGTATCGCATGTCTTCACGTGGTAACTGCTGGAGGTCAAGTATAATTATACTCCATCCTAATGAAGTTAGCAACTTACGATATCGATATAACGTCAAATATCACCAGAATCTGTGGCAAAAAGGCTTTAAGGCGGTAAAAGATCTTTTTGTAACAACAGAATCCGGCGTTGTCAGTGAAATCCGCTTTAGAAGATTTAGTGGAAGGAACCAGTATGATATATTTCACCAGCCGCATAACATTGATAAGGAAAAGTGGATTTTTGAAGGACAATTCTATTTTGTAAAGATGTTATACGATTCCATCGCCGAAGGGGACCACCTTAAGGAAATATTGATGGAAGCTGAGTACGTTGGATTTGGTAGTGTGTATTGTGGACCATCGGAAGATGACTCATTCATCACCTGGGTTAACCAAATGTTAACGAGTAATCTCACCCAATATCAAAGTGTCTACATTTGTTCTCTACTGGGGCAGTTTGATAAACATCGCTACTCACTACGTTTGAAATCGCTGATTCCAGAAAAAGCTGTTAACGTCCTCCTAAACAAGTTACGTTTCTGCTCGAGGATGCTTCTACCTCAAAGCTGCTTGGAATATATAAAACACATTCATTTGAAGCTTTTTTGGGCGAGTACGTACAAATACAACGTTGAATACGTTTGGCTCTTTGGTATGAGTTTTGACGTCGACTATGTGTTATGTACCGCTAAAATTCTTCCCTGCGCTATAGAAGACGGGCACATCGATGATATTGTTGCCAAACTGATAAGACTTGTTTCCAGCCTTGAGGAAAACCACGACCACGAAAAAATGGTAAATTTCATCATTACCAGTGCACCATCAATTTCTGCTCTGTGGAAAATTTGTCATCTTTTGGAAAAAGACATAATTACATGTCACTCAAATGCCATTCTCGAGAAATTTAAGACTTTGCTAAAAGTAAGGGAACGAGACCACCTCGAGCCCTTTGTGTGGAAAGACGCCCCACGTGGCTTAAGACCCAAAATTGCAGTCATGCTTTGTAAGGCACTGAGAAAACAAATCGAAGGAAGAGCAGAATTTGACCAAAGGTGGTTGGCTGATTTCATTCTTGATAAAGATCTTCAGGAATACGCCTCTGACGACTTGATGCTGCTGCTTAAGTTTCTTTCGACATCAACGAAGATGCATCAGCTTGACACCTTGTGCATTGTCCTGAATTCCCAGAATTTGTATTCTTTTTGGCAGAAGTCTACAGACAAAGACAGGTTGGATATCGTCAACAATCTTACTTTAGGCAAAATTCGCTCCAAACTTTGTGCACCAACAACAAACAAAGAACGTGTGGTCGCGGCTTTCCTTGCAACCGAAGAACTGAGTAAGATTAATGTCTTTGAAGCATACGTGGACATTCTTGGACGATGCGTGTCCGATCAGACTGTCGGTACGTGTGGATTAAAAGCCATCGTAGACGCGTATGACGAGATTCGTAAATCAGCAAGTGGACAGGGAAGAAAGTGGTGCATGGATTTACTAAGCAAATCTGTTGAATCACATCAAGTTGACGCTGATGTGAAATCAAAATTGATTGACAGTGTATTCACCTCAAGTACTTCAAGCTCACAAACAGTTGACATAGACGGGTAAGCAATAAATAAAATACTAATCTATGATTTTGATAATTCATGAGCAAAAGCTCTATTATTCAATACTATAGATCTTTTGTAGATTGGCTATCGAGTCGATCGAGGGGAGGGATGATTCATGTGGAATCAACCACTTACACAGGCAGCCCCATGTTTTGCTTCTTTTCCTTCTTATAATCAGTGTTTAAAAAATTATTATTTTTCGTGGTTTACTGCGGTTTTCGGTATTCTGCGAACTCTGACCTTCAAACAGTCCGTTGGAATTTGGTTATTCGCTTCCGCCCACTTCAATCAAAACACCAGAAAACTACTCATAAATTATCCCCTAAAAACCTACCAAATGACTGAAAATGATCTTTAGAGAGTATATATTAGCTATACTATCATTTTGGTATCAATAGTTCTTCGTATTAGTGATTTTAATTTTTGATTGACAGAAGCAAAAACGCAAATTAGCGGTTGGCGTTTGAAAGTCAGAGTTCGCAGAATACCGAAAACCGCAGTAAGATAATTCGAAAACACAAGCAAATGAAATATTTGCAAATAGGTTTCAAGGGAAAAAAAAAAAAAAAATCTAAAGATATTGATGGTAAAAGGAGAAGGGAGAATTCAGCATGGAATCACCCTCTTACACAGGTAGCCCGCGGTTGTTGTGTTTTTCTTTTTGGTTTTAGCTAATTTATTTTTAAAAAATTTGAAAACAAATGTCTATCGCTGCCAAAAATTATCAGGAGAAAACAAGTAAAGGAAAAGACGTAACAACTAACAACATAAGGACATTTATTACACCTTACACATAAATGAAAAGTGGGCTTTTGAACTCCATCGTAGTCTGGTGTTTTTGACAACGTACTTCGACATAACAATTTTTATCCCTTCAGAAGAAAAATGTTTCACTTATTTCAATAAAGTAAAGAATAGATTACATCCGGATGTAGTCGTAGACGTTTTGGAAAGCAAAACAACAGACACGTACAGTCCCGGTAGTAAATTTCTTTGAGCGATTCGTTTTCAACTGAAGCCGGTTGTCAGAACAAGTCATGCTCAAATAACTGATTACGTTAACCGGATCAAAACTCCCTGTAAAAAGGCGTTCAAAACAAAACAAAAACAGTAAGACTAGAAAACTATTACCATGTCTTGATATCTGAGGGTTTTCATGGATGGGGATACAAGATTTTCGGCTTTACTTACTTTTTCTGCAGTGTCAATGAAATGCTCCAAACCAAACTGATTTTCTTGACGAACAAGTGTTGTTTTGCCATTCATGAGATTGACATTTCCTCCAGGATGATGTTCACATGGGTCAATACAATACAATACAATACAATACAATACAATACAATACAATACAATACAATACAATACAATACAATACAATACAATACAATACAATACAATACAATACAATACAATACAATACAATACAATATGCGTATATTTAGTACCAGCAAGAGACCATAATACTAAGAGAGCGAAGCTCAGTATTGATGTCTGTGCCATGTTCGTGGCGGCTAAGGCTATTTTTAGTAACTTCGCCATCGCGCGCGCAAGGCTCTTAGACAATAGAATTCAAACGGTCCCGTCCGCGCGCACGTCAAAAATCAAATTCTATTGGTTGAGGGACTTGCGCGCGCGATGGCAAAGTTACTAAAAATAGCCTTAAGCCTGGTTTTCACTTCAACGGAAGCAGAAGCGGAAGCAACATACGCAGACTCAGTAGTGTACTGCTCATTAGCAGCGCTTGTCTTTTCTCACACCTAGGTGATAAATGCAGTACTGAGTCTGCGTATGTTGCTTATGCTTATGCTTATGTCGCTAGTGAGGAACCAGGCTTTAGCCGCCACGAACATGGCACAGACATCAATACTGAGTTTCGCTCTCTTAGTATTATGGTCTCTTGGTACCAGTCGTTTACACTTTTTTGGAATACATATACAAACATGATTTCAGGTACAAGCTACCTACAATAACCTCTGGGCTAAACGAGGTAGATAGCTGACTGTAGTAAATTACAATTGCAGTTACAGTTACAGTTACGATTTCAGTCAAATAAAGTTAATTTTCCAGTATATTCTTACAATAATTTTTGTTCCTAAGATACTCAAAACGAGGCTGAAGCAAACGGTAATTTTGCAACTGAGAGCATGTATACAATTTGTCTGCGCATGTCTGTGTTTTGGGCTTGAAATTCATTTGCATATCGAATGCAAGAAATTTTATGTTGACACGGAATATTTGGCTGGCAATCTCGTTCTTCAAAATTATGTTCAACTACCGAAATACTAAGACAACTGAAACATGAGCAGTCTACCTACCGCTAGTGCGCTGTGGATAATTATCCAAACTGAAGGCACTCCAGATGGGAAAATATCACGCGTCAATGTCAGTAGAAAGTTGTGAGAAGGACCAGAACTCCGCACTTTCGAGTAATATTGTGGGCGCTAAATTTATATGTAAGGTACGTTAAGCAGTGGAAGCCATTAACAACAAGTTACTGTGTAGATTAGACCCGATTAGGGTATTTTAGACTCCATCGATCGTTTAATAATTAGCCATGTTTACTGGAATGTCGTACTTTTTCACTCAAAATTCTTGCAATTCACTTTCAAAATTTTACATCTTAGACTGCGCTCCCCAGCAAATTAAGTCCAAACTCGTGGTCCCTGAATGTGATCTAAAGCATTTTTGTGAACGTGTTTCCAAGCACGTTGTTTGCATGCAAATTTCAGCGATGAATTTATTGCTCTTTTATAAAGTATAAAACGCTTTATTTAAAGGAGGAGAACATTCGTTAATTTCTAATTATAGACCGATATCCCTCCTTCCGACTTTATCAAAACTTTTTGAAAAAATTATATGTAAGTTATTAACAGATCATCTAGAACAAAATCGCCTACTTTCTGACTTTCAGTTTGGTTTCAGAAAAAAACGAAATACCACTTTAGCAATTCTCGACTTTGTAAATAAAATCACTGATGCAATAGATGGTGGTAGTACAGCCATTGGCATCTTTTTGGATCTCTCAAAAGCGTTTGACTCTGTCAATCATGATATTTTGCTAAATAAACTTTCTTATTATGGCATCAAAAATGACACCCTCAGCTGGTTTAAAAGCTATCTAAGTAATCGTTTACAGTATGTTTCTATCGATAATGAAAATTCTGAATATTTACCCATAACCTGTGGCGTCCCCCAAGGATCTATCCTTGGACCTATCTTATTTTTGATCTACATAAATGACTCTCAATTTGCAACTAAATTCGCTCATCTTGTATTATATGCAGATGATATGAATTTACTCTATAGTCACAAATCAATCAAAAATATCTTCAACGTCCTAAACAAAGACTTGTCTAGCCTCCAGGAATGGTTTCATGCAAACAAACTAACAGTGAATCTTACCAAAACAAAATATATCCATTTTGGTTCGAAGCAACGAATAAAAAATGTGATGATTGACGAGTCAGAGTTAGCCTTAACTTTAGGACTACCTATTAAAAGAACTGCATATACAAAATTTTTAGGTCTCATTTTAGATGAACATCTGACATGGTGTACTCATATTGACCTACTATGCCGTAAAATTGCAAAGTCAATAGGAGTACTCTATAGAGCTAGACATCTTCTCAACTTAGATATCATGAAAAAGTTATATTATAACATTATCTATTCGCATATTTCGTACGGCACCCTAATTTGGGGTTCAAATTATAAAACTAGAATTCAGCCCATTCATATTTTACAAAAACGCGCCTTGCGAATTATTTCTTCTTCTGACAGTAGAGCACCAAGCAGACCATTGTTCCAAAAGTTAAAAATGTTAAATATCTTTGAAATAGTTAAATTACAGCTTGCCGAAATAGCTTACAAATGTGTGAATAAACAATTACCTTTTTCATCCTCTAGTTATTTTAAAGAAGTTAATTTTTCACATCAATATAATACAAGATCAAAGAAAAACAAAAATATTTTCGTTCCTCGAAAAAACTTGAATTATGGTCAGTTTGGTGTGGACTATAGTGCAGCCAGAAACTGGAATGAAATACCACTCGAAATAAAAAACTCTTCGTCTATTACGTCCTTTAGAAAAAAATTCAAACACTTCCTTATTTCTTCGTGACTTCTTATTTATAGTTAATATATTGTTAAGTATATATGTAAATTTATTATTCTCATCATTGTAAATATTGTTATTATACTATTTTCACTAACTTTGTAACCCATTTTCCCTCTCTACTATTTCTTTCGTGTGTTTTTTATAAGTATACCTGGGTGTAGGAGTGTTTTGTCTTAACCCCTTGGGTTGTAACTCTTACTCCCTCCATTTATTATTCAATACATGGTATTTATTATTTATTATTCAATACATGGTAAATAAAAACCTTTGAACCTTTGAAGCTGCTTCATATGGCACAAACTGTATGCCTCACCGTGTATAAAAATAGGTCATTAACTTCTAGATAAATGTTGCAGATTATAAAATACAGGCTACCGAATTTAGTCAATTTTAACAAGGCTTGAACCCGGCTGTAAACATTGCTTGAAATCACATGGAGGGACCAGGAGTTTCCAGCAAGAAAGCTCTGGTTTACAAGAACGAAGCATGGAAAAAGCGTATTATTAAATAATTTTTCTGGGGGGCGCTGTCAAAGATGTAAAGTTTTCAGAATGAATTGCAAGAATTTTGCGCGAAAAAGTACGAGATTCCAGTAAACATGGCTAATTATTCAACAATCAATGAAGTCTAGAGTACTCTTATTGGATCCAATTCACACAGTACCATGTTGGTAATGACATCCATTACTAAATTTACCTTATACATGAATTCAACACCAACATTATAACTCGAAAGTGCGGAGTTCTGGTCCTTCTCACAACTTTCTACTGACATTGACGCGTGATATTTTCCCATCTGGGGTGCCTTCGATCTGGATAGTTATCCACAGCGCACTAGCGGTAGGTAGACTGCTCATGTTTTAGTTGTCTCAGTATTTCGGTAGTTGAACATAATGTTGAAGAACGAGATAGCCAGCCAAATATTCCGTGTCAGCATAAAATTTCTTGCATTCGATATGCAAATGAATTTCAAGCCCAAAACACAGACATGCGCAGACAAATTGTATACATGCTGCAACTGAGGCGATTTTCATTCACAACATGCAGCTTCATTCTCATTCGCTGGCTATTGTTGAATGGTTTGCCGTGCGCTTTGAAAAGAATCGGCTCTATTTATCATTTTCATGTCCGCTATGGGATTCAAGGAAAATTCATTTCCCGTCGCTTCGCGACTCGTGCGCTATCATTTTTCTCGTGAAATTGTATAATATGTTATTGGTCGATTAACCAGGGAATACAGCTGTGAATTTTTACTTGTCACTTGCACAGCTGTAATAGCTGGTTAGTCGACCAATAAACTATATATATATATTATATTTATTGGTCTTGCAATTGTCAGTACGAGTATACTCATTTAATGTAAAACTTGTTTTTGTGTTTAACAGAGGTAGAGAAAAAATTTTACTTCTTCTACTCGACCGTGAATTCAAGGTCAAAAACCTAGGATCTCGCCAAGACCAACACACTCACAACAAGGTAATAAAGGCTGTTCTGTCGGAGAAGAAGCTGTGGAGAGTCGTTTTTCAGGCGACAGGAAGAGTAGAACGTCTTCACAAGCATCAAGCCTTCGTCACCGTGAAACATGCAATTGAAGGCTTAAGGATGTCTGTTGCTTGTGGCCAAATTCCTCTGAATTTCGTTAAAGACCAAAAAGACCAAAGGGAAATCGCAGAGCTGTTTACTCTGGGAGGGTGTCACCCCCCAGGAAATGAAAATGAGTCTCTTTCAGCAGATAAATTAATGGAAAAGTGGATTCAAGTGCTAAATTCCCTTTCTAAAGAGAGAGAAGAGATTTCAATTTTTGTTGTTGATCTTCGAAGAGCAATAAATCTCGTCAATGAGCTTACAGGTGAAGCTAGCACAGTGGTCGTGCAAGATTTGAGCAACATTAATGAGGAGTACAATGATCTAAAAAACAGATTATCAAAGTCAAGGACCAAGTTTGCAGATGTTCGTGAGGAAAACTACTGGGGAAGTCTAAAGTGCCTTCTACAGCCTTCACAGTATCTGAGTGAGTTGTCTAATTGTATCATTTTCAAGAACTTCTCAAGAAAATTGCTGGAAGAACAGATGTATAGCAAAAAACATGTCGAATCTGATGGCCACGAAGAACAAGAAGAACAAGAAAAAGGAGAAGAAGAGACCAAGAATGGTCATAAAAGTATGAAAGTTAAAGTTGAAGACGTGCTGCATCTACTTATCGACGATGGAAAGAAAGCTTTTAAAGATATGGCCATAAGACTTGTTGATGACGCAGGTCAAATAACATCACAAGAACTGGATCTGCTTTTATGTGGCATCGACGAAAATAGCGTCCAAGACGAAGTTCAAAGTGTTTTTGAAATTCTGAAGCTGAAAGGTCCTTCACTGGAAGTACTTAAAATGATACAACATTTTCTGCAATTTGACGACGTCAGACAAAGGATCGCAGCAGTGGTAAAGTGCCTAGCTACTGTGGGCTACACGACATGCACAAAACCTGAAGGCGCTGACGGTTTCTTACAACGGCTCGAACAATTCTTGACCTCCAAGGATTCTGGAACATTGAAAAGCATCTCTTCACGAATGGATGACCAAGATATTTTGAAGCTGAAGGACCTTTTGTCAACAGAGTTGGTCGACGTTTTAGATGAGTTATCACAATCACAAGATTTAGTCGAGTTTATCATCAAAACTGCGAAAGACAACATGGCAGATTTGGTTGAGGCCGTTGAAGAGCATTCAGATCAACTCATTCAAGAAACGACGGTGTCAGACCTCATTGATGTGCATAGATTTTTGCGAGGACTACTTACCAACAAACCTTACAGCCCTGAAAAATTCCTGGAGGAAATTTCCAAAGCGCACTCGAACCTCAAGAAGGATTTTCCACCTAAGAGAGGGAAACAGATTGAAAAGACAACCAAAATGGCAGCTAAAATCAAAGTTTGCAGCTGTAATGTACATAGCCTACAAGGTTTGCATACGATGTTTTCGAACAGAGGCGAGATGACCAAGGGAATTATTAAGAGTGCAATCGAAGGTGGGTGCTATCGAGTGGAGATCAATCAAAATGGCTCGATTCATGTTCAACTAACGTACATCCGACATGATCAGAAGAATTCTAAAGCAAGCTACAACCTCGATGATTTAAATGATTTGAGAAGTCGTGCTCTTTTAATCATTAATGCTGAGAAGACAAATCTAAGAAGCATTGCTGAAGAGCAAGCATCGCCTGTCATATCCCAACACGAGCTGAAACGCTTCATTGAGCAAGTTGATCTCTTAACAGAGATTGTCCGCAAGTACAAAATCTTACAAACGTTTGGCGTTCCGAAGTACGAGAAGGTTTTCTGGAAAATTTTGAATTCCGTGGAAGACATCGTCGAAGAGGAAGGACGCGTAAAATATGAAGTGGAGAGATGGAAAGAAATGTTGAGAGAAGCTCGTGACAAACACTTTTTCCTAAACTACTTCCATGCAAAACAGCTGTGGACAATTAAGTCGTTTTTCCAAAAACAAGCAGACGTGTCTGACGAAGTGTTGACTCTGTTTCGTGGCATCGATACCAACATCACTCGAGAAGATGTGAAAAAGTTTCCTCGTAATTACATGAAACCTACCTCAATGGAAAAAGAGCTGCACGCAATTGGACTCGCTCTGGAGAAAATATTTAGGAATACGTTTGAAGGACTACCGCCTGTTGTCGATACATCGGTGCCCATTGGTGCGATTGTTGAACCTGGGAAACTCTATGTCAGTGTGCTAGAGCCTGGAAGTGTTCAGACTGTCCATGTAGTCATGGCTCTCTTTCAGAACACATGTGCGCGCCTTCCAAAATCAAGTCAACTCCTATTTTGCCACTCCAAAACAACTTGGGAAGAAATTGAACTGCTTCTTTCACGAACATTTGATGCTCACCGTCATGGAATAACCAGTCAGCTTCATTGCATTGCAAATGTAGAAAGCCTTCCGAACCACATTGAGTTCCAATTAGTAGAGTCCTTAAAGACTTTGACAAGTGACGCCCAATCACCATATCTTCTCGCCGTTGTTTGTCGTGGCGGATCTCACCATTATGTTGCAGATCAGTTCTGCGATTATGTGCACTTCTTCGGAGGAATGCCCGATGTAGAACTCAAAGAAAAGTTTAAGCACACTTGCCCAGATACGTTCCTTGTAACTGGCGATTTACCGGGTCTTGGAAAATCAGAGGAAATTCACTCCGATGCTGTTTGCAAAGGAAGAGGTGTTGTTACGTTCCCAATTAGTGGACCATTTGTTAGAAGAGACCTTGTGAAAAGACTTTCAGATTTAAAGGTCAAGCAATTTCAATCGCTTCATATCGATATCGGAGAAGTTGACGATCCTGGAAGCTTGGACACCTTTCTCTTTGAATTGATTGTTACCAAAGTGGTGTCATCAGAGGCAATCCTTTTCAGCTTGCCAACAGAGCACGTTTACATTGAGATTGCAAACACTCTACAGCAAGGTATGCAAAACTCTCTCCCTGTTTGCAAGTGTTTCAAAAAACTAGATGTATCTTGGAAAGAGTACAGCAATCTTCTCATCAGTAAAGAACTGACAAGTCCTATCCAAGTGGTGTGCCAATATTTAGATGCCTACGATCGCGGAACACTTGAGAACCAAGAGGTCATTTTCAGCGGCGTTAAAAAAGCCAAAGCTTTGAGTCCTGCCAAATGCAAAGCACTTCTTAAGAAGTATTTGTTTCCTGGTGGTGATTTGTCATTTAACATTCTGGAGACCTTCACATCAGTGCTGGCTGATCAACTTATGAAATTTACACGAAGTCCTTACTTCAAACCTGAACACCTCAAAGACATGTTTGAGGAAATACCCGCTGTCCGAATACGTCTTTTTAAAGCTCTTCTTGATGTTGCAACAAGTTTTGCTGCAAGATCCGTCAGTACGTGCAAAGTCACACAAGCCAACGCTCTTCGTCAAGTTAAAGCTAGGACTGCTCTACAGGAGCTGAAGTCGGGAGGAAGAACATCCGCAGATCATATGGTGAACAGAGTAAAGGAAATGATCCAGTGGAGTGACAACCAACATCTTGTGATTATGTTACATGGCGCTGGTGCAATCACAGCAATCTATCGTGATCTAAAGAATGTGCCACAGGAAGTCAAGGATCTTTTTAAAAGCCAGGCTGTCCATGGTAAGGGGCTGGAAGATTACACAACAATGAGCCAGAAAGATCTTCAAGTCAGACTAGAGAGGATTTCAGATGCTCCTAACAACCAGGGTCAACGATCAAAGCTGACATCCCTTGGTTATGCACTTACTCCAGACAATATTCTGAAAATGGCCTTAATCATTCAGCGAATGCAAGCTAACATCCCTGTTATTGTCATGGGAGAAACAGGATGTGGGAAAACAAGCCTTGTACGATATCTGGCCCAAACCTGTGCTATTCCATTCAAAGTTTTCAGCTTCCACGCTGGAATAACAGAAACACAGGTCTTTGACTTCATTGATGCTAAAGACAAAGATGCCAGGGTCCTCCAAAAAGAAGGAAGGTCAATGTGGATTTTCTTGGACGAAATCAACACTTGTGACTACCTTGGCATTATCAATGAAATTGTTTGTCATCGTTCCATTTATGGAAGGCCGTTGGCTTCCAATCTGATGTTCGTTGCTGCCTGCAACCCATATCGTCTTCGTTCTAGTGGACGCATCATGACAGCTGGTCTAACTGGGAAAACAACCCTGGATGAGTTTTCAAAGCTAGTTTATCGAGTCCATCCTCTTCCAGAAACGATGATTGACTATGTGTGGGATTATGGATCACTATGCCCTGATGACGAGAGAGCATACATCGGCCGTATGGTAGAAAGGGTGTTTGATGGTAAACTTGTTAAGATGTTGGTCAGTTTGTTAGCTGCTTCGCAAGAATTCATCAGAAACGAAGATGAAAGTGTAAGTCTTCGAGATGTCCATCGAACAACCATACTGATGAAATGGTTTTACAACATGTTGAAAAATCGTCCAGCCATAGACACCAAAAAACTTCCAGATCATATTCAGAAGTTTTTCAACACAGCTGAACGATTTGAAAGAACAGATAGAGCAATCGTTCTGTCGCTTGCGCACTGTTATCTCTCAAGATTACCCACCTCAGACCTGAGACACAAGTACTGTAGAGAAATGTCGAAGATACTATGTAAGCATGGAAGGTATCAGTTCTTGACTACTGATTCATTCCAACATATTATTCGTGCTGAGCAGGAAGACTATCTGTCCAGAATGGAGCTCCCACAAGGAACAGCAAAGAACGCTGCATTACGAGAAAACGTCTTCGTCATACTTGTTTGCATTTTGAACAGAATTCCAGTTTTTGTCGTTGGCAAACCAGGCTGCAGCAAATCTCTTTCCATGCAAATCATTAGAAGTAACCTTCGTGGTAGAGACTCCAAAGACCTTTTTTTAAAAACGCTTCCACAGCTGTTGGTAGTATCTTTCCAAGGATCAGAGTCTTCGACATCTGAAGGAATTGAGAAAGTATTTGAAAAAGCGAGAAAGTATAAGAGCAAGTCTGTTCTTCCTGTCGTTCTCCTTGATGAAATTGGGTTGGCAGAAGTTTCAAAGTTCAATCCACTAAAAGTCCTTCATCGTCTTCTCGAGCCAGGTGACGGTGAATTCCCCGATGTGGCCGTCGTTGGTATTTCGAACTGGGCATTAGATGCTGCCAAGATGAATCGTGCAATACATCTTTCCCGGCCAGAGCCCGATCAAGATGATCTTTATGATACTGGTCTCTCTATCCGAGAAGCGCAAGAGGACGCAAATGTTGGACATGTTACAAGATCGACAACATCTCACATAAAATGCCTTGCAGACGCTTACTATGAATATCAGTCCAAACAAAAGCATGACAATTTTCATGGTCTTCGTGACTACTACTCAATGGTGAAGTGCCTAGACACTTCGAGGAATCCAGAAGAAAACAACCAAAAGATTCAAAGGGCTATGCAAAGGAATTTTGGAGGCATTTCAACAGGAAAAACAGAATTGCAGTCAACGTTTTTAGAGAAACTTAAGTATCATGAGCTCGTCGGTGACATTGTGGAGACGCCCGTGACGGACCTCATTCGTGACAATTTGAACGACAAAACGGCGCGGCACCTGATGATCATAACCAGTGGAGACTCAGCGATTGAAATCTTGGACCAAACTCTTAAAGATTTGAATAAGGAGAAAATCACAATCTTTGGAAGCCAATTTGAAGAGGATTTGTCAACGGACTACAATCACCGAGTTCTAAGCCGCATAATTCTCTGCATGGAAACCAACTGCATTCTCATCCTCCGAGACTTGGAAAGTATCTATGGAAGTCTGTATGATATGTTGAACCAGAATTATATCGTCGTCGGTGGCAAGAAGAACTGCAGAGTCGCGCTGGGTGCATTCAGTAACCCAATGTGTCAAGTTGATGACGGCTTCAGGTGCATTGTGCTGGTGGATGAGAGCAAAGTTGACTATTCTGACCCGCCTTTTCTCAATCGCTTTGAAAAACAGCTTTTGAGGTTTTCAGATGTACTTACTGACTGCCAAAGAGAAATGATCAACGAACTTGCCGAGTGGACAGAAAGAATCTCAACCGTCGAGGGACATGAAACTGAGTTTGACGAATACGACATGTTTGCAGGATTTCATGACGATACTCTGCCATCTATAGTACTTTTCCACAGTCAAGATTCCGAAATGTCTAAAGAAGATATCTTGAAACGATGCAAACGAGATCTGATGTCCATAGCAATGACAGACGCTGTGGTTCGGAGTCGTAATTCCATTCTTAATCGGATAAATGACGAAGAACTTAACGAGCTCTACGAAGATTACTTTGAGAAGTCCATTCATGATGGCCTTAGAGGTTTTCTTAGCCAGCCTCTTGAAGTCTTAAAGGAGGGAGAAATCGATACTGGTGGCATGAAGCTTGTCGTTATGACGCACAGCAGTATTCACACCAACGTGTCCAGTTGCATTGAAGGTCTCTTCCAGGTTCAAGTAGAGAAACTCAGTTTCTTCAAGTCCGAAAAAGAGATAACCAAAAAAATCAAACTCTTCTGGATGGAATCTAAGGCGAATTTATTGGTAGTGCAATGCAGACCTGAAACAGATGCGCCTCATATGCTTTTGGTTAAAACTATCATAGAAGAAACCCGGAAGTTATTTATCGACTCTCAAGAAAGTGATCAACGCCTAAAGCATGTCTGTATTGTAATCCATCTACGCCGTACGGTAGAAAGTGAGGAAAATGAGAATCTCCGGCGCTGGCAGTTCAACTTTTTAAGTGGATGGAAACAGGTAACGATTGATACCCTTGAGAAGCCAATCATTCAGATTAGAAGCATGCTGGACTATTCAGTGAATGAAATTTTACAGTTTGAAACCGTTTCATTCAGTCAAATAGCTTCAGATCAGTTACTATGGTGTTTTACACGACTCAAGATCCCACATTCGACACCACTACATCTTAGTGAAATTTCAAGTTTAATTGACAAGATCAAGTTGTATCCAGAAATCATGAAATGTTTCAAAGAGATCTGTTGTGAATGGATTGACGAAGAACTGACTGCTTCGAATTCCGGGAACCCATGGCAAATAGATGTGGCCTGCGACCGTCAAACGTTGATCAATTCGTCCACTCTTGTAAAAGCTTTGGAGTATTTCATCTCTCATCTGGTTCGACGTCCTTTGGCAAGAATTGTCTATTTCGTCCACAAGAATTCCGCTTGGGAAACTTTGACGGCCAAAGACGTTACAATACGCCTGGAATGCTTACGGTTGATATCCAGCAAAAATGTTTTCAACATAAATGATATTCCAGAGCCCCAAGATCCAGAGTCTCTCGTTGTTGAGGTTATCCACTCTGATCTCCATTTCCCTTTCTCTTACCTTTACTGCAAGAGAGTCGACAATTTATATGGATTCTTTTGCGATGAATACCGGAGACAATATCTCGAAAAGGAAAGCCTTTGTGAAAACGAAGAACTTACGAAGGATGAAAGAATGATCTTGACAAGAAAGGTCGCCATAAAAGTAGAGCAGGTCATCATGGAGATAACTGATTCTCATATTTTATCCCAACGGATTACAGATTATGTGGATGATTTTCTCGATATCAACACAGAAAGCTTTTCGCAATCTTTGAACCGCCAACAAAGAGTTAGCATCATGAAAGCACACTATGGCGACCAGCTGCCAACGGTTTCTGAGTCAGAGGCCATTGATGTAGCATATTTGGTTGCACAGCTACATACTACATTCTGGTTTAATGGAAATGTAGTCCCTGAGGTCCTTTACTTCTGTCAGACGTCCACAGTCAGTCTTTCTGTTGATGAATATGTGACAAAGTTTTACCATATGAAGGACGAGGCACAGGAAAAAAAGAAACAGGTTGCATCAAGTAGTCATTTGATTGATGAACACAGGGAAGAAGAAGAGGAGGGAGAATTGACGCCTAAAGAAGCCAAAGAGCAGTACAATGAACAAGACCTGAACACAAATGAACTGTTGCATTTTTCTGTAGAGGAAAGTCAGCCCAGCTATAGTGAAAGCCCAGGAGAAAAGACAGAAAATATTAAGAATGGAAGTTATCAAAAGGAGGAATTATTTGTAGAAGATATCGAGAATGAGAACTTCTTAGAAACAGAAGGGTGTTCTGCAGATGAGGATGACGGCGACAACTATGACCCAACACAATCAAATGAAGGCGAGCAACATGAAGAGGAGAGAGTGTATAACGCAAATGAAACACTCGAGCAAAGTTTTGAAGAATTCCTGGTGCAAGAGGTATGTTTGTCTCTTCTTCCAACAGATCAATTCGTTAAATCAGTTGGAGGTATTGATGAATGGGGGAAAGCAGTGAACCTTGTGCTGTCATCAGCGACTAAGTATTGCTGCCGAGTTCCAGTATTTTATTATTTAAAAGTTTGCAGCGATTTTTCAAGTTTGGTTCTTCCTGAAACAAAGTCCTATCGCATGTTTGTACTTGGTGAACTGGGAAGCAAGGTAGACGATGATAGGTACCTAGACTCACCAGAAGTCTTTGATAAAATTTGTGAGTTAGTTCAAGACCTCAGGGAGGAAGGCCTGGATGAAAAGAAGCTGGACGAATTCCTTTTTCTTTTCTTTGAGAGATGCATAGAGTCCAATCCTGATTCATGTTTGATGGGAGAAATTTTAAAGAGGATATCTTCATCTGAAGACGCCCATATGCTCAAGCTTGCAAGTTCAATTTTGCATCAAATTATCCTTACTGAAGAAGAGGCATTCTCCTTAGAAAATGTGGAGAAGTCAATTACATTGATTAATCTGGACGAATTTCCAAATTTGGTAGAAATAAATGATGCTCTTTCAGAAGAGGAAGACAAGGAACTTGATTGTCACATCAATGTTATTTGTTGTGATTTGATCAACAAACTTGCATTTAAAGATATTGATATCGGAGAATTGCAAAGTTCGGATGCTCCAGCGATGAAAAGTTTCCACAAAGCCATGGATTTTGTGTCACAGTTTGACGAAGAATGCAAGAACAAGATTGGCTTTTTTTGTGCCGTCTCCTACATAAGGGCATTTATGTCTGAATTGTCACGATTGCTCGTTCAATCTGATGGTACATTTTCCTTAGAACTGGTTCTTAATGATGTGTGCACGAGATTGAAAGTTGATGAAAAACCAAGTAGAATAATCACTGTCTCGACATTTCTTCTTAAAGAGCTTGGTCAACGCCTGTGTCTGTATGATGTCAAACAGCTGATTCAAAGCTGCGAAAAACTCCATCCTCTGAGGTCAATTGGATGGGAAGAAGACAGTGGTTCCTCAACTAAGATTCTCTACGATCCTTTCCAATCACTGGCACAAAAATCCGAAGCTGCAACTGCATTGGGCTTGCAAGTGGCAGAACCAGATTCAAAACATCTTAAAGATTTCCTTGATTCTGCAATGTCATCATTCAGGAACAGGTTGGAGTTTGCTGCGGTCATCGCAGAGCAGTTTTACGTTGTTCGTTCTATTCGCAAGCTCAAGGACACGGAGGACAAGACAGCAAAGTTCGTAACCGAAAATCTTCCTGATGTATCCAGTCCATACAACAGTTTCATTGTAAGAATTGCTGGTCAAGGAAAATTCAGTTGCTTAGAGATTGAGATCACACCTGAGACCATGGCAATTGATGTTGAAGTAGCTGTGCTTATACAACACTTATCAGCTATATTGACTTCTGGACTTACTGCCAAAAGCAAGAACCCAGTCATATGTTGCCTTGTCAGTCCCAAAGTACTGAAGGAGTCGTACATTTTGGCAGCCCCTGAAACCGCCTCAGGATACCATGTCTACAAGTTCTTCACTTCAACGATTTATCCAAAACGTGCCCTCTCTTGTTGTGAATGTGGAATTCGCTTTGCTTGTCATAAAAACTGTCAAAAGAAATGTCCATGCTGCCACAGATTTTGTGAAGAAGAAGTCCAAAGTGATGCGAAGAAAGCTCAAAGTACCAAAGGCTACATCGTTTGTAGTCCCAGCGCCCTGAAGAATGAGCTGCTACATGTCCGAAATCTTGATCCAATTGAATTTCGTATTCTGCATGTAATTGTCCACTCTGGCCTTTTTGCTGGATATTCTCTTGGATTGTCAACAGATATATTGGCCGACGTAATGGAAACAACCAACCCATCGGACGCTTGCTACCAAATCATTCAGACTGATTTAGACGTCCTGAGTAACATCCTTTGTTGCAAAAAGGAGAAAATCATCACCCTCTTGCACCATATCTTTCAAGAGATATCTCAGTTGTTAACTGAAGATGGGGATCTGCCCCTCCCACATGATGATAAAGCAAGATCATCTTGGGAGAGATGTTTTTCCAAACAAATAAAACCTCTACTCAAGCAATTTCGTGTGACTGGTCTCTGCACCAACCAGGGAGACAAAAATGCTAACGTAACCCTTGAATCAGTTATTGAGGAACGCGCATTTGCCGAGTTTACCAATATTGGTTTACGAAATGTGTACATTCCCCGCCTTTTCCGCACAACACAGCCAAACACGCTGCACAAACTTCGAGAAGTCTACATGGGCAGTCCAAGTGAGTTGAAAGACAAACATCCACTGCTTGGGCTCTTCTTGGATTACCATGACACTTTGCATCTTATTAGCAACCTTGCACCACTCCTTTCGTGGAGTCGCCATGTTGATGTATTGTTGACTCGAGCCTTGACTCGATCAGAAGCCGGCAAAATGAAAATTCTCAATGTCTTCACAAAGGAACACCAACTACAGCAATTCGGTATCGAGACTGCAAGTGGAGCTGTAGCGAAAGAAGCGTTTGAGAAGTTCAGAAAGGCTTGGGAGAACATCGTCCCCTTGATGAATGCAAAGCTTCAAGGCGGTGACAAGATGCCTTATATAAGTGAAATGGAACCTGTTGGTTATTGCTTAAGTGAAAGACAGGATTTAGGACGCTATTTGTGTACCAGTCTGATTGTTTTGGCAGAGATGCAAAATGAATTCCTCGACAAATGCCTTGCAATCGCAACGAGTGGAAACTGTCCTGCGCTTCAGTTTCTTTTCAAAGGAGGATCTGTTCCTTGTCTACCAATAATCCACGTTCAAGACGCGAAGGAGAAAGAAATCATTCATTATAATTGGCCAGACAAAGTTCTTGGACACTCACTATATTCAACAGAATACGGCCAAGGAAAGAACATAATGTATGACATGGGTAAGATAGAAAAAGACATGGCGGGAAACTTCCTACTTGGCAAAGCATACCTCTCCACAGTGCAGGGTATTCGCGAGTTTGTATTCTCGAAACAGCTCTTCCATGACTGCGTTGACATACTCAATGACCTCAGCAAAGCCATAAAACAGGAGAACATCCCCAGCAGCGTCGAGGCAGAGCTAGCAAGTTCAGCAACAAAGAGTATAGACCGCGTTCAAAGTCTCCTAGAGTATCTTGAACTAGTTTTATGCTATCTAAAACGCAGTGGTGGTAAACCAGAGGAAAGCCTGATTGATTACGTCAATATTTGGATGTCGCGCTCAAGGCCGTTTCCCAAAGATCTCTTCCCTAAAACCCTAAAGGTTATCCAAGTCAAACATATTTGTGCCCTGTATGAGTTTGTAGAGGATTTGCTTGCAATGTCTTCCGTTGAATGTGTTCCAAATGAGTACCGGCAACCAGTGCTTGGAGAAACTGTAAAGGAGATGACGCACACTTCAAAAGAGGAAGGAACGCCAGTCCTACAAGGCATTGTTGTAGCCATCAAAAGGTTTGTGTTCAGATACCTTCACATGAAGCCTAATCCAGGTGAATGGCTTGTGGAATTTATGAAAGACCCCTCCTTGTGGCCCATGGCTCTACGAACACAAACAGACGGTAACAAGTTGAATGCGCCAGAAGCAGCTGCAAAGTTCTTTCCCAAAGAGCTATCAATTGGTCATGTTTACGAGGTGTACGCATTCTATCAGAAGAGAATTCAGGAGGTAATACATTGTTTTTCTTTATTAATATTATTATTGTTGTTGTTCTTGTTGTTGGCTGCGGTTTTTCAGGTGAAAACTGGTTCTACCTACATGCAGTGTAACACTGGTGGAACAGCAGTGGTTGTTGTCATTACTGCTATTGTTTGGTATTAGAGTACACGCATTACATCCATGAAAAAATCAAAAATGATTGATTAATCAGAATTGCTAAAAGTTTGTAATAAATAGTACAAAGTTGTTCAAACCATTCAATCTTGCATTGCCATGTGCTTGTTGTTCTTCCAACCACAATACACTATGCTGCGCTATACTTGCAAATTATTTATTTGATAACTAAATACTATTACACGCTGAATAGCAAATTTTGCACGGATCTAATGCGTGCACTCTATTAGAAATTTCCCAATCAAGCAGGAGACTGGGTTCTAGCTAGTTTGTATATTTAATGCAATTAGGAAAGAATCCCATAACAAGAAAAAGCACATCCAAATGAAAGAAAGATTTATGAAAGATTTATAAAATTTTGAGGGAATCTATGGTTTAAAGAGACACTGTCCCTCCAAAACATACATTCCTTTATAAGTTTTTTCGCATATTTGAAAGGCTGTCACTTGTTCATTTTCAACAGAATCCGATGAGGCACCAGCCTTCTGTATATTTTGAAGTTATCGTTTATATTATGGCGTTTATATTTCAATTGCATTAAATTCAGAAACTAGCACCACGTCTCCTGCTCGATTGGGAAATGGCTAATTGGTGATGGTGATATTTATTTGGCGATGAAGGCAATGGAAGTAGCGTCATAAAGCTGATATTTATGACAAGGTAGTTAGCTATAGTCAAGCAAATCCCTCTATTTGTATGCATATATTCCTCCTAGTTTAAAAGTAACAGACTTCTGTAGTTATTAGCTGGCATTGCTGCGCTTTGTTCTTTTATCAACGGTCGACAGAATTAATTCTAATTTACAAATTGTCCCGACAGGTGTCTTTTTCAGTAAGGTTTAGGCTGCATTTGGATTCCTACACAGTTTGTTATTGTACTGCTATTTTCCTCTCATTTTTATATATTCTTTACATAGGTCAACGCCAAGAAGGCTCGTCCAAACATTGGAACTATTTCCCGCGCTCCAAGAGCACAGACAAGAACGCGCACAGGAAGGAAAAGAAATTCCAAAGCGGGAGGATTTTCTTGATCGTTCTTGTTATAAAGAAGGTTGACTTAAAAACGAACTGCTTGATATGCCTGTGATAGTAATAGCAAAATATTGGAAGAGAATACATCAATAGAGTAGCAGTAGGAATATAGCAATATAATAATAGCAATAGCTATGACATTCAACAGTAGCAATTGACGTAAAGCGTATAGAGCTTAAAAATTTGTTAGTTTCAGTTCAAACACGTTTGTCAGTTGAACATTTATCTTATTTACGTTTATTACATTTTTATAGTATAGACTTGAAACGCATACCGATATGAAACCGGCGGGTTTTTGCATAGTTAATAGGTTTTTGCCAAAACGGTGTATTGCTGCGAGTCATGCAAATAAGAAGTATGAAATATGACAACGAAATTACAAGAAAGGTAAACGAATTTATACATTTAGTTCTCTTTTATTAAGAAGGAAATCAATTTTTGATGTTTCAAATCAAACCAATACGTCAATCCAAGCACCTTAATGACGAATCAACTCTTATATAAAGTAAATTTTTGGAACAGTAAGTTTAAGTATATTCAATTAATATTTAGAATAAATCGACTCTATCTATTCAAGGTCAAACGGGATGGATTTGAGCATACATAGAGTACAAACGCTAAAAGCGTGCAGCACTTTGTAGTATTTAGTATTTTAAAAATAGCACTAATGAAACAATAGAAAACAATGGAATTAGGATAACTTATCACTATTTTGTACTGTTCAGCTCTCATGATATAATAAATATAATTGACAATCAAACTTTACCAAGAACGACTACTCGAAAACAAATTAACAGCGGTCTGACGAGAGTCCGAAAAACAAACTACGCTATTATTAAAGACACCACAGCACGCAGACTCTCTTTACATAATAAGGTGTCAGTGGTAAATATGACAACATCGCCGTCTCACTCCAAACAAACACAACAGGTCATCGATTCCAAACAGCTTTAATGACAAATCAGACTCTGGAACAATCCAAGTACATTCAATCAATATCTGATCTACAATAATAAACCGACTCTATTCATGGTCAAACGGATGAACTTGAGCGCACATAGCCGCAGAGCTAAAATCTTGTTTTTGCCGAGAAACGTCAATACACTCTCCCGAAGTTGACAGTCACGAAGAGGAGAAACGGGGGTTGCGCAGTTGATAATTTGTAATTATATATTGATACACCTAGTGTTGCATACACTAAGTACTTACCTAATTCTTACTGGTGGTACCGCTGACCATACATACAAAGTATGTATTATAATATATAGTATAATATATTATTGCTGACGCAGCGAGCGAGCCTGAAGCGAGCGAGCAAGGAAGCAAATCTAATCTACAAACTAGGTCTCTGACCGACCTCGATTTTAACCACATGCTCTCTGTTCCGTGTTGAAGTACTTCGTATAAGACCCGAACACTGTACCACTCTAGAACAATAACCGTATTAATAATATATTGACTCATACATGACGTACAGGGCTTTAAAAATAATCCAAAGTCCTATACTTCATCTCGAGTATATTAAGGCCTGGGTCAATCGTTAATTCGGATAAAAATTATTTTGAAGACATAGAGCATCTAAATCAACTTTTTTCCTCGATAAGTTTCTAAACTGGACGTCCTTAATTTTTTTAGGGTATGTTTATGATGTCACGTGACCTGATGACGTCACAGTGATCAAATATTGTGTTGTAAACTTCAAAGCAAAATGCGGTCGCGGGTATTACTAAATACTTCAAAGTAAACATGCTTAACTGTGAGCCTGAATGTGCTTCACAACATACAGCCCGAAAAACTTGTCATCTACTTTACATTGTTGAGTTTTTCCATTTTTAAAAGAAATAAGTAAAAGTCACGTGACCTGTTTTGGGCTTTATCTCACTAAAGAAAAACTGTAGTCAGGTTTTCCGGGTTGTTTGTTTGGAAGCACATTAAGGCTCATAGTTAAGCATGGTTACTTTCAAGACTGGGGTTATACCCACGACCGCATTTTGCTTTGAAGTTTACAATACAATATTTGATCACTGTGACGTCATCAGGTCACGTGACACCTTAAAAGTACCCTCAAAAAATTAAGGACGTCGAGTTTAGTAACTTATAGAAGGAAAACGTTCATTTAGATGTACTTTGTCTTCAAAATATTTTTTTATCCAAAATTTATACAATCAGCGATTGACCCAGGCCTTAATATACTCGAGATGTCTGACCCTCTGGATAGACTTTGGCAATACAAAGCACAGAGTATCCTCAAATGTGGTCATACACCAGGTGTCAGCCTTTTTTACCACACTGCCTTGCCTATCGCCTACCGTATAAAACCGTTGCCCATGTGACATTCGTCCTCTCCACTCGCAAGTTTGACAACTTGAGTATAATAATAATAATAATAATATAATGTGCTTGTATAGCGCTTATACAAAAGTTCTAAGCGCTTTAACACAAAAAATGATAAAATTAAAACTAGAATTACAAATTAAATGCAGATTTAAACAAATGAGTTTATACTGAAATTCGATTTGAAAGAGGAAATGTTATGTAAATCTCTCAGAGAAGGCGGTAAGGGGTTCCAAAGAAGAGGTGCAGCAACGGAGAAGGAGCGAAGGCCATATGATTTATAAGATTATAAGACTTGGAAGACAGCAGCAAATGGGAAGATGAGCGTAGGTTTCTTGGAGGTTTGTGGACAGAGGTGAGATCTTGAAGGTAAGCAGGAGAGAGACCATGAAGAGCTTTGAAATTAAAGTCAACAATAATATTTTAAATTTAATTCAGTAGTCAACAGGAAGCCAGTGTAAGTCTTGAAGTATCGGAGTGATGTGATCATGTTTTCTTGCTAAAGTAATAAGCATAAAGCCACGCCCTAACAGAGTACTTATAGAACTAAAGGTATATCTTGGTGATTTTATATAATGATATATTCCATTACTATAAAACTGGAAGTACTTGTTTTTAGGCGTGGCTCCATATCTAGGATTACTTTGGGCCTAAGCCTTTATCTTTATGCAAGATTCCATATGGACAACGTAAGACCAAGAGGAAAACCTTTTGTATCAATTTCATGTATAATGTATTCCGGCCATAGCTATAGTTCTCCAGTAGCATTAAGGGGACGTGGCTCTCAATCAAAAATTACCCAGCATACTCTACCTTATCACTATCCTTCATTACACCTTTTTGTATTAACATTAGATGCTCTAGCTCTTTATCTTTGTTTCTGAGATAATTAATTCCAAAATATCGATTTGTAAGTAATTGATTTGTGGGCGTGGCTCCACCTCCAGAATTACTCAGGACGTGAACTCTACTAACTCTATCAGTGTGCCAAATTTCATGCTTGTTACGCAAATTTGCACAATTCTACATAAATTCTGCTTCATTTTCCAGGACTAAAAATCTCTAAACTCCACATGACTGAACAGCATCTATATACGCAGTTTTTTTTTCTGAACTTGTGAATTCCGATATGCTACTCGTGATTGCCTTTTGTAAACCTTCCGAGTTGCTCCGGTTGCTCCGAGTATGATAATTTGAAAAAAACAATTTCAATGGCTTGTATAAGAATAACAAAGGATGAGTGCAACGAACGGATTCGGAATGAAATTGATAACTGGATGGCTTTGAACAAACTCAGATTAAAAAAAGACGAGTCAATTTCATCTTCTTTCTTCCAAGCACCATCAACAATGTTCTCTTCCTGTTCTTCGCTTTGCCGGCAATGACTTGATTCAACTATCTTCACAAGCTAGCATAAATATTGGCGTTATTTTTGATTCCACCTTATCCATGATCCCTCATATTAACAATATATGCAAGACCTCATTCTATATATCATCTCCGCAACATATCAAGAATTCGCAAGTTTATCTCCTCCAAGACCTCAAACATTCTGGTATTTTATGTAATAATAGCCCGATTTACTTCATTAGCTTACAAGGTATATTTGTATGAATTTCGTAATAGGTATTAAGAGGGGATTTTTTTCAAGTTCGAGCAGTGAACGACAAAAACTCCTGAGTTGAAGAATAGCTTTTGTACAAGACTAAAACCATTTCTATAAGAAAGTTTAAGTTGTTTGTAAGTAGTTTTGGCCAATGAAAGTTGAATTAAAGTGTTAATCCAAAACGAAAATTTGGGTCAAAAATGAGGTTTAGGCCTTCATTTGCTCATTTGCTGTATGCTTTCTTTATATTCAGCTTGAAAAAGCTTAATCCCAACACAACATCAAGAAAAAGTCTTGTACAATTCAAAAATCTGTTTTAAACAGGTATTTTATCTTGGTACATCAGTTTTTAACCGGTAGAAAAAGGATTTGAGTGTTAATCCAGAACGAAAATTTGGATTAAAACTCGCACGAAGGTCTAGTTTTTGGCGCTTTTCGCCATTATTGCTCGTCATTGAAAAAAAATCTCCTCTTAATATATTTTGTATATGATAAACTATACTCTAACAATATAAAGATGACCTTAGGTCAAAAAGCAAAACTATTTCCAAGTACGAAAACACATAGTTTATTGTGTCAGTCGTACACACTTGGCCACAACCATTGTACGTTTTTTCGCTCGTGATCCCGTTTTTTGGTCGAAAATTTTGATCCCTGATCCCAAAAGTTCTCTTATTTTGATCCCTGATCCCAGTTGTGAAAATTTTGATCCCTGAATCCTGTTGATTTGACTACTGATCCCGATCCCACGTTTGTGACCCCGATCCCATGGCTTGAGATTCCGATCCCAAGCCTGTGATCCCTGATCCCACGTACCATGTCACGACCCTGTTATTAACAACTACGAGCTGTGAACTATAAGACTTCTTTGCAACTGACTCTTAATCTAAGACACTTTTATATTCTGAATTTTTTGCATTGTCTTGCAAAAGCATTACAAAACGATCATCAGCCATTGCTGCTGGCAATGACACCATTTCACGGTTGTTGTGGCTCAACCTCAGCCTCGACACCGTGTATATTCTTTAGAATTTGACTACACCCCGTAGAATTTTAAAGTGTTCCGATTGTTTGTTGATGTGTGCATTCGTCACATTACCATGGGCTGCAGTCAATTTCTATAAAGAATACATTACACGCTGTCGAGGCTGAGGTTGAGCCACGACAACCGTGAAATGGTCTATTCACCTGCATTGAGCTTGCATTGCATTGGTCAAAATCGAGATATAGTTTGTTGAAATTACAAACAGAACTTTAAATCATGCAACATCCCCTTGTGCAACTCTGGGCCCGGTTCGAAAGACGATTAGCGCTATAACTCAGGATTATATCTAAAGAAAACCATTGGTGTTAATCCAGGATTAAATCTAAAGAAAACCATTGACCCACGATAAACTTTAATCACCCTTCGAACAACTGAGCCCAGATGTCTCACAACTCAGTGCCTTTATCACTTAGACTGTGGTGGTAAATTGCTAAACCGTACATTATAGTTCTAACATTGTCGTCTTTTATAGTCTGTAGTATGATTATGACTGTCCACTCAGTATCAGTTGTCGAATGGTGCTTTGAAGGGGACTGTAATCCATTGCATTCCCATTGGATAGTTTCTTTAAGCTCAACACCTTCCACTGACCCTGGATTTTACATAAGCTACACATGACAATAGCTTGGGAGTAAGCTGCTTGTTTCAGAGAGTCATCACAAAGCTGTTTATCAGGGAACCTGGCATCAAAGAACCGTAGGCTTGGGTTGGGGTATTTTGAGATGTTGGGAGAGTTCCATGCACTTAAAGTGAAAAACAGCTTGTTAATGCTCTCTGATAAACTCTTGATCTTGACCCTTATGGTGTGATGTCCAAGACGTTTTGTAGAATCCATTATATCACCTGAATGACAAACTGCTTGGCAAGTATTACTTTTTAAGTGACGCCAATCCACAACTTCGTTAAATGATGTCCCCCCGTAAAGAAGAACAGATGCATCTAAGAAATCAACTCCAGATGTTGGATATCCCCAGAACAGATCGAAAATGACTTCATCAAAGTCATCAGGAATGTTGTAAAGAATAACTACAAGGTTGATTGTAGAGAATGGCTTTACGTTGTAGTGGTGGAGGGTCATCAGTTTGCCATCATGATGGGTCTATGGAAAAGAGATACATCATTGTTAAACTGAAATAGGCCTATCCCGGGCCCTAAAGTCACCATAACTTTGGGCAATTTAAGGCGACTTTAGGCGATTTAAGCAAAAATTGGTCAAACAGTTGGTGGGACTTAAGGCGACTTTATGCGATTTAAGGGCACTTTTGGGCACGGAATAGGCCTTAAAAAACCTAAAAGTATCCAAACAAACTGCTGATATACATATAATTATGCATTATTAAGCCCATGTGTGCAAGTGTGATTCAGGTCCATGTAGGTAAATGTAGTCCTTCCACTATTTTTGCACTAAAATTCAAAGCCACCGAAATCATCGTTCAAAAACTCGAATTTTTGAAAACTATTTCTGCTCCAAGTGTACTTCTTTAACCATCAGACTACTGTTATTAAGATATGTTAGAATTAACTAAGATGTTATAAACTTTGAAGTGGCCCTAGAAGCACATTCCTGATACAATATGAAAATTCAAAGATTTTAATCTCGATTAAAATCGAGACACCATAACGTCAAAATCCACTGATGCTACGTTTGGGCTACCTGTGGTCAGGAAGATTCACTACTGTCTACAACAATCGTGATCGCATTTCTGCTCCAAACGTAAGAATTATTTTCTTTCAACAAAATCGCGTACAACCAATTTCTAACTGCATAATAGGTGTATAAGTTCCCAATGTTTTATTGAAATTGCATGCGGTTCTTATGGCCAAAAAGTTTGTCTAAGCTAAGTGTGGAATTTCTGATGAGTCACCTTAAGTTCTTGATCATTGTACAACAGTCTCTGTTGCTCTGGTCTAGTACCAAAGTGTTGTTTAATGTTGGTTTGCAACTGTGCAACAGTCATATTGACGTTATATGGAATGGTTTTGACTTCACCGCCCATAATAGACACCATAATGTACTCTTTAGCATTGGGTGTGGCCACAGCGACACTGGGTGGAGATTGGGGCGTACTTATATCAGGAAACAGTCTCTTTAAGGTGTTGACACATTCTTGATACTGTGGGTTGTCAAGGGAAACTGGCTGGTGGCACTGAGAGCAACGCTGTTCTTTTTCAACACATTGGGTGGTGCACTAACAATAAAGAATGTTATTATTAGCATGTTATAAATTCATAAGGGACTTCCAGTGGAGGTGATGTTAAAAAACAAAAACTGAGTTCAAACACCTTATTTTACGTTGGTAACTCGTGACAGTGTACAACTTACTAAACTAAACTTCAAGCCTCAAGTCTACCTTCCCTCCTCCATCAATTCTCTATAGACCTCATCGGCTAATTATAACGCGTCACGTGGTTTGAAATGGGTATTTACAGAGTAAGTTCATTTTCCGAGTCAAATCCGAGTCCGAGTCCGAGTCAAAAGGCCGAGTCAAGATAAAAAAACAAACAAACAAACAAAAAAACATTATTAATGATTAGAAGACTTACATTGCTAGTATTTCACATCATGTTTATCTGATAAGCTGAAGTAAAGTTTTACATTCTGTTTATTTAATGTTTTACATCATAATCGACATAATCAATTCAGTCGTATTATCGATAAATACAGAACAACACCAGACTGAAAAACTCCCAGCTAAAATGAATTAATAACATACATCCCAGCTACAATGTAATATTTCACATTGCCTGCCAGCAAAAGCAATAGGCTGTGGAGCGAATATTTTGTGGAACAGATCCAACAATTTAGACGTTCATAAACCTGGTTAGACGCTCGTATAAAACTGGCATGAATTATGATGAATGCTGTTTTTAGTTCGGCAAGTTTCAAGCTTGCAATGTCGGATTAATTGATTGATTGATACAAAACTCTAAATCATCTTAAAGATGCTGGTTTCGCTCCTTTCTTTGACACATTTTAAATGCTTCAGGGAGGCTAGCCCGTCTTGTCATCCTTTCCCACACCAAGCAAACAGTTGTTTTCAGTGTTGGGCTTTCTGTGGTAACCACAAAATGGCGGCGTCGAAGTTCGTCGTTGTTTACTTGATTCTTTCTTAAACCTTTTGACAAACATGAGTTGATATATTAGCAACGTAAGCCTGCTATTAAAGGTCAAATTTTTTTTTTTTTTTTTCATCTTGACTCGGCCTTCTGACTCGGCCTCGGATTTGACTCGGACTCGGATTTGACTCGGTGATTCGGTGAACTTCGGAATCGCTAATAATTTCTTTTATAGTAAATACGGTGTTTATGTTGTGTTTGCAGAGCTGAATTATAGCCGATTTTGGTAGGTCTTTTTACTTCAAATGAATTTGTAAACTGATAAAAAATGTTCAAGTAGTTCAGTAAAATTTCTAGAGCTTGATATGGAAAGCAAAACAACGTAGACCATGTATGTTTGACAAGTGTGCGGTATGATTCATCGAAGTTATCGAAGAATATTGACACTACAACATGAAAATGTCAGTCATTTCACTAGAAATAGAGAAATAACTTAAAAACGGTACCGTATTTTTAGTGGAGTTTTGAATGTATATTCACTGAAATCTATTGGAATTTGTATAGATGTTGATGTTGCGACGGCTAAAAAATACGATTCAATGTTTGAATTTGGGAATATATATTATAGCGTAATATGTTGTTATTTTGGTATATATACCAAAAAATTTTAAGCCATTAAGTTTGCCGGTTAAAAATAATAAAAATTTTATTTAAAAAAATTTATACTATATTACCGACCAAAAACTGCCAAAATCGGCAGTTAAGTTTAAGCCGTTAACCAATGCATTTTAAAAAATGCATTGGTATGACCACATGGCCTCATAGAGGTCTATTTTTTGTTTCGTTCATGTTTCAGATGTTTTATCCATTTGATTACGTGACCAAACGCATCAGGTCAAATAGAGCCTTGGTTCCATGAAAATATATAACTAAATAATTGTCTGGCCAAAATGTCGGTGTTAAAATTCAATACAAAAACCTCTCAAGATCTCTTGAATGCTTGAACGAAAAATACAATTGACTTGCCTCTATATGCGTTCGTTTAGCAACATGTAGGGTGAGAAATTCGTAGATTTCCAGCTCAAAGGAATTGCTCTGAGTCGCGAGAGTTTCATTTTCAAGTACTCCATTGAGAGCTCGATATTTGGTCAAAGTATTGGAGATCAAGCTCAAAATAACAGCCCATTAGCTTTTGAGTTCTTTTGGCTTTTGAGTTCGTGGGACGACCCGTTTCGAAACTGACGCTCGACATCTTTTGGTATGGGTCTACCACGAACGGCGTGTGCGTTTGTGTGTATTTTGAGCGTCTCATCAGGAAAGAAATCCACCATAACTGTGAACCAAAGAAGTTGAAATCAAAGCACAGCAAACTCCGCTTAGCTTCGTGTCCGCTTCGGTATGATGCAAGTCAAGCACCTGAAGTCAAGTCACGTTGTCGCGATGACGAAACGTGGGTGGCCTCGTTTCCATGCCTGCCTAATTTGCATACACATTTGCGACGAGAAACATAGACCCATAGATAGATAGATAGATAGAAAGGGTAAACCTAGACTCGCGCCCGCCTACGGCTGTTTTAATTGTCTAGACCTACAAGTACCCCTTCCACCACACCCACAACAAAGATATTTTTGAATCAGTCCAGTGTAAAAATTGAAAATGTTGAAATACTTGCAGATCAACTTGATGCCAATGAAATTAAATAAATAATAATAAAAAAAAAACTCAAGTAAACCAAAAAGCCAAAGTCAGATTTATAAGATAAGATATTATATACATATGACATGAAATTTTCGCGACAGTTAATGAATGAATGAATGAATTTTTTCAGACCGTAATTAGTTTTTGTTTTGTTTTGTTTTATTTTGTTTGTATGTTTGTAAGACCGAATATTTCGCGCCTCTAATTTTGTTTGGCGAAAAAAGTCACGTTGTGGCTTTAACAAGCGACACTTATTTCAGTTACGGATATGTTAAAGGTCGTTAAACTCGCGCGTGTCGCGAAAATGTCATGCAAAATGTAATATATCGTGTGAAGTGGCTTGCGTGTATGCTACTGAAGCTACTGAAGTTAATAATGTTGCATACTGGTGTATAAACTTACTCTGAGGCAATGCAGTGGTGCATGATTGCAATTTTCAGTCAGTACTTCATAGGGAAACTCTCTTCGTAACTTATCTTCCTGGCAGAGATGGCACTTCATTTGGAATCTATGGATAAAAGAGCCAGTCAATCTAGAGTGATCAAGTTCTGCGGCTGCATGCTGGTGATTTGTGACTTCTAGGAATGTTTCGTTTGCATTTATCGGTATAGATCGCGCATTAGCTGCCGCAAACGTTCGGGACATTCGCAATGTAAAAAAGTGAAGGAGTACATTTAAAAGATTCTATACGGGAAAGCGTATATTACCTTCGAATAATTACACCGCACAAGAATAATGATAACTTTTCAAACTTACAGAGTCTTTCAGATCAAAGCAATTTCCTCGAATTTCTGACTCAATGTCTCATGGTTTCTGGGAATCACTTGAAAGACTAGATGCACACAACCTATAACAAAAGAATAACCATATTAGGGCATGGAAATGCCATATTTTGTCATCTCCGTCAGCTTCCGAGAACTGAACTTTAGTCATCGATTTCGGGGAAATAGAGGTAGTTATATGTCGCTGCACAGCGAGTGAGTTGGATCCAATTTGGAAGCGGTTTTTATACCAGGGTAAGTGTCTTTTCTTCTCATATTTCACCGGCTATTCTGAGATGTTGTGTTTAGTCATGGGTCCCTGTTGTTGATTTGGATGCAAGATCTGAGCTTTCGACGACGCGGGAGGGAAGAAGTACATGTATGTATATTAAGCAGTAGCGACCTTGTAAGTGCTAAGTGCTAAATATTCATGTGGCGTGAAGTAGCAATTAAGTGTAAAATTTACCCTGACAGTAGTTTCCTTCGCAGCCGTTTTTAGTCTCGTGACGAGGCTAAAAACGGCTGCGAAGGAAACTACCCTGACAGCTAGCATGCGCAGTCACCTTTGAAAAGGCTGAAAAATCTTGATTCAAATTCATGAATTTTTAAGTTTGGTTTAATGATTCCAAAAATCATCTAGATTACTCAGCTACTTGTAGCTTATGTTCCAAGAATTCAAATAAAATAAATACATATTTGATATTTTAAGGGGAAATTTATTTTTTCTCGAAGTAAGATTCATGGAACTGACCACATGCTGTTAGTCTGTAACCTGCGTCACATCCGGACTTTTCCTCCGTAAACAACGAACAATAGCATGATTATATGTAATAGACGCTGATTGGCTGGTGCTTTTTTAAAAATTTGCATTGATTTGCATTGGGATTTGCAGTTTTTCATTGCCGAGATTCGTGATCATAATAAAAATGCCGATTCGTGAAATATGCGACGCACACTGGAAAAGAGATAACGAAAAACAGTGTGATCCTTCGATTGTACGTACTTTCGGTCCGTTTATAAGGACAAAATTCGTGCAAAAAATCTTAGGAATGAAAAACCAGTATTTATTTTTGAATGAAAAGTAAAAATCTTCTATGATTTGTGAAATAGCTTATCATTATTCCGTGATCCGTGAAATTGCGACAAAATGGTTCGTGATTCGTGATGGGTACCCCCTCTTCACCACCCTGCCTGTAGCGGCAGGTCTAAAATGCAGACTGGTAAAATGCAGACCAGCTAAATTCTTTTAAAATTAAAATATATTTATTGTCAGATAACTATATAACTATCAGACGGCTGCTTTTGCATTGTAATCAGTAAATGTGCTGTAAATTATGGGAGCTAAAACTGAAACCGTATTCTCAAAATGTAAAGTTTTCGGCATTTTTTCAGTCAAATTTGTTCGCTGAAACTTCCAGGTACGGTTGCTAGTCTTCTCATTTCAGCGAATAAAGTTCACTGAAAAAACACCGAAATTTGAATTTTGAGAATAGAGTTTTTGTTAGCTCCCAGTTACTTACAGCACGGCTTCTGATTACAATGCAAAAGCAGCCGTCTGATGAAGTTATTCTGGCTGATAGAAGACTCGGCTTAACAATAAATATTATTATTATATATTTTCATTGATTTTAAAAGAATTTAGCTGGTTTGCATTTCACCAGTCTTCATTTTCCAATCTGCATTTTAGACTTGTACACACGGCAGATCTAAAATGCAGACTAGAAAACGAAGACTGGCAAAATGCAGACCGGTAATAGTTTATATAAGTCTAAAGCGCTTCAAACTCCTTTTATAGATTTATTTAATTTCATTTAACTGATCTTATTTCTAAATGTATTGAAGTACTGTGGAAAAAAAAATGACAGCCATTCAAACGCAACAACTTTACTCCTGAAGACCTTCACTGTATTACAAACATTCAGTTTTAGAATGAAATTCGATATATTCGTACTACTCGTCCTTTTCTCTATATAGATATTGGACTTGAACAATGCTCAGGTATAAAACTAAAGGCTCCAGGTTTACAGCGATTTTCGAAATAATGCGAACTCTGACCTCCAAACAGTCCGTTGGAATTTTAGTTGGGTTTTCGCTTCCGCCCACTTCAAATCAAAACACCAGAAAACTACTCATAAATATCCCTAAAAACCTACCAAATGACTGAAAATGATCTTTAGACGATTTAACAGCTAAATATGATTTTGGTATAAGTTAAATCTTCGTATTTTTTATTTTTAAATTTGATTGACAGAAGTGAATAACCAAATTCCAACGGACGTTTTCAATGCGCGCATGAGTTCGCATAATTTCGAAAATCGCTGTAAATCAGTAAAATCGACAGCGAAGCAGAGACTTTATCGAGAGCTTGATGTTTTATTTCACTGCAGTTCGCAAGTTTAGCCGGATGTGAGCTGAATCTCGTATGAATCTCAAACCGTAACAATGTTTGAAAAATGTCAAACTTCCGGCTACAGCTCCTAGTCTTTTGGTCTCTTCATTTCAGCAAACAAATTTGACTGAAAAATGCCGAAATTTATACATTTTGAGGATACAGTTTTAGCTCCCAGTTATCTACAGCACGGCTATTGATTCCGGGTTGATTACAACGCAAAAGCAACCGTTTGATAGTTATCTAGCTGATCGAATCGGCTTAAAAATTAATATATTCTGATTTTAAAAGAATTTAGCTGGTCTCCATTTTAGCTGGTCCCCATTTCACCAGTCTTCATTTTAGACCTGCCGGCGGCTGCAGTTGGTAGTATGTCAGCGGCTTCCTTAGTCTCGACCAAAATCACTGAAGCGTAAACGAATAGAAAATACACAACGTCGAGTTGAAAATAGCCGAGGTCAAGTTGGAAATATGGCGCTGTAGGTGAGAAAATTCGCCGATCGAGTGTCGAGTGCAAGACTTTAATATTAGTCAAATGTAGTGCACTGGTTCAGGTATAAAATATGATAAAAATCAGCAGTGTACGGTGATTAGTTTGGGGATGAGTTTAATCCACAGATTCGAGTTGAAAAATGCGGGCTCCGACTTTGTAATTTGACGAGGCGAGTTGAAAATATGCAGCGGGCAAGCACAAAATATACAAAAGAAGAGTGTAAAAACGTTGTTCGACGATGTGAAATACAAAACAAGAGTGTAAAATTTTCTATTCGAATGTAAAATTCAAATGTTGATGTGTAAAATTCAAGTGATGAATTGAAAATTCAAACCATGAATTTTGGCGGGGATCGTACGCCATAAACGTTGGATGATCGTGTCTAAAACTCCACACGGGTACATACAGATTGTGTCGACAACAATCTTCGCAGAATATGTTTATCTTAAAGGAACTGTTGGTCCCAAATGTTCGTCGTCGAAGAATCTCTACAAACCTCCTGCAAGCAAATCTTCAACTGCTTGTTCTTGTTACAATTGACTATACATGAACTAAATGGCGGCAAAGAGGCGACAAAACTCGATTGATAAGCTTGATTTTGCCTTGTCAATCAATTTCTCATTTCGACCAATTGGAACGCGCGGCCTCTGGAGGCCGCACTGACACGAAAACCTGGGGGTTGAGTGCAGGCTCTCCCTTTCTCCTCTTCCTCCTCCCCTCCCCCTCCCCCCTCCCCCTCCGCCCTCCCCTTCCCTTTTCCCTCCTCCCCAATCCCCCAGAGCCACCACGCAGGCTAGTATGGTGGCTGCTACGTGTAAATTTGTATGTAAATGTGTGATTGTTCAATTGTCTCGTAATGAAAGCGCCCTTGTAAACCTTCGACTCGAGCACGTTGAGCTGCGCCCTTCGTAATTCAGCACTTGGCTGCGAGGAAGGGTGATGAGCTACCCCCAATTTTTTTTTTAATTAATTTACTCAAAGTGCTAAATATTTTGAACTGTGTGTGTTCGACACTGAACCTGGAGAATTATGTTCAGTAGTTCAATACTGAAGGTCAACTAGCAGTGTTCGTCACACAACGCACAGGAGATTTAGTATATCAGACAAAGCGGTGTACTTTCGTGAGTTTTAGGGGAACAGTTCTGCTAACGTAGATACACCAGCTGTTTTCTGCTCGCAGCATTTCACTTTCTATTAGAAACGGCTAGTAATAAAGCGTGTTAATAACTGGAGTCCATCAAGCTGTCAAAACATCGACACAACGAACATTAAGCGAGCCAATCACGAGTCTCGTTAGAATTTAAAAAAGCTCCAGCCAATCAGCGTCTATTATATATAGCTATTTCAATTAACGTTGTCGCTGAAAAAAACCTAAAGGCTAAAGCCTTTCAAATATCTTTTGTTTACTAACAAACTTCGCTGTAGGCTATCTGAGAAATTAAGGAAGATGTGTCCAAGTTGTAGAATTTGCAAGCATACAGTGAGTTTCATATTGTAATAATGTCGTGGCGGAAAAAAAAAATCATGATTCCCCTCTCAAAGCTTTAGGCTTTAGGCTTTTTTTCAGCAACAACGTTAATTGAATTAGCTATATGTAATCGGAACACGGTTTTGGTCGTTATTTCGCAGACGGACTTAACAGAGGAAAAGTATGGATGTGACGCAGGCTATTAGTCTGATGTGACTTTCTGTGACTCACTTTCCACGAAATCAAAAGTTTCCCAATTCTCAAACTCATGAATAAATTAATGACATTTTTTAAAAGCCAACCAGGTTGTCTTACTTGATCATGTGGATGGATTTGGTAAACTGCGAGCAGTCCTTCCTTTTACATCCAGAATCATTCAAGATGTCCAGGTAGCAATGTTGGAAATGATGAAGCTACAGTAGAATTAGGTGAGCCTCAATCTTCTGGCATCGCTCAATCAGACGGCAACTCTATGACCGAAATGGAATGGAAACGAGAAGTTGAAAGAACGTATACTGATATCCATTCAAGATGTCCAGATAGCAGTGTTGGTAATGATGAAGCTATGATAGAAACAGGTGGACCTCGATCTTCTGGCATCGCTCAATCAGACGACAACTCTATGACCGAAATGGAATGGAAACGAGAAGCTGAAAGAACGTATACTGATATCCATTCAAGATGTCCAGATAGCAGTGTTGGTAATGATGAAGCTATGATAGAAACAGGTGGACCTCGATCTTCTGGCATCGCTCAATCAGACGACAACTCTATGACCGAAATGGAATGGAAACGAGAAGCTGAAAGAACGTATACTGATATCCATTCAAGATGTCCAGGTAGCAATGTTGGAAATGATGAAGCTACAGTAGAAATAGATGGACCTCAATCTTCTGGCATCGCTCAATCAGATGGCAACTCTATGACCGAAATGGAATGGAAACGAGAAGCTGAAAGAACTTATACTGATATCCATTCAAGATGTCCGGGTAGCAATGTTGGTAATGATGAAGCTATGGTAAAAATAGATGGACCTCAATCTTCTGGCATCGCTCTAACAGACGGCAACTCTATGGCCGACTCAGGTGAAAAAGGTGCAGAAAAAAGGGAAAGCGAGATACAAGGTGGTATAGAATGCAATTTGACAGATCCAGGTTCAAACACAGCATCAGGAAGCACAGACCCCAGATATGATAAGGTTAGGATTTTCACGCAGAAATACTTCTCGAGTAGATGTTGTTCAGTTATTAACGTATATGTGTTTTGTCTATACATGTACCTTCTATAGCAGTGGATGGGGCAGGCAAAATATATAATTTATAAGGCTGGAGGTTGCACCCACACCAATTCTATCAGGATAAAATTTAAAATCACATCATTTTGTGACGTTTAGGTCTTCTTTGTAACTTTTTTTTTTGCCCACTAGGAAAATGACACTCAAGTTCAGTCTAGGACTGTTGCGAAAATGGTTCAAGCACATGAGAAATTGCAATCATCTAAAGGAGCTACATATGCCGAGGTTGCTTCTAGACATCATGTTGAAGGGACTCATAGAGGTAGTGATGGACCAGAAGTACCTTCTGCCACCCAAACAAACGCACTGGCTAGAGGCATTACAAATCAGGCATTTTTAGATGAAAGTCCTTTTTATGGTAGTCAGTCAACAAGTGAAACAGGCCATGGATTGACATACCAAAGCACAACACCACATGGAGCTACAATGCAACTTCGTGATGAGGTACTAAGCCATGTTGAGTTTGTCAGACAGAAGAACTATCTCCTGTCCTGTCCTATCTTCTCCGCCCCTCTCCTCCTGTTCTTCTCTGCCCCTCCTCCTGTTCTTCTCTGCCCCTCTCCTCCTGTTCTTCTCTGCCCCTCTTCTCCTTTTCTTCTCTGCCCCTCTTCTCCTGTTCTTCTCTGCCACTCTTCTCCTGTTCTTCTCTGCCCCTCTTCTCTTGTTCTTCTCCGCCCCTCTCCTCCTGTTCTTCTCTGCCACTCTCCTCCTGTTCTTCTCTGCTTCTCTCAAAAATTCAGACAGAACAGTGAGTAAAATCAATTTTATTTGGCCCAGGAAAACGAACAAGTAAGAATTTCAAGAGAATCTCTAACGAGAGGAACAACAGCACCAGAAAACGTAAGTGGCAAATTCAATTTCCTTGTGGCGTTCCTAATTATTGTAATTATTAACAATAATTACAACACTAGATTGGCCTCAAAGTGCAGCTATTCGCTGCCAAAAGTCAGAAGTAACTACGGCAAATTTAATATAAAATTCTCTGGTGTAAATGTATGGAATTCAAAATGCGACTCCAAGAAAAAGCTCGATAAAGCAAAATTCAAGATAACCTAAGTGACGATATCCTTAGGGCATATTCTTAGTATAAGTAAGTACAAGCCTGCTTTATATACTGTGACTCGTCGTTTTCTAAAAAAATATCCTAATTATATATGTTAGCTTTCTTCATTGTATCTTAATATTTGGTTAGTATATATTAATTAGACATTATATGCGATGTGCTCTTTCGTCTCTTAATGATACTGTTTTTTCTGTCTTTCAGCATTTGTCTGTTTTTTTCTATCTGTATATCCATGATGATGCTGACAAGGTATTTCTTGAATTCGATAAGCCACTGATGATACTAAGAGACTTAACGGTCCAAATGCATCGCATGCCTTCAAGTGGTAACTGCTGGAGGTCAAATCTAATTATACTCCATCCTAATGAAGTTAGGAACTTAAGATATCGATATAACGTTAAATATCACCAGAATCTGTTGCAAAAAACAATTAAGGCGGTGAAAGATGTTTTTGTAACAACAGAATCCGTTGTCAAAGAAACCCGCTTTAGAACTAGATTTATTGGAAGGAACCAGTATGATGTATTTCTCCAGCCGCATAACATTGATGAGAGAAAGTGGATTTTTGAAGGACAATTCTATTTTGTAAAGATGTTGTACGATTTCATCGCCGAAGGGGACCACCTTAAGGAAATATTGATGGAAGCTGAGTACGTTGGATTTGGTAGTGTGTATTGTGGATCATCGGAAGCTGCCTCATTCATCACCTGGGTTAACCAAATGTTAACGAGTAATCTCACCCCCTATAAAAGTGTCTATATTTGTTCTCTACTGGGGCAGTTCATTGATAAACAGCGTTGTTCACTATGTTTAAGTTCGCTGATTCCAGAAGAAGCTGTTAACGTCCTCCTAAACAAGTTACGTTGCTGCCCGAGGATGTTTCTACCTCAAAGCTGCTTGGAATATATAAAGCACATTCGTTGGAAGCTTTTTTTCGCGAGTACATACAAATATAACGTTGAATACGTTTGGCTCTTTGGTAGAATTTTTGGCGTCGACGATGTGTTACGTACCGCAAAAAGTCTTCCCTGCGCTAGAGAAGACGGCCACATCGATGATATTGTTGCCAAACTCATGAGACTTGTTTCAAGTCTTGAGGAAAACCACGACCACGAAAAGATGGTAAATTTCATCATTACCAGTGCACCATCAATTTCTGCTCTGTGGAAAATTTGTCATCTTTTGGAAAAAGACACAATTACGTGTCACTCAGATGCCATCCTTGAGAAATTTAAGACTTTACTAAAAGTAAGGAAACGGGACGACCTCGAGCCCTTTGTGTGGAAAGACGCCCCACGTGACTTAAGACCCAAAATTGCAGTCCCGCTTTGTATGGCGCTGAGAAAACAAATCAAAGAAAGAGCAGAATTTGACCAAAGGTGGTTGGCCGACTTCATTCTTGATAAAGATCTTCAGGAATACGCCTATGACGATTTGTTGATGCTGCTTAAGTTTCTTTCGACATCAACAAAGGTTCATCAGCTTGACACCTTGTGCATTGTCCTGAATTCCCAGAATTTGTATTCTTTTTGGCAGAAGTCTACAGACAAAGACAGGTTGGATATCGTCAACAATCTTACTTTAGGCAAAATTCGCACCAAACTTTGTGCACTAACAACAAACAAAGAACGTGTGGTCGCGGCTTTCCTTGCAACCGAAGAACTGAGTAAGATTAATGTCTTTGAAGCATACGTGGACATTCTTGGACAATGCGTGTCCGATGAGACTGTCGGTAGGTGTGGATTAAAAGCCATCGTAGACGCGTATGACGAGATTCGTAAATCAGCAAGTGGACTGGGAAGAAAGTGGTACATGGATTTACTAAGCAAATCTGTTGAATCACAGCAAGTTGACGCTGATGTGAAATCAAAATTGATTGACAGTGTGTTCACCTCAAGTACTTCAAGATCACGAACAGTTGACATAGACGGGTAAGCAATAAATAAAATATGATTTTGATAATTATTAATTCATGAGCAAATACTCTATTATTCAATACTATAGATTATCAATCTTTTGTAGATTGGCTATCGAGTCGATCGAGGGGAGGGATGATTCATGTGGAATCAACCACTTACACAGGCAGCCCGCGATTGTTTTGTTTCTTTTCCTTCTTATAATCAGTGTTTAAAAAAATATTATTTTCGTGGTTTAAGATAATTCGAAAACACAAGCAAATAAAATACTTGCAATAGGTTTCAAGCAAAAGAAAAATATTTTTCCAAAGGTATTGACGGTAAAAGGAGAAGGGAGAATTCAGCGTGGAATTGCCCTCTTACACAGGTAGCCCACGATTGTTGTGTTTTTCTTTTTGGTTTTAGCTAAATTTATTTTAAAATAATTTGGAAACAATGTCTATCGCTGCCAAAAATTATTATCAGCAGAAAACAAGTAAAGGAAAAGACGTAACAACTAACAACACAAGGACATCTATTGTAAATATCACTACTTTCAAAAAGAAGCTCAAGTCCATTATGATACAGAAATTTATTGATGAATGATAAAAATGAAAGTTGAAAGTTGATTGAAAGATGACCGTTTTTATATATTATACATTTGTGAATTTTTCAGTTTTTTGTTATTTGGCATTGAAAAGCCAGTTATTGGAATGTCAATAAAGTTTGTATTGTATTGTATTGACATTTATTACACCTTGCACATACATGAAAAGTGAACTTTTGAACTCCATCGTAGTCTGGTGTTTTTGACAACTTCGACATAACAATTTTTATCCCTTCAGAAGAAAAATATTTCACTTATTTCAATAAAATAAAGAATAGATTATATCCGGATGAAGTCGTAGACGTTTTTGACAATACAATACGATACGATACGATACGATACGATACGATACGATACGATACGATACGATACAATTCAATTCAATTCAATACAATACAATACAATACAATACAATACAATACAATACAATACAATACAATACAATACAATACAATACAATATGCGTTTATTAATTTAGTACCAGTCGTTTACACTTTTTGGAATACATATATATATATATATACATATACAAACATGATTTCAGGTACAAGCTACCTACAATAAGCTCTGGGCTAAACGTCTGAGACTGTAGTAAATTACAATTGCAGTTACAGTTACAGTTACAATTGCAGTCAAATAAAGTTAATTTTACAGTATATTCTAACAATAATTTTGTTCCTAAGATACTCAACACGAGGCTGAAGCAAACGGTAATTTTGCAACTGAGGCGATTTTCATTCACAACATGCAGCTTCGTTCTCATTCGCTGGCTATTGTTGAATGGTTTGCCGTGCGCTTTGAAAAAATCGGCTCCATTTATTATTTTCTTGTCCGCTATGGGATTCAAGGAAAATTCATTTCCCGTCGCTTCGCGATTCGTGCGTTATAACTTTTCTCGTAAAATTGTATAATAAATATGTTATTGGTCGATTAACCAGGGAATACAGCTGTGAATTTTTAGTTGTCACTTGCACAGCTGTATTAGCTGGTTAGTCGACCAATAACCTATATATATATTATATTTATTGGTCATGTAATTGTCAGTACGAGTATGCGCATTTAAAGTAAAACTTGTTTTTTGTGTTTAACAGGGGCAGAGAAAAAATTCTACTTCTTCTACTCGATCGTGAATTCAAGGTCAAAAACCTAGGATCTCGTCAAGACCAACACGCTCAAAACAAGGCAATAAAGGCTGTTCTGTCGGAGAAGAAGCTGTGGACAGTCGTTTTTGAGGCGACAGGAAGAATAGAATGTCTTCACAAGCATCAAGCCTTCGTCACCGTGAAACATGCAATTGAAGGCTTAAGGATGTCTGTTGTTTGTGGCCAAATTCCTCTAAAGTTTGTTAAAGACCCAAAAGACCAAAGGGAAATCGCAGAGCTGCTTACTGTGGGAGGGTGTTACCCTCCAGGAAATGAAAATGAGTCTCTTTCAGCAGATAAATTAATGGAAAAGTGGATTCAAGTACTAAATTCCCTTTCTAAAGAGAGAGAAGAGATTTCAATCTTTGTTGATGATCTTGGAAAAGCAATAAATCTCGTCAATGAGCTTACAGGTGAAGGTAGCACAGTAGTCGTGCAAGATTTGAGCAACATTAATGTTGAGTACAATGATCTAAAAAACAGATTATCAAAGTCAAGGACCAAGTTTGCAGATGTTCGTGAGGAAAACTACTGGGGAAGTCTAAAGTGCCTTCTGAAGCCTTCACAGGATCTGAGTGAGTTGTCTAACTGTTTCATTTTCAAGAACTTCTCAAGAAAATTACTGGAAGAACAGACGTGTAGCAAAAAACAAGTCGAATCTGATGATCACGAAGAACAAGAAGAACAAGAAAAAGAAGAAGGAGAAGAAGAAGAAGAAACCAAGAATGGTCATAAAAGTATGAAAGTTGAAGACGTGCTTCATCTACTTATCGACGATGTAAAAAAAGCTTTTAAAGATATGGTCATAAGACTTGTTGATGACGCAAGTCAAATAACATCACAAGAACTGGATCTGCTTATATGTGGCATCGACAAAAATAGCATCCAAAAGGAAGTTCAAAGTATTTTTAAAATCCTGAAGCTGAAAGGTCCTTCACTGGAAGTACTTAAAATGATACAAAATTTTCTGAATTTTGACGACGTCAGACAAAGGATTGCAGCAGCGGTAAAGTGCCTAGCTTCTGTGGGCTACACGACATGCACAAAACCTGAAGGCGATGACAGTTTCTTACAACGGCTCGAACAATTCTTGACCTCCAAGGATTCTGGAACATTGAAAAGCATCTCTTCACGAATGGATGACCAAGATATTTTGAAGCTGAAGGACCTTTTGTCAACAGAGTTGGTCGACGTTTTAGATGAGTTATCACAATCACAAGATTTAATCGAGTTTATCATCAAAACTGCGAAAGACAACATGGTAGATTTGGTTGAGGCCGTTGAAGAGCATTCAGATCAACTCATTCAAGAAACGACGGTGTCAGACCTCATTGATGTGCATAGATTTTTGCGAGGACTACTTACCAACAAACCTGACAGCCCTGAAAAATTCCTGGAGGAAATTTCCAAAGCGCACTCGAACCTTAAGAAGGATTTTCCACCTAAGAGAGGGAATCAGATTGAAAAGACAACCAAAATGGCAGCTAAAATCAAGGTTTGCAGCTGTAATGTACATAGCCTACAAGGTTTGCATATGATGTTATCGAACAGAGGCGAGATGACCAAGGAAATTATTAAGAGTGCAATCAAAGATGGGTGCTATCGAGTGGAGATAAATCAAAATGGATCGATTCATGTTCAGTTAACGTACACCCGACATGATCAGAAGAATTCGAAAGCAAGCTACAACCTCGATGATTTAAATGATTTGAGAAGTCGTGCTCTTTTAATCATTAATGCTGAGAAGACAAATCTAAGAAGCATTGCTGAAGAGCAAGCATCGCCTGTCATATCCCAACACGAGCTGAAACGCTTCATTGAGCAAGTCGATCTCTTAACAGAGATTGTCCGCAACTACAAAATCTTACAAACGTTTGGCGTTCCGAAGTACGAGAAGGTTTTCTGGAAAATTTTGAATTCCGTGGAAGAAATCATTGAAGAGGAAGGACACGTAAAAGATGAAGTGGAGAGCTGGAAAGAAATGTTGAGCGAAGCTCGTGACAAACACTTTTTCCTAAACTACTTCCATGCAAAACAGCTGTGGACAATCAAGTCGTTTTTCCAAAAACAAGCAGACGTATCTGACGAAGTGCTGACTTTGTTTCGTGGCATCGATACCAACATCACTCGAGAAGATGTGAAAACGTTTCCTCGTAATTACATGAAACCTACCTCAATGGAAAACGAGCTGCACGCAATTGGACTTGCTCTGGAGAAAATATTTAGGAATACGTTTGAAGGACTACCGCCTGTTGTCGATACATCGGTGCCGATTGGTGCGATTGTTGAACCTGGGAAACTCTATGTCAGTGTGCTAGAGCCTGAAAGTGTTCAGACTGTCCATGTAGTCATGGCTCTCTTTCAGAACACATGTGCGCGCCTTCCAAAATCAAGTCAACTCCTATTTTGCCACTCCAAAACAAATTGGGAAGAAATTGAGCTGCTTCTTTCACGAACATTTGATGCTCACCGTCATGGAATAACCAGTCAGCTTCATTGCATTGCAAATGTAGAAAGCCTCCCGAACCACATTGAGTTCCAATTAGTAGAGTCCTTAAAGACTTTGACAAGTGACGCCCAATCACCATATCTTCTCGCCGTTGTTTGTCGTGGCGGATCTCACCATTATGTTGCAGATCAGTTCTGCGATTATGTGCATTTCTTGGGAGGAATGCCCGATGCAGAACTCAGAGAAAAGTTTAAGCAAACTTGCCCAGATACATTCCTTGTAACTGCCGATTTACCGGGTCTTGGAAAATCAGAGGAAATTCACTCAGATGCTGTTTGCAAAGGAAGAGGTGTTGTTACGTTCCCAATTAGTGGACCATTTGTTAGAAGAGACCTTGTGAGAAGACTTTCAGATTTAAAGGTTAAGCAATTTCAATCGCTTCATATCGATATCGGAGAAGTCGACGATCCTGGAAGCTTGGACACCTTTCTTTTTGAATTGATTGTTACCAAAGTGGTGTCATCAGAGGCAATCCTTTTCAGCTTGCCAACAGAGCACGTTTACATTGAAATTGCAAACACTCTACAGCAAGGTATGCAAAACTCTCTCCCTGTTTGCAAGTGTTTCAAAAAACTAGATGTATCTTGGAAAGACTACAGCAATCTTCTCATCAGTAAAGAACTGACAAGTCCTATCCAAGTGGTGTGCCAATATTTAGATGCCTACGATCGCGGAACACTTGAGAACCAAGAGGTTATTTTCAGCGGCTCTAAAAAAGCCAAAGCTTTGAGTCCTACCGAATGCAAAGCACTTCTTAAGAAGTACTTTTTTCCTGGTGGTGATTTGTCATTTAACATTCTGGAGACCTTCACATCAGTGCTGGCTGATCAACTTATGAAATTTACACGAAGTCCTTACTTCAAACCTGAACACCTAAAAGACATGTTTGAGGAAATACCCGCTGTCCGAACACGTCTTTTTAAAGCTCTTCTTGATGTTGCAACAAGTTTTGCTGCAAGATCCGTCAGTACGTGCAAAGTCACACAAGCCAACGCTCATCGTGAAGTTAAAGCTAGGACTGCTCTACAGGAGCTGAAGTCGGGAGGAAGAACATCCGCAGATCATATGGTGAACAGAGTAAAGGAAATGATCCAGTGGAGTGACAACGAACATCTTGTGATTATGTTACACGGCGCTGGTGCAATCACAGCAATTTATCGTGATCTAAAGAATGTGCCACAGGAAGTCAAGGATCTTTTTAAAAGCCAGGCTGTCCATGGTAAGGGGCTGGAAGATTACACAACAATGAGCCAGAAAGATCTTCAAGTCAGACTAGAGAGGATTTCAGATGCTCCTAACAACCAGGGTCAACGATCAAAGCTGACATCCCTGGGTTATGCACTTACTCCAGACAATATTCTGAAAATGGCCTTAATCATCCAGCGAATGCAAGCTAACATCCCTGTTATTGTCATGGGAGAAACAGGATGCGGTAAAACAAGCCTTGTGCGATATCTGGCCCAAACCTGTGCTATTCCATTCAAAGTTTTCAGCTTCCACGCTGGAATAACAGAAACACAGATCTTTGACTTCATTGATGATAAAGACAAAGAGGCCAGGGTCCTCCAAAAAGAAGGAAGGTCAATGTGGGTTTTCTTGGACGAAATCAACACTTGTGACTACCTTGGTATTATCAATGAAATTGTTTGTCATCGTTCCATTTATGGAAGACCGTTGGCTTCCAATCTGATGTTCGTTGCTGCCTGCAACCCATATCGTCTTCGTCCTAGTGGACGCATCATGACAGCTGGTCTAACTGGGAAAACAACCCTGGATGAGTTTTCAAAGCTAGTTTATCGAGTCCATCCTCTTCCAGAAACGATGATTGATTATGTGTGGGATTATGGATCACTATGCCCTGAGGACGAGAGAGCATACATCGGCCGTATGGTAGAGAGGGTGTTTGATGGTAAAGATGTTAAGATGTTGGTCCGTTTGTTAGCTACTTCGCAAGAATTCATCAGAAACGAAGACGAGAGTTCACTGTGTGTGAGTCTTCGAGATGTCCATCGAACAACCATACTGATGAAATGGTTTTACAACATGTTGAAAAGTCGTCCAGCCATAGACACCAAAAAACTTCCAGATCATATTCAGAAGTTTTTTAACACAGCTGAACTATTTGAAAGAACAGATAGAGCAATCGTTCTGTCGCTTGCGCACTGCTATCTCTCAAGATTACCCACCTCAGATCTTAGACACAAGTACTGTAGAGAAATGTCGGAGATACTATATGAACATGGAAGGTATCAGTTCTTTACTACTGATTCATTCCAACATATTATTCGTGCTGAGCAGGAAGACTATCTGTTCAGAATGGAGCTCCCACAAGGAACAGCAAAGAACGCTGCATTACGAGAAAACGTCTTCGTCATACTTGTTTGCATTTTGAACAGAATTCCAGTTTTTGTCGTTGGCAAACCAGGCTGCAGCAAATCTCTTTCCATGCAAATCATTAGAAGTAACCTTCGTGGTAGAGACTCCAAAGACTCTTTTTTTAAAACCCTTCCACAGCTGTTGGTAGTATCTTTCCAAGGATCAGAGTCTTCGACATCTGAAGGAATTGAGAAAGTATTTGAGAAAGCGAGAAAGTATAAGAGCAAGTCTGTTCTTCCTGTCGTACTCCTTGATGAAATTGGGTTGGCAGAAGTTTCAAAGTTCAATCCACTAAAAGTCCTTCATCGTCTTCTCGAGCCAGGTGAGGGTGAATTCCCCGATGTTGCTGTCGTTGGTATTTCGAACTGGGCATTAGATGCTGCCAAGATGAATCGTGCAATACATCTTTCCCGGCCAGAGCCCGATCAAGATGATCTTTATGATACTGGTCTCTCTATCCGACAAGCGCAAGAGGACACAAATGTTGGACATGTTACAAGATCGACAACATCTCACATAAAATGCCTTGCAGAAGCTTACTATGAATATCAGTCAAAACAAAAGCATGACAATTTTCATGGTCTTCGTGACTACTACTCAATGGTGAAGTGCCTAGACACTTCGAGGAATCCAGAAGAAAACAACCAGAAGATTCAAAGGGCTATGCAAAGGAATTTTGGAGGCATTTCAACAGGAAAAACAGAATTGCAGTCAACGTTTTTAGAGAAACTTAAGTATCATGAGCTCGTAGGTGACATTGTGGAGACGCCCGTGACGGACCTCATTCGTGACAATTTGAACGACAAAACGGCGAGGCACCTGATGATCATAACCAGTGGAGACTCAGCGATTGAAATCTTGGACCAAACTCTTAAAGATTTGAAAAAGGAGAAAATCACAATCTTTGGAAGCCAATTTGAAGAGGATTTGTCAGCGGACTACAATCACCGAGTTCTAAGCCGCATAATTCTATGCATGGAAACCAACTGCATTCTCATCCTCCGAGACTTGGAAAGTATCTATGGAAGTCTGTATGATATGTTGAACCAGAATTATATCGTCGTCGGTGGCAAGAAGAACTGCAGAGTCGCCCTAGGTGCATTCAGTAACCCAATGTGTCAAGTTGATGACGGCTTCAGGTGTATTGTGCTGGTGGATGAGAGCAAAGTTGACTACTCTGACCCGCCTTTTCTCAATCGCTTTGAAAAACAGCTTTTGAGGTTTTCAGATGTACTAACTGACTGCCAAAGAGAAATAATCAACGAACTTGCCGAGTGGACAGAAAGAATCTCAACCGTTGAGGGACATGAAACTGAGTTTGACGAATACGACATGTTTGCGGGATTTCATGATGATACTCTGCCATCTATAGTGCTTTTCCACAGTCAAGATTCCGAAATGTCTAAAGAAGATATCTTGAAACGATGCAAACGAGATCTGATGTCCATAGCAATGACAGACGCTGTGGTTCGGAGTCGTAATTCCATTCTTAATCGGATAAATGACGAAGAACTTAACGAGCTCTACGAAGATTACTTTGAGAAGTCCATTCATGATGGCCTTAGAGGTTTTCTTAGCCAGCCTCTTGAAGTCTTAAAGGAGGGAGAAATCGATACTGGTGGCTTGAAGCTTGTCGTTATGACGCACAGCAGTATTCACACCAACGTGTCCAGTTGTATTGAAGGTCTCTTCCAGGTTCAAGTAGAGAAACTCAGTTTCTTCAAGTCCGAAAAAGAGATAACCAAAAAAATCAAACTCTTCTGGATGGAATCAAAGGCTAATTTATTGGTAGTGCAATGCAGACCTGAAACAGATGCACCTCATATGCTTTTGGTTAAAACTATCATAGAAGAAACCCGGAAGTTATTTATCGACCCTCAAGAAAGTAATCAACGCCTAAAGCATGTCTGTATTGTAATCCATCTACGCCGTACGGTAGAAAGTGAGGAAAATGAGAATCACCGGCGCTGGCAGTTCAACTTTTTAAGTGGATGGAAACAGGTAACGATTGATACCCTTGAGAAGCCAATCATTCAGATTAGAAGCATGCTGGACTATTCAGTGAATGAAATTTTACAGTTTGAAACCGTTTCATTCAGTCAAATAGCTTCAGATCAGTTACTATGGTGTTTTACACGACTCAAGATCCCACCTTCGACACCACTACATCTTAGTGAAATTTCAAGTTTAATTCACAAGATCAAGTTGTATCCAGAAATCATGAAATGTTTCAAAAAGATCTGTTGTGAATGGATTGACGAAGAACTGACTGCTTCGAATTCCGGGAACCCATGGCAAATAGATGTGGCCTGCGACCGTCAAACGTTGATCAATTCGTCCACTCTTGTAAAAGCTTTGGAGTATTTCATCTCTCGTCTGGTTCGACGTCCTTTGGCAAGAATTGTCTATTTCGTCCACAAGAATTCCGCTTGGGAAACTTTGACGGCCGAAGACGTTACAATACGCCTGGAATGCTTACGGTTGATATCCAGCAAAAATGTTTTCAACATAAATGATATTCCAGAGCCCCAAGATCCAGAGTCTCTCGTTGTTGACGTTATCCACTCTGATCTCCATTTCCCTTTCTCTTACCTTTTCTGCAAGAGAGTTGACAATTTATATGGATTCTTTTGCGATGAATACCGGAGACAATATCTCGAAAAGGAAAGCCTTTATGAAAACGAAGAACTTACGAAGGACGAAAGAATGATCTTGACAAGAAAGGTCGCCATAAAAGTAGAGCAGGTCATCATGGAGATAACTGATTCTCATATTTTATCCCAACGGATTACAGATTATGTGGATGATTTTCTCGATATCAACACAGAAAGCGTTTCGCAATCTTTGAACCGCCAACAAAGAGTTAGCATCATGAAAGCACACTATGGCGACCAGCTGCCAACGGTTTCTGAGTCAGAGGCCATTGATGTAGCATATTTGGTTGCACAGATACATACCACGTTCTGGTTTAATGGAAATTTAGTCCCTGAGGTCCTTTACTTCTGTCAGACGTCCACAGTCAGTCTTTCTGTTGATGAATATGTGACAAAGTTTTACCATATGAAGGACGAGGCACAGGAAAAAAAGAAACAGGTTGCATCAAGTAGTCATTTGATTGATGAACACAGGGAAGAAGAAGAGGAGGGAGAATTGACGCCTAAAGAAGCCAAAGAGCAGTACAGTGAACAAGACCTGAACACAAATGAACTGTTGCATTTTTCTGTAGAGGAAAGTCAGCCCAGCTATAATGAAAGCCCAGGAGAAAAGACAGAAAATATTAAGAATGGAAGTTATCAAAAGGAGGAATTATTTGTAGAAGATATCGAGAATGAGAACTTCTTAGAAACAGAAGGGTGTTCTGCAGATGAGGATGACGGCGACAACTATGACCGAACACAATCAAATGAAGGCGAGCAACATGAAGAGGAGAGAGTGTATAACGCAAATGAAACACTCGAGCAAACTTTTGAAGAATTCCTGGTGCAAGAGGTATGTTTGTCTCTTCTTCCAACAGATCAATTCGTTAAATCAGTTGGAGGTATTGATGAATGGGGGAACGCAGTGAACCTTGTGCTGTCATCAGCGACTAAGTATTGCTGCCGAGTTCCAGTATTTTATTATTTAAAAGTTTGCAGTGATTTTTCAAGTTTGGTTCTTCCTGAAACAAAGCCCTATCGCATGTTTGTACTTGGTGAACTGGGAAGCAAGGTAGACGATGATAGGTATCTAGACTCACCAGAAGTCTTTGATAAAATTTGTGAGTTAGTTCAAGACCTCAGGGAGGAAGGCCTGGATGAAAAGAAGCTGGACGAATTCCTCTTTCTTTTCTTTGAGAGATGCATAGAGTCCAATCCTGATTCATGTTTGATGGGAGAAATTTTAAAGAGGATATCTTCATCTGAAGACGCCCATATGCTCAAGCTTGCAAGTTCAATTTTGCATCAAATTATCCTTACTGAAGAAGAGGCATTCTCCTTAGAAAATGTGGAGAAGTCAATTACATTGATTAATCTGGACGAATTTCCAAATTTGGTAGAAATAAATGATGCTCTTTCAGAAGAGGAAGACAAGGAACTTGATTGTCACATCAATGTTATTTGTTGTGATTTGATCAACAAACTTGCATTTAAAGATATTGATATCGGAGAATTGCAAAGTTCGGATGCTCCAGCGATGAAAAGTTTCCACAAAGCCATGGATGTTGTGTCACAGTTTGACGAAGAATGCAAGAACAAGATTGGCTTTTTTTGTGCCGTCTCCTACATAAGGGCATTTATGTCTGAATTGTCACGATTGCTCGTTCAATCTGATGGTACATTTTCCTTAGAACTTGTTCTTAATGATGTGTGCACGAGGTTGAAAGTTGATGAAAAACCAAGTAGAATAATCATTGTTTCTACATTTCTTCTTAAAGAGCTTGGTCAACGCCTGTGTCTGTATGATGTCAAACAGCTGATTCAAAGCTGCGAAAAACTCCATCCTCTGAGGTCAATTGGATGGGAAGGAGACAGTGGTTCCTCAACTAAGATTGTCTACAATCCTTTCCAATCTCTGGCACAAACATCCCAAGCTGCAATTGCATTGGGCTTGCAAGTGGCAGATTCAGATTCAAAACATCTTAAAGATTTCCTTGATTCTGCAATGTCGTCATGCAGGAACAGGTTGGAGTTTGCTGCGGTCATCGCAGAGCAGTTTTACGTTGTTCGTTCTATTCGCAAGCTCAAGGACACGGAGGACAAGACAGCAAAGTTCGTAACCGACAATCTTCATGATGTATCCAGTCCATACAAAAGTTTCATTGTAAGAATTGCTGGTCAAGAAAGTTTCAATTGCTTAGAGATTGAGATCACACCTGAGACCACGACAATTGATGTTGAAGTAGCCGTGCTTATACAACACTTGTCAGCCATACTGACTTCTGGATTTACTGCCAAAAGCAAGAACCCAGTCATACGTTGTCTTGTCAGTCCCAAAGTACTGAACGAGTCGTACATTTTGGCAGCCCCTGAAACCGCCTCAGGATACCATGTCTACAAGTTCTTCACTTCATCGATTTATCCAAAACTTGCTCTCTCTTCTTGTGAATGTGGAATTCGCTTTGCTTGTCATAAAACCTGTCAAAGGAAATGTCCATGCTGCCACAGTGTTTGTGAAGAAGAAGTCCAAAGTGATGCGAAGAAAGCTCAAAGTGCCAAAGGTTACATCGTTTGTAGTCCCAGCTCACGTGCACTGAAGAATGAGCTGCTACATGTCCGAAATCTTGATCCAATTGAATTTCGTATTTTGCATGTAATTGTCCACTCTGCCCTTTTTGCTGGATATTCTCTTGCATTGTCAACAGATATATTGGCTGACGTAATGAAAATAGCCAACCCATCGGACGCTTGCTACCAGATCATTCAGACTGATTTAGACGTCCTGAGTAACATCCTTTGTTGCAAAAAAGAGAAAGTCATCACCCTCTTGCACCATATCTTTCAAGAGATATCTCAGTTGTTAACTGAAGATGGGGATCTGCCCCTTCCACATGATGAAAAAGCAAGATCATCTTGGGAGAGATGTTTTTCCAAACAAATAGAACCCCTACTCAAGCAATTTCGTGTGACTGGTCCCTGCACCAACCAAGGAGACAAAAATGCCAACGTAACCCTTGAATCAGTTATTGAGGAACGTGCATTAGCCGAGTTTACCAATGTTGGTTTACGAAATGTGTACATTCCCCGCCTTTTCCGCACAACACAGCCAAACACGCTGCGAAAACTTCGAGAAGTCTACATGGGCAGTCCAAGTGAGTTGAAAGACAAACATCCACTGCTTGGGCTTTTCTTGGATTACCATGACACTTTGCATCTTATTAGCAACCTTGCACCACTCCTTTCATGGAGTCGCCATGTTGATGTATTGTTGACTCGAGCCTTGACTCGATCAGAAGCCGGCAAAATGAAAATTCTCGATGTCTTCACAAAGGAACAGCAGCTACAGCAATTCGGTATCGAGACTGCAAGTGGAGCTGTAGCGAAAGAAGCGTTTGAGAAGTTCAGAAAGGCTTGGGAGAACATCGTCCCCTTGATGAATGCAAAGCTTCAAGGCGGTGACAAGATGCCTTATATAAGTGAAATGGAACCTGTTGGTTATTGCTTAACTGAAAGACAGGATTTAGGACGCTATTTGTGTACCAGTCTGATTGTTTTGGCAGAGATGCAAAATAAATTCCTCGACAAATGCCTTGCAATCGCAACTAGTGGAAACCGTCCTGCGCTTCAGTTTCTTTTCAAAGGAGGATCTGTTCCTTGTCTACCAATAATCCACGTTCAAGACGCGAAGGAGAAAGAAATCATTCATTATAAGTGGTCAGACAAAGTTCTTGGACACTCACTATACTCAACAGAATACGGCCAAGGAAAGAACATAATGTATGACATGGGTAAGATAGAAAAAGACATGGCAGGAAACTTCCTACTTGGCAAAGCATACCTCTCCACAGTGCAGGGTATTCGCGAGTTTGTATTCTCGAAACAGCTCTTCCATGACTGCGTTGACATACTCAATGACCTCAGCAAAGCCATAAAACAGGAGAACATCCCCAGCAGCGTTGAGGCAGAGCTAGCAAGTTCAGCAACAAAGGGTATAGACCGCGTTCAAAGTCTCCTAGAGTATCTTGAACTAGTTTTATGCTATCTAAAACGCAGTGGTGGTAAACCAGAGGAAAGCCTGATTGATTACGTCAATATTTGGATGTCGCGCTCAAGGCCGTTTCCCAAAGATCTCTTCCCTAAAACCCTAAAGGTTATCCAAGTCAAACATACTTGTGCCTTGTATGAGTTTGTAGAGGATTTGCTTGCAATGTCTTCCGTTGAATGTGTTCCAAATGAGTACCGGCAACCAGTGCTTGAAGGAACTGTGAAGGGGATGACGCACACTTCAAAAGAGGAAGGAACGCCAGTCCTGCAAGGCATTGTTGTAGCCATCAAAAGGTTTGTGTTCAGATACCTTCACATGAAGCCTAATCCAGGTCAATGGCTTGTGGAATTTATGAAAGACCCCTCCTTGTGGCCCATGGCTCTACGAACACAAACAGACGATAACAAGTTGAATGCGCCAGAAGCAGCTGCAAAGTTCTTTCCCAAAGAGCTAACAATTGGTCATGTTTACGAGGTGTACGCATTCTATCAGAAGAGAATTCAGGAGGTAATACATTGTTTTTCTTTATTAATATTATTGTTGTAGTTGTTGTAGTTGTTGTTTCAGGTGAAAACTGGTTTTACCTACATGCAGTGTAACACTGGTGGAACAGCAGTGGTTGTTGTCATTACTGCTATTGTTTGGTATTAGAGTACACGCATTATATCCATGAAAAAAAGGATAGATTAATCAGAATTGCTAAAAGTTTGTAATAAATAGTACAAAGTTGTTCAAACCATTCAATCTTGCATTGCCATGTGCTTGTTGTTCTTCCAACCACAATACACTATGCTGCGCGATGCTGCGCTATACTTGCAAATTATTTATTTGATAACTAAATACTATTACGCGCTGAATAGCAAATTTTGCACGGATCTAATGCGTGCACTCTATTAGAAATTTCCCAATCAAGCAGGAGACTGGGTTCTAGCTAGTTTGTATATTTAATGCAATTAGGAAAGAATCCCATAACAAGAAAAAGCACATTCAAATGAAAGAAAGATTTATGAAAGATTTATAAAATTTTGAGGGAATCTATGGTTTAAAGAGACACTGTCCCTCCAAAGCATACATTCCTTTATAAGTTTTTTCGCATATATTTGAAAGGCTGTCACTTGTTCAGTTTTCAACAGAATCCGATGAAGCACCAGCCTTCTGTATATTTTGAAGTTATCGTTTATATTATGGCGGCGTTTATATTTCAATTGCGTTAAATTCAGAAACTAGTACCACGTCTCCTGCTCGATTGGGAAATGGCTAATTGGTGATGGTGATATTTGTTTAGCGATGAAGGCAATGGAAGTAGCGTCATAAAGCTGATATTTATGACAAGGTAGTTAGCTATAGTCAAGCAAATCCCTCTATTTGTATACATATATTCCTCCTAGTTTAAAAGTAACAGACTTCTGTAGTTATTAGCTGCCATTGCTGCGCTTTGTTCTTTTATCAACGGTTGACAGAATTCTAATTTACAAATTGTCCCGACAGGTGTCTTTTTCAGTAAGGTTTAGGCTCCATTTGGATCCCTACACAGTTTGTTATTGTACTGCTATTTTCCTCTCATTTTTATATATTTTTTACATAGGTTAACGCCAAGAAGGCTCGTCCAAACATTGGAACTATTTCCCGCGCTCCAAGAGCACAGACAAGAACGCGCACAGGAAGGAAAAGAAATTCCAAAGCGGGAGGATTTTCTTGATCGTTCTTGTTATAAAGAAGGTTGACTTAAAAACGAACTGCTTGATATGCATGTGATAGTAATAGCAAAATATTGGAAGCTATAGAATACATCAATAGAGTCGCAGTAGGAACATAGTAATATAATAATAGCAATAGCAATGACATTCAACAGTAGCAATTGAATTTGACGTAAAGCGTATAGAGCTTAAAAATTTGTTAGTTTTCAAACACGTTTGTCAGTTGAACATTTATCTTATTTACGTTTATTACATTTTTATAGTATAGACTTGAAACGCATACCGATATGAAACCAGCGGGTTTTTTTTGCAAAAAGTGAATTGTTGCGAGTCATGCAAATAAGAAGTATGAAATATGACAACGAAATTACAAGAAAGGTAAACGAATTTATAAATTTAGTTCTCTTTTATTAGAAGGAAATCAATTTTTGATGTTTCAAAATCAAACCAATACGTCAATCCAAGCACCTTAATGACGAATCAACTCTTATATAAAGTAAATTTTTGGAACAGTAAGTTTAAGTATATTCAATTAATATTTAGAATAAATCGACTCTATCTATTCAAGGTCGAACGGGATGGATTTGAGCATACATAGAGTACAAACGCTAAAAGCGTGCAGCACTTTGGCAGTATTTAGTATTTTAAAAATAGCACTAATGAAACAATAGAAAACAATGGAATTAGGATAACTTATCACTATTTTGTACTGTTCAGCTCTCATGATATAATAAATATAATTGACAATCAAACTTTACCAAGAACGACTACTCGAAAACAAATTAACAGCGGTCTGACGAGAGTCCGAAAAACAAACTACGCTATTATTAAAGACACCACAGCACGCAGACTCTCTTTACATAATAAGGTGTCAGTGGTAAATATGACAACATCGCCGTCTCACTCCAAACAAACACAACAGGTCATCGATTCCAAACAGCTTTAATGACAAATCAGACTCTGGAACAATCCAAGTACATTCAATCAATATCTGATCTACAATAATAAACCGCGGACTCTATTCATGGTCAAACGGATGAACTTGAGCACACATAGCCGCAGAGCTAAAATCTTGTTTTTGCCGAGAAACGTCAATACACTCTCCCGAAGTTGACAGTCACGAAGAGGAGAAACGGGGGTTGCGCAGTTGATAATTTGTAATTATATATTGATACACCTGGTGTTGCATACACTAAGTACTTACCTAATATTCTTACTGGTGGTACTGCTGACCATACATACAAAGTATGTATTATAATATATAGTATAATATATATTATACTATTATATTATACATACAAAGTAGTCATTATGATGACGTTTTGTGACGTAACAGCTAACACGGTCGTATCCAAAGACAGGAAGCCCATCAAGAATAGTTGCGCTGAGAGCGGAAAGGACAATGTAGTGAATGGAATTCTCAACGAATGAAAAAGCATTAGGAGAAGTGTCAGTAATGATGCTCCTAAGTAAATCACAGCAGAGTAGCTGTTAAGGTGGCTCGGCCCCATAACTTTACAATTTATCAATATGCTAAAATCAGGCTAAAATTCTACTGAACAGATTCTCATAATACGTACAACATTTTAAAATGTAACTTTTATTGATTTTGAAATGATTCGTGAAATATGCAATTTATCTATAGAATAACAGATTCTCATTATAGAATAATACAACATTATCTCTATAACTACACTGTTCATACAAAATATGAACTTTATGTCACAGGACATCCATATATACTCTCATGCTGATGTGCGCCGTCCATTCAACGACAACAAATCGTATGTATTTTGTCTTGAACTTCTCTTGAAGACGATGCGTAACTACAGTCTCCATATCGGTATTGGCTCGGAAAAACTGAAAAAGGAGAAAAATCGTGAAAACGAGGATAATCATTAGCTAGTCCGCTATCGGAACTTCTACTAGTCGTCCACAAGGCGCTGTTACACTGTGCAATTTCCTCTGCAACTAGTCTTCAAAACAAGTCGCACCTTAGAATACTCTGCATTGAACAAAATCTGTGCGGTACAAGTTGCAAAGAAAATTGCACCGTGTAACATCGCCTCAGTTAAGGTTGTCACGCAACGCTAATAGAGTGATTTAGCAAACGCGAGGCGAGAAAAAAGAGGACAAATTAATGTTGTTCAAAGTGGTCGTTCACACGTCACCGACGTCAAGACAAGGACGCGAGAACAAGTGAAATGGCTTCCTGAACATGGCGTCACGAAGTCGTCAAGGTAGTCACGCAACGAATGAACGTGATATATTCCTCATCTCATATCCTGTACGTTCTCGCGTCGTGTTTGGTAAATCACTCCCTTGTATGCTATAGGTTAGCGTTGCGTGACTAAGGACGTCACAGCAGCAATTTATTTCTCACCTTCACAACCCCATTCACTATATAGTCCACATAGATGTTGTTGCTGTTTTTATAAGACAACTTGTACTTTGTGACGTATTGGTTATACGTGTATGGTCTTCCTTGGGTCGCTACCATGGTAACATGGGTCATGGCACCAAGATCGACCTGGAGGTACTCTCCTGCTTGGTTAGTTTTAGCTTCCCAACAGCCCGCATCTGCTAATGGGTTATAAGGCATTGAAGGCAAGTTATCGAGTCTCCCGCGCCAGGGCTCATGCCCAGTACCCCAGTAAGAGGAAGCGGTCATAGCAGAGTTTGGGATCTTTCCAGACTTTATCCCCAAAGCCGACGAACAATCTAACAGAAAATGTGTTTGTATCAGATTGCGTTTTTCACTTCCCTGTCATTTTTAAAACTTTTTATAACTCTTCTGTCATGATATTTCGTGGAGGCTAAGTGCTTGTGTGATACGCTTTAATGACAATAGAATTTACAATATGTGAACCGTGTATTAACTCAGTCGAAGGAGATGAAGAGAGAGAGAGTATCATGTTACAATTGTTGCATAAACGACCTTAGTGTTGCGTGACATGATATCATTACATCTTCCTCCCTCACTGCCTCTCTTTAATAGACGCTTTGCCTATAGACTTCGTATGCAAATTTGCCATTTTCAGACCACGTGGACAAGTCTCTTGGGAATTTGTTCTTTTATTATGAAAAGGTTAACCTATTAACATAAGAAAGAATTAAATCCCAAGAGTAACATCACGTGGTCTGAAATGGGAAAACAAACAACGAAGCTGAAAAGGTCTATTCCTTACTCCCTCCCTTTCCTCAGGCTCCCTCCTCCCTCCTTTCTCACGGCCTTTCTTGCTTCCTTTCTCTCTCTTTTCCTTCCTTCCTCCCTTCACTCCTCACTTCCTCCATCTCTCCTTCTCTTCCTCCCTCCCTTCCTCCCTTCCTTCTTTAATTTCCTGCGTTCCTGCCTATTCTTTTCTTCATAAGCTTCCTCCCTACCTCCTTTTCCACTCCCTCTCTTCCTCCCTCTCTCCTTCCTTCCTTCCTTCCATCCTTTCTTTTCTTTCTCCCCCAATCTCCATCCCTTCCCCCTTCATCCCTGCTTCCCTTCCTCCCTCCCTGCCTTTTTTCCTCCTCCCTCCCTTGTTTCATTCCTTCCTCCCTTTCTTCCTTCCCTTTTCCCTAAGCTAGTCCATGCCTGCCTCCCTTTTTTCCTTCCTTCCTTCCTTCCTTCCTTCTTGCTCTCTTCCTCCCTTCCTTCTCCCTCCTTCCCTTCCTATACCCTATCTTCTATATGCATCTTCTATAAGTCCTATAACTGCACTATAATCAGTTCTATTTTTCATAATTGCTTCAAATTCCCTGATACTACTACTACGTAGTTGTAGCCAGTATGCAAAACAAATGCCGTTGATTCTGAGCCGAAGAAAAGCGGAAAACTTTTGCGGTAAATATTGCTATGGAATGCAAAACCGTACCAAAATGATCAAAAATTTGGTCTGGCTTAATACTAATTATAATAAGAAAACACTGAAAATTTTAAGGTATCTATATGTTGCGTCGTCACATGTACCTTAAAACGAAAAGCGGCAACAATTATGGACAGCTGCATGGGTCTAAAATCGTATCCTTTTTACAAAAGATTTCGGGAGTAGCTTGCTATGGAACCAAACCATAAATTGTCCAACTTGATGGGTATTAGTTAATTAAGACAAGAGATCTCTTGGTTAAGTTTAAAAGCTATAGAATTAAGGCAAGTACTGGCAGACAAACAGACAGACAGACCAACAGATCAACCAACCAACCGCGTCTATGTCGTCTATCAGGGTCTATGATGTACTGAGTTTCTTGTATCCATGCAGCTGATCTCCACTGATCCACCGTATACAGGCAGAATTGTTGTTAATATCAGTAGCGTTTCCTATCATTAAAAGTTAATAAGCCAATAACTCATGGCTTTCCCGCTGCGCATGACTAAAGCAAACTAGTCAAAAACTCAAATACTGTCACGCTTCCTTTGGTTATTTTTTAAATACGAAACTACAGTTTTAAAACTAAAATAGATGAAATAAATTGCTAGTAGAACTAGTTGTACAACAGTTACTGAATACATGTCTAAAACTCACCGATTTCACAGTGTTTGCCAAGGTACCTTGTTTCACATATGCACATATAGGTGTTGCTGATGTAGTTTGGAATACATTTTCCGTTGTTCTTACAGGGCGAAGACAAACACTTGGACTGGATTTAGTGCAATTAAAAGAATTAAAATCAACAGGAAACTTAGGAAAACGGGATAACGTATTACATCACGTCTGGGCCGACCTCACCTGTAAAACAAAGTGATGGAAGTTTATGTTGTTTGCCAGATTGCCAGGGTTGTTGAACATGTCTGATGCAAGCAAATCACACTGATAATATCCACTGGAACTGGGAAAATTGGCAAAGTTAAAAGATATGCAATGCAGCTCAGCGACACAGCGTAACGCGCAAACTTTTTCTGTCTTGACTTGAAGGACTTTGATGGGCGCAACGTTCAGATATTTATACTCTTGTTTGTCAAAATTTAAAAAGCCTTGTTCTGCATCTCGAGGAAGTACCGTGGCGTTGGCTGCATCGAAGTGGATAATCTCATAGTTCTGACCATTCAGAGAAAAAAAGGCATAACATAATATCCAAGATAACCTAACTACTAAATATTTCGTAACCATCATCATTGTTCGTGGTCTTGCAATTAAATTTACATAATTTATCATAGCGATGAAACGAACTTCATTTAATGCGATTTATGTATAAAAAAAATTCTCCTCGTGATTTAATTTTTTCCGTATTATAGTCCCTTAAAATCTGACGCAATCTACAGCGAATGGATGGAGGGATGAATGGATAATGGTGGATGAATAAATAAATAGATGAGTGAAGAAATGAATAGATGAATGAATAAATGAATGAATGAAGAATGGATGGATGAATTAATGAGTGAACGAACGAACGAATTAAATGAATGAATGAATGAATGAATGAATGAATGAATGAATGGATAGATGGATGAATGAATGAATGGATGGATGGATGGACGGATAGATGAAAGAATGGATGGGTGAAGAAATAAATAGATGAGTGAAGAAATGAATAGACGAATGAATGAATGAATGAATGAATGAATGAATGAATGAATGAATGAACGAATGAATGGATGGATGGATGAATGAATGAATGAATGAACGAATGAATGGATGGATGAATGAATGAATGAATGAAGAAATGAATAGATGAATGAATGAATGAATGGATGGATGGATGAATGAATGAATAGCAAAATGACTTACTGTATGATATATATACTTTGGCTTAATGTTTTTTATTTCTTTTTTTCACTCATGGACCGTTCAACATGGTGGGTGACCGAGTCCCAGATCATACATCGTGAAGGAATTTAGGAGCAAAACACGCATCACTCTGGTGCCAAATTTATCACGCTGAAATGCTTTTTATGAAATAACAAATCACGTATCTTGTGCGGGTTTAGTCACGGCGGAATCACGGGCCATTTTGGGACCAAGCTGCACAAAGGGTGGGCAACACTGAAATCCTTATTCAGTAGATAGATTAATTTTGGAAAACACTACCATTTTATCCACTTGATTAGGATTTATTAATTTGCAAGAATTCTAGAATTTGATGAATTAATGGTTCGAAAATTTGACCGAGAAAACCCGACAGGTGACCGAAACGAATCACGAACATTATCCGAATGCAAATAGATTGCAAATTATTATTCGGTTATTTTTCGGTTCAATGACTCAGGTGGCTTTCCAGGTTTGCTATGCAGAAAACGGACATAAGGTTCGATTTTCTAAACTTTTACTTTTAAAATTGATGTGTAAAAGGCTCAAGATGATTTCCTGGAGAAAATGAGAGTTATAACAAACGTTCGTCTTGGGCGAGCAATTATTCTATCCGTTGTCGCTGTCTGCTTTATCTTTCTTTTGAGCCATTTTGTTTTCCACTCAACGGCAACGCACATTTATAATGGAGTAAGCCATAAATTCCACCATTGGTTCCAAAAAGCAGTTTTTGATCACAACTGGGAGGATATTCACTGTCGGAGGAGGTTCAAAAACGAAACTCATGTCGATGAAAGTTGGGTGAAAGTCATCAGCGAGCAGTTGAATATCAAGGACAATCACGCGGTGTTTGATAGTAATACAGGATGCAATGAGTGGCTTCGTTCCTTGAGGAAGACATACCCTCATTTAGTTATTGGAGGTGCACATAAAGATCAATATGCTGTTGAATATGCGAAACGGGTCTTCAATGACACACCAAACACTTTTTATACTCTTTCAGATGAAACAGGGAAGCTACTTGATGTGGACTCCCACTCCTATGATCATGCTATCAACTATGCTGGACTTAGAGAACTTGCTAAAGAAGTCCAATGCAGTTTAGTTAGGGAATTGCTACGAATTATCAAACCAGGGGGGTCAATCTATTTGGGTCACAATATGGAAGATAATGAATGTGCTGTTCTAGAGAAATATTCCAGATATGTGACCCTCCCTGGCTGCTATTGGTCGAAATGTTTAGAAAATCGTACTGACATTGCAGATATGTATTATATCCGTGAAGATGATTTATATGGCCCGCACCAAGATATCGACTCATGCTATACAGCTGTATTCATTCATAAAAAGGTTATGTTCAATCGAGTCAAAGGTGGCCCAGAGAACATTAAAGCTAAGTACAAAAACCACCCAAATAAATACTACTGTAAACCGGTGCCAACTGGTGGTATTTTTGACTGGAGACAACAACAATTGATAAATCGACATGTGGTTCGTGGTCATCCAAGAGATATGGTGAATTCATTTAAGTTGTATAGAGATGGTGTCAAAGGCAGGAATAATTCAAAAGTCTAAGTCTTGAATATAACAGATAGCAATGTCAAGTAGAAGTGCTTAAAATCAGTGTTTAATTGAGTGTGAAATGGGTCATGCTGTGGTCTAATGTGCCGTGACTTGACTCTGCTGTTTTCTCATTGAATGAATGATGTCAGTAGGTTTGCCAATAGTTTTAACTAGAGACAATAATATAGCGATAGTTGACATTCCAATGCCCCTAACATCATTTTCAAGACTGTTATGAATAGATGTTTGGATGAATATCTTTTTGCATCATTGTTTTGTCATTCCTAGGAAAGCTGCCCTGTTCTTTCTTTCCTTTTTACCAGTGTATGAAGTCACTTACAAAAATGTTTTAAGTGGAGTCTCTAAAGCCTGGTCTCAATATAATTTATTGCCCAAATTGTCTCAATTGCCCCAAACATGATTTTCACAATTGTCCTGATAAAGCTGAGTTCTATCCAGACAACTGGGACAGTTATGTTTGGGGTGATTGAGATGACTGGGGGAATTATATCGAAATCAGGTTTAATGCTCGTCTATTAAAAAGTAATTTGTTTATGGTTCCAATTAACATCTCCATTTTAGATTTTGCAGATTTTTAACCATGTTTTCATTGGCTGCTACTTTGATAGTTAATAATGCAATACACTCGACCCTTGACCCTAAACAATTAGTTAAGGCTATGAAGACTAAAAGCACAAGAAATGTACAGACAGTTTCCCATTTGCCTCATTGTCATTTGAGTGTAATTTTAATAAAAGTATAAATTAAAACAAAAATTTGTTTGATAGACACTTAAAATGCCAAATGTTTTTGTCACCTATTGTATTATCTAGAATACAGGTGGGATCTTTTCACAGTTATAAGCATCATTTTTATACGGACTGGTAATAATAATAAATAATAATAATAATAATAATAATAATAATAACAATAGGTTTATTGACATATTATCGCACTTTGGTAAAGTGAATTACAATATGACATTTAAGTCTAAAAAAACATAAAATATGAAATATACAAAAACGTTTATAAAATTCTAAAATGAGCATAAGTCATGAAAAATGAAAAATTAGTAATGAAAATGATAATATGAGTAGCCCATATACTTGCGAGTCACCACTCATACTCGTTACTCATACTTGAGAGTAGAGGTGATATTACTTGAGAGCAGCACTGTATAAGGTTATGATCCGTGTATAAGTTTATAATTCCTTGTATAAGTTTGTTTAGCAAACATGATGGGACATAAAGAGGATGGATTGCATAAGTGACTTGACATCATCTATGTCAAGGAGAGAATGTGATAACAAGTGAAACAACATTCCTATTTTATTTTATTTATTCCATTGTTAACTTACACATTTTTTGTAAGTTCTTTTTCCAATAAAGACTTTGTTGTTATTATTATTATATTATTATTGAAATGGTGTGCTGAACATGGTAATGATAAATTGATCATCTTGCATCCTGTATTCAATTGTATCCATTCAATCATGTTTAACCACTACCAGTAATGTGTGTGTATGTGATGGCTTTTGTATAAATGAATGAATGAATAAATAAGCAAATGGCGATCAGCAGTACCTAGACTGTTTGTGAAGCATTTATATACACATATGTTTCTGTGTCTATTTTACTTTTATAAATTATGAAGACGTAAGTGCAAAAACAACAAATGGACTTTTGATCAAATGGTAAATAAATATTACCTTACCCCTATCTTGCCTTAAATTCCCCTCAAATTTCTTTGTTTAGGACAAGTTGCCTGGTGATACTTACAGTTTTTGCAGGGAACTTTTTGATGTGATTTCTTCTTGTTAGGTCTTGGGCTCAAGCAGCTGTTATTAATACCAAATACCCATAAATGAAATGAAAGCAATAGAGTTCAAACACAAACTATGCATTACAAAGGGCATTGTTCATATTTTCTCAATTGTAATGGCAAATTCTTTTGTTGTATTTGTGGGGTATATTTGTACACTTGCTTGTAGGTATATTCAGAGAATCAATACTGTAAAAATAATGAGCCTTAATTAAAACTATCTATAAGTGTATGTTTTATGCAAATTATGCTGTTCTCTATCAGAAGGTGTTTAAAGTTTATTTATAACCATATATTTGCTGGGAGCGAAGCGAGCAGCAATACTATTCTTGATGTGGGATTCCTGTGCGATTTATGACGTCACCTTAATATTGATCCGCGAACTCGATTTTTATGTACGGTGGTATGTTCATGGCGAGCCTTGACGTCACAGGGATAAATTGGGATTCCTGTGCGATTCCATTCGAGAGGTTTTATGTTTCTCGAAGTATAAATGAAAATCACAAAATGCTAAGTGATATTTTTTCGAGAGGGCAATGTTCTGTTACGGGTCATTTTGCGTATTACTGTTCGAATCGAAGCTCGTCTACGGGCCGAATCAATTCAAGCCAAGATAATAAGTATGAAGTGAGGTCGCGCTGAGAATCTCTGCAATATATTTGGTTACCCTATGAAAGAAAATTTTATACTTTGTATGTGATGGAATTGTATTTATCATTCGTTTAATCTAAAGCGTCAAATATACAGTAGACAATGCGGTATCTTTGACCGTGATGCAACGTACAACTAGCTTTTTAAAATCAGTTAGTTTTATAATCATTGCCAACGCTAGCCGTTTGTGATTGTTTGAAAAATTGCTTTTACTCAAAGTGCTAAATATTTTGAACTGTGTGTGTCCGACACTGATCCTGGAGAATTATGTTTTGTAGTTCAACATTGGAGGTCAACTAGCAGTGTTCGTCACACAACGCACAAGAGATAGACAAGAAACATTTCATATATCAGAGAAAGCGGTGTACTTTCGTGAGTTTTAGGGGAACAGTTCTGCTAACGTGGATACACCAGCTGTTTTCTGCTCGCAGCACTTCACTTTCTATTAGAAATGGCTAGTTTATTTAAGTATTTCCATAGATGTTCAAAAGAAGATGGTTGTTTCAACTCCACTTTAAAAATGTGTCAAATAGAATAAATCATGAAAACTACATTGTACAGAGTCATTTAGTTAATAATCACTGATGGTTGCTTGGTTGAAGGAATAAAATATTTATGTATGTGCTTGTTAAATACACTGGCTCAATGATGAGCTGATCCAATCCTCTTTGAGGCTTCATTTTGGTCATTTTCATTGAGAATGGTTGGGCCCTTAAAAATGTGGCTGGGTATATGAGGTTTTGTTTTTTTTCTCCACTTTTTTCTTCCCCCCATTTTTTGTTTATTTCTTTTCCTTTTGTTTTCTTTCTTTCCTTTTTTTTCTGCTTTTCCTATCTTTTCTTGTTTCGTTTTCTTTTCCTTTCCTTTCTTTTTTCTTTTCTCTTCTTTTCTCCTTTTCCTTTTCTCTCTCGTTTTTGTGGCAGGGGTTCCGCTTTACTACTGGGCTTCCTTTACATTTCGCATTGGAAGACTGAGAACTAGTTCTCTTATTGCACATGCGCCAGTCAGTCCCGGTCACTCGGAAGTTGAAAAAGTTCGCGATTCAAACGTGAAAAAATCTCAAATTATCTCCTTTAATCGCGATTTTCAGTTCTGAAACTACTCTATAATGGCTGAAGAAGATTGGGCTGCTGCTGCAGATGAGCAAGAAAGAGGTTTGAGCAGTCAGGTTTGTTAAAAAAGATGCTAAAATTCCAGGCTTGCGTTTGACATGTTACCACGTGTGTCCAAGATCAAGCTTCAAATATCTTTTTTTTCGATGCGATTTTGCCTAAGAATTGAAAACGATTTGTCCTGTATTCTTTTAGTGGTTTAAGGTCCTTGATAGACCTGCATTTTGCGTTATTGGAATGTGTTCTGAACCTTTTCTAACCGTGAAAAATGTTTGATGTTGTAGCAAGGATTATTCATCTCGAAAAAAGTGAAGTGCTCAAATTCTCCACATTTTTTAGTTGAATTTTTATTTATTTCCAAACCACGAGAAAAAGTGAACCATGATAGGTTTTACAAAGATATTACTTCAGGGAATGTGTTGACCAGCCTTGCTTGAATCGCCTTACATCTCTGTGAAGCCTCTGATTTCATCTCCTTTGCCAGCAACTATTCATAATCAAAGATTCATCTAAGAATTCTGTCAGTAATTTTTGATTTTTCAGAAAACATGTTGAACACATCATTATTATATGATTGAGTCTGTTTTCTTTGTTATTCATAGGACTTTATATCACTAAATTCACGATGATTACATGTATATATTGTATAGAGCTTCTCCGCGATGTATCTGTATAAATCACTTGAATTTATAATTCCCGGGATTTATCTAGATACATCACTTGAATTTATAATTTCGTTCCATACTTCCTTAGATGATTTATGTGTGGACATCAAGACTTAGAAATTTTCTTAGAAATATACTAAGTAGCGATTTTTGGTGGAAAAAAAGTCTTTGATAAATGACAGAGATTCGAACACGAGACTTTCTGCACTCCTGTACCCGCTTTTAACCACTATACTACTGAGCTAACTGATGGAATCTTCTCAACAAAAAAATCTTTTGTGTGTTATCATGAAGTTCGTTAGTGTTTCTCTGAATAGAATTGAAAAACAATTATTTAAGGTTTCCTTCTGGGAATTTGGTAACAATGATTTAATTAGTGATTGACTGTCTTTTTGAATCGCTTTTGTGTGAAAACCTCCTCAATCATATAATAAGGCAGATAAATACCTCGAAGCTCGGCTTTTATCCATGTATATGGCTAAAAGCCTTGCTTCTCGGTATTTATCCCTTCCATACTGCTCACACACTCTTAATAATAATAATAATAATAATACTAATACACTTATTACGCGCTTATCCATTTCTGCTCTAAGCGCAAAATAATAAAATAAAAATAATAAAAAAGTAAATAAAATAAAAAATAACTATGTGAATTATATTAATTAAGTTCCAAGTTAAATGCAGACTTGAATAAGTAAGTCTTCAAAGCTGACTTGAAGGATGAAAGGGATGATTCGGATCTTATGAAGGGAGGAAGGGCATTCCACAGTTCAGGACCACACACAGAGAATGTACGATGACCATATGACTTTAAGCGAAATTGGCCACGATTAAGTTGAATAGAAGATGAGGATCGAAGGTTTCTTGATGGCTTGTAACGAGAAATCAAGTCGGAGATGTAAGATGGAGCCAGGTCATTGAGTGATTTAAATGTAATGAGTAGAATCTTGAACTTGATGCGATCAGCCACAGGAAGCCAATGTAACTGAATCAAGATAGGCGTGATATGGCAGTGTTTACGAGAACAAGTAATTACACGAGCAGCAGCATTTTGGACTGACTGTAGTTTAGATAGAAGATGATTGGGAAGGCCAAATAGGAGGCAGTTGAAGTGATCTATCTTGGAAGTTACAAAAGCATGGACCAGTCTCTCGGTCACACTTTAATAAAACCTTTGGAAAATTGGGGGCAGACGACTTTGGGTGAGAGGCCAGAAAAACCTATCCAGCCATGCTTATTTTCACACACCATAATTTTGTTTGTATTACAGAGTTTTTAACACTTTTTATAACAGAAAAATCAGGTCAGGCTGGACGGGACAATATCTGGCTCTTGGCTTCATTTGTACAGACCTGATCGCTGTGAAATGTTTTCTCATCTGACCTCCCACTCAGTCAATAAGTACATAATCTTAGATAAGATTTCAACCTCTCTTTATAAATGGCATTTTTGATCTAAGACACAACTTATCAAGGAACAGCATTCTAATTTTGTTCACATCTTAGGACAAAAAGATTTGCTCATACAGAGTTTTGCATATTCTTATTTTAAGTCACATATAAGATAAGACAAGACTTACTTCAATTAGATGTGAATGCTTCTTCAAGTGTGGATTTGTGGAAAAAAACCAAGCCCTCAGCATGATTTTGAACCCATGACCTTCGGATTTCTGGGAAGCTATCTGAAGGCTCTAGTAGCAAGCAGGTCGAAGTTATCGTTATTAATGCTGAGCACGTGCAGGAAGAATGTTGTCCAATAACTTCAAACTTCATCGGACCAGAAATCCGAAGGTTGTGGGTTCAAACCATGCTCAGGGCTCAGGTTTTTTCTGAGCTAAAATCCACACTCAAAGGAGCATTCACATCTAATCAACACATTTCCAAGTGACAATCCATTCCCATTCATTAAGACTTCTTCCACAAATATAAATGACCTTTAATAACATGCAAGTATTTTTACATGAAATGTATCATATTTATAGGTGACCAAGCTTGCTATTAGTATAAATATTAAAGGTGGAGCAAAACCAGTACAGGAACAAAAATCTGCAACTACAGATGAATCTGGCTGGGATGAAACCCCCTCACAAACTGTAAATTCTGAAGAAGCAGATTCATCTTCACGTAAGTTGACTCTTTATCACTTGAAGGGGTCCAAATTTTTTATCTCTCATATTATTATTGTTACCAGAGTTGTTAAAAAGACTTTAAGTGGGCTGGAGAATGGACTTTAGCAGACAGCAATGGGGAGAGGGGCCGCAAAGATCTTAAAATAGCCAGTGATATTGATAAAAACAATGATATTGCCAGTTGCCAGTTCTTTTTGACAACTCTAATTACTGATATGAATGTGAATATTTGATGCTGAATCAAAAATGGATGGTATCACGAGGTAAATTTGTTCTCAGTATTATGAACATTGAAGCACTCAAGGAATCAAAGTATAAAATGAAGTACCGGTAAGATTTTGATGAGCTTTAAAAGTCACTCTACTTAATATTTTTCTAAACAATATTACATTATTTTGTGTGTGACTTCATGTCATATGCAAAGTTGATGATGAAAAATGTTTTTGAAATTTATTCAAAATCAAACATTATTTGTCAGAACTTCTTGATTGGAAGATATTTGATTTGCTTGATATCATACAAGTGCAAAATGCTATAATTGCATTTTCTGGATCTCATCAAAAGTGCACAATATTTGAGTTCCAGGGATTTGGATGTTATCACTACTATGGCAATACATACCCCAAAGAAATGTACTACATCACCATTCTATTTTTTCTCAACAGAGCAACTAGCAGAGTCATCATTGTTAACCAAACTGCTAAGAACGAACCTTGTAACTTCTAAACATGAAGTTGAAGTCAGGCGAAATGATCCTAACTCACCACTGTACTCTGTTAAGTCATTTGAGGAACTACCACTGTAAGTGTTCATATACCTATACTAGACTTCTTGACATTTAGTGACTTTATTGCTTTTTTCCTTGAACATACAGTATTAAACCAATTTCTCAAGGTACAGAATTATGCCAAAAATATTTCCAAAGAACTGGGATGTATTCTGTTTTGAAACACCTCATTTTCCATTCCCATGAGTACTGTTAATTGTTCTTTAAAAATAGTGACAAAGTATTTAAAAAATCATGATTAATATATTCATTGTGCTGATTTTTATATTTCAGTTCAACACAGCTAAAGAAAGGAGTATATGAGATGGGTTTTAACAAACCTTCAAAAATCCAAGAGACAGCTTTACCATTGCTGCTAGCTGACCCGTAAGTCTTTCTCAGTTAGAATTAAATCATTTTGTTAGATCCTGATCATCATGTAAAAAATACCCTTTGGAATGTTGTCTGTATGAACTTGTTCTTGAAATAAAGTTTTGTCTTGTTTCTGATTGGTTGACCTGATTAATTCATTCAATTAGCATCTTGTATAGATAGACTAATCACAATAGTCATTACAACAACATCATAAAAAATGTTGGTTCTGGAACAACTTCTAACAGACAATGTTCCCAGGGGCATTGTTTTCTCAAGTTTGGATACTTGCATCATTGAATAAAATGGAGATTTTGAAAATGATATTGTATTATAACCTGTATCATTTGGCAGGGTTGTCTATTGTAGCTTCTCTGTTATTATTACAGAGTGGACTTCATGCAGAAGTCTAATTCAAAGACTGATGCTCCATCCATCTCTCACATTATATTACTGTATTATTAATACAATATATGTACTTATATGCATAGAGCAATTTGTGTATGACTGAAAATGGCATCATCATGGCTTTTTGTATCTACTGCAGAATGCAGTAGATACTATGTCATCGTGTTGAAAATGGATATACTTCATGCTTCACTCAAATTATGAGATCACGGTATATTGGTATTCACTAGAACATGTGTGAGTTTCGACACGAAGTTCTATGCTTGTTAACAATAGAAAGTGTTAACAATAGAAAAGTCGGAATATTTTCGGAAAATACACGGGAACACGGCCGACATGACGACTGTTGACAAGTTTGACAGGAATTCAAGTCAAAAATCTTGGTAAGTGATGTTTTTAACAATGTTTTTATGTCCATTGATAAGGCTCAGCTTTAATAGAATGTGCCAGGTTTATTCTTACGGAGAATTTTTAAATCATTATTCAATTTTGAGGTCATTTTTGAGCCGGTAAGTCAATACAATATTGAAGTGTTCATCTCGATCTCGTTTGAGCCTTTCGCAAATGTTCTATATTTTAGCAACTGTAAACAAGTTTACACCGATTGCATGTAAACTATCATCAAATAATTCACTTCATTATATAATATTTCAGCTCCTATTTAAATAAAAAAATGTAATGGCCTACAGTACTGATGTACGAAGACCTCTAACCGTGGATCTTGATTGCAAGGCCAAACAAACACTAGCAATTCCTTTAATAAAACCTATGACACTGTCTATGAAAGCTCTCTCTATTGATGGTCGACGTAAAAACATTGTTAAGAATATCACTTACCAAGTTTTTCCGAACATTTAATTTTCGAAAGACATCAGTTGAGGTAATAACAAACTGCCCTGTCCAACTCCATAAAATTCTTCAACATTCTTCATGTTTTTCTTTTCAATGCATTTCACATTGTCAAAAATATTTCTATAACACGTCTGCAGTAGATACATGCACCTTTCAGGTGCCTTTTATTTCCCATGGCTATGGCAAGAATTTTAAATGTTTTTGTTGGCAGAACAGCAGTGATGATACAGTCACGGCAATGCACAGTCTGTTTCACAGTCATAAGGAAATGGCTCTATGTTGTTGTACTCTTATGGCACTCCTTTTTATTGTCATTATGTTTTGATGTCATCCATGCATCTATTCGAGTACATAAATGGGACACTTTCTATTCCTACAAATCAAAAGCTTCCATGCAAACCCTTGGATTCTTATATAAACATATTTATCTTACACCATAGAAAATACAGCCAATCAGAAAGTAGGAAAGCCATTGTATATTCTGTAGTATTCAGCTGTCTCTTCCCATGAGACATTGTGGTTACTGGCTGTATTTTCTATGGTGTGAGATAAAATAGTTATACAATGGTTTCTCGTGACATACCCTGGATATCCCACCCATCACTTGTATTTAATATAAAGGCTTGTGTGTATACTAGAAAATACAAGTGACTTGTGTGAGATTCCATATATATTCATTCCAAGACAAAAAAATTAAGAATACCTTTATCACCTTTAAGAATATTATTAATAATTATTGATTAAGTGTTTTATACAAGTAATTTTCCATGCATTTATCATAACTGTAACCTTACCAAATCAGTGTTAACTACAATTAAGGATTATTAAGTTTCTAGTGTTTAACTCCTTAGCTATTATTTGATGTTTTTAGTCCTAACAACATGATAGCACAGTCCCAGTCTGGCACAGGAAAAACAGCTGCTTTTGTGTTGACAATGTTAAGTAGAGTTGATGCCACAAAGGACTATCCTCAGGTAATAACAATAATTATAATTAATAATCATAATACATGACATATATATAGCGCCTATCCAAATCTGCTCTTACTAGATGCTTTACAACACACACACACACACAAAAACAGACCAAGGTAGACCAAGAGCTTATGTTGGTGCCTTTGGCTGCCATTACCCAGTTTGTGCCACGATACTAATTACAATGTTAAAATCACTCTAAACAAAACTATCATAACTACATGTCATCATAATCTGTTAGAAGGATTTGTATGACTGTAAAAACAGCTGAGTGTCACAGTACAGGTACCTCAGAAATTTTGAATGTTTACATAGTTATCAGGGCACTGGATGGTGATAGAATGACATGGTCCATTTCAAACTCACACAAAAAATACTCTGTTATAGTTTATATTTCATTTTGATCTATATTTTAGGTGTTGTGTCTGTCACCAACCTTTGAGTTGGCAATGCAAACTGGAAAAGTAGCAGAACAGATGGGTAAACACTGTCCACACATTAGAGTCACCTATGCTGTAAGGGGACATAATTGTAAGTCTAGAAAACGTATAATACTATTACACTGTCCACACATTAGAGTCACCTATGCTGTAAGGGGACATAATTGTAAGTCTAGACAACGTATAATACTATTACACTGTCCACACATTAGACTCACCTATGCTGTAAGGGGACATAATTGTAAGTCTAGACAACGTATAATAGAGCGGTTTTCGTATGAGTGGGAAACTGACCGTACCAGTTACGGTCAATGCACAGTACGGTTACGGCAGGGATTTCGAATGTTTTTGTCGACATTACGGCACTGACACGGTCACGGTACGGTACGGTCAGTTTCCCACTCATACGAAAACCGCTCTACTATTACACTGTCCACACATTAGACTCACCTATGCTGTAAGGGGACATAATTGTAAGTCTAGACAACGTATAATACTATTACACTGTCCACACATTAGACTCACCTATGCTGTAAGGGGACATAATTGTAAGTCTAGACAACGTATAATACTATTACACTGTCCACACATTAGACTCACCTATGCTGTAAGGGGACATCGGTGTAAGTCTAGACAACGTATAATACTATTACACTGTCCACACATTAGACTCACCTATGCTGTAAGGGGACATAATTGTAAGTCTAGACAACGTATAATACTATTACACTGTCCACACATTAGACTCACCTATGCTGTAAGGGGACATAATTGTAAGTCTAGACAACGTATAATACTATTACACTGTCCACACATTAGAGTCACCTATGCTGTAAGGGGACATCGGTGTAAGTCTAGACAACGTATAATACTATTACACTGTCCACACATTAGACTCACCTATGCTGTAAGGGGACATAATTGTAAGTCTAGACAACGTATAATACTATTACACTGTCCACACATTAGAGTCACCTATGCTGTAAGGGGACATAATTGTAAGTCTAGACAACGTATAATACTATTACACTGTCCACACATTAGACTCACCTATGCTGTAAGGGGACATAATTGTAAGTCTAGACAACGTATAATACTATTACACTGTCCACACATTAGAGTCACCTATGCTGTAAGGGGACATCGGTGTAAGTCTAGACAACGTATAATACTATTACACTGTCCACACATTAGACTCACCTATGCTGTAAGGGGACATAATTGTAAGTCTAGACAACGTATAATACTATTACACTGTCCACACATTAGAGTCACCTATGCTGTAAGGGGACATAATTGTAAGTCTAGACAACGTATAATACTATTACACTGTCCACACATTAGACTCACCTATGCTGTAAGGGGACATAATTGTAAGTCTAGACAACGTATAATACTATTACACTGTCCACACATTAGACTCACCTATGCTGTAAGGGGACATAATTGTAAGTCTAGACAACGTATAATACTATTACACTGTCCACACATTAGACTCACCTATGCTGTAAGGGGACATAATTGTAAGTCTAGACAACGTATAATACTATTACACTGTCCACACATTAGACTCACCTATGCTGTAAGGGTCATCATTGTATATATTGTAATGATTCTCTTTTAAGTGATAATTTACCATATGTTTCATTTCTTTACAGTACAACGAGGTCAGAGGTGTACAGACCATATCATTATTGGTACCCCGGGAACAGTACTTGACTGGATAAGAAAACTACGAGCCTTTGACCCCAAGAAGATTAATGTATTCGTACTGGATGAAGCTGATATAATGATTGCTATTCAGGGACATCAGGATCAGTCTATAAGAGTCCAGAAGTAAGAAATAAGGCTACAAGTCTCAGGCTATGCTCTTTTTATACTGTTATATAATTATATTTCCTTTCATTCTAGTTTGATCCCCAGTGACCTCACATCCTTGTTTCAACTTCTTAATTTCCTTTCCGTGTAGCTTTAATTAGCTTTAAATACCCTTAAAATGGAGCAATGATGGATAGAGGGGGGTAGAGGGCACACCCTCAAACGCTTGAAACATGAGCCTTTGGCTCGGGAGACTGGGCAACCACTCCCCGCAGACTCGAAGTAAAATAAACTACCTTTACCTTTACCTTTCTCTGTTATCATCAGTGTTTGATATATTTCACTGATATATTCATTAGTGTTTGATATTTCACTGATATGTTTCCTTATTTCAGAACTTTACCCAAAAATTGTCAGACACTTCTGTTTTCTGCTACTTATGAAGATACTGTGATGGATTTTGCCAAATCAGTGGTGACCAATCCAATCGAGATACGACTACGACGAGAAGAAGAGAGCTTGGACAATATCAAGCAATATTATGTCAAGTGTAAGAATGCTAATGATAAGTTTGAAGCTTTATGTAATCTATATGGAGTGGTCAACATTGGACAATGTATAGTGTTTTGTATGGTAAGTAATGCTGTAAGTAAGTTGGCTCTGTATCCATGCTCCCCCATTTTTCTTCCTTAAGTTTCTCTCCTTCCTTCCTTCCTCCCTCCCTCCTCCCTCCCTCCCTCCCTCCCTCCCTCCTCCTTTCCTTCCTCCCTCTCTCCCTCCCTCCCTCCTCCTTTCCTTCCTTCCTTTCTTTCTTTCTTTATCGAAATCTGAATTTGGAAATGTGACAGTGTAGCATTTAATATCAACATCATCATTAAATTAATGCTTTTGATTGATGTTGTTCGAAACTAGACAATTAGCATTAATCCAGGATTAGATCTAAGCAAACCATTCACTTTAACGCAGGATTAGTTTTAATCTCCCTTCAATTAACAATGGGCCCAGAAGCATAAGTTTCAAATTGATGATGTTTATGATATATGTGATGATAAAGGTATTTTTCTCTTCAGACACGTAAAAGTGCAGCCTGGTTAGCGGAAAAGATGGTGCGATGTGGTCACAGTGTTGCAATGTTAAGTGGTGAAATCACCATTGAACAGCGACTGGCTGTCATCAACAGATTCCGGGAAGGCAAAGAGAAGCTGCTTATCACCACCAATGTGTCTGCCCGGGGTATTGACATAGAACAAGTCACGTTAGTAATCAACTATGACGTGCCCATTGACATGCAAGGGAGGCCAGACTATGAAACTTATCTACATCGTATTGGTCGAACTGGACGTTTTGGCAAGAATGGTCTTGCTATTAACTTTGTTGATGGTGAAAGATCTATGAATGTTTTGAAGAAGATTGAAGAACATTTTGGACGAAAAATTAAGATCTTAGATACAGATGATGTTGATGAAAACATGTCTTTCTTGTATTTCTAAAAAAGATCTGGAACCCAAGAAAATAACGCTATTCTCAAATGTCAAAATATTTAATGAACTAATCGCATAAAATTATAACTTTTTGATTTCAATAGATTTTTTACAAAAAGCTGTAAGTATTCTTTCTAAGGATATCATGATTTTTTTCTTAAAAATCTTAGTAGAATTATTTGGTAAACTCTTGCAAACTTGGCGAGTAGAGTCTATCGTACGACTTCCATATATGGATGTCCATATACAGGGCACTGATGTACATATAGAAGGCTCTCATGTACACATAGAAGGTTCATTAATTATGTATGCAATCATGTACATATGCATGGTTTTTAATATGTATGTCGTTCTATAAATACCCAGAAAATTCCAATTCCATCAAGCGAAATCATCTCATGGCTTAATGGTTAGGTTTAGGGTAAATAATAGGGTTGGGCAATGCATACGGTGCTGGGATCGAAACTTCACAATATTTCTCAAAAGTCTTTTTCATTTCTAATTGAAAATGATTTAGGATCTTTGAAAATTTTCTAAGTTTTTCTCAGCATTATCTGTACATGAGAGCCTTCTATGTGTACATCAGAGCCGTCTATACGTACATCCATATATGGATATCGTACGACAAATCCCTCTCGAGTGGGCACCCCAAAGACTTTTCTTTGCGCGTTGGGCTACCTGTGAAATCATCTGACACAGGAAACCCAAGGACCATAAAAAAGCATCCGTCAAATTTATGGTTTTTCTAATTTCCAATCTCAGGTGTGTACCGTACAATCAACGTGCCTACGCATTGGGTCTCCAGTTCGTATTTTTCCGTAGCCTGGGTTCCATTCCGAGCCCAATCTTTTACGGTTTTTTATTCGATAAGAATTGCATCCTGTGGGGAGAGAGCTGTGGTGAACGTGGTCGTTGTTTTGTTTATGATGTTGACAGCCTCTCCTACTACTTGGCTGGAACAAGTATAATATTAAGTGGTAAGTAGTATCGAGATGGGTAATGGATCATTTTACTTTGGCCAAAGTAATGTTTAAAGGCCAACAATGAAAACTTGATGGTATTTCAAAGTCTGCACAATAAGTTCCAGTCTTTTTATAGTGTTTGTACTCATTTTCTATTGCTGGTAATTGATAGAGTGATTGCACTTAACCTGTGAAATTGTACTAGCTAAATAATGCAAAATAGCACTATTAAACAAGGGAAAACTAAGGATTTTGTACTTTTTCATGGGTTAAGTGTGATCACTCTACTTCCAAATAAATCAGACAATGTAATATATATTGGCATTATTTATTCATATATCAACCTAACAGTTTTCCAAATATAGGCTAGTTCTATAGATGTGTACATATATTTTCAAAATCATTCTCTAACATTTGCTGAGTTGCACACATGATGACATTACAGCAGCCATCTTGGGAAACTTTAACACAAGATTTCTCCAATAATTGGAGATTAAGTACATCATACGTACTAGATATCATCATTTAGGAATCAGAACATTTCTTCTATGTAAATAGATATAATTATTCAGACCTTTTTTCTCAATATTTTTTCCAAAATATCCTCTTGGCAGCTTTCAATAAATTTATATGATGGTGCACCCCTCCTGAAGATAATCCTGGATCCACCCCTGCCAAGAATTATAGATTACACATGATCATGATCATTTTCAGCAAATCACAATTGTACATTGTACAATAACATACCAAACTTGATCAAATTATTCAATTCTGTGCTTGAACTAATAAAATCAATTTCAATAAAATAGGCTTTTGTTGAGTATATCAACTCTCTTATTCAATTGAAATGTGATTTTAAAATGAATCTTAAACTTTGTGACTTGCGTACTCGTGATTAACAAATTGCACTCCCACTACACAGTCATGCAATTTTGTAATCGCTCATGCAGTTTCCACCCAAATTATTGCCCTCCTCTTAGTTTAATTTTTTAAATAAATCTAACTAATGAAGAATAATATATTAGGTATTAATAATACAAATTACTGTTATAGTTCTATCTGTCTCTAATGTAATTTATGGTCTGTTTCTGAGCTTTTCTTCACTCTATGGTCCATGCCTGCATACCAGAGTGACAGTAGAAGGGCAACATGGCAAACATGTAGAGTTGACGATGACAAATCAGTTGATGGATAAGTATTCCAACACAATTCAAGTAAGCCTAAAATCAAAATTCTACAAAGAAATTTTATTAGTAAACAAGTTGCTTTAGATCAGAGTGGATTTCACATGACTGAAAACAGTTCTCACGGTTGTGTCAGGAAATTTTACATACATACCTTACAGATGTCCATAGCTTTGTATTCCACAGTAAATAAGGCAGTGTGTGGAAATACCATACATAGAACTGATAGTGTAGTGATCTAGAAAAGGCCACTCCAATGAAGTTAGATGTAAATAGAATAAGGACAAGCTGTAGACAGTGTTAAGGAAAGTCATCTAGTTGTTGGTCATTTAATGTGGAGTCAATTTTCTGAGTAACTGATGATAAACTTGAGGTTGACGGTGTGCACTTTATGTCTCTCTCCATCAATGCTATGTTTTAAGGTTATTTAGAGCTATTTGCATGGTTGTGGCCCAATTTACACAACAACCTTATGGCACAACACCCCTAAATCTTGGGCTGGTTATTTTGGGTACCCTTATCTGCCAACAAATTTCTGTTCACATGATGATAATTATGGGTGCTATACCAAAATGATGGGCCCAGGGGGTGCTGTGCCACAAAAAGGTTGTCATGTGACTTGGAAAAATGAACAATGGAAAGCAAGGCAAGTTGAAACCAGTGTGAAGTCATCAGGACCTCTTACATAAATGGCTGTGCACTGACCAACTAGGCCATAATAAATTTCCATGAAAAATCAACTAGAACACTGAGACCACTGTCCATTTAATATGAGTTTTTGGTTATTATTTACTAATGGCTATTATTTACCAATAGTGATGCCTTTAGGTGTCTCCCTAACTTATCTTATCTCAAAAGGATATGATCACTTGCTAGAGACTTGGTAATAAATGGTCTTTTGAAGAATGTTGTTATACTGTCAAACTTTCTGAAAATTAAAAAAAGATGCAAATCAGTCAATTTATCCATTCAGATCTCGAAACCTGAGGTATTTATGGCCATTTGAAATCTACTGTATGCAATAGTTGTACAAATTCCATCAGTAGCCCTATCAAAATGGTATTAGACATGCTAGAGCAGATTTTGTATGTGTGTGAAAACAGCACCAGACAGTCACTGCATGGTATACAACAGGAATTTTAGACATCATGGCAGTGACACATACATGGCACAGCGTGCTCTGTTTTCTCAGTCATACAAAATCTGCTCTAGGTACTTAGTGCTTGTATACATTTCATATTTCTTGTTACAGAAGAACATGTACAAGTATATTGACTTTGATAGAGTTAAGTGAGAAATAGGTACCAAATACCCAACTGTACTAGAAAAGTGCCAGCTGCCAGTACATTTTTACCTGGGGGGGTTTTCCCATATATTGTGGGCAGGGATGACTTGTTGTACCTTTTAGGGGTCAAAACAATGATCTGGTAGCTTTTAGGGTGTCTCAAATGTTATTGGACTACCAAAGACTAATTAGCTGGTACCTTTTAGGCAGGGCTGTATTAATAGCATCATCATAGATTATAGCAACTAGAAAATGATGAGATACCCACAAAAGTGGCTACTCCTTTATATTGGATTTCCTGTGGTGAAAGAGGAGAGGGAAAACTGAAACCAGAAGAGAGGAAGAGTCACCTCTCACCCCTCCTCACTTATCCCTTTTTACTTGTCTGGGACACCCGACTGCTCTCTTTGACACAGGAAGCCCAAAAGAAATAAATGGTTTGCAAAAGTCACTTGGGCTGTTTTTCATGGATACCTCTTCAACTATCAACATTTTGCTATGAAGAAAAGATTAACTGAATTACCTTGTCCAAATAAAATTATAAAATAATAACAAAATGGTAACATGAAGTACAAGAAGGCTAACATGGAAATATCTATTGAGGAACATCCATTCAGGAAGAAACCTCCAATTTACTGTCCACTCAAAAAGGAATTGTCGTCCAAGGTTGAAGGACATCACTAAGTAGGCAATAGGGTTATTGAGTAGAAATGGTAGGCCTAGGACCACCTGTGAACAAAGACAAAAACAACAAATGAGAAAATCTTATCTACCATTTAGTAAGGTCAGTTAGGGGGATGACATCCTTGTTTGTAAATGCTCAGACTTCTCTCACACTCAACTCAATATTTCATCAGTCTATATTTATTTAGTGTTAGATTAATGAAATTTATGGCATGACACCCCTAAATCTTGGAACATAATACAATATTTAATTAGGTATTTAAAGCATCCTAATAAGTCTAACAAATTTTATGTTCTGTTCACATTATGATTATTGCTTGCCACAGGGCCTGTGATCTCAGAATTAGGCCATGCAGCACCATAAAAAGTCCATCGTGTAAATTGGGCCGTAATCAACATCATGTGACAGCTGCCAGTGACTTACTGGGTCATTACATAATAGTTTATTTACGTTTCTCAAGGCATAAAATACCTGTACAATGGCACATATTGCTAATCTTGGGATAGTTAACCACGCACCAAAAGTTATAAGAAGAACCAACAATACACCAGGTGCAAACAGTAAGATATTCATCTTGACACTTACACCAAGGCTGTAAAAACACAATTGGGTACACCAGATAATTTTTCTAATCAATCAAAATGATTAGATTCAAGAAAATAATCATATCCCCAAAGAGGGTTGGGGGGGGGGGGGGGGGGGGGGGGGGGTGAGGCCATTTAGTGGTGCCTCTATAAAGCTGACAGGACCTTGCTTGGTGTCACACTTAATAGAGGGCATCCACGGGGTAATGCGTTTTTATATTTTATATAATATATAGTGTTATAGATGCCCATTCATTCCCTATTGCATCTGAACTAAGCCTAGAGTTCTTACCTAAAAAAGAAACATCCTAGATTCCAGTACTCATAGAGAAAACAAAGCACAGCAAGATACATGAAAAACATGGCAACAGGATCATTAAACAGTCTAAGTATGTAGATAGAATGAATGCGATATGAGCCACAACACATGAAGAAAAATACATATGGTGGAACCTGAAATAACAAGAACAAACAAAAAGCAAATTATAGACACTGGTCCAAGAAGGGTAATGCCTTAATTAGCATGAACATTTCCCTAGAGTGATCCCTCTGGGTAAAGTGCAAAAACTAAAAATGCACAATACTTTGCACTATTTAGTACTTACTAATATAGGTAACATTTAATAGTCAGATCAATTAGGGTGGATATAGATAGATAGATAGATAGATAAATCGTTTATTCACACTTTGAGTATTTTAAATACATTTTCATTTTATAGATATACATATATAATTAGTACATATACTAGTAAAGAAATTAAGTTTACAAAATAATAACTAGTGTCGGAGAACTGGAGTAACGTCAGTTTTCGAGCCAGTTCTCCAAAAACAGGATATACTCATCTAAGATTGGTATGATCACCATCTACCCAACTGTACAACATAATCTACAAGTGATCTAATGGTTGGTATGTCCTTGGCTATTTGCACTAATGCTCAAAATCAAGCTCAAAGATATGACATTGGAAAATCTAATTAACCCTTTCGCTACTGGGGATTTTTGAGGTTTTTACGCGATTTTGAGGTCATAATCGATTTGTGTATTTTTTCGCCTGCTTACTGGAGTAACCATAGAAACTTCTGCTGTTTTGTACTATTGAGGGCTCAAGTTAACCGGTTGAAACCAGTTTGAAGCGGTAGCGTTTTTGGTCGAGTGATGGTGGTGGTTGAAAGTCCAGAAAACTTGGATTTCTGTGAATTTTCGAGCCTTTTTTCGCCTTTGGTTCCTACTGGCTGGGCATCATTAAGCCTGGAAGTAGCAGAGAGCTTACTTGCCGTAAGAATTCGTCAAGGTGTAACACTTCGTAGGCATTTTGGCTCGTAGCTTTGACTGGGTGAATTTTGAGTGGCGCCAAGACGAAGTGTGCTTTGAAGCTCGTCCAAGGGGAATTTCTCGGACCTGCCATGGCATTTTTTGGGAGTTGTGACGATTGAGGAACACAGCAAGCGCGAAATTTGGGCAGAATTCCGAGGGGGCTCGAGACTTGACTAAAAACTCTAAAAGATGGAGGGAAGGGCTGTGGCTGTCGCGTAGGAGCTGAATTACCCAGAATGCATTTAGGTCGTAAAAGTCCCAAAACACGTGCTTGCAAAATGGCCACAATGAATGAGCCGCAGCTGTGTCCGTGAAAGGAAAAGAAGGCCAAAAAGTCCATGAGAACACAAGACTAGGACTGAATTTGGTTGTTAATGCTGTTTCGTGTGCAGGAAAGGATAATTTGTTGAGAAAAATTGAGGTCCAAAATGTGTGATTTTCGAGGATGAAAATTGAGCCCAAAATGGTGATTTTTTCCTTTCCTTGCCTTGAAATGACGAATTTCTGCAGAAATCGCCAGTTGTTTCACAATGTTTGATTTTCAAAACTTGACTCCTTTACTAGAGTTTACTTTCGTACCAAAGTTGAGTTTGAGTTGTCCTTTTTTAGGAAGAAGTAATTTTTTAGACGAGTAGAATTTTTACGGCCGGTTTCGGGCGCTGTAGGAGCGAAAGGGTTAAAGTAAAAATTCTAAAAATATTGTTTGGGATTCCTGTGATCAAGGTGCTTTAGGCCAGACAACGGTATCAGGTTAAGTCGCCCGATGACCAAGTCGCCCGAGACAAGGTCGCCCGAGAATTGACCTGCTCGCCCGAGTCATATAAGTGAGGTCGCCCGAGATAGAAATATCGTCTAGTTTGTTTTTTTTTTTCTTTTTCTACATCCTAGATAAACTCATCTATATTACTAGAGTTATTATTTCTGCTTTCGGGAAAGTTTCTTGACGAAAGTAGAGCGAAAACAGAGTTCGAACCTTCGATCGCCAAACGGACTTAGACTCCTTGCTCGGCAATAATAATCCGCTCAAGAGACCATAATACTAAGAGAGCGAAACTCAGTATTGATGTCTGTGCGATGTTCGTGGCGCCTAAGGCTATTTTTAGTAACTTCGCCATAGCGCGCGCAAGGCACTTAAACAATAGAATTCAAATGGTCCCTTCCGTGCGCACGCCAAAAAGCCAATTCTATTGGTTGAGGGCCTTGCGCGCGCTATGGCGAAGTTACTAAAAATAGCCTTAGGCGCCACGAACATCGCACAGACATCAATTACTGAGTTTCGCTCTCTTAGTAATGGTCTCTTGTCCGCTTTACCATTCTGTTTGACCTAAAACTGTCGTAAATCTATGTGTTATTGTTGATAGAATCCTAAATAAACTCATCTTTATTGCTACTTTTGCTCTACAAAAGTTTTCTCGACGAAAATCTGTCAACATAGTGCGAGAGTTTGAACCAACGCTGTCGTCGAAGGAATCCATCGGATATATTATCAGTCCTTATTTGATACTCCATTAGTTTTACCGTTCTGATTTACCTAAAACTGTCTGCAATCTATGTGTTATTGGAGATGGAATCCTAAATAAACTCATCTTCTTTACGGTTATCATTACTTTTGCTCTACAAAAGTTTTCTCGACGAAAATCTGTCAACAAAGTGGGAGTTTGAACCAACGCTGTCGTCGAACGAGTTAGACTTCTTGTTCAGCTATAATAGCCCATTAGCTTTACCATTCTGATTGACTAAAATCTTTTAAAACTATTTATTTTTGCAACTACCATAAATTGCTGATTGTGTTTCATTGACGTGTTAAAGTTAGTAATTCCGAAATCTTTGTTTACACTTAACGGGATCAACCCGGCCGGGATCAAAACACACTCATTGGTGAAAATCATTTTTAGGCGTCACTTGCCAACAACGATCCTTACTTTCAAAACTCTGATTGTTGACTTCCCTCATATTATATGGTTTATGAAAACCCCAAACAAACTTGTATTTTTTTAAGTATGAAACAAAAAGGACAACATTTAACCCGATTCAGTAGATTTTTCACATTATAGCTGTTTGTAAAATATGAACTTTTTTCAAATTGTTTCCTCCCAAGATCCTGAAACAGTTTGGATAAGTATCCGATATTTTAAATTTCTTTTAAATCGCACATTATTGATAAAACTCTTTATCCAGCTGATCGAATGGGTCTCTAGTAATGTTTATAGGCTTTATAATAAATAGATTTAGATATACAGAATATATTTTTATAATTGGAGTATCAAATAAGGACTGATAATATATCCGATGGATTCCTTCGGCGACAGCGTTGGTTCCAACTCAGCACTATGTTGACAGATTTTCGTCGAGAAAACTTTTGTAGAGCAAAAGTAGCAATAAAGATGAATTTATTTAGGATTCTATCAACAATAACACATAGATTTACGACAGTTTTAGGTCAAACAGAATGGTAAAGCGGATTATTATTGCCGAGCAAGGAGTCTAAGTCTGTTCGGCGATCGAAGGTTCGAACTCTGTTTTCGCTCTACTTTCGTCAATCTGCTTTCCCGAAAGCAGAAATAATAACTCTAGCAATATAGATGAGTTTATCTAGGATGTAGAAAAAGAAAAAAAACAAACAAACTAGACGATATTTCTATCTCGGGCGACCTCACTTATATGACTCGGGCGAGCAGGTCAATTCTCGGGCGACCTTGTCTCGGGCGACTTGGTCATCGGGCGACTTAACCGTAAACCCAGACAACAAACATCTAAGTCTGCACCCCTTCAATAGTGGTATGAACTTTTTAATATCCTTCCATTTGCATGTGATGTCAAGTATTGGGAGAAAGAGCCTATGGTTTAGCATCCTCATCCAAGAAGACATGAACCTGCATTTCACCAAGTCAACCTTCAAAGTCATACAGTGACTATGCAGCTTTGCAGATTTGCAACATTAATTTTCCAAAGACAGCACCTTCTCAAAATAATAAAGGCCAGCACACACTAGGCATCAGGTCGCTGTGATACAAGGCGGGGACATGTCACGATGACAATTCTCCTTGTGTGTACTGTGGAATTTCTGTGCAAATCTTGTCGCCACAACAATTTTTTGCTGCAACACGTTGCATACAATCACAGCGACAAAATCAGTAAAAGTGGCTTCTTCACAGCACAGTACACACAAAGTGATGTGATGCTGCATCATGTTGCAGCAACCTGACGCCTAGTGTGCGCCAGCCTTAATGTTTTAAGAACCCAAGTGTTGATCTGGCTGGGAATCAAAACCCCACCTTCTACACTGAAACCTGTGCTCAACCAACTGAGCCAACCAGGCAGCAGCAATATAACTGGTAAAAATGGGAGTCAGTCTTCAAACCTACCTCACACAAGCTTCCTCTACAGACAAAAAAAAACAATGAAGACATAGTCTAATCAGCTAGTCACAACCATTCTGCCATTACTGCTGTTATTAATAAGTTTTGCCTCCTAAACCTTACCTTTGAGGTTTTCTGATAGATTGTAAACACTACCAACAGTGTTAGAAGGTATAACCCTGCAAAGATGTATTGCGCAGTCCTTATATCCAGTCCTTTGTTGGTTATATAGTATAGACCACCAAATATGTACACAAACCCTGCAGGATAACTAAACACAACAAGTTAAGTATTCAATAGGGTTATTACATAATTAGTAAAGTATTAGATAAGATTATTATATTATTAGTAGAGTATTAGGTACTAAGGTTATTGCTAATAAAGTCTGGAGGCACACACACCCCCCCCCCCCCCCACCCCATATATTTTGGGTGGGGATGCTTGTCATACCTTTCTTAAAAGGATCAAAATCAGTGATTTGGTACTTGTAAGGGTGTCTCAAATCTTACTTTAGAAAGTGTTCAAAGATTGTCTAAAATACTATAACACTGCAAAGGAAATTCTAGCCTGTGTACAGCCGTTTCTCCCCCTCTCCCCCTATAGGGGGGTTGGGAAACTGGCTGTACACAGGCTAAGGAAATTCACTTACACTAGAGGTCCAGTGTCTCCCTTCAATTCATAGTAGTTGTAAGTTCCACTGATGACTCCCTCAACTTCTGACATATATGCTTTCCAATCTATTTCTGTATCTACACAGACATCAAAGCATGGTTGGTATTGTAGTCAGAAGTGAATGCCTTTTAGCTGTGATATGGACCCCTTGATATTGATTCAAAAGGACATTATCTCACGATATACAACTACCAGAATGCTTTGCCCACTTTTGTGAATCAAGAGGCAATTGAAAATATGAGTAAGAAAAAATATTTGAAAAGCATTCTAACTAGATTATACAATCAGAGACAACCAAATCCAACACAACATTCTACCTAGGAATGTAGTAAAATGATGCTATCATGAAAATGTCCTATTTCTGGCTTTGGCCATGTGAACTGAGGGATAACTCTTTTGCTGTCCTTTCCCAGTTGGGACCCGGCCTAACAACAAGAGTACTGTCCTGGCCACAAAGAACAACTCACGGCCATGTTATAACCATGTCAGTGCTGTGTTGTCTATATAAACATTTGAAATTCCTGCCGTCACTGTTCCATGATGCTGATGAAAATGTATATTGATATCAGTGCTACCAAGAGACCACAAGAGAGTGAAACTCAGTATTGATGTCTGTGCGATGTTCGTGGCAACTAAGGCTATTTTTAGTAACTTCGCCATCATGCGCACAAGGTTCTCCAACAATAGAATTTGATTTTTGACGTGTGCACACACTCGACCGTTTGCTCTCAGTTTTTTTATTTTATTGTTTAAGAGCCTTGCGCGCACGATGGCGAAGTTACTAAAAATAGCCTTATTCACCACGAACATTGCACAGACATCAATACTGAGTTTCACTCTCTTAGTATTATGCCATTTTCTAAGAGAAATCTAAAATATTAAGAATAATCCCATGATGCATTGTACTATTCAATAATGGGGATTTGCTGAATATAGCACATGAACAGTCAAAACACACAAACTGAAAGTACACAAACTCTCTAACGAAGGCTAAAAGAACACTAAACGCTACAATACTAGCCTTTAACTTATGGCTTATTCAGAAACACGCTCATATGCATGCACTCACATCGAATTTTCCAAATCACAACCACATTCACTAAAACTTCTGCGCAAAACAGTAACCCAGCGATGATCCATGTATTCTTAGGATCCAAGAACAAGGATTTCGTCCACTCAAGGTGAGTTTTCAAATCATATTTGGGTTTCTCTTTCCTTGCCCTCTTCCTCGTGACAGCCATTTTGAGTTCAAAAGTCTCGAGAACTGTTCGGAAAACATTCGAAAGGAAACGAAATATTTACGAAATTTAACGAATATGTCCCGAGAATTTCTCGAGGATTTTCGTGGGATGAGCCCTGCGTGTGACAGGTGTGGAGACACAACAAACAAGATGGCGGTCGGTGGTGCCGTTTTACAATTCGCTGTATTTCAGCTTCTTTTTGTAGTACTCTGTCATGGTCAAGTAATGTCCAGTTATGGATATCGTCAATGCACATATTTTGGTGAGTTCTCAGTTTGAACTGATTCTTCAATCGTAAGCTTTTCTGAAGCATTTGTCCTCAAAAGTGCTTTACTCTGTGCTTTACTATTATGATCAACAAACTTCGAAATGCACACTCGATATTAGCTTCGTAAAGTATTGGAGGACAGTCAAGCCAGATTTTTGGTAAATCTAAGCTTTTTACTTAGTGTTGTATGTTATTTTCTTAGATGTAAAGAACACGCGAAGTATTTTTCGTAGTTTCTACTGTTTTGTAATTGTGAAATTTGAAACCTCTCAGTGTGAAACTCGGTATGTTGTTGTTCGAACATTGTAAAGAAATATAGACTTTGACCCTGTTTTCTCAATCACCAATAACTAGAGAGACAGACAAGTATGCACTTTAGGCAATGCAATTTCGATTTGTCTGGAAAGGAGGAGAATTATAATGCTAGATTTCTTGAAGATTGCCAAGGCACGCGAAAGGGATTATAAATCTAGTATGATAAGCATCTCATTTTTTATTGACACTAATCTAATTTTAATTTTACAATTATTACAATTTTTAACATTATATGTTGTAATTGACATCTGTGGTTGACGGAAATCGAACTATTGGCATATATATTAAGACTCACTATTGAAAGAAATAGATCTAAATCTATATACAGATTTAGAACATGAATATTGGGATTGATCAGAACACCAGAGAAGTGTTAAAACAAGCATGAGACATATGCAAGCACTTTTCAATGGTTCTCAAATGTTCTAACCAATTTTCAAGTGCTTTAAATCAGCATACAACAGAGAGCAAGTTGTCTTTTTCTTTATCAAATATAACATTGTTTTCAAACACATTCGGTATCTATTTACACTTATCAAAAATTCAAAAAGTAGATACTGCATGTGCTGTGTTCATATTTAGAGTTTGCAGTATACAAGTCAATAAGAGCTTGCATTACATGTATTTATTATATACTCTTGTTGATACGCGTGCTCTCATTGGCTGACAGCTGTGCTTTATCAGAGGATGGAGCACAGTTCTGATGTCAGCAGCACGAGGTCGACCGCGCGCGCACACCTTTTGAATTTTTTTAGGAAAGAATCGAACTTTTTCCCTCAAATATTTACTTAAAAATATATAATAAAACAAATAGAACATCTTTAAGTGACGAAACTTACTTACACTTCTTTCGTGCTTTCGTCACTTCCTTCATGCTGTATTACTGAATGGAGCACGGAAAAAGCTGTTCTATTTGTTAAATGATAGCTATTTTATACCAGTACTTAATTTCTAACTTTGATTACCTACAGGGGGAGGGAGAACACCCAAGGAATCTTACAGCCTATCCAACTGCACCTGGTATAAGGAACAATCATGTTGCCGACACACAGAAGTGACATCGGTCTTCAAAGCAATGATGCCACTCACCACTTCCAATGAAAAGTGCTACAACCTTATGAATTATTTAATGTGTTACTTCTGTAGTCCTGATCAAGAATTCTGGTTTAGATCTGGCAGACTCCACATTTGTACAACATTCTGTGACCAAATCTATTCTAATTGTAAGGATGCCATTTATAAAGGTGATACCATTGGAGAAAAGTATGAAAATGGCCAGAAGTTCTGTGAAGCTCAGTTATTCAAGGTTGTCGAGAGTAAATATGAGAGATGCTATGAATTTGATCCCAAGTTGTTTGGTTCTTCATCACGTAGCCAGTCAGGGTGGAGTTTGTTGATGATGACTTTGTCCGTTTTGGTCTTGGTTCACTTTTGGTAGATCTACCATGTAAATTTTTAGATTGAGTTTTAAAGATTTGTATATTATTAATAGTATCTATATTATCAATATGGTGTATAACTGTTTAGCATTTTCAGGGTGCTACGCACAAAGAATAATGTATTGCTATATATTCATGATGTTTTTTTATACTTTTGTCTCAAATTATTCTCTATTCATGAGAGTGGCTTGCAAAGTGAAGAATGACTATACATTATGGTATTCTAAATTGGTTGCTGTAGTCTGGCCATACAACATGTACATGTACTGCAAATATACCAATAATATTGTAAGACTTTTAGGGTTTATTCAGACACTGTACCTTTCATGTGCCGTTCTTAAATTCAAAATCTAGTTACAGCCATATTATTCAGTTGGCTCTGGTGTGCAAAATATCTAGACCATTCTAAATCAAACCAGGAATTCTAAATTGATTTGGATAGCCTTTCCATGTACTTCTTGTGACAATTTGGTATATTAGCTATTTCAAAAAAGGTTGACAGTGTGAACGGCAAGTGGCAATCTGTGATTGGTGATTACATGGTTGAACGTCCACCTTTTTTGAAATAGCTATATATATATATAGCACATGGATACTAAAGCCTTTGAACTACATGTGGACATTAGTTGTGTTTGTTGTGTTTAAACATCACTTTATTAGTTTCTTTTGTTGTTGTTTCTGTTGTATCAAATTTCACAAATTGAAGAGATGTTTTACAGTTTACATGTAAGTGACTTCTTTTTTTTCAAGTTTCCCTCAATCAGTCCCAAAAAAATACACAAACAAACAAAAACAAAACAAAACAAAAATGAATAGTATCAATGGACATACATCCCTAAGAAATTGGAAAACATCACTTGAGCTGTTTTCAAAGACATCCCTTTGTTTGTGTTGTAGTGCAGAAGTATTACCATGTGAGCAGAGTCCATTTTCCTACTTTTATCCTGAGATATATTTATCCAAATTTTAAACCAGAAGTTCATACAAATACACACCTTTTTGATTATTTTATGGATTATATAAATTAATTTTACAGCACATTTGAGAAACGTATGTTTTCTTACACAGTACTTACATGTACAATCAAAAGCAACTTTTTATTTTTGTTTAGAAAACGTAGCAGAATACAAACACTGGAGTGTATACACTTAATCCATAAAAAAGTACAAAATCTAAGTAGTACTAAATAGTGCAAATTCTAACATTGTTTTTCATTGTTTAATAGACAGTGTTATTTTGCATCATTTAAGTACAATTTCATGGGTTAAGTGCAATCACTCTAAAAGAATACAACATATATATGTAGTATCAAATAGTGCAAAGTTTTGCATACTTTGAGTGCTTGTACCATAGCACACGCACACTATAAAGTTTAAATTCCTGCTCAACATTCATAGTATCACCAAAAATCATTATTTCTACAATATTACTATAAGTCTTAGGTAGCTTTCTCTAGTATAACACATACCTTAGCATTTAAGCCATGTATCTACGCCTGGTAATGCATTGTTACACATGTGATACATGTTGAAATGCAGCATTGAGTCTATGTACTGTGTGGATTGTATGAAGAGACCATAAGAAAGTGAAACTTGGTATTGATGTCTGTGCGATGTTCTTGGCGGCTAAAGTTTATTTTTAGCCATTGTGCACATGCAGTGGGACCATTTGCTTTTGGTAATCATATTTTGTTGTTTGAGAGCCTTGCAGACACTGATATTTTTGATAAAGATAACCTTAGTCCAAATGAACATTGCACAGACATAAATACTGAGTTTCGTTCTCTTAGTATTATGGTCTCTTAGAGTTGTATTAATGCTTAGCATTTCTAGTGACTAAAGGGGTTCTGGGAATTAAAATCTTGATATATATTGTAAAATGAAATTATTGACAAGGTGTGCCATTGAGCACTTCCCATAAAATAGAAAAAATACAGTAATTATATATCCTTTTCTTGTCATAACTGAGTATTGTGGGTCAATGAATGGGACATTCTTGTTGCATCTTGTGTGTCCTGCTTTGTACTCTGGGAGAAATCTCTTGATGCTAGTAAACATTTTGTCCAATACTGGAGTTTAATTATGATAGCCCTCTACTGCAAGTTTCCTTTCAACAATGCAAAATGGCCCAAGTATTGTCTTTTTCAGCTTCAACCAGTATCGAGCATCATTTGATATATATTTGTAAAGCAGACATAATGCCCAGATAGACAATGTAACTTCTCTCTTACAATGTGCACAACACTGTTGCACCTTGTGTACACCCAAGCATCTGTTGCAGCAATTGCAGGTTTAGAACTGAGATGTCTTTGCGTGCAACAGTTGCAGATGTAGAATGTGTTATTACTTCAGTAACTTATGTAACACTACACACAATAGAGAGTTGCACCATGTGTGCACTCCCACAACATTGTGCACAGTAGTTGAAGGTTGATTGAGTTCTAATTTGCAAAAATTTTCTGCACTGTGCGCAATATTGCACTGTTGGACACACGGTGTAACTGTTGTGCGCAATGTTGTAGAAAATGTTGCATTGTTTGTCCGGGCCTTGAGTTTGTGAAACAAATTCCCTCCCCACACCCACCCCACCTTACGAAGGCCAAAACCGCGAGGAGCCGAGATAAATCGTATTTGGTGCACATTTTTGGACAATCTACACTCCGTGGTGTTGCCAAATTGTGTGATTAAATGTGAAATGCAATTCTTCGTTGAAGTTCTAAAACTGATGTACTTAATGGTGCTTGAAGTGCTTGCGGTTTTTATTTTATTTTTGACCTTGAAGATGCATGTGAGGGCTTAAATAGAAACAGCGTGTTTTCATTACGATCTGGAATTTTCACTGCGGGATCTGAGAAGCGCGAGAAGCGGGAATTTTAACAGCGTTGCGCAGCGGTACTAAAAATAGCGCGCGCAATAGATGCATGACTCAGACAAACATGAATCTGTAATTGTACTGAACACAGAGAAACCTATATTTTATTATGAAAACGTTGCTTATGTTTAAAAAATGGGCATTAAAATCCAAAGTATCGAAATCGGGCTCAAGGAGATGAAAAATTTGGTTTGTTGTCTGAGTTGTGACGTCACTGTTGCTCTTCGCCATTGCGGTAGAGAGCGAGACATTGGGACCAGCTCTTAGCTAGGGAATGGGGCAAAACACGTACCTAGCGCGAATAGAGGGATTTCACGGCAGCCATGTTTGTGGACAAGTACGACAGAAAGTTTTTGAATGACAAAAGATTTAAGCTTAATTCATTTCTCATGGGAGAAAAAGTCTAATATTTTGACCACAAACATGGCTGCCGTGAAATCCCTCTATACAGGATTGCTTCAAGTCCAGTATGTCTTCGTGGATTGACCGAATGCTTGCCGCAACTAACAGAGTCAAATCGCGAAAAAGTCTCGCTCAAATGCTGCATGGTCTCCTGGCCGCGGTCCATTTGTCGTGAATTTTCGTGAGACTCAGTATGGGAAAACTAGCAATGTACAATCAAACGGACTAATGTACTAATCAACAAACTAAGAAGTAAAAATCCTTAAATGTACTAATAACTCTCATGGTGTTTCAAGCCTACGGACTGATTATGCTGTTATAGTTTGCGGCTCGTAGGTGAAATTCTAGTCGGATGATCGTACAAGTTTCGTATCATTTCGTAGCCTGCCCCACTCCCCTTTGTCTTCCCCTCCCCCTCCCCCCTTAGGACCGCTACGCGGGCTAACCCAAGGTTGCTTTACTAAAGCATATGTTACGAAAACTTATTCTAGATCTTTCATTTCCTCTTTCTCTTGTTTATAAAATCATTCAAAACTGCAGCATGGACTTCGATTGGTTCTTTTATCTCCCCAAGGACATGGGACAAGCATATTAGCATCACAATGAAACTTCGCCGAATAGACTACCCCAATTAGGGGCTGTTTATATGGAGGCGAGCCAGCCCGGTAAGCGGGCTGACTTCTTTTGTTCTGTGGCCCCCAGGGAAAAGAAAACAAAAGAATTCAGCTCGCTTACCGGGCTGGCTCGCCTCCATATAAACAGCTCCTTAGACATTATAATTCAGTATTAAGGTGTTTCAAAGTAGTTGTTGACGCGCTACACCTCTCATTTTAAATTCGCGATTTAATGGACTTCTTCTCGTCGGATAAAAATATCCTTTGGACCAATTATCAAGCAAAGATTGAATTTTTGAATGATAGTAATTTTAAGTCAATCTGTGATTTTGCAGCAAAGATATTCAATGATCGTTTAAATCAGTCTTTCTAAAATATCTCCCGTTTACGATGAGCTTTTGAAAAACGATAACATAGGCCTAAAACTTCACATTCATGCACACATACTTATAGTAAAATCAGAGAGTTTAAACAGAGCGATTTCGAGTACTAGACGCAAACATTTTTTATGCGTATTTTGCGTCGCAAAAGCTAAGGTATAGCTTGTCATGCAGAAAAGAAATACTCGGCGCTCAAACATATGCGCCAAAATACTGAAAACACGTTGCTATATTGTTGTTCTTTCTCTCTGGTAAATTGCACTGGTTTAAGTGTTCATTAGGCGGAGTTATGATTTTTCTTCTGATAGTATGTGGGATTCACTAGCTGCGACAATTTTAACTTTCAAGCGGCGTAAGAGATATCTCTTCAAGTTATCACTGTTTAGAGCCCAAAATCACGGATATACTTACTCAAAGTATCATAAAACACGCTGCAGAAATTTATTAAATTTGATATGTAAAGCAACATTTTAAAATTTCACTTGAATACAGTGCTTCAAACGCGCCGGAGTAGAATCAAACCCGTGTGTACAAATGCATGACGATGGCGTGATGCTTGCTGATTATGTCACGCTGCATTTCTTCGCACCCGTGTTACGACGCATTTGCATACCGCGGTTTTATTTGAACTAGGAACTATACTGAAAGGATCACACCAAACTCGAAATTGGAAAAATTAGTTGCGGCTCCCCCATTTTTTTTTTTTTTTTCTCTTGCCAAACGTGCAGCAAGTCTACGGTTTTTCTTACTTCTCGAACTTTTAGTTGCAGGCATTGCATCGAAAGAAGTGTAAAGGCACTATATGCAAATGCATCGTAACACGGGTGCGAAGGAATGTAGCGTGACATAATCAGCAAGCATCACGCCATCGTCATGCATTTGTACACACGGGTTTGATTCTACTCCGGCGCGTTTGAAGCACTGTATTCAAGTGAAATTTTAAAATGTTGCTTTACATATCAAATTTAATAAATTTCTGCTGCGTGTTTTATGATACTTTGAGTAAGTATATCCGTGATTTTGGGCTCTAAACAGTGATGACTTGAAGAGATATCTCTTACGCCGCTTGAAAGTTAAAATTGTCGCAGCTAGTGAATCCCACATACTATCAGAAGAAAAATCATAACTCCGCCAAATGAACACTTAAACCAGTGCAATTTACCAGAGAGAAAGAACAACAATATAGCAACGTGTTTTCAGTATTTTGGCGCATATGTTTGAGCGCCGAGTATTTCTTTTCTGCATGACAAGCTATACCTTAGTTTTTGCGACGCAAAATACGCATAAAAAATGTTTGCGTCTAGTACTCGAAATCGCTCTGTTTAAACTCTCTGATTTTACTATAAGTATGTGTGCATGAATGTGAAGTTTTAGGCCTATGTTATCGTTTTTCAAAAGCTCATCGTAAACGGGAGATATTTTAGAAAGACTGATTTAAACGATCATTGAATATCTTTGCTGCAAAATCACAGATTGACTTAAAATTACTATCATTCAAAAATTCAATCTTTGCTTGATAATTGGTCCAAAGGATATTTTTATCCGACGAGAAGAAGTCCATTAAATCGCGAATTTAAAATGAGAGGTGTAGCGCGTCAACAACTACTTTGAAACACCTTAAGTGTCTAGGTAGCGCAGCGGTCTAAGGTGATATCTAAAGGTATGGATTAGGGTCCGGATATCGTCTCCCTCCCTGGCCTTCGGGCTAAGTCAACTGTTTTATGTAGCACCGGGATAGCGTGGATGGGGCCGAAATCTTCATCCGTAACGTAAGTCGATTCGATGTCTCAGCTTCTATGAATGTCTCGGGAGAATCGTCCCAAAATTTATTTATTTTCTCCTTTTTTGTAATTATTCATTCATTTTGTTTTGTTGTTTCCGGGGGGACCAATTTAGGAGTTACAGGTTCGAATCCCGCCGACGCCGAAGTCTTTTTCTTTTTTCTTTTTCATTTTTTCGGTTCTTTTTTTCTTTTTTCTTTTGCTTCTATGTTTTCTTCTGTTTTTGTCCTTTTCAGTTTTTTTTGCAGTCTGCAGTACTTCGATTGCGTTTTAACATCGTGTTTAATATAAAGACTGATTTCTGTTCTAAACAGGGTTGCATGTATTCACTTTAATTTTTTCTTGCTTTTCGATTCCTCCTTTATTTATCTATTTATTGATTGATTGATTTATCTATTTATCTATTTAATGCATTTATTTATTCATTCATTCATTTATTCATTCATTTGTTTATTTATTTACCTATTTATTTATTTATTTATTCATTCATTCACTTAATTTGATTACTACAAATTGCATGTCGATTTAACCTCCTCAATCAAAAAGAACAGTCCCTGCTCCTCAAGAACTAATAATCACGCCGCCATTTACCTCTTTGACCTAATCTGCAAACCTTTGTACGACCTTGTACTTTGACTCATTTGCAATATGACGTAGCTAAACACTTTTCAGTTCATGCCATGCACCTAGTGAATGGCGTCTTGTTTACATATAACCGTATAATCTTACTGGTTTTCAATTTACCTGAACTAGTTCGTTGTTTATGTGATTCCAGTATTCTTCACATCGCCATTAAACAATACGAAATACGCTTGTGCAGTATACGACCACAACAGTACAGATCTAGACTTGGTCTACTACAAGTAGCCCGATCGAGTAATAGTTTTTGTGTGAGATCTATATAGAAGCCAGATGCGTTTACTGGTACATGGTATGGTACCTAGCAGAATCTTTCAACTAGATCGGGAGCGTCAAATCCACGGTCCTAGGGTGTGGCCAAAACCACGTGCGTACATGCACGTGCAAATATTTCAAGTAACGTTGTCGGTGAAGATCAAGCTTATGCGACTCACCCAAAAGGGATTATGGGAGGAGTTCCTAAAAACTGCAAAACCACACAAATATTAACACGATAATTCACATCTAGCTTATCCAACCTTATACACCAAAGAACTTCGATGCACGTATTATGTTTAAAATCAAGACCAAAGCTGCAAATCGAGTAGTTTCACACTTACCCATACTCCTTTTCGGTCTAGACGCGTAGCCTTGAAGCTTCTCGCAACATCCAATTTGAAATGGGTGTATACTGTATACAACATGATACAAGCTATACGTTTTCAATTATTACAAAACCTGACAGCATTAGCAACTATAAAGTAATAGCTAGCTATAAAGGTAGTTTACAGGCACCCAACTGTACTCTCTCACACACTACCACTACATTCTAATATTATATGCATACAACTCTCAGCTCACTAGTTCGTTTTTACTGAGGCGGAGGAAAACCAGAGGACCCAAAGAAAAACCCTCGAAACGAGGGAAACCTGTCCAGGAATCGAACCCAGGACCACAGAGATTACAGACTGGCGCTTTCACCGCTCGGCCACCGTTGCTTGGTCTTGCTTCTCTAACAAATTAAGTTATCTATTAAAAAACGTATTACTTAGTGACGTGTAAGCTAAAAAGAATTTCATCTCAATTTTTTTCTGTTTGTGTGGTTTCCTGCGAAGCGCACGATTACGCAGTTATCCACACATGACTTAGCGTTTTTTTCTAAGTATACGTGAGAGATCTTTGTATATACGTCCTGTTCGAATCATACGGAAACGTCTTGCTTAGGATTTTCCTGATACGTAGAGCACAACCGGAACTCATCAACTTAAGTTAAGATTTTTAAATTTGTTGTAAAGCTGACTTGTGGTTTCTTGTGGCCGCTTGAATCCCTAGAAGTGTGCGCAGCTTTTGGATTTATTCGTTTAACAATTACTTTTGTCAGAATTTCACTGAACAAAACATCACAGGTTAAATTGTATGCAGCATATCTAGCGAAATTCTTCTTTTGTTCCTTCTGCATTCGCGATATATTGAGAAAAACCGAGAAAATGCTTTATGGGTGGCATGGTTAACCGAGCAATGAGAGCACTGGCAATTCACTGCTGTGGTGCGGGTTCGAGTCCCAAGCTCAGATGCTGAATCATATGTGAATTAGTGTACTGAGTTTGTTTGATGTGTTGTTTTTTACCATGCCACAAGGGTTGTTTCTCTGGGTTCTCCGATTTTTCCTTAACATGTGAGCTAAGCGTTGCATGTACAGCTAAGGTAGTGAGTATGAGTGCCAGCAGATGAAGCTGAACCACAATATGTGGATATGCTGCTGTGAAAAGATTATTTATTATATTTATTTATTAATTCATTCAGCTGAATATAAAAATAATTCGCAATATTTGACTTCATATCTGCTCTGAACTAATTTTGGGTTGTTGTTGCGTGTCTTTACTACAGACTACTAGGTCAATCGATTAGCGCACTTTAACTTTCCAGAAACGAAAAATTTAATTTCTTATTCTATATAAGGTATTTGAGCGCAAGTATTTCAAGCACGCAAGGAATGTCATTGCCGCAAATGATAAAAAAACGTAAAAACGGATCATGACTTCTAATGAAATGCTGCATAGCCTCAAATACTATATATTACATTGAGCCGGTAAAGTTGAATAGTAAGAATAAATAGCGGCACGAGAAAGAAAGAAAGAAAAGATAGAGGGAAGAAAGAAGGAAAGAAAGAAAGAAAGAAAGGAAGGGAAGAAAGGAAGGAAGGAAGAAAAGAAGGAAAGGAAAGAAAGAAAGGAAAGAAATAAAAAAGGAAAGAAAGAGAACGAAGGACAAAATATATAAACAAATTCACAATAATGTGGAGATATATATTAAAAAGTTATTGATCGATATTCAAAAATTCTTTTTTGATGATTTTATGCATGTTACAAATCAAATATACAGACAAATGAATATATAGATAAATAAATATTCAAATATTATTTATATTTTATCGTAAAGATATCTAACGAGTCATGAGCGACCCACGACTATTAAATTTCAAGTGCTCTGTTTTGTCTTAGCCTATGAACTTGGATGACGGCGATTTCTTTACACGTTTGTCGTGTGCGCTTTTCGGCGCATTGATTTATGATTTACTCAGAGGAGTAGACAGAGCGCAGTTTAGAAGTCTGAAACGGTGACTTTTATGCCCTTCTTAAATGCCTCAAAACCAAAGCCATAAACTGTATTTTCTTTTTCATCTCTCAGACTGATAAAGTTGATAATATTTTGAGAAGTATTTTAGAATATCCGTCAGAACTCGCATTGGACTGCTCGACTATTACGATTCACTTCCAAACGGATGGCTGCCCATGTCTTTTAATTCAGCAATAAATTCGTTTTTCGATAGTCACTCTATTCTTGATCATAGCTCGAGCAAACCCGAATAAAAAGCAATCTTTCATTTTCTTTTGTTCGCTAGATCCGAGTGTGCTGCGCTGAGAGCAAGCGCAAAGACCGGGTTCTTCTCTCAGGCTGGACTCGAACCGCAATCAGTCAACTAGTCAATTCACTGCGACCCTAATACCAGCATTTTACATTATTTATCACAGACTCGGAGCAGCTTTCCTAGCCATGCAATGTCCGGTACGGGCGAAATCAAATCCTTAAAGCCACCGTCGTTAATGAATTAAGTAGTTTTGTTAAAGACATCCTTTAAAGTTAATCAGTGTCCATTTCAACTTTCGCCCGACACCGGAAAAGTCGTTGAGAAAATAGAGCGATCCTATTGGCTGAAATATTAGGCGAGTAAGATGGATATCGACCTATCAAAAATGATTTATGAAATAGTGGCTTTAGTATTTTTAGGAGACTTCATGGTCCATCATACAGAAAGTTTGCTGGAGAACACAGTGGGTGGATTTAAGTTTTGAATCGAAGAAAAGGTGTTCTGACAATGACATCGAAAATGATCCTCTGGACTTTCTTGTAAGTAGTTTTGCAGACAGAAATCCTAGTTGATATTCTATCTTAAAGTTATTTGACTGTTTTTCTACAAAAGTATCATTTTTACAAACATTTCAACACTGTAAAAGCCTTAAAGACGAATTCAGCAGACAAAATGTCTTCACTGAACAAAAACAAGCATTTTTACATTCAGCATAAAGTTTCCCACTTTGTCCTTTTGCGGAAAATTTTATTTCTTTGCAAAAATACGACACCCACGTAACCAATTTTTCAGTTGGTCGAATTTTACGCAAAAGAATGCAACGAATTATCAGCGATCTCAATAACTCCGATGACAGTTTGCTGCCTGAATCTACCAACCAGAATCTACTACAAGAAGTACTCTAGTTTCATCACTAAAAGCAGTCGAACATTGCGCTTGCTAGCTCAGGGCGTTGCTTTACGATGGTAAAAATGAACACAAACAAACTTATTGTTACTATGATAAGAATTGTGGTTTTAAAGAAGAGTTAATTTGTGTTTAATGTGTTTAAAATAGACTGCTTGTGAGTGCTGCATGCAGTGGAACTGCTCGAAGAAGGAATTCCATACGCTCACGAGTAAGAGGTAAGTACTACGAATTCTATGTTCAAATAATTAATTTAATCGTGAATCTCTTGTGCAAATTATCCTTTGTTATCAAAAATGATTTAAAAACCCATAAATTTAGGGAAAGAAAGCGTTTTGGGGTTTTCCATGTTGCTTGTAAATGCTATATCTTTTACAATCACATTCACGGCAAGTCGAGAAAGGCTGCTTCAGATTTGACATCTATCAGCTTTCTCAGTAGGAGCCGGACGTTAAATTGATATTTTGACATTAACTAGCTTATTATAATGTACATATGAGTCATTTATTCGTGTGTTTAAACCAATTCTCACTTGTTCGACACCTTTGCTAATGTGATAGTCGAATTCGTGGCGCTATATAGCTGTAAAGGTGATTAGACATAGCAACATCAAAAACATTCCAGCACAAAATATTATGTTCTCTATCAATACTTAGTACCTCTAATCATCTTGTATTTCTCTCGTTGGGGAACATTGCTCATATGATCTAAGTTTTACTAGATACGCCCGAGAAACTTCCGTTTATAAGCAGCCGATTTTTGTCAGATTTAATGGCTTCTCGTTGCCAGTTACACCTAACACATCCTTCAGTGGAGACCAGAAGGCGAGAACGAACAGATTAATGTCTCCATCTTTAACTATAAGTAACTGCTAACGATGAAGTGTAGGAACAACACAAGATAAAATCAACAAACCATCTGTTTGTACTCGAAAAAACTGGAAGTAAAGAAACACCGAGGTAGCAAACTTGACTGCGCCATTTTGTTCACGCGTCTTCTTGCTGTTGAAACAGATATCTTAGCTACAGAACTCTGCTGGAGAGTATTTTAGTTAAGAACGAGTAAGCACTTTATTACTACATTTTCCTGTTATATTTGTCTGTCAGCTACAATCAAAAATACATCGATATACTTAGTAAAATGGAAGTAGATTTAGACGACATGATTCGTTGTGAAAACCAACGAGCTCGTATAAGTAAAAGTAAAGTACAGTAAAACAACCATATTTAACGTCGATAACTCGTGACAGTAACTTGAGGTCGACGATGCGCTCATTTTACTCCCCTCTTTCCATCAGTGCTCCGTTTTAAGGGTATTTAAAGCTAATTAAAGCTACACAGAAAGGAAAGAATTCGAAACAAGGATGTGAGATCTGTGGATCCATGCAACTAGGGACCTCTTGCACCGAAGGCCGCGCACTAACCAACTGCCATCCTTGCTCCTTAAGCAGTAGCGTTCTTTCGTTTAGAAAATCACACCTGTTTGGGCTTGCAGTACCGCCATTGACTTTTGTATCACATCTGTTCTGCTAAATATTCTTTTATTCAATGATTACGCATTACAAAGCACATCGTAACAGTGCTGAAATGCTAGATAACCACACGGTAACATTGCAATCTAATGGCGTACTCATACTTTTCATCTTCCCTTGCAGTTGGAAACGAAGAGTAAAACTTGCTTCTTAGTGCTAAATTGCACTTCCAACTTGACTGCTTTACTAAACCCATGAAATAGTTACAAAACTAACTTGTTTTCCTATTGTAAGTCTACTACACACCAATAGTTTCTTTCTAACGTAAAACTAAAATACTCTCAACGATAATTGATAAAAACAAAGAACCTGTACAAACCTGTACAGATGTACAACTGCATGGGAAGGTTTTTTCATAGTTTTTTTCTAGCCATATCCTCGACTTTTGAGTAAAAAAATTGCGAAAAAATGTCTAGAATGGAGTTTCTAGAACTTCACAAGTTCACCGACTCCAAGACCTTCGTGACCTTGTAGGGTTTAATTCTTAAGAATTGAATTTTATTGGATTCAATGAGCGGAAATCCGTGGGTCGGTGATGAGGACTATCTTCAGATAGCTGTAACCTGGAAATGGTTACGGGGCACGACCAGCACTTAACAAGGCTGACTGACAGAATTTCTAGATTTTTCTCTTGGATACTGATTCCATTGACTGCTAATAGGTAGAGCGCAGCCTATTCGTTGTGGTATATGTTGGCGCACGGTTACTCTGGGAAATGAGATGCCCGCGCTTACTAAAAATACTCTGGTATCACGAAATGAGTAGTCTCACTGGCGGATTTAAGTAATGGATACATTATCCACAATAAGTGCAAAATGCTACACACAATAAAGCACAAACTGTTTATATTTATGTGCTTTCATAGGCCTCAATTCCTATAAGTACAAACTTTGAGAGTATCTGTTGTCAACGTAAAGAAGTCCATGTTGAATGTTGTATGACAGCTTAAGGCCAGGACACACGAAGCAGCATTCCTGTAGCGTTTTCTGCAACTTTGCGCGCAACACATGGTTAAAAATTTGCCTGTGTTTCAGGACGTTTACCACTCAATGTCACAAATATAATACACGTACGCATAATACATTGACGTTTTTTGTCTTTTTTACAGCGGCCAAATTATGGCAAAATGTAACCAGTACATCAAGACAGTGCGACAGAAGACCTATACTGATGACAAAAGCATTTGGATCACTACGTTCCCCTGGGTACCCCCTAGCGTACGCCAACAACCAACGCTGTACATGGCACATCAGCGTCCCGAGAGGTTTCCGAATCCGACTACGATTCCGACGACAGTTTCAAATTGAAGCGTCACCAGGCTGTGCCAAAGATTACGTTATGGTTTCACAATCCAGGAGTTTTAGGAATCCGTTGATATTCTGTGGCAAGAACAAACCAAGTGGGATATTCTCACCAAGGAATAATTTATGGATAAAGTTTCATTCAGATCAAAGACGTTCTGGAAAGGGATTTTTTGCTTCGTATGTAGCAGTTGGTAAGTCAATGGACGCCATCTTGTTTTTTCAGACGGCTTATAGGCGTCATAAGCGCAGGCGCCACCATTTTGGATACAATCTTTCTGAGCTTTCTTTATCATCCATTGTTACAGTGCTGCGCCTCGAACCGTTGCCACTACCACAAAGTTTTTTATTACTTTTTGACATCTTTTGGACAACTTTGAATACCGCTAACCAATTAGATACTGGCGCTTCACTTTGATGTCTCGATAGGCGGAGTTTGTACATCATATCGAAACATCAAAGTGAAGCGACGATATTTAATTGGTTAGCGGTATTCAAGGTTGTCAAAAAGATGTCAAAAATTAATCAAAAACTTTGTGGAAGTGGCAACGGTTCGAAGCGCAGCACTGTAATGTGTGAATTGAAAGAAATATAAGCCATCCAAAAAGAAAATAATGACATGCCAAACAACTTTGTCGGCTACTATCCTACAAGCAAGGAATTTTATGTATGAATTGATATTCTCTTAAAGGAAGCAAAAATGACAGAAGTGCTAGTTGAGTAGGACTAACAGGCACATGTTGGCGAGAAAAAAAATCTAACCTAGCTCCAACCAGTCTGAGCGTGTGTAAGATTCAAGGACATCATCTATGTGTGTGTAATGTAATCACACGGTTTTCGACCAATCAGAGCGCGCATAATATGCCAGTTATCCCGGGGGGGGGGGGGACTCCGATCGTAAATGGACGGGGATGCTCGTCGTACCTTTTAGGGGTCAAAATCTGCCATCTGGTACCTTTTAGGGTGTCTCAGACTTAAGTGGACTACCAGAGACATAGATGGTACCTTTTAGGGACTGTTTTGGAGTAAATAAACTACCTAAAATAAGCATGAAAGGGACGATTTCAATGATCTGAATTGAATCTTCAAAGCACATCGATAACAAAGTGTTTTATTACTTTAATTCTTTATTATTGTTACAGTTATTATATAAACCACGATAATAACACGAGTGAACTACGTACGATAATAACACGAGTGAACTACGATAATAACACGAGTGAACTACGATCATACCGCGATTCCACTATGCTTAACTAATCACTCATCGTTATATTGTTGAATTATTCGATAGATGAAAACGAGTGTGAAAAACCTGTCTGTACATTCCCAAGTCTGTGTCGTAATACAGTCGGCAGCTATGCATGTGATTGTCCTGATGGGTACGACAACAAGGGAAGGAGATCATCTACTAAATGCATAGGTAAAAATCATGTCATATCAACTATGATACTTGGAACCTCAAACGATGCTTGATTGCTAATAACAACGGCGCCGATAAATGGCATTATCATTATCATATCAAGGGAGAAATTATAGTCACAAGAAATAGAAAAACTGAAGAAAAGAAAAGAAAAGAAAAAGGAGAAAGAATGAAAGAAAGAAAGAGAAAAAATTAAGAGAGAAAGAAAAAAAGAAAGAGAGAGAAAGAAAGAAAAAAAGAAAAATAGAAAGAGAGAAAGAAAGAAAGAACGAAAGAAAGAAAGAAAAAATAAGAATAGTTAACTTTTGTTTGTCTTGATTTTAACTATACTTTATTATTATGATCAAACATGTAATCTCTGGATGTTATTTTCTAGATACAGATGAATGCAAGACAGGAGTTGCACGATGTGATCACCAATGTGTTAATACAGATGGTAGCTATCACTGTTTATGTAGGACGGGATACAGGCTTGCTCCTGATGGTCGGCGATGTAGAGGTAATGAATGCAACACCTAAAATATTCATTCAAAAATATGTGTTTTATATCCATATCCTCAACCAACCATTATTCTACTTTTCTGTTCTGAGTATTGAAAGATTGAAGCTTGGCCATACAAGAGGCGCGCGCATGTCTTTGTACTTTAATAAAAACACGATGGGAGATGTAGAGGAGTCAGTTTTCTTGCCGCTTTTCAAGTGCTCTACATCTTCTAGAGTGTTTATATATATAGTTATAAAATACTTGAGATATAACGCGCGCGCTGATTGGCTGGCTACCATGTTTATATCAGAGAACAGAGACATGGCTCGCTCAAAAAACGTCGAAATTTTTTTATAAAAGCAATATAAAACGATCGCTTATGTCTCTGTTCTGTGATATAAATACTCTGGAAGATGTAGAGCACTCGAAAAGCAAGAGAAACACTCAGCTACGCCTCGTGTTCCTAAGCTTGCTTTTCTCTTGCTCTACATCTTCCATCGTGTTTATATCACAGAACAGAGACATGCGCGCGCGTTTTACATTCCTTAATTAGACATAAGCAACCATTTTATGTTCGGTATCTAGCTATAGACAATCAGCACTCGTGTTATCTTGCAAATAGATTCATGACGTCATCTGTGTGTGTACAGTAATTACACTCGGTTCTCGATTAATCATGGCGCGCGAAATATACCAATCAAATCTCAAAACTTTTATCATTTTCTTATACATATCTAGAGTGAGAAAAGATCTAGAGTGAGAAAGATCTAGAGTGAGAAAATCGTAATTTACTAGATCAAATATTTCTTTATTTTTAGCAGACGTGAACGAATGTCAGAATAATAATGGCGGATGCAGTCATTACTGCAGAAACACAAAAGCATCGTATCGATGTTTTTGCCCAAAGGGGTTCACTCTGCACTCAGACAAAAGATCCTGCTTTCCAGGTACATACGTCCCATGTGGGAGATGTAATAATAACATTTACCTGTAATTGTTTATTACACTATGCGCATCATTAGCCGGTACGAAAACCAAGCTGGGACTGGACAGAACAGCCAGAATGTACAGAAGTTCGTTCTTTGGAATGTCGTGTATTCAATCACTCAATGAAATCAATGTCGCCCCATAAAATCGGGCGCAATGCTTGCGAAGTGAACACGAATACACAACACTTGCCATTTGTTGCCACTTGTCATTATAAACGGGGGGGGGGGGGAGGGGAACAAGTCTCAGTAAAATCCACTGCACTCTCAATAAAAAACAATCGTGCCAACAATTCTGGCAAAATTGACGGGTTCCCTATGAAAACAGCCTAAGTGACTTTTTGATGATATTTTTTCAATGGCATAAAATGGTATAATTAACTTAATGTTTCCTATGCTGGAAAAATTAATCTCAGGACATCCATCAAAAAGTCACTTAGGTCATTTTCACAGGGAACCCTTCAATTGTCATCAGTGTTCACAGTCCGTATTGGTGGTGCTTTGGCCATTTCTTTGATACTAAAACCAACAATAAACGCACGCCAACTAGGACAGGTCCTCTGAATAACACCTCTACATGTCAGTTTTAATTGTTAATTCATGGAGTGTAAATGCAAACTGATTGATCCCAGGAGCCATGCAGTTTTATCCAGGAGTGCGTTGTGTCAAACAAGCTCTGGATGGTGGACAGCGGTATCCGTTGGATAAATCCTTATCCACATGGATATAAATTTATTGGAAAATACCATCATTTTACCCAGTAACTACTTACGCTATCCACGCTTCGTATATTTTAAACTTTTAAAATATTTTTGTTGTAGAAATTACCTTTGAGAACCAGCAATACATGGCTACAATAAAGGAAAACTCTCCCGTTGGTACACTACTGATAACAATCAAGGCCAAATCCTTCACTGACAATTCTACGCCAATCGAATACAACCTCTTATCTGAAAACTTGAAGCCACCGTCCAAATTCATGATCGATAAACACTCGGGAAACATTCGACTGAAAGGCGTAATAGATAGAGAAAAGACCGCTGACTATTTACTGGAAGTTTCCGCGGGTACAGTATCATGGAAACAGTTCATCCGCTGCAACAGTGTCAAAGACTTATGTGATTGTAAACGTTCTAGACGAGAACGACAACGCGCCACGATTTGACCAGCCATCGTTATACATTACAATACCGTGTAATGCTACTGTGGGGAAGATTTTTTATCGCATAAAGGCCAAGGATGCAGACTTTGGGGATAATGGAAAAATCAAGTTCAAATTTCCAGCCAAGCACTCTTTCTTCAGTGTACTGCCAAACACTGGAAAGATGCGATTACTCAAGAGTCTCAAGCGATTTTGTAACACCATTCCCGCCAAAAAATTCGCGTTATCAATCATAGCGCGTGATAACGGTTCTGTACCACATATGGCAAACGCGTTTGTTCAACTGGAGGTCACGCCACCAGGAGTGTCACGCTCGATAATTCACGCAAGACTTTATGATCCTGTCCGAGGAGGTATGACGTCTGACACCGTCACGAGGCGACAGGCGAGAAACCCTAGGCAGCACTAAAGTCTTCCCCAGTCCTCACGAACCTTTCTCGGCTTAAGAGAGGCATGAATACAAAGAGTGTGAAACTCGTAACGCTGAAAAACGACACTAAAGACGCTAAAAATAGTTAGCTACGACGCGAAAGAAGTCTTTCAACTTCAAGTAATATTTTGGAGTTATTTTATTTAAATTAAAAACTAGCAACATTAGTAAAACCTTTTCATCCGGCTACCTGTGGCACCTTCTGTCGTGGAAGACTTGGGCTAACTGAGAGTACTACATACCCCTTGCTTTGATACTGCTTTACTAGAACTTGGTAAGGATTTAAGAGGTGCATGAATGTGGATTGCATGCATGAAAGCGTCCCGCTCCGGTTCCTTGAAAGTTGGTCTTTTACGAGCCAACTTTATTGATACAACTGTTGGTAAAATAAATAAGCTAAAACTTGCTTTGACAAATGACTTGTAGAAAAGAAAGGATTTGTAGATAGAAGAAATTATTTTAATAAAAGTAATGTTAAGTTAAATTCTATTGTCGTTTATGGTGATGATGATGATAATGATGATGATGCTTCAGCAGTGATGATGATCGATGATGATGATAAAGGAGATGATGATGATGACATCAGTGATAACAAGATGCAATTTTTCCTGCAACATTGCAAGCACTGAGTTCTACGCTTGTTAAAGTCCCTATAAACCCTAGCGAAAATGTAAAAAGTTGACTATCTTGGGAAAATATAATTAAAGCGAAATTGCAAAGATGTGAAGTTTTTTCCAGTGTTCCCGTCCATTCAAAACTGTCTCTCCAGACTAAAAACCGCGTTCTTTGCAAGACTGGGACGAATTTGGTTAATAATAAACTCATTTGGTTAATAATAAACTTTGATATTGTGACGTAGGCAAATTGTGACCGTACTTTAAGAGACAAGTGTCTAATCATGGCGTTTAGATTTAAAGAAAGAGCACAAAATAGCTATATCAAAGTAGTAGAATTTTTAGCAGAAGTTAAATAGAGTGCATAGCAACAACAATATACAAGGATATTAAGAACTTGTAGCGTTGAAATTTAACTTTATTCCTTAGAATACGTCATCGATACTGGGTCTCAGTTCCCCAAGAGTTCTCACCATTTTTTTCAACAGGATGCCCAATATGTGCCTTTTCTCCAACTTTGCAAGGCTTTTTCCCGGCCAAATGAAATTGAAGGACCCACTTTTTAAAATATTTTTGTTTAAGAGGCCAAGTTCTTTTTAGAGAAATCATTTCTGGCTAGACTTCATAGGGACTTTAACAAGAGTAAATTCTGGTAACAAGATCAAAGTTAATAGAGCGGAATGGTTTGGAAACTCGGCAAACATCAAAAGGACTGACAAAGAAGCAAACATGGATGTTGAGTAAGGCCTTGACCGTGCACAATCTTTTGTTTTACCTTCATTTATCATGCTTGACTGACCTGACCCAAACGTTTTCATTGGCTGATTGTCTGATATATGTAGGAATGCTTTTGTTTTGTGCACGGTCACGGTTGGGAAAAGTGAACAAAAAGATAGAACAATGGGTTTCCTAACCATTTCACTCTATTAACTTTGACAAGATCAAGTTCATCTTTGGAAACTCAGGAGTATTCAATTCTGTCGTTCGTTTTAGAGAAGCGACAAACGAGCTAAGTATAGTATAAAGAACGAGAGAGAGTGTTTTATCGGATATAAAGATCCGAGCCGTAGGCGAGGATCTTTATACCGATAAAACACTCTCTCGAGTTCTTTATACGGCTTAAAAAACTCCAACACATATTAGAGTTGTTCTCTAAAAGAAATTCAAAAATATCTTCATTTATCTTGGAGAAAATCGAGGTTAAAGTTCATGTAAATTAGGCCGAATCTTTATCAGATATAAAGACACTCGTCACGGTGGCGATTTTCATTGTGTTTGGCTTATGAATTATTAATGAGTTTTTTAATGACAGAATAATACTTCTGAATTCCCGGGGATGGATCAAGTTCAGTTTGAAATGGAGCCGCAGCTGCAATTGTTCTTTGCAACACAATGCAATTTATTGCGCTCAAAGTTGAAGAAGTAGAACTCGGTATTAAAGTGAGTCTTTGAGTCCAGCGTCCTGATTGAGTTTAGTGCGCATCCAGTGGTAGATCGGCTAGGATTATATGTCAGCACGGAATGCAGCCAGTGTTAAAGAAATCAGAAACCGGAGGATATTTTGGAAAAGTAGAAAAGGACACAAAGTCGCCTCTGGAGGAGTGTGCGCACCCCTTGCACCCCTCCCCTCAATCCACCTCTGGTATCACGAATTGAATCTTTATTTTTAAATTAATTTTCTCATGACAGCCCACAGACGGGCCCTTGGGTGCGTGGGTTACGATGAACTTCTACGGTAGTCTCCTACGCAGCCGCAGTTTTGTTGTCACGCTAGGGCTTAGCCCCCAAAAGAAGCTTCTTTTGAGGGCTAAGCCCTAGCGTGACAACAAAACTGCGGCTGCGTAGGAGACTACTTCTACGGTTGCTTGAAAATCAACCACGACATAATATCATTCAATCCCAATTGCTATAGAGCAAGAATAAGAATAAGAATAAAATATAGGACTTTTTGAAAGGGACGAGACGAATGTAGTCGGAAAGTGAAACGTCAACTGGTCAACTTGAAACACTTATCGACACCCTTCCCTGGTTCCGAAATTTTCAACCATTTTAATGAGAATTAACTCTCTATATTTAAAGCGGAAATCCTTTCAAAAGGGACCAACAGGCTCACTGAATATTTTGAACGGGAATTGGAAAATGTGACCAGGGACGTGACGTCATAAGTTACCCATGCACCCTTGCAAGCATTCGGTAAGAAAACATGGCCGATAAGAAGTGAGTTGTTTCCGTGAATTTAAAAAAAAGTAGAATTTGTAAGCTTATTTTGAACAATTCCTAGACCGGTGTGAGCTTATATGGACTCCAATGAGTAAACACATAAACATGGATTCTCTGAAGAGCTTTTGCAATGTGGCCGGTTTTCGGTTTGTGGTCGTAGCTTTATCCAAACTATGGACGCTAGTATTGTACCTTCTTAGAAGGAACCTGAAAATGGTAAGGTTTTTTCCATTCTTGCTACGATTTATTTAAATTGGGATAATGCACTTGAGTTTATGCATAGGCGATTTGTTTGTTTAGTCGGTAGGGGTGATAGAGTTTTGTTTCTGCAGTGGTAATGTTTAGATCTTCTTGCAGCTGGTTGTTTGGTAGTTTTCCGGGAAAATGTTAGCATGTAAATTACAGAGGTTGATAGATTACCTGTATGTACAATTATTATTATTGTACATCCATCAGTACAAATATTATCACACAGTCTCTAATCTTGGCCAATATCTATTTAATTGTACACTCTACAGTGACATATAATTTATAGCTTTTTAAAAATTCCTACTGTCTGAGAAATTCCATATTATTACCCGCTTATGAATAATTTTTGGACTGTGATAGACGACTCATACACAATTCATTGTAGGGTTATCCTGGATTATATTAGGTATTAGAGTGAAAATTATCTGAGGGAATCATAAAATCCCTAAAATTGACCTACTGAAAATAGGTAAAGAAATTGAAAATCTTAGCTATATACATAAATAAATAACTGTTTATTTAAGTGTCCAATATCTTCTAGTGCTTGTGTGCTAATTGGGGACACTGTACTCTCACACACACTACCACTACATTCTAATATTCTATGCATACAACTTTCAGCTCACTAGTTCGTTGTATTTTTTAAATAAATTGTACATTGTCCAAATCTTTAAATAAATGATTAACACTTTTAAACAATGAGGTTCTTTAGGGATTATCAATGGCAGCTGCTGTATAATTGTATTAAAGCACCATGCACGTACTTTATTTGCATGGTTCTGAAAAGCTTATACTAAGAAAGCTGAGGCAACATTTATTCATGAAGCAAAATAGGTCTGTCCTCAAGCTTTACAGAACCAAGTCCTAAATGTCAGTGCTTGTTGCATTGACCTTAACTTTTCCAGCTGTATAGAATATTGCTTTTAGTTTAGCCAGCTGTTTGTAGCCATGGAGGAAGAGGGTTGGTAATAATAATTGACATTTTGCTAGCAAAATGTCAATTATGGTAATTATTATTATTATCATGATAAATGGCATGAAGACTCAGAAAAATGTAAAACTCTCAAACTTCTTTTGAAATGTGAGCTTTAGCTCACTGTCATTTTATTATTTTACTTGCATATATGTTGGTATCATCAGATGGTAATCATTTTCCTTTCTACCAGTCATTGAAAAGAGCTACCATTACTGTGCTTGGTATGGGAAATTTTGTCCTGTTTCAGTTTCAGGCCTCTCATAGAAGGAAGTAATGGTATTGATGGACTTTTAAATTCTTCTAGAGTGATTTTTAGCTATATTGTTGAGAAAGAATATTGGATGAGTGTTTATGCTACAGGAAGTGGTACATAACAAGCATGTACATAAATATGGCATGTATACTGAAGTGTGACATTAGAGTATATGTATGACTGTCAAATGACATGGTCATGGTATGGCACAGTTATGTCGGGAATAATGAATGATTTTAATTTATAGATGATATGAAAGTGACATGGTCATTGCACAGCATGCTCCATTTCACATTCTTATGTAAATTGCTCTAGATAATGTGTATTTAAATAATATATATAATGTAAATATATATTTAAGTATTGAGTATTATTAAATATACCTGTTGAAGTGCAACCTACTAAAGTAAAAGTTTGCAACATAAATAGTACTAAATAGCACTAAATTATGCTAATTCTAGTGTTTTCTATTGTTTAATTGACATTATTTAGTACTAAATAGTACAAAGTTTTGCACACTTTTAGTGTTTGTACTGAGGGGGGCCTAGGGGGGTTACGAATACCGCAATCACGCACAAAAAATTCGAAAATACCGCAATCCCGCACGAAAAAAATGGTCAATCCCGCAATCCCGCATGAAAAATTCGAAAATACGGCTCACCACACGAAAAATTCGAAATACAACTCCCACTGGACCTCACGTGCAGAAACATGAATCACAGAAACATGAAATTTTCTATCGAGCGCCAGAAGCAAAATCCCGCATCTCGCAGGCATCAAAAACACCGCATTACCGCAATTTCAAATCGTTTTTCCCGTAATACCGCAGCTCAAAAAAGAAAATACCGCATACCACAGGGTTTGGGAATCCCGCAATACCGCAATTTTTTTTCTAAAATACCGCAATACCGCACAAAGAAATGGTCAATCCCGCAATCCCGCAAACCCCTAGGACCCCCTCTGTACTCTAGTAATTTAAATATATATATATGTCCTGTACTGCCAATCTTTTTTTCTGTTGACTAATTCAACATTAAATATTTGATTTAGAGGGATTTCCATTTTCCATTTTATTTATTTTGCCAATTAGTCCCCAGTCACAATAAAATTCCTGCTTTTGAGAAGTTTATATTTTTTGGTGTATAATCAACTTTATTACTGTATATTGATTTATGAATGCTTGGTAATATGGAGTACAAGAACACTTTGAAAAGCCAGTACAGAGGAAGCCTACCATAACGGCAACCCCAATGAAACACCCATCCCATATTATGACCATCTCATTACAGCCATTTATACCAGTGAAAATAAATCACAAATAAGGCCTATCTTAGACTAATGGTGCTATTTATTTAACAAATAGATTCCATTTTCCCCGTGCATCTGTACTCTAATGGTGCACAGATGATGTCAAAATGTGATGAGAACAAAAAAGTATGCCACAAGATGAAGTCGAGTGGCGTGACTGTTGTTCTGATCACCACATTTTTGACTGTGAATTTATTAGAGTACAGACCCACGGAAAAATGGAATCTACTTGTTTTATATAATATTCATCAAAACACTTCAACCAATCAGAGTGTGCATAAGATTAAATGACGTCATGTACATGTATGTGTGTACTGTAATCACACACTGTTCTTGACCAATCAGAGCACATATATAATATACCAATATTATATACCAATATATATACCAATATATATACCAATACCGTAATATGCCAATTATTATATGTTGAGATGTTTGCACCTTATGTAATGGTTTTCACTCGATAGACTGCACTAATGTCTTATTAATCTCTTCTTACTAATATTACTCATTAATATGACCACTCAGTTATTACAACCAGGGGCTGGTTGTATGAAGCTATCCAGCGGATAAATCCTTATCCAGCGGATAAAATCTATACAAAATCTATACAGTGGATAACTCTTATCCGGTGGATAACTTTATCCAACCATCGTACAACCGGGCCCAGAAGTTTTGGGCACATCAGTTACCATATCAAAGGTGTTGTACTCTATGTGTATATTATGTGTATAATATATTTTAGAAGGAATATAGTAACTGAGTTGTGAGAATGCTGGTCAGTCACCTCTGACTGGTCAAGGGTTCCTGGACGGGACATCATGCGACTTGAGTTTGTATTCTCTCCCTTGCCTCAATGAACTACAGTGGGATGATACAATAATCTGTTAAGATTAATAGTTAGTGATCATTTTACTCCACAACATTGCATACACAATTCCTTTAGTCGGGTATGGTAAATTATTATTATTCTAATAATATGTGGGTTTGTCACTTCAGATAATTCAACACAAGACAATCAAATATGACGTATATCCATTATCACCACTATCTATTGAAAGACTAAGTAAGTATAAGGTGTAGTGCTATACATAATTATAAACAATAAATTATGTTAATATTGTTTTGTTTGTGTTTATAGAATTAGTTAAGAAGAAAACTTTAGTACTAGATTTGGATGAAACACTTGTTCATGCACATCATGATGGGTAAGAATTAATTTAATCATTGGAAATTGTTTTCCTCTATTTTTCCTTTCCTTTCCTTTCCATTGCATTGCATTCCCTTCCCTTCCACTTTTATTCTTTCTTTTCATTTTCTTTCCATTCTTTTCCTTTTGACCTTCCCCCCTCATTCCTTCCTTCCTTTTCCCTTCGTTCTGTTGTCCCTTCCTTTCTCATATGTCCTAACCTTTCCTTCTTGCTCCTTCCACATCTCCATCTTTCCCTCCATCCTTTCTACTTTCTACTATTGACTTATTGACATAATGATGCTAATTATTTCAGTGTTGTAAGACAAACAGTCAGACCAGGAAGCCATCCAGATTTTACAATGAGGGTACGTGATTCTACAAGATTTTTATCTATCTTGTAGAAGTAATTAATATTATTAATATTCTCTTGTGTATTTTCTGTTTGTTTCAGCTTTCTATTAATAGACGTCCTGTGATGTTTTCTGTTTACAAACGACCACACGTTGATTATTTTCTCGACTGTGTAAGTCTAATTTTGTGGTATGAGGTTATGGCTTCCAAGAACTCGTTCTAAAGGCAGGAGGGGGAACCAATAATTTGTTGCTCACCAAAACTCAGTGGGAATTTGTGTGTGTGTGGGGGGGGGGGGGGGGAGATGCTGTTTAGTGGGAGCTAGTGCAATTATAGATAAGCGGCCATTGCCTTCTACAGGGGGGTGCATGTGGTTACAGCCCTGTCCAGTATACTTGCAACTTCTTTTCAAAAAATAAGTTCTAAGTTTGGGCAGTGACCTTGGATATTATTTGCATTTCTTAAGATATAAGAGTTGCTGACTTTATTGAACATACATGTCTGTCTGTTGCACTTCACTTTATATATTTTGCTTGGTGTCCAGCCCATTTCTGTTGTCAAAAAACTCTTTTGGTGACCCTCACGCTTGAGGATTGTCAAGAATTTTACTTCAGTCAAATTAAATGAATTTTTTGTACCATGTACAGGTCAGTCAGTGGTACAATTTAGTGGTTTTTACAGCAAGTACAGAAGTAAGTCAATATTTGATTATAAGATATTATCATTCATTTATCCATCCATCCAATCCATGTAATTATTCATTCATTCATCCATCCATTCATTTCAATTAAAATTCATACATTCATCCATTAACATTCATTCATTCAATTTAAATTCATTCATTCCATTAATATTCATGCACTCATTCATTAAGTCTTCAGCATATAATGTTCATTCACTAACTTACATGCATTTACCTACTGACAGTATTCATTCATTCTTTTATATTTTACTCATTCATCACTCATTCATTTTCTTTTTCCTTCACAGCAGTTTGGTTCTGCAGTTACTGATCGTTTAGATCATTACATCTTCAGCATATGTTCATTTACTAATTTACATAGATTTACTACAGTATTCATTCATTTCTTTCGTTTTTTACCCATTCATCACTCATTCATCTTATTTTTTCCTTCTCAGTAATATGGTTAGTACTGCAGTTACTGATCATTACGTCTTCAACACATGTTCATTCAACTATAATATTCGTTCATTCTTTCATATTTTACTCATTCATCCATTTTATTTTTCTTTCATAGCAATATGGTTCTGCAGTTACTGATCATTTAGATAATAATAGAGGAATCTTAAATAGAAGATACTTTAGACAGGTATGCTGGGCAATCAATCTTTTTACTTCTTGCTCATTTTCATGTTTAAACACTACTGTGGCTAGCTAGTTTTATCTTAGAAATAAGAGTACACTTAAACAGTCTGCCATGTCAAGTTAAGGTTAACTCCATAGGGGGTCTACACTTCGGTAATTTGTATTGGAAACATTTTACTAAGTATTTTTGAAAAGTCAGTTATCACAGAGGTGGTCACTTATGGGAGGTGCTTGCAAATGGACGTTCCATTGTTGTTGGCAACAAATAGTAGCAACTTAGTCTAATTTGTAATCTACTTGTGTCAGCTGTAATGATGCATGGACCCAGTAAATCCATTTATGTTGTAATGTTCTTTTTTTAGCATTGCACTTTACAGCCTTTTCAAGAAGGTTATACTATGTATGTTTGTTACGTCAAAGAATTGTCCAAAGTATGTGATGATTTATCATCGGTATTTATACTTGATAATTCACCAGAAGCCTACAGCTATAACCTTGGTAAGTGTTATATAAGGGTTAATATAATGGCATTGATGACGATGATGATGATGATAACGATAGCCTGATGATATTACAATGGTGATGTAATGATGATGCAACCATATATATTTTGTACCCCTCCTCTTTTAGCCTCCTCTGCCCCACCCTCTTCTAACTGATGTGGTTGGAATCATTGTATTGGGCTTCCTGTGATAGCACAAAATATCGTGTCCAGTTTTCCTTTCTACTTTACCACAGGAAGCCCACAGATAATAGACCCAACTCACAGAAAAACTCTTTCCAGGATTTGTATGACTGACCATAAAACAGTATATTTGAGTCAAGGCTGGCTTTTCAAATCTATAAATTTACTGCAATATTTGTTTACTCCATCCTTGCCTCCAATCTTTCGGGTTAATTCATGGTCAAGGGAATTTGGGAAAGTCTATTAATGTGAATCTAATTTTTGTTTTACAGACAATGCTATTGCAATTAAATCATGGTTTGCAGACCCCTCAGACACTGCATTGTTAAATCTATTACCAGTGCTTGATGCATTACGGTTTGTGTCTGATGTCCGCTCAATATTAGGACGAAGACTTCATACGTTTTCCAACAGATAGGGAGGGATCAATATTCACTATTAAAATGGTGTACTTGTACATGTATGTATTCACTAGGGATATCAGTGGACCCTCAAAGAATAGTAAGACTAATCTCTGATCAATTTCTAAAATCTCCTAGTTAAAAATATCCTTCAATTTAGTTCCGAAAAGTTAGATTTTGATAACGTAATCCATCTTGTCAGTTCATCTTCCCAGTTCAGCATGACAAAACTCTTGAGGAGTCATTTTTCTATTTTTACTCTTCTTACCCAAGGGAATAATGACATTTACCCGACAAGTTTTAAAACAAAAGCAGATGATTCCACTGGTTTGTCACCTTGAACTGGAAAACATTGTCACATGGTAGATTAGCTGTATTCATTTAGTGAGAAACTCATTGCTGATAATGGTATTTTAGCCTGGGGGGACTCTGATAAAAAAGGGCAGGGATGCTCATCGGAAATTTTATGCCCCCTAAAAGGTACCCGAGTCTCATCCAGGTGGGAATGGCAACACATGATATTTACCACTAAAAGGTACCAATCAATTGCGTTTATTTAAATAGGATCTATTGTAGCAATCAATACTGGTGTGGTCATGTAATCCAGTCCTTATCTTTGGCATCTAATATATTGCTAGAGCAAAAAATTACCCTAAAAGGTACCACCTTAGTCTTTGGTACTTCAATAAAACTTTCAGAAAGACCCTAAAAAGTACCAGATCACTTATTAACCCCTAAAAGGTATGATGAGCATCCCTGCCCTCTTATATATAGGAGTCTCCCCTGGGTATTTTAGTATCTAAGAAGAAGATAAATTTAAAGAATCACAAAGGAGAGAAAAGACTTTGATCAAACAATGAAACTGTCTCGATCATTTTCTAAAATCTACTGATAAGTTAAGTACAGTGTATGTTAAATCCAAAGGAGAATTTAGATATTAATCAGTTACCAACACCATTCTTGCATGACCTTATTCTAACCATTTTGAGTTCACTTGTTGAGTTACAATTAACAGACCCACAAGATAATGTTCAATTTTTGAAAGACTTGTAACTTTTTCTAAATTTAAAGTAGCAGTTACTGCACTTGTAGCTGTCTTGGAATGCAATCAGGTCTTGTCTTGAAGCAGTGTTTTGACTATAAAAGACTTCTCCTGACTAACAGCTGGCCTGTTTGTTAGGGAGACTGTTATTTCTATCCTGATTGACAAGTTTCACAAGATTTTGTTGGATATTTGATATCAGATCCATTTCCAGTGAAGGTTTGAAAGCTCAAATCCTGACCTCTTCAATCTATATGAATATATTCTAAATCAAAATGACTGAATTTGTAAATTCGTTGATTCCCTACAAGCAGTCAGTCTCCCACGGGTATTTTCTGATATGAAAATAGGTAGACTCTGCTGGCCATTTTCTACGTTGAGCATGCACTCCTGACCAGCAACACGTGAACAAAAAAACATGATTTTATCGTCCAATCACAAGAGAGCCTTTTTTTGGTTGAAACCAGTTTTGCCTTTTTTGGGCAGAACTCGTTTCAACCAGTTGGTTCATCTATGGTGGTGGACGGCACGATGGCCTAGACCAACAGTCTCCTGTTTTTCGTGTCAGGAATTACCTACAGGAGACTCTGCTTGTAGGGAAATGTAACGAGAGTGGTAAAACAAATCCCCTTTCTAAGATCCTTGGGATGGGGCTAGGTCAGGTCTTTCATATTTCAGAAATATTACAAGAGGACTTGAATCCCTTGGTAACCAAAAAGGATGAACAACGTCTCATTTTCAGATGGTCAACTGTTATCCAAAAGCAATGACCTCAGGCCTTATAAAAATTAGGTTAATTCAAAGTCTGATTGTTTTATAAGATAGCTACTTGCAGCATGTCCAGTGTTACATCGATCCTCAAGGCTATTATGCAGCTTGGACCAACTTAATCATTTTAGTTGAACTTAATATCTGGTCTGCAGCGAAGGAGTTTCTGGCTGGACCAGACCTTGTTTTGCAGACAAAATGTAAAATCCAATTCTGACTAAAATCCAGAAATCTAGTCTTATATTCTAGCTTGTACTGAACTACCTTCATCTACTTACAGTATGAGCAGAGGGAATTTTTACTGGATTTTTCCTTCAATTTTTTTTTCTGGAGAAGGATGTAAAAAATCCCTCTGTTCACAGGGTACTTTCATCTTGTAATATTTTTATTTTGTATCAAGAGTTCTGTCTAAAAGACCTGGCAACTTATTAGGCACATTAATTTGTTTACATGGTCCAAATAAGTTGTTGTGTCGACAAACTTCTAGCCAGTTTTCTCAAGCAAGCTGTATATTTTGATACATAAGAACCCTATTATCTTGAAGTCACTAGCAAAATTGATAGTAACTGTATATTTAAAAGATTATCAAATGGAAGATATTTGTTTTAATTGATTTAAAAGAGTTCTAAATGTGATTTCTTGATAGCAAGATTCTTAATTTGTGGTTATTGTGAAAGGCCTTCCTCTCACCCATTCCCAAATTGGAGAGACAAAAGGAGGGACGAGAGAACCATGTCATATTCTCCTGCTAGTCTCTGCAGCTGGTGCAAGGGGAAGAGTTGGAGGAAGAGGGGAAGGGAGTGTGCTACTTTCCTCCACTTCTCCCCCCCCCAGCCCCCACAGAAGCACTAGCTATGCACCCCACTCCTCTCTGTTGTGTTTGTAAAGAGTACTTCCCTGGTTTACATTGCATTTTATTCGCCATCCAATGTGTGATACTAGTGAATGCCATAACATATATGTACAAACTGTCAAATAACATTATGGAATCGAAAGTCAATTTTGTCAAAATAAAAATGATTTCTAGAACAAAATGGTTAATGTTAGTAGTATCAATGGTATAATAGTACAGAAGAACCTCTTAAAAGTGGACATCATAGGGCTGTCCATAATATAGAGGTATCCGTAATATAGAGGTGTCCGTAATATAGAGGTGTCCGTAATATAGAGGTGTCCATAACATAGAGGTGTCCATAATATAGAGGTGTCCATAATATAGAGGTGTCCGTAATATAGAGGTGTCCATAACATAGAGGTGTTCGTATTCTAGCTGAGGTGTCTGTATTCTAAACGAAGGTGTCAGTGTATTCTAGAGGTGTCTATTCTAGAGATGTCTACATTCTAGAGGTGTCTGTATTCTAGAGGTGTCTGTATTCTAGAGGTGTCTGTATTCTAGAGGTGTCTGTATTCTAGAGGTGTCTGTATTCTAGAGGTGTCTGTATTCTAGAGGTGTCTGTATTCTAGAGGTGTCTGTATTCTAGAGGAATCCATAATATAGAGGTGTCCATTGTATGGAGGTTTCATTTAAGGTGCTGCTACACTATGCAATTTTCTCAGCAACTTGTCTTGCAATGTCGTTGCAAGGCAAGTTGTAGGAGAATTGCATAGTGTAACTGGGCTTGTCTCGCAACCAGAAATCAGTTCTAAGAGACTGCGTGCAACAAGGTGCAATGCAACGTGTAACACCCTTCAGCAACTTTCCTGGCAATTTTATGCGTTTTCCCTAAAGAGCACATGCACACGTCTCCAATGCCAGTCATCCCCAGTCTTCCTCGGTAAAAAGTTACTGATTGGACAGTGTAACAACTCGCCATGGCACTCCAGAACAATATAGTTTCTAGCATTGGGAGACAAGTTGCTGAGAAATTTACACATTGTAACGTCGCCTTTACATGAAATGTGTGATGATTCCAGCTTTTGAGACATAGAGACCGATGGCGGATCCAGGATTTTGAAATGGGGGGTGAATTTTTGTAATAATGTAATAGAACCAAAGCCTGAGGGATAAGAAAACAAATTAGAAAGAAGGGGGCTCAGAAAAAGGGGGGTGAAAATTCACCCATTTCACTTCCCCTGGATCCGCGCATGGAGACTTGTCCATTATAGAGATGTGTCTATAGAGAGATTCCCTTGTACTTATACAGTTTATATGCCAAAATGTAAAGAGACCTGTCCATTATAGAGGCGTCCACATATAGAGGTATTCGTAAGGTATTAGTAAGTAGTAGTAACAACAGAAAGTGGTTAATATTATTTAATAGTAGCTTTTCACCGTGTAGACTAAAGCCCAACAACTGCACGGCACCCCTAATTCTGGGCACACAGGTCTATTATTAGTGGCACGCAAACGTAATTATCATCGTGTCAACAAAACTTGTTGTCCTGATAGGGTTGCCATACCCAAAATAATTGGTCCGCATGCCAAGATTTAGGGATGCCGTGCCATTAAAAAGGTTGTTGTTTTAAGTCCGGCTTAAGGCCTTCAATTTCATAAGAATCTTTAATAGAGGGCGGGTCGAACTTGGAAAACTTAACAAGACCTGTCCTATGGCTTGACGCCCTTATTTATAATGACGTCATGGTTTGTTTATGAGGGGGTCAGAATCGTCTACAACAATAAGAATTTGAACGAGATTTCCTCTGCTAAGAATAGCTTTATCTCAAATAATCTGGTTTCCTAAATATAAGATGTATCCATATTAAACACTATTTATTGCATTTGATTGCTGTCCCGCTTTTCTGTTCAATTAAACGCATTCAGTATGTCAATTTTCTTTGTGTTGTTGCTGTTTTGTCCCCCTCCTAAGACTATGATCCTTGGCGTTTGTCTCCCTCCTAAGACCATGATCCTTGGCGTTTAACAATAGTGTGACGTCATTATGATTAAACAACCATCTTTTTATGGCATTGCACCCCTAAATCTTGACACGCGGACCGATTATTTTGAGCACGGCACCCCTATCAGGCCAACAAATGTTCTGTTCACGCGATGATAATTACGGGGGCCGTGCCAAAAATGATGGGCCCGTGTGTCCAGAATAGGCCCTTTGTAGCATGTTGCAATGCAGCTCAATTTTAAGGTCCTATTGGCTGGAAACCATTGTTTTTGCCCTCCAAAATGCGCTTATTCGAATGCACGTGCTGCAAAGGGCCTATTAGGGGTACCGTACCATAAAAAGGTTGTTGTGCAAATTTAGCTTCCTGAATTGGCTATACGGCGCGAAATTATTTCACAAACCACAGTTGGGTTTTCTAAAGGAGCCGATCCAAAATTGCATTTATACAAGATATGCGTGTGTAGAGAGGTGTGGTCCGCACGTGGCATGCTCTTGAAGGAAGCAAGAGTCCAGGGGGTGCCCGTTAACTCAGGCTGCCCGATAAAGTTTACGACAAAAAAAAGCCAAAGGCTAATGTTTTACTTCGAAATCGCGGGGAGTGGTTACCCAGTCTCCTGAGCCAGAGGCTCATGTATTAAGCGTTCGAAGGTGCGCCCTCTACCCCCTCTCCTCATCAGTGCTCCGTTTTAAGGGTATTTAAAGCTAATTAAAGCTACACGGAAAGGAAAGAAGTCGAAATAAGGATGTGAGGTCACTGAGGATCGAACTCGGGACCTCTCGCACCGAAGGCCGCGCACTGACCAACTGTGCCATCCTTGCTCCTGGGTGTTGCTCAAAGCGAACGTTATTTTCAGTTTTTACGAATTTGCGGGAAATTTTGCGGGTGCTCGCGCGCACTCGATCCTGTAATTTTTACCGTAAATTAAAGATCCCGCAACTCTGGTTATCGCGTATTTCGCGAAACGGATCACAGGTCCCCTTCTCATTCGCTCAAGTGCATTGTCTATTCTACGACCATGGACGGTCCATGTGTTTTGAATTATACACCTATTTCGAAGAACGCCGAACAAAAAATCCAAAGCCTGCGCAATCCAATTAAAACTGAAAGGGAATATACTTGGATAGAATCGACTGTAAGCGCGCAATGAAACCTCAGGAATTCGCAATGTAATTCTCGTCCTTTTACAACAAAGAACTTCGTTCATTCGATTCGTTGATGTTAAAAAAAATCAGGAACAAAGTCGAGATCAAACGAAAACTAGCGGGTGACCCAGACTGGGCTGCATCGGTGTATAAAACCGTAATGTGAGTGACGTTTTGTATTTGCACAGGTTTGTTAGTCCACTGCTACGCACTATTATGTACTACCCTCTTAAAATAAAGTCTCTATCTATCTATCTACATCTAGATCTATCCATACTCCTTTTCGCTCTAAAGTCGCATGGACTTAAGCCTCTCGTCCAACAACCATTTACTAAATAGGTGTACACCCGGTATCCCCCTCTTCTTTTGGTCATTAAATTCTTCATTGTAAATTGCAGTTTATAATCATTTACTTCTTGGTATCTTGACCTCAGTTTTATATGCACAAAATTTTAAACTTCCAGGAACTAAGATTATTGCAATCAAACGTTTAGACGGTCAGCTAATCGCAAGGTTATTTATGACTCATAACATTACATCAATCGGCAAGTTTTATAATCACGTGCACGATCATCACATAAGTTTCTGAATATTAGCATATTATACAATCAAAGTACAATCAAAGCCATGCAATAAGCCCAGCCTTAAATTTGTTTTCATCTTTCAGCTAAATAACGACCACTGTTCCACAGCTAGGGAGCCCCAGTAATACTCACTTTGGGCTCCCTGTGACTATTCAATAAAAGACGTTTCCTCTATCTTTACAGAAACCAAGTTTACTCTGATTCACCACCATGGCGGACAATCCAAGGTAAACAGTAATAGGCAATTCCTCTTCAACAACTTCAAAACTTGCTGACATCCTGGACTTGTTACTCTCCGAAGAACGGGCCATGTTGATGGCTTCAATCAGTGATCTCTGGAATCCCTTGATCTGCACATGCGCAGAAGAATTTTGGGTGAGTTCAAACGAGTGGTGATTGGTTAGGGAGATATATGGGATCTCGTGCGACCAAGGATTCCAGTTTTGGAGGAAGCTCGGTGTTGTGTGCGCGAAGTGGATTCGTACTCCATGTTGGATGATACGAGGGTTATGTTCGGCGTAACCAGTTACCCTGGAGATGAACGATAACCATGCAGTTATTCCCTAATAATGCACCCAAAATAGCCTCCCTCCCCGCGCTACGTGCCCTATTAAATAAGGCGGGTAGAGTAGTATGAGTAGAAACGCAGCGCATCATTTATGGTCGTGCCAGCGCTGTGATAATTCCTGTGGTAACCGTACCGTTTTCACAGTCGAAAACAGCTTTAGGACACGTATGGAGGATTTATACTGCGCACTAGTACAGTCAACTCCACGAGTGTGGACATCTATGTCTGCCGGGTCTCTTACTGTACATTTATATACCTCAATGGACACCTCTAGATTTCTAAGATTAGCGAATGAGATTGGTTAAGGCGTTTCACTTAGGGGATTTCCAATTGTACCATTTCTCTAGTGGTACACGTCAATTCTTAGCATTAGCCAGGACCAGTCCTAAGAAACGAGGTGTACCATTTAAGAACTAGCCCTTCTTGTTGGCTGTTTCCACTAATTGGAAAACGGCCTTAGAGCTCGCAAATCAGAGCTACCCTTCCTATTTATCATTTCTAAAAAAGGACATTTTTAGTCGCTTAGAAATTTTATTTACTTACAATGTATATGGTTACAGTGTGATCTCAGTGATATTCTTTCATTATTGTGTTTATGTGTTAACGTAATTTCACTATCAAGGTTAACATACAGGGGCGGATCCAGGATTATCTTCAGGAGGGGGTGCACCATCATATAAATTGGAACTGCCGAGAGGATATTTTGAAGAAATATTGAGAAAAAAGGCTCAAAGTCGTCTCAGGAGGGGTGCACACCCCCTGTACCCCTCCCCTAGATCCGCCCCTGACATAAAACATGTAAGTTGAGATAATAATGAAATATACGTTCGTAGAAACTAACTAAATAAATGATTAAATAAAGAAAAAGAAAAGCAACAAACTTTAATTTACAAAGTAACATTCATTTCGATATGTTGTGCAACGCATTACTTAGTTAAGCATTTTACGCAAAACTGGTACCACTCATTCTAAAATTTGTTCCCACCTTCCCCTCTCTTTTGACGAGGGCCGTCACATAGGCTTGGAGCAATCCTGAATGTAAATCCAGAACTGTGCTCGCAAATTCACGTACTGTGGCCATATGTCCTACTTATCATTTCACCGAGCTAAATCACTTCAGCATGCAACTAGCTAAGTTAGTTTAAATAGCATTTATATAATGCGAAGTGAAGTCTTTATAAACATTTATTACTTAAACTATGTCTAAAAATATTAGTATCCAAAACGTCCTCGATCACGATTATATCCCAGTATACTCCAATTATGCACGATGGGCGACGCCCCACAATACACTTGTATCAGTATGGGTTCGTTGCTAAACTCCAGCGAGTCTTCAGCAACCCCTGGATGCAATTCGTTGTGCGCAGCTGTGATAGTAGTCACAACCTCTTGTTGAAAGGCGTTTACGTCCATGTAACGGGGAATCTCATCTTTCAGGGTAAGAGCCTTGTGCCAAGCGAATGTGACAAATGGCATCTCCTTGCACCATGGATTCCAGTTTTGAGCAAACGTTGGTTGGCGGTTTTTGTTGATGTAAATTCGAACACCGGTTTGGAAGTGTCGTGGTCTGAAACCAAAGAAGGGGGTTCAAGATGGAGGCCAATCGTGTTGGTTTGTTTAGTCATAATATTTCACTCTCTCATGGATGGTTTACACAGTGCAATGTAGTTCGCTTAATGCACAAAGCTTTGTCCTATTATTAGGCTATATAACTGCTTTTTAACCAACATATAGATAGTGCGTTCGCAGGGATGGATTTTGGTGGGTTGCAGTGGGTGTGCCCCTCACTGGGACATTCTCTTCTCAATACTTTTCCAAAATAATAATTAAATTTCTTCTGCGTGGTTTCTTAGTGATTTCTATACACATACTACACCCTCACGTGAAGGAAATCCTGGATCTGCCCCAGAGTTGACTTCAATTAAGTGGACAACCTTATAAACAGGATAAGTGGCCACTTAATAGAGGTTTTCCATAATAAGAAATTTTATTTCAATGCTTCTACAAGCAACAATACACAAAGTACATTCACAAAGAAAGGTATATGGTGCTTCATACCAGAACCAGGTATTTGCAGACACCTGTTAATTTACTGGTTGAATACAGACAATTAAACAATTGACAACCCAATCCAAGCTATTCACCCCCTACTTGATGTAATGCAACATTGTTTACAAATCCAGATGGCAACCAGCTTACGTGTTACATGCTAGAAGTGACAAGTTCAATAAATTGAGGCTGCGTTTGGCCAGTAAATTGCTTTTTACAGGTGTTATAATTCACAATTTTTAGCTCATGATGACATTTACAAGATAAAATTCCCATTCTAATTGTTTCATTGTCATAAGACTCCAATTAGTTTGAATGACGTGTTTCAAAGATCACACAAGTAAACAATGTTTTAGTGCAACTGGAATGGGCTCAGAAGCTTCAGAATAATTGTTTTATCAACTTTCAGGTATTATTGTTAAGCAAACGTTGTTTACTAATAAGCTATGAGGAAACAATATTCACACACATCAAGACCAAGTAGACTGGATGGATGTCCAGAATATTAAGTGTACATTTGAAAGGGATGGATGAGTACTTCCTTGGAAATTGCAGACTCCAATTAAAACTTTTAAGTTTCTTTTTGTTTTCAAAGATCATATCTTGTTTGTTTAAAAAAGGCTCATTTTGATATCTTCAATATTATTATGCTGAAACTCAGAAACTCAAGGTTTTCAAGTGCAACTTTTAGTACATCTTTGACTCAAGCTGCCTTGACTTGAAGCTAAAAACAAAGTTATTGCTGATGGTACAAGTGGTGACAATGTTTGAAAGTATCAATAATATAGTTTAATTGAAGAGATATTGAAGAGATGTTCATGAAAACAGCTTAAGTGACTAAGTGAATTTCATTTTTCAAGTTTCCTTAGCCATGTCTAACATGGTATCCAAAAAATCATCACTTAAGCTGTTTATATGGACACTCCTTCAATTGTACGTGTATCATAAACTAATATTATCCAATAATGCAAGATGTGCCCACACAAATGCCCTAAATGATGTTTTGACAGTTTTTCAAACTTTCTCAGTCTACTTCAAAAAGGTATCAGTCTAAGTAACAATGTCTGATGATTTATTTGAAAACCTACAAAGACAAATGGGAGATATTTCAAGACATTGTCAATGTTATGCTTCAACAAAAATGATTTCAAGGCCAATAATTTGTTACAAATGTAGCAAACCAACAATGAACCAAGAACCAAGGAATAGAATTTACATAATAACAGCAACATTCATGGGTCAGTGATCCATTGTTAAGCAAGGTAAGACTATTGCACATGCTTGAGAAGAATTTAATGGTTTCATGATATTTAGCACACAAACCCTTATCGGAGCACTGTTTAACAAAATTTTATAAACTCATCAGAGAGTCCTTCAAAGATTTTCATTTGAGCCATTTCATGGGCACATCTTCAACAATAATAATAATATATTTGCACTTACATCATCATTGTATTCTTGGGGTATGTGAATCGGCCACTTTGTATCTTGTCGCAGCTAATAAGAGGTATTTTACGATGATCATCAACTCTCAGACCAATGAAGTTGTACTTGATGAGAACTAATTTTTTCTCTGTGATGATTACAATTCTTTCTTTTTCATGGTCCCAGTGATCTATCCTGAAATTAGAATATTTTTTGTACAAATCAGGTAGGTACATATGTACAAACAATAATTTGTTTTAATTGTTAGGCCTTTACTTATAATATAATGCCAGACTGTGATTGTGATTTTAGTTCAGACACCAGTATCCAATGAAAATCCTGGCCACTCAGGCACTTCTAGAGGATGTGGGCAATTTTAATGATTTTGAGTAATATATTTAAAGTTATTCAAAAATGATGACAGTAAAACGTACTCTGTTAAAAGGTATGAGCTAACAATTTTTCCATCTTCATCTGGATTGATGACGCTCTTGCAGTCTGTATCCACTGCATTCTCAAATTGCCCTTCCTGAAAAACAAACAAACAAAAAAATAAATATATATATTAAAAGTAAATAAATAATGGTTTTAATATAAAATATATCAAATATATTATTTTGCGATCTTATGGAAATTCACTATTTAGAATTAACTTGTGAACTAACTAATAAGTAAAGATTCTATCAGTTGCATGACATGTTTGCATGAATATTCACAAGTTGATAGCATAAGTTGTCTGTGTTTGCATGGCTGCGATTTGAAGGTAGATTATGAAATTGATAAACTTTTACACTGTCACTGATTCAAACCTGAAAGCTTCAATTTCTATATAGCGTTACCATCTCCCCTGCAAGAACAGCCTTGAAATGGTTGAAAAGAAGACTCTTGCATGGTAGTTATCAAGGTAGTTTACTGATACAAACTTTTCATACATATATAAAATTGCATTATTCAATATTATATTTATTCAAAAGTACGAGTGGAGCCAGTTAATTATTACTGCATGACTGATCCTTGCTTGGAAGCTCTTTTCAATTTTAGCGATCATTATATATAGAGTTGTGCGTCAAACTATAAAATAAAGTCAGCCCCTATCTGTAACCTGGTTTATTTATGTCGAAGGCTGACGTCACGCCTCGTAAATAAATTATGATTTCATCTTAAATAAGTTCGACATTCCAGCATATATACGTGCACGATAGCACAAAAAAGATAAAAAATCCTTAGAAACATGAAGAATAAAATAAACTGGTCTGCATCGAGAAAAAGTATTTTCAAACACGTCTCTTCTATTTTACATCTGACATCACGCTATAACAGTTCATTGTCAGAAATTGTTCAGTTGTAAAAAATTCACTTCTCTTGAATTGAGCTCAAAACTATGTAATTCTAAACGACTATTAGAAAGTGAGACTCTTCGTTAAACGTTTGTACTTACCCTAAGAGAAAAGTACTTTTTCGCCTCTTCTCGTTTTATCTTTTCCGAAAGTTCTTGCATTTCCTCTGGTGTGTAATTCGGAGCGACCGGAGGAGGCTGATTTAGCAATCTTTGATCACGAATTGTTACATCTGGAACCTCAGGATTGTCGAGATCTGCATCTAAAGGGCTCTTGGGTTCCTCTTCCGTCGATCCAGGATAGTCTGGCGGCCTTTGGGAGTGAAACGAGGGATGTTTTTCGTCAAGTTTGTCTTCACTTGCAACGCCTTCTGCCATTTTTACTTCGAACGAATAACTCGACCCCAGGACTTCTGTTTTTGTAATATCAAAAAGTTATGATGGGAGGGGAGGGTAAGTTTTCAGATCGACGAGAATCCATTATTGACGTTATTCATTTTATCGTTTTCACATTTTGGAAAAGCTTGTGAAATTTTCAACGTGTTCAAAGTGTTCACAATATTCGATATCAGTTAACCTATGAACTGAGGGCAAATTTTAATTTAATTATTTTAATTTAAAATTTTTTTTGGCTCACGGCACAGGAAGCCCAAACAATACTCATTAAAAACTGATATGCAAAAAATGTCACGAGTTGATACCCTATCTTGGAAGATTATGCCTTTGATACTTCCTTTCTTGTACCGTTTTGTTTATTTTTCATATGTATATACAATGAATGGGAAGCGCTGGGAAGGTAAGATTTTAAGAAACTAGTGACGTATTTCCGGTTGCCGATTTTAGCGCCAAACCAAACGGCAGAATCTTGACTTGCTGAGACGCCAGCTTGCGTAAAAAGCCTGATATGATGAGTCCCTAATATGAAGATTTACAAAAGTAAGCCTTAAGTATAGTTCTATACGTTTGGTTTTCATTTTGAAAAGCGAAACTTATTTTTCTTCAGCCGAAACAAAAGAAGTTGTATGAGAAGATATAAAAGCCATCATAGTTTATAGCGCCCTTTCACATGTAGCGTCCTTTGCAGACCGGTTTTTTGTGTCGGTCCTATTCTCCGTGGGGAAGGGAGAATAGGACCGACACAAAAAACGTCTGCAAAGGAGGCTAGTTCACATGAGAGAGCCGGTGCCCCTTATTAAATGTAGTGAGGATAACTCTTTTGTTTTGTGTGCCCCCAGGGAAAAGAAAACAAAAGAGTTATCCCTGCTACAGAGGGACACCCTCTCTTATGTGAACAGGCCCTTAATAGAAAGCTCTCAAAGGAAGTCTAAAATGGAACATGATTTGCTGTACAAGAGGAAGTGAATACTTAATGTTTGAGAATGCATCTGAAAGCCAAGGAATAATGAATAATGACAACAATGAATAACAGGAAAAAAAAATAGAAAAAGAATAAGGAATAATGGGAAACAGTTAAATGATACATTCTCGAGAAAACTTGTTTGGGAAATTATCAGGAATAATTATTGTAGTCCAATTATTCTGCATCCATCCCCTGAGAGAGGCCTCAAGTCCATGTCATGTGACAAGACAGAAAAGGAGTATGAGTAGTTGCAAAACTTCACTCTCTTTTGAGCCTTCGTTTTAATTTTTAACATCATCTGATCAAATGTTGTTCTTTGGTGTATAATGTCAGGGCAAGCTAGATTTGAATCATGTCAAATGGATATTTTGTGTGTATTTAGTCATTTCTACCCATACTTCTTTTCAGGTGAATCACATAGGCATGAGGCCTTTTGCTCAACATTTTTTTAATAGCTGTATACATTATAGTTCTTTTGTATTCTATCCTAAAGCTGATGTTAAGACTGAGATGATTTGCAACAATGATTTTTTGCACAATGCTAGTGATATCTGATGGTGATGTTGGAGTTGAAGGTAGTGCACACTTTATTCTAGGCAGCAATGAAGTATTTCAGAAATACCCTTGAGATAAGGCCCCATCAAAGTAGACTTGGCAGATGCTAGTAAGCAGCTGAAAAGTCTTGTCTCCCTCAACCCAGGCAAATTGGTAAGTTACATGACTGTACATAATATATTTATTGGTATACCACTTTTTGAATACCAACTTTGCAAAGAAAGTTTCTTCCTGGCTAATTGTGAACACCTGATGCTTTTCATGAATTTTCAAAATTTCCAAAAGAAAAGTTTGTTGGTTTTAATATTGCATAGTCTTACTTCAAGTAATACATAAAAAGGTTTCAAATTGCATTTGTTTCCCCTGGTGAATCAAATAACACAACATTGAATCAAACAGATGTTAATTTACTTTTAAAAGCATATTCCATGAATCTCCTAATACAGTGTTAAAACCACCTAATATTATAAATTCACCTCGTCCCTTAATTGCAGAGGTATGCCATGCTGCAGCAGTGGGCATGTTGATTGAATACTTTCCTTTTTGCCACTTGCAACAGCCTTGTTGAGTTAGTAGCTGACTACAGTCGAGAATAAACATCTCTAGGGACAAAAGCTCTTTGCTGTCTGCTGGGATATTAGTATTGTCTGATTTTGTAAATTTAGTTGACATATTGAACACAATGAGTCTGTCCAACAGCATGACAGCTGGGTTGTTCACTAGTCTACATTCCAATGAGTCTGCATTATTCACTTTAATCTCTGACCAGACCATGGTTTTCAAGTTCAGTAGCCAGATTTCATGACAGGGCTTGAAAGATAAACAAAAGAATGAATGAATGACTGAGTGACTACACAAATGATGGATAAATGAATGAATAAATGAATGAATGAGTGGATGGATGAATGAATGGATGAATGAGTGAATGAATTTATGCACGTCTCATTCCCACATAAAAAGCTGACATAATCCCCTCCCTAGCTCCCCTCTACCAAACAAGTTATTAGCCTTACTCTTCCAGACTGTCCTCCAATAATTAGTAAGGTATTGGAATTCAACATCACCTGCAGAAAAGATAGAGCAAGAGAAGAAAAATCATTTAAAAATTTCTACTATAATCACACACAGAAAAAAATCATGCCAATATTTGTGGACAAAATTCATAACTAGTCAATTATCATACTAGCCTTTATTCTCTAACGGGGGACCTAAGCAGGTAGTAATCATACCTGAGAGTGACCCCATCTTGGAGAGGGCCTTTCACCAGTGATTTCAGGCTTCAACCAACATAGCCAGTTAAGATCATACATCCAGACATCATTAAACCTAAATATGGATTGCTTCTACATTAGCACAAATTATGTCAATTCTGCCACCCTATTAATACCACCGTCTAGTTATTATGGCCATCTGCCAGATTTTTAATTCCCAGGCATTCAATCTCTTTGTATTTTACCTTGGATTACAGCCACTTTGCAATATTCCCACTATTAGTTTGTTTATATGTCAAATTTCTTACAAATTTGGACTGTAGTGTAAACTATATGGATATAAAATTATGATGGATTAAAGACAATGGCATTAGAGATGTAATTATTGTTTTTAAACATTGTTTTTAGCAACAGGGTGACATAGTAACCTATATATACACCCAATATTAGAATTACACTTGAAGAATATTCTAGAAATCTGGGGTAGAGACCCTGAAAGGCCAGTGGTACGAACCCTGCAAAAGCAAGGGTAAGTCTGTTGCAGAACAGAGAAGGGTTTTTGTATCAATATTTTGATGACATAAGCACTGGTCAGTGTACTTCACTGACCGTATCCATCTCTGACAACCTCCAAAAACAATCATTTGATCGTGTACAACACAAGCACCATGTCCAGCTCTTTTGGATGGCTGAGGCGAGTCTATATTAGTATGTGGAACATTCCATGTAACTAATTAGGTATGTCTAGTATATGCACGTCATTATGTCCCCAAGGAGTTGTAGATCTTATTCTATCTCCAAAACTTGAACAACCACCAAAAAGAACAATTTGATTTTTATGGACAACGACACTTGGGGAATTTCTCGGTGGAGGTGGATGGCCTGATATGCTTAATTTGGTCCATTTGTAGTCCCTCAAGTCCAGTTTATACACAGTAATGTGATCTTTTATGGAGGAGCATCCATCAAATACATACATAGACGTCCCAAGAACACAGCTTCTGTGAGAATGATTAGAAGAAATAGGTGGATGTTGAAGAAGAGAGTGAAAATGGAGGCTACCTTTGCAGACACTATCGGAAAGCTGTCGCTGACGATAGTCGATAATTGATAAAACTAAACTATGCCACAATTTGCAAACTAATTTTGCTTGTTGCAGTTCTCCATAAGAAGATAAATATGATAATAATTTTGCTAAAATTTCGTTTGGAAGACTTAGAAAATGGCATTGTTTCTCTTTTTCGTCCGCCATTTTGAATCTGTTTAAAAATACCGCAGACCGCCAGCAACGCAGGCTATTTTGATTGATTGTGTACATATTGGGCTTCCTGTGGATCGCAAAGGAAAAGAAGAAGGTCGGAAGGTCATTTTGAGGTTAAGAGACGCAGAGCCGTTCAAATATCATCCGTTGTTGCTATGGCGTTTATGTACATGGTGATTTGGTCTATGGCTTAACGTCCTTACTATGAAGGGACACTTCAATCCATTCACACAACCATGAGAATGAATCAAACTTGTACTTAAGTGAATTCTAACAACGAGTTAGCCTGGCAAACGGACAGCGACCTGGAAGGCACTTCTTATTAATGCACAGCTAGACGAACTTCTCCTTTAAGCCATCAGCTATTCAGCGCGTACCTCCCTCTATGTAACAGCCAAACGCCAAAAGCCGGAAACGCACCTGTACCTTGCATTAACACTGTATAAGGTCTCTGCATCTAATCTGCATAACGTCCAGCAGCGAATGGTCGTAGGGACAACTGAAGATCGTGAAAAAAAATCATGGAGCTTTTGCCCCCGCAACAGTTCGCACGAAGATGTTGGCAAGATGAGGATGAATTGCTCAAGGTCTATAGCTTTTACTAAATGTATTTGTCTTCTCTACTTTCGGCTCGAAACCACTGTTATGGATATTGGACAGTCCAAGAAAGGGGTTGTACGAAGAGTGGATATGCGCTCTCAGCTGGATAAATCCTCATCCAGTCCACGCTAGCCACTCTTTGTGTAACTGGAACCAGGAGAAGGGTGTGTCCAACCTGCATGCCGGTACTTCTTGTGTCAAGTCACGAGGACAAAACCATAGAAATTTGCACCGTCCGATACTCGTGTGGTCTGTTGGCGAGATGGGGACATGCTCTTAGAATGAAAACACGTATCAGAATTACTGAATTAAGTTGTGATCGTCATCTTACGCCGTAAGATCTGGCATGGCTCGATCGGTCCAACATATTCCTGTCTGCTGGATTCCTCTTGCATACAGTAATAAAGTAAAGTAAAGTAAAGCGACCATATTTTACGTTGATAACTCGTGACAGGTAATTTGAGTAACTGATAAACTTGAGGTCGACGGTGCGCTCATTTTACTCCCCTCTCTCCATCAGTGCTCCGTTTTAAGGGTATTTAAAGCTACTTAAAGCTACACAGAAAGGAAAGAAGTTAAAACAAGGATGTGAGATCTATGGATCGAACTCTGGACCTCTTGCATCGAAGGTCCGCGCACTAACCAACTCTGCTATTGGGTAACATCATTTTATCCACTGGATACGGATTTATCCATCCAGTGGCGCTACTTTTAATAGTCTTGAAAGCTTAGTTTCTTATCTGGAAAGGTTCCCATCATGTGTGATCCATTCCTCATGTTGATGGGTGGCAGGTTACGCAGGCTAGTTGGTGAGTTGGCAGACCTAGCAGGGGCGGTGTAGTCAGTTCACCGGCTCGCCTCTCACCTTTGTGGACCAAGTTCAATTCCCAACTCGAGCCATACGTGATCATGAACTGAGTTTGTTTGTGTTGTTGTTTCCCTTACCACGAAGGTTTTTTTCTCCGGGTTCTGCTATTTTGCCTCCCTCAGCAAAAACTCACTGAAATGTTTAATAGTTGAGTGATGTATGCATAGAAAATGTTATGGTAGTCAGAGTGGAGTGATTGTCACTGAAAAGCCTCTTTAAACTGGAGTGCCAACCGTGTGTGTGTGTGTCTGTAACTGAAGGAGATTTCCTTAATGGGGCGGCTGACCTTAGAACTCTACTTCGTGAAGAATTCCTGTTGAACCTGGTACGTGGTTGGGGTGAAAAAGGCCGGTTTACTTTTGAAACAGCGACTGAGTTTCCAGGATATGAACAACCGAATAAACCTACTTCAAATGAGACTTTCCAACTCCACCGAACCAGTTCTGCAATCTTGATCGTTAGTTCTATATAATGTATACTTTCAAGATGTACAACCAATATGTATTTGGGTATTTGTTGTAATTCTTTGAATGTTTTGTTGTAGCCTTTTGTTGTACTAATCTGGGATGCAACTTTTAGATACTCCTACAATTTGGTTTTGGATTAAAAAATTTATTGTTGGGTCTCCAGAATATGATGAAAAAGAAAACAATATTCTTTATAAGTAATTTAAAAATTAAAACTTTATCTATAATTCACAACAAGATTTATTAACAACCCAGGGGTCCAGCTTTTGAAATACAGCAAAGCCGACTCCCACTCGTACAATAGTGCGCGTTAGAAATATTTCGTGCGCGAAAATGTTTGCTTTTGTACAAGTTTGTTTACCTATAATATTTTGTAAACAAATTTAAATCCCATTTGATCTTTAAACAATACACGAGCTCCTTTTTTAAGTTACCAGGCGAAAACATGAGACGTAGATATGGAATTTTTTTCATTGCGTAAATTTTTGGGTTAATATTTTTCGGCGTGGTTTTGCTTATCAATGAATGAATTTAGACTCTCTTCAACTTTAATTCGTTTTATTTGCATAGGAAGATAAGGTGGCCCTAAATTACTATCGGCAAAACTCAAAGTGATATAATCTGGTCGCGCTGTTAGCGGCACGAGGCTTGGAGATCACAGGAAACTACCTGATCCCAAGTCTGTTATCTCTCAACCTATTTATTTTAAAGATCTGAACGTTGTGCGAAATTTGAATCATGTCGCTTCCGGCGTTCACGTTGGGCTAGTGTTTGCAAGTAGAAATAGGTATAATTTTGTGCTTTTCAAATGAACCTTTTAGGGCTGACGATTTTTTGTTTGGTATAGTTATGATAAATCTACCGTCGGTCTCGAGCTAGGTGACATGAATATAAAGGGTTTAAGAGAGTGTTGATACTAACGCCATAGTGTTAATCCTTCAAGGGGTTGTCAATCGTTTAGGTCTTGAAGTATACTGCTAAGGCGATAAATATGTGTTGAAATTGAGCCGTACTTAGTCTTCATTTTTCTATTAGACAATCAACAAGCACAAACCATCAAAAGGCTTAATTACAAGGTCGAGTCCTCCAAGACATCAAATACAAGATTTCTCAATTAACGGTTAAAAGAATACAAAAGCAATTTCCTGAATGAAAATAAGATAGATTGGAATTAGACTGATTATTCAACTAGATCAAGGCTATATAGAGCTGTGGCTGGGGTCATCTTGAGTGAAATTGAGATACCCCCCTCTGGGAGCTAACCAGAAGCGCTTAAGGCACCCTGGAGTGCGCAATTATTATGTCGGCGATTGGCTCTTTTGGCTGAAAGATGTTTTAAATCTCTTGGTGAGTTTTATCACCAACAAGGACAATAGACCAAATATATTGCGTCTACGAAAAGAAGACTCTTGCTGGGTGCAATCCCATCCAGGCTTCTTAATTTGCAGATAGATTTCAAATTTCATAGTCCTTTAGTAAAAGTTCCGTCTCCCTCGTAAAACCTGCGCTTAGTATTTTCGTAAGACATTAAGTAAACGAGTATTCAAAATGCCATCGGAAGTTGATCGTTTATTTTTATTTACATACCTATATTGAGAACATAATGAGTAGAGATCAAAATATTTTGCCTGTATGTTATAGACGAAACATTGGCTTGGACAAGTCCAGACAATAACCAGCTATCAACCTGTTGAAGCATTAGTTATGAACTCCGTTTGATCACAGAAAGAGTAAAACCAATCTCTTAGCTCAAATATTCCCTAAAGCCGGCTGCATCGTATATATCTTATCATAGAAAGCGGTACATCAAAGAGACTACGCTCAGCACGAGCACACAAGAGAGTTGTTCTAAAATAAGTTAGCCCGAGGCAATGCAGTCGTGAAGTACTCGCGTTTTGTTTCATTGAGCTCATTACGACTCAGGCTTGGCTCATACTTTGTTCAAACTCTACTCCAAACACAAACTATTGCAATAGTTAGTCAAACTTAGTTCTAGTAGGGATCAAGTAGGCCCTCTCTAAAGGACTAAGACCAGGTTTTCACAAAGCTTATAACGCAGTGTATTTCAATATTAATCAAGGATCAGATAGCCCGCGGTGCACTGATGAATATAAGTTAACAAGAGCTGAATAGAAAATCTGTCACGATACCGGCGTTCACATGTTACCCTGGCAATTTTTCTCTCAAGTAATTTAAGCAAAGTTTAATTTCTTTGTTGGACGCTGCAGGAGTACAAGTTGAATCACCACCGACGAGAGCGAAATGCCCGTTATGAGGACCAACTTTTCTGTTGTAAAAACCAAACATACAAAATATTGAAGTCTAAACTGGGTGCTCTCGTTCTTTAGTTAGCTTCACTTTAGGGGGATTACGATAACCGCGTCCTCCCGTACGGTCTTAAGACCAAAGCTTAAACCAATGTTCATTGCTTGTATTGTCTTGGTCTTTGTTTCATTGACATTGTTACGGCTACCGCGGTACGGCCTGATCAACACTTCATTGCAGCGGCCTTTTTGAACTGAATGACACTGAAGCTTCTAGAAGGGACAGATGTCTGCTCCTGTCTGTCCAAATCCTGAAATTTTGTCAATGTAAATATCAACTTCTCCTGGGTCCTGTTTAGAGATCTGAAGACTTTGTTTACTCTTGGGATTCCTATCGTTGAATTTATTTGTATTTTCTTCAATAAAGAACGATAGTCGTGGACAATAGCTGCCTCTGTTCTTAACGTAAACAGATTATTTCTGAATATGCTAATTTTTTTATTGCGTTTCCCGGTTTTTCAAAAGTTGGCGTCGAACCGTGTTTCCTTCATAAAAATTTGACACATTTCATTTCTTGGCACTTGCGTTAACATCACATCCAAATTGAAAACACGTATATAATTCAAGATCATTTTCCTCATTTCCTTATAATGTGATTTTCGTTTTTTGTTTGACTAGCAAAACATTGATCTAGTCCTCACGCTATTAGTTTGAAGGCTGCGCGCTGTGCCGGTAAAGCTCGCATTCTGCCTAACGGAGTAAGAAAGTCTGTGCAACGAGAACATCAGTGATGTTATCTCAATTGTTTCACTTAAGCTCGCCAAAACATTAACGATTCGTTTCAAGTGGATCTGTTTATATTGCTAGCTGTTTATTTATGAAACAAATAGTAAACAATAGCGTACAAGTGCCGTTAACTCGAATCGTTCAAAGCAATCATAACAATGTTTGTAAGTGTGAAAAAGTCGATGAAAATCACACGTCGAAGCCTTCGCGAGTGACAACATGAACACCCAGTTTCAAAAGCGCGCGGTGCAGCATCAATTCGAAGCAGAGGGGCGATAGAAACAATATTTTTTTGTGAGTTAATCTTAAGTCATGATGAACTCGACGAACTGAAACCTTAAAACCTACGCTATGAACAGGTACCGATAATTTAATGTGATTGTATTATAAATGGACCCTTATGAGTTTTAGAAGGATTTGAGTAATTTACTTAATCCGCTCTTCAAAACGTGCTAAACGTCTTTGAGCCTTAAGAGTGTTAAGTACAATGTCTATGCTTTTTAGCTTTGCGTAGATAAGTTGATAAAATTGGTGTAGAATTGAAGATAGTATTGTATGGTTTTGGTAATCGCCAACATGCTTCAATGAGTCTTTGGCAAATGAGCTGATCAAAATTGTCATCATAGACGTCTTATTTTCATCGTGAAAACCAGAATATATTTCACTGAGATTTTTCGATACAGACTCAACACCGATTCAAGATAATCTCATGCTAAAATAAATAATGTTCGATAAGCCAAAAATCTTCAGCGAAAAGTAGTAAGCGATTTGTATGTTGGTAGATTTTTATGTTTAAAGTTGGCATTGTCTACATGACAATTGAATGACTCTTACTATTCATTTAGTTTGTGGTTTATAAAAAGCGTTGACTGAATCTCGAACAACTAGCATATCGGTTTCAATTTGAAATTCAGACTGAGTTGAGCAGCCTAAAGTAAAAGTGAGAGCTCGTTTGTTCAGTTGCAAAACTATAAACATTTATAGAAAATGGTTTAAATAAAGTGTTATTCGATCTTTGTAGTTCTTATATTCTTATTATAAACAGGAAGAAAACGTTGCCAGTTCATAATTACAAAAACATTAAGTCTTTTCCATTTATTAGCGTGGTTGAAAACAACCGTTGAATGTTTTTAATCACGTTTTAACTTATATCTACACTGATCACTGAACTAATCTGTATTTCCTCGAGTTGAGGATTTCAATTGCCAAAATAGAAACTGATTCACTTTGAAAATTGGAAACGTTTGGAAATTTTGGCCATTTTAAATAGTATTGAAGTGAAAACTCAGGAAAAAATTTGTAATAACTTTTCTTAACTGTGATATCATTTCCATGTTTTCATTTCCGAAAACAGCCCTGAACTTCAGTATGCCAGTGTGCATAGTTGCTGCAGAGTTTCTGTAAACAATTTGGCTCCTTCAATAAGTATAAGTTGTTCTACACTGCAGTTCTCATGCCAGGCAGAGAATAAATGCAAAATAATGTTATTCAATGAAGGACAGTCACCATATGTATAAATTGTAGGGCTCATAAGGATCAGATTTTTAACTTTGTTGTTGTCAGTTTTTGACAAAATTCAGTCCATTTTATTTTGAACTTTTACATGAACTAAACTTGAAACTTTTCTGACCTAAAATGGTTCATATAATAGCAAGATAAAGAACTGCAGTTTACATATATTCATGGCATATAAATTCAAAATCGTGTAACAAATTTTCCAATGGACTTTTAATCTTGAACTCTGAATCTGGGAATATTTCTTGGCATACCAGGAAATTCGCAGTTCTTTGGCACTGAGATCATGTATTATCAGGAAGCTATTTGTTGTCAAATTTTGTACATCTTGCAAATACTTGCTTACTTGCTTATTTACTATATGAGGAACTGAAGATGAATTTTTAAACTAATTTTGTAACCATCAGTCCTGAAATTGATTGAAACTGATGATGAGAATACGATCATAAATGTCACAACAGCAGGTAAATGCAATGCTATATGGAAATGAAGTAGTCTTTCATATATTGTATTTGTTTACATCTTTGTTTTGGGTATAGTGGGTAAAGTTTATATATATATATCTGTTATGTGTGTACATTCTCAAACAATACAAATATAAAGTGCGAAACATATAGAAAGAGACTGTGTCAATATTTTGTATTTCTCTTTAAATAAACATATTTTTTTCAATGACAGAAAATGTAAATACCGAACAATGACAGTTTTGACGTTAACTTGGCAATTGAAAAATATTTACAGAGCTTTGCTGCCAAAATGAGACAGATCGTTTCATATTACTGCGAGAAAAATCAATTTTACTGAAGAATACACGCACAGTCAATAGCACTTATCAAACACTCAAACTCAAGAACCAGAAACATAAACAAAAAGTACAAATGCGAAAAAAACTTCTTCAAACAGAAACAAACTTAGAAATGTCATCGACTAGACATATCCTCACCACTTTAGCAAATGTGTTTTCGACTTATTCGTAGCCAACGGCCATAAAATAGATTTTTTCAATCCATTGCATAAGATTGAACTCTAATCACAAGCGTCTAGTACTCAATCAGTAGTATATGCAGACATAGTCAAGACCTCCTCTTCGCATATATACCATCTAATTAGTAACAGAACACTGACTAGGAAGTAAAAAGGTTTTTATATACTACCAATTTTTAATGAAACTCAGTTTAATATTATCAGCTATAGAAAAGAGAGCCTCATTTTGCCTATAGCAATTCCACAACTGCAGTTCATGTACAAAGATAAAATATCATCCAGAGTTTATCTTAGTATGAGTTATTTTGAACAGAAAAATCTGCACGAAATTCATGAAGATGTCTTAATGGTTATCATTTAAGTGCAGTTTACTAGGAACAGTCTGTAAAAATTGGTGTAGCATAACTTTAGTAGTTGAAAAGCCGTCAATAAACCCCTGTCACTGTGCCAACTTGGGAGCAATGCCAAGAGGTTCTCATTTGTATTGGCGGCTAGAAAGAATTGGAATATTTCAAATTTTGTCCAAAAAAGGAACTTTCTTTTGTCACGTTATTTCTTTTCTAAGAAAATTTAACCGTCAAATTTTGGCAAACTTAAGACTAGCTGCTGATGTTTGGAGTATTTGCAAGATTTGGCTTCACGGATGGGCAATGCATTGCATCTAAAACTGACAAAAATGCTGACAATTCGCTGTAGATTGTATTCAAAACGAAGGAAAATTCTCAGGGTATACAGAAGATAGGTTCATTGCCTTAAGGTAAAACGATGAGGCACAAACATCGCTGACTCATCTTTGACTGCTGTGCAGTCAGGAATAAAACTATTCAGTGCTGGTTTATAGAAACAAATGATTTGCACTGGTGATCTGTACAAAAAGATTTGTTTTCATAAAGCATCTGTAGCTCTATCTCATAACATTAAATAGACAAACATAAAGCAAAGTATGTATCATATATTCAAAACGAATGCTTCTAAAAGGTGTTTCTCGTTTCTCAGTTGCTAATAAGATACTTCTAAATGGTCAATACCTAAAATGTCTTTTGAAATGAAGTCTTGAGCAAGTTTAGACAACATGCACAGTAACTTGTCAAGAGTGTTTGAAGTCCAATATTTTTTTAATAAACCACTTAAACTAAAGCGTTATATCGATGGTTTATAACTAGACATATCATATCCTCAATCGCCTACATCTACTCGTGGAATTCTTGGATGTAGTCGCTCATCATCTCAACCAAAGCTAAATCAGGCCCATCGGATAGAAGTGGAAGACACTCTATATATCTGAAAATGTCGTTAGACTATTGACCACCTGTAAGGAAGTACAATGTCAATACTTGGAACGAGATGCTTGTATATTTGGCACTCGCATGGATCACAATAAACCAACAACGCCGTTTCATACTGATTTACACTTTATTTCACAGTTTATTTGCATCACTTCTCAACGTTTTTATTTATTTTGGTCAAATTTCACTGATTCTCAATCATGTTTGATGCTTCAAACAGCCGGACAGCGCTCAGTCATAATTCCTCTTACAGCGCGGTACGTCGGATTCATACTGAGAGTTGTATATACCTAGTTGATATGCAAGTCGGTCTTCTGTTATCAATTTTTCTCTCGAGCTCCACTTGTATCGGATCCTTTCGTCAAAGTAAGCCCCTGGCAGTTTAGCTTGCAGATGACGTTCACAAGTTTCATTTTTTCGTTTTTATTAGATCCATTAGCTTTCTATAGTTCATTCAAATTAGTCGGTCAGCCCTGAAGGCGTTACAATCGATGAATTCGGCACTACAAAGTGTTCCGAGCCCATTCAAGGACTATGATCGATGGGAATCTACTTCCTTCTCCGCCCACCTTCCAGTACTAACTCTCGGTAAATTAGTGTCTCATCGATAATGAATTCCTACAAGCCCAATTTTTTTGTTATAAATTTAAACAGATCGAAAGAGGTTTTTCTCAATTAATTTGGAAACCCAAACATTTGGACGAAAAGTGGTGCCTTCTGCGGTGCAAGTAACTGCTCCAAACCTTGGGACTTCCCCGGTGTCCCATCGTGACCCTCAGCGGAACGGACCTGATCTTATTATGAAAAAATCCCATTTTGAAGTAAACATTAAGACTTATCCGATCTTATAAAGTTAATGTAGAGCTATAACAACTTATAAGAAACTATTAACTACAAAGAAAAGGAGATTTTAAAACAAGTATTTATGGAAAGACTTCATCCACTCGAAATTTGGTATATTTTGGAAGGTCGTCTTTGTAAATTGTTATGAGCTATGTAGACTTCAACAAAGGTTCTGATTGGATTCGACCACACAGTCCAAATATCTGTATAAAATGTTGTGGGATAGTCTTGTGAAATAAATAGTGTTCTTACAGGTTCTGATAGTTCCACCACATTTTATCCCGTTGTTAACGATTTTGGTCTAGTTGAATTGTGAATAAAGGGACGAGTGTCTAATTAACCTCAATAAAAGTTTGATTTGTTTACTCCAAACAATCATAGTTCCTGCTTGATAACCATATTGCATTTTGTGCAGTTCCAGTGAAAAATACGGATATGGGCTGAAATTTGGTTCATAGTTTGTTCGCAAACAAAACTAGCAATTGGGACGTCTCCATTCAGATGTTTTCGTAATTTTAAAGGGGAAAAAATTCAGTATTCTATGGATTAAATTTTATTGATGTGGCTCTAGATTTTGGTTGGCGTGGTGGTATGGGTGGCTTATGTTTTTGAAAAAAATACAGATTTGCAGTCGAAAACCTTGATTATTTTGATCTGGGAACCTACTTCCCAATTTAACCACTTTTGTACATCTTTTATTTCCTAATTGAGAAAGAATGCGAATAAAAATCAATATTCAAACTATATCTCATTACACAGTGGTGACTAGTTTCATAGGCAGACAGTTCTTTTAAAGCGAAGGATGATTGCGTTTCTTGGCTTGCAACCTCTGGTGTCTCTGTACGGGAGTTCTCATTCCAGCTGATCGACTTGGACTCAAGTTCTGTTTTGACTTCTGGTGAAATTACGGCAGACAACATATTGGCACCAAAAATAAATAATCTCTTTCGAAAACCAAATAGAATTCTTTCAATTCCATCACACTTTTTCTGTTCTTCTGATAACGTTTGAAGTCTGTTATATGCGCTGGGTAAAGATCGTATATGTAATGTTTTTGCCAATTTTCTCAGGGATAAATTTTGTTTGGGTTACTGGTTCTGAAGCTTCATTGTGCTACGGCCTATATTATGCACAGTTTAATGACAGAGAATTAAAAACCTCCCTGCTGGGCACCCTGAAATTACTTCCACAATAAGCCTTCTAGAAGATATCGAAGTCATCAAGAAAGATTTATCCTTCAAATTAAATCGAAGTAATTGTCTTCTTGTATAGTTACGCTCATACGGGTTGTAGTAAAGAGGTTCACTGAAGATCAATCCAGTGAGCTTATTTTGTATTCCTTTGTGGAATCTCATCCCTATGGAGGGGATACCATTGTTAGAAATGTAAACACATAGCCAATTTCCAAACTATTTTATTAACAAGGTCTATGGTGTTTGTATCGACCCAAGGTTTTCGTGGATTCTCATTCATCGGGGAAATGCGCTCCAATAGTCTGGATATAGTATAAAATCATATTCCTCCTTATGCGGTTTGCTCTATTCCCTTGCCATGAAAATCTCTGTTGGGAAACACAGAGCACTACAAACCGTTCAAATTAAATTCAGCAAACACTGTAAAAAGACCTGTTCTAGAAGATAGCATTTGTTTCAATTTTTTTCATGCATCCGCCATGAATCACGCTGTCTGTTCTCGCAGACTGAATTCATTCATAACCTCAACAATAGTAATGAAGATGCGTAAGAAATCTTACTATTCATTACGAAAAATTGAGAAAAAATGCGCATAAATTTTCCAGAGAAAATGACAGTTTTTTGTATGAAGTACCGTATTTTATTTTCGACCGAGAAGGCAAAACTAGAATGAGATGTTAGGAGTTTTGGGATGGTTGACGAAGGAATTTCAATATGAATTTCATCGCTCGTGGTTTCACTTTAAATGTGTTTTTATCGATGCCTTTTTGAGATTGTAGATAGTCAAAAGCGGTCTGCACCTTTTCATCTACTTACAAATTATCCCTGACCTCTGAGATATCTCAGTTGCACTTGTGAAATCGTTGGCGCCAAATTGAATAAAAATTCAATGCAATAAAACTGGAAATTAAATGCGAAAGGTACTCAAAAAATAACCAAGTACGTACAAGTCGCCATTTTTGGCAACATGGTTTATATTTACTCAGTGACCACATCGGGTATCTTTTATCGATTTTACTGTAATTTTAACATCAAAATAATTATTTTATTATCTACTGGAAGGATGAAAATAAACAATGTTGTTGAATTTGGTGTTCATTATCTCGTAGAAAAGAAGACTCCATATTTTGAAACCATATCAACCAGTGGCCTCGCTGTTAATAATCACAGTCGAGTGTGGAGTTAATATCTGGGGCCAGTGGATAGGGCAACTTTATTTATGGAATCTTTACTAAACAAACAGCAATCTTCAACAACAAATTTTGGCAGCGCGACCACAAAATGTCTGTAGACCATACTATTTCTATGGTACAGTTATATTGGGAGGACAACTGTTTTTTCGTGAGTTGTGGCCACTTGAAGTGTGACGACGTGTAGACATGCTGATTTCTTCGTGGTTTCTGATGTCCCTTTGAACATTGATCTTTACCTACAAACTTACTCAGCTTAGATTTTCTATTCAAAAAATTAATTTCTTAACGTTAAACAACTGATTTATATCCTTGAATCATGTAGTGTCCATGTCGAAGTAATACATTTTCACACTTCTCCACAACAGTGGACATTTTTCGGTTGTGGCTATGGTACATAATTTTCCATTTCGTCTACATTGGGGTGTAATGTGATCGGTGCCTTTGTTGAAATGATGGTTTTAGTCTTTGATACAGATCTGATGTAATTTAGCTGGCTTGATGTGCGGCCAGCTGGGGCTCCAATAAAATACAAACTGATTCTAGGACTTATCAACCACGTTCTAATGCAAAGCGCACTCCATTATCTCGGCTCTCCCAACTCCATCACCACAAAGAACTACTCACAAAGATTTTTCTCTTTTACGCGCATTCTCGGCTTTGCACCTACCTCGAATGGATTACTTTGGGTATGATCTTCACAGTGGAACCACCAGTAATGCATTCAGATTTCGGGCCTTTTCGATTTTGTCTCCATTAGAAGGCTCATCAGTCGGCCCAAATTCACCAAGGCAAAGGATCAAGATCCTCATCAGTTTCCAAGTCGCCCAGCTGACAAGAATCTCGCAATTGTTCAGTTTTCATAACGTTTTGCTGATCTTTTTCGGTCGTTTTCCATGGCTATCTGAAGTGTCTTGTTTTTTGCGCACATTCGGCGTAGTTCAGAAACCCGTTGAGGTGTGACCAAACACGTTCGTGATAGATTTCCGAAGGCGTAATCCTCAAAGAATAGGCTTATTACCTTTTATCCCAGATTTCGATTAACTCTTTCCTTTATAAGACGAGTATTAGGTATTATGTCAACTACAATAAACTTGTATTCGACTTGATGGACGTTTTCTTAGCAGGTTCAACCCAGTCCTTAAGCAGCTCTACGCCAAAACCCCACGAGACATAAACAGAGACATGGAATACCAACAAATCAAACAACATTTGTAATAAAGTGGAATTTATTGATGTAATCCACACAGTAATTTCACTACAAACCCCGTCTTTGCTCTCCAGTGAGCGGAACAACTTTGCTTTGCGCTATAGATAGAGTACATTTGTTTAGACCTAAATCAAACGAAAGAAGCTGTGGTCAAAATAGGTCGGTCAGGGGTTTTATTGTTTGGACCTTTTTTATTTCTTTCTAGGGTCTATATAGGGGGTAAAAACATGAATTTAGTATATAATTCTTGGCCGGAACTACACAAACCCCGAAACTTGGCGCGGAAATAGGTTTTCAAAAACCAAAAGAGTAATGGCTAATTACATTTAAAGCTGGGTCCGGAATAAGCAAAAGTTTGGATGGATGTCCCCGTTTCAAATTGACAAATCTGTCATCAGTGCTCAATGTCGTTTGATACTATAGTGAGCTACGTCCCGTGAAATGTTTGTAAAATATTGATAAACTTGAACAAAAGATGGACGGTGGACGTCGAAGAGAACGAAAACAAACGATCCTGTGTCCCTTGACAACACTTTTACTTGTGTTCAATATTTAAATTCGTGGTCTACTGGGAAAGCGATCGGTATCTCTAGTGGGTGAACCCCTTTCCGTGAATCATTAAATCAGTCTTCTACTTATTCATTACTTTCATTCATCCAAAGCGCTTAAATTATCCGACATTGACTGAGGATGAGAAATTGCCATCTTTATTGGTATAATTCTCTCGGGTGATAAAGATTTTGTTCGTATCAGTGTTTTTGTGGAGTAGCTCATGCTACAGCTGCTAGTATAACCGAAGGGTTTGAGTGTAATGCTTTGAGTTTTCACACGTTCACACAGCACATTAGCCGGTGTGCTTTAGTCAACAAATTCCAGAGCTAAAGTTTTGATCACCTGTTTGGTACCACGATTTGAGGTCAACATGATAAGCGTTTTTCAAGCCATTGCCGCAAGACTAAGGCAGAACGGTTACTGGGAAATCCAGTGTTCCGTAACACGTGTCTGTTTTTTCTCATAATTTGTGCAATAAGCTAGCTTCTTATCAGTATGAAATGCCCCAGGATATATGAATGAACTGAACTAGGAAAAATCCTTCAATTTCTTTGTTTTGACCGACTTGTGTGTGAAACGGTGCAATGAGCCTTGATGATTTTTGTGCAAGCCTCAAGCCCGGCACGATATCTGTAGAGGAATGTCAATATTATGAAATGCTGTCAACCCTGATAGTGCCTACTGACCAGGAAGATATCAAGTCCAAACTTTTTCAACGATTGTTTCCGAGTAAAGTTTTCAATTGCCTTAATAGGATGCATTCATCCAGATTAAGAGTCTGGAAGAATCTAAAACCTTTGGGGCTAATCGCTACATTTAGTCGTCGTGAACCTTATGAACAATGATCCACCGAACTTGTTAATCTAATGTCACCTTACCAGACGATTACTTCAAGGATACCCGATTTGTTTTCCTCAATAAAAACAAAATACAGATTGAATAAAAATATTCGATTTGTTTCGTTACTTTGCCTTTGCTTTGATTATTTTCCAAGGGGATCTTGGGGTCAGTGGTTTCATAAACTGAACTCGATGTTACAGAAAGTGGATATCTTAAATAACGGAGCTGCTGACAATCACTGTAGCTCAAGATGGGAATGATATATAATGAACTTCAATATGGGCACTTGACTGAATATGGAATATACTACTTTAAACACAACCGTTGAACTAGTCCACGAGGGTTATGAAATCTGGCCAGACAAGGCGTAAATTGAATCACTCTACGCAATACTTTACCGTGTCAGAAATATCAAGCCTTGTTCCATCCAGTTACTAAACCAGTTAAACCAAATTTCTGACCCGGTGACCCAATTTTAGGAGTATTTATATTTACCAAAGACTAGGGTGATCCTATATCGAAAATATTATTCTAATTATTGTGTAGTGTTGAAATTTTTATTCCTACGTTTAAATTGATACACCAAAATACCGACACGCTTCGCTGTTATGTAGTGTTTATTATTTTGTTTTTTTAGAATAGAAAGATTCATACGACGTTCAATGACAAGCTTTTCTCAAGCCTAGAGATTTTAGGCAATATACCTGCCGACTGGCAAACTTACTACCAAGACATACACTACTCTGCGAATGAAATCACAAGCTGTCTGATTCCAACGGCTTACATTACACAATCCAGAAATGAGAGCTATAAGGGAAATACAACTTGGTTGTTTTGATGTGTGTGCTACACCATGTAGAAAGATACCAGCTAGTCACTATGTAGATAAGACAAAAATATAACACAGAAATTTGTCGTGGCACTTGAGATTGGCGTTTTACGCCCCCGGTGGATCGAAATTACGAGAAAATCCAAAACTAAATGAAATAAGACTCTCGCTTAAAATCTATGATATGTAATATATCTTTAAAAGTGTGAAATATGAATTGAACTTATACGCGTCTCTTCTTTGTATCGTCTATAAAATTCCGTACAACCTGTCAAAGTCAACAATATCTTATAAGGCTAAGGATATGAATAAGGGGAAACTAATGCGTAAAGTAAATAGTGCTTGAAACACTACAAGAGCGATGGTCGCGTCTGTGCGATGCTTTCTTGGAAGCCTTCGTTTTTGTCCATAAGTTCTGCAAGGCCAAGATCATTCCTTATTCACAATCCGAGAGTCTGTGGACGGTGTGTGTGTTGTATCCTACGTAAATATATTGTGGCGCGAGAAGCAGCCACTGGTTAACTCAATTCATTCTGGGGTATATCTACGACCTTGGAGGTACCTCGTAAGAATGTTTATCTGGAGGACTCCAATATGGGTAATGGTGCATTGGACTATGTTCAGCTTGTCGGCTCCGGCACCCAACATTTTGCATCGCTACAGCTCCATACCCACATTGGTTATTGACGGGCGTTTGGATTTGCGTCGAATATTGCGTTCCAGTATAGGTGCTGACAGGAACACCAGATCCCATGTTGACATATGGGTAGCCTGGAGGAACCCTAGATGATGGAGGGTTGCATGGGTACGACAAAGGACCAGTAGGCTGTGCAGATCGTAAGCTTCCCGCTGCTGCTGCTGCCGCCGCCACTGCTGCGCTCTGTACTTGGTTGTAAGTCGGCCATTTGGGTTGTATGTAGTTGTACGGAGCTGCTCGTGGATAAGAGGAGATTAAACCATTGTCAGGCTGCAACGTGAGTTGTCGGGATGGCCGCTTCATTCTGCGGCGCCTTCGGTAGTTCCCCTTCTCAAACATATCCTCACATGTTGGATCTAGTGTCCAGAAGTTTCCTTTACGTTCTCCACCACCTTCGCGAGCAACTTTGATAAAACATTCATTGAGAGACAAGTTATGTCGGATTGAGTTCTGCCAGCCTTTGGTGTTTTTCTCGTAAAATGGGAACTTCTTCATGATATACTGATAAATTTGATTCAAAGTTAACCTTTTTTCTGCGGAATCCCGGATAGCCATCGCGATTAGAGCTACATAAGAATACGGTGGCTTGACATTGGGATCTTTCGTAGCATCCTTGCTTTCAGTTTTTACACAGTCTGATGGACTCGACGCCACATCTTCTTTCTTGATGTCAGAATCGTGGCTGTGCATCTCTGGCTCATGGGTCGTTGAGGACATAGCGCTTATGTGTGACACAGTTAATTCTGAAGTGTTGGAGTACGATCTGTGGCAAAATATAAATTAGAAATTCTAAAGGATGTTTGGTGTTTGTCTTGAGATGTGACACATGATTGGTCCTACAATTCATTATCCATCACTTTCTATAAATACACTGACATCACGCTAACTATTGTTCGTCGAGCCAATCATTAAGCACTTTACAAAGCGCCAATTGCTTCATTTATTTGTCTGCTTGCACTGCGACCACCTACTCGGACAGCTGTCTATCATCCGTTTAGCCCCTTAATTGTTTCTCCCCATTCATTTTCATTATTTACTTCATATTTTCAAGATTTCGATGTACTCTCTCCGCACACAGGCTCACCGCAACTGCTCGAAAATAGCTCAGACATGGCTAGCGTATATACACCTGAGGTGTGAAAATATTTAGCCGTTATCTTAACTGACGAAGTGAAAAGTGAATTTAGCCCTCCACACCCAGAGTTAACACCTGGCTAACAATTGTACCAATCATCAACGAGGATAGGACAGATGAAAAGTATTGAAAAGCACAAAGCGGTTCGCATGTCGTCTGGCCCGAGTGCAGCCTATTTAGCTTTAATTATAAGATGCGGATTTTATTTTTTATTATGGAAAAAGTCCCGCTGTGTCGCTTTCTGCTGATAATGCCGTGCCACGCTGCGTAGAAAAGCCTACACCATACACCCGTATTCCAACCTACATCTACACACTACTACACGACGATTCGCACCATCTGGAAAGTGTTCTCTTTCCAGGGAGATTGAACAAACACGAATGAACCGTGAAAACCACCGAGGAATCCCCCTTTCGATCCAAAAATTCCAAAACTTCGAATTGATTTTGGTGGAAATTGGATATATAAGTGTGTGTATATGTATATTAGTAATATGTTTCTCAAATCATGCTGTTTGGAATCATTCATAAATAGTGTCACTCGTGAGGACTTATTGTGACTTGAAGTTAGCCTACTAACATCGGAATACAATGTCACTTTGATTTCACATCAAATTGTAAAGTTTCAATCCCATATGTTAAGCTTATCCAATCAAGATGATATATTTTGTATTGTATTCTTGTAAACAGTGATTATCCTCGCTAAGAAACGCTGCATTTCGTCCATTCGTCGCTGTCGATTGACTGTGAAAGTGATTGATAGCATCAATCTGTTTGCATTGCCTCTTGAAACAGTGTTTCAAAAGAGGATTAAACTTGATTTAAGTCGATGTGTGATATTTAATTTGTCTGTTTAGATTCACAGTTGCATTTAAATACAGGAATCAAAATCTCTTTTCAAATAAATTGAACACTTCATCTAAACAAAACTTAATATATCGAAGGATGACTTCTAGCGTGCCTAAGAAATTTCAGTCTATATGAAAATTTGAACCTTGATTTCGAGAGCGTGACTTTAACATTAATTTAGACACACCTAGCTGCTATTTCCTTTTATTCTCGCCTTTCTTCGATCTTTTTCATTACTATTCAAAAGCTAAGCCTCTCTTTCGCTAATTGTATTGTCAGTTTGAAAGCAATTATGTTTGGTTCGCTTCCTGAACACCTATTTTGTGCTTTTTGTACATTTGAATTGAATACTGACGTAAATTCCAACGCGACTGATCCAATTGAAGATGTACTTTTCGAGAGATATTTTCTTATCGCTTTTTCTATGATTGGACATCAAACATTTTATTAAGTCATTATAAAACTCTATGATTACAACCTCGGAGATTGGCGCAATCTCGAACGATTCAAGATATCCGCAAGAAAAAAGACGCCAGTCGTTTTCCGATGTCACTTTTCAACCTCATCAAGAATTTTCATCGAACCTATTTTAACCGTTTTAGGTCGAGTGGAAAGCATGCTGACAGCCAGCCCTGAGGTTATCTATTTCCCACTGCCGATGTTGATCAACTAATCAGTATAGCTCGGCGGGGTAGCGATTACAAATTCATAGGCTCTGTAATATTGTCAGCTACTGGAATATTGGAGATTGCAGAGCCGGTAGCCAAAGACTATAATTAACTGCTACGTTAAAACAACCATTAAAAACTTCCAAGCCGCGATTTCTCCTCAGACAAGTATTTTTGTACTGTCATGTTTTGATTTTGTTCATCCTAATCAGACTTGGCATTCTATACTTTTGGCCCCCTTTCTCTGTGTATTTGATACTATCAGCTGATTTTGTTTGGGTTAGAAATTGCGAAGATATCAAGAAATCACCTTGAAGCATACTTGAGACGAGCTGTAGTTATCAAAAAGTGTAAAATTACTTTTGGGCACATGTGATAAGACTTGTAACTCAACTTCTATTTTAAGCCTCTTGTATTTGATAACAGCTCTTGAAATCAGTTTCTAGGCTAGTTAACCCCTCTGGATTTAAGGCTGTCAGCTTGCTCCCGTTCTCTACATCGTAGACTAAACTTTCGGCCAGTTTTGTATAATGTTTGTTTTGCATATCGCACTGAGAATAGTAGAGTTGAGAAGGTTGATCCCAGCATGTCTAAAACCACAATGGAACTCTATGTTTGAATGCATGTACCGCAAATAAACACCGCTTCAATATATTTCATCGTGCAAGTTGATATAAAAATACCAATAAAACTGTACAAAGAATTGGAAATGTTATCCATTGAATGGTGACCTCCAATCTGATGGCCACTGACACCGAGTGTTGACAAGCCGTTTATCACCAGGTTTAGTAGTAAACTTAGATTTGATCACTTTTTAATTGATCTACCTATACAAACTTATCTTAAATTCTTGTTTCACCTGAATACACTGAAATTGAGCTATACTTTCGAGTACTAATCTAAAATATACAAATAACATAGGTGATTGGTCATAGAGTTGAGCTCAATGTGTTAATCTTGGGGCCCATTTCAGCATTCGTCTCAGAAAACTGCCACATGTTACAGGTCTAAACTGTTGACGTAATAATTTAATTTTGAATCACTAAACCAGAAAATTCTCCTTTTGGTAGGAATCAAACAATATATTAAAAAATCCTTTGCTGTTTTTTTGAAAGGAATAAAAACCTCATTAAGAAATTGAGAAAGAGTGGGCCAAGCTATGTTTTGAAATCTACTATGCTTATGTTAATCTTCTTTGGTAAACATAGCACCATAAAATACAATGTTTATAAATACTCGAGTAGGAAATATTAAACAAAAGTCTATCGAAGAACATAAGAAATATGCCTCTTGTTCTTCCGTACTTGCTTCGGGCTGTTTGTATATTCACGAAATCAGCAAATTTATCGGCTTTCTAAGAAACTCAAGAAAACATCAAGCCTGGAAGATCAAAAACCACAATCTTGTTCTCTTGATGTGATAATGTTCAAGGAGCGACCCTTGAAAAAAACTGCGATTTTTATTGAGTTAGATTAAGAATGTTCTTTGACCATGTGTGAAGGGACGATTCACTCGGGCAGGTTGCAGTACTGTGGACCATTGTCATTTTGATTGGAAAAGATCTTTTCATTGTTTCCTTTGCTGTTAGCGTTAACTTGAAAAGAAGCCGGCCTAGACAAACAATAAAAGTTGTTCCGAACATACTAAAGCAAACCCAGACATAGCTTAATAGTAAACTTCAGAAAAATATCGATTCAAAAATTAAATACTTCACTTGCGCGCCGGATATTGGCCATTTCAATACACAAATTTTAAACACTTTTGAGAGGATTTTTGCTAAAACTTGATGTAGGGAAGGTTGGTGGATTACATTTGTTTAAAGTTGACGTTTACCTGATCATTTTAAGGACAGCTCGCTCGGTGGTTAGTTTGGTGTGGGATGAAGGCCTTTTAACTCGTTCTTACAGTAGTTGGTGCAAGAAGTGGGTAGCCTTCAGTTATTGGCAGCAGCTAGGCGATATTCCGAGCTATGAATAATTAAGCCTTAGAGCTAGAAGGTGTTTTACACCAGAGAAAGTTGCAACGTTTTTGGCTAGGACCAGCAAACACGACCTGTCATCAACTCGAGGAAGAGTTTCTGATTTCAGTCTCCTAGGGACTTCACAATCGCTTCTTAAATGCGCTCCATAAGAAAAACAGCATGAGACGAAAGAAATGAAATGATTGATTCTCGAAGAAGTGATCAAAAATTAGAGGCATCTATGGTGGTACCACGCTGCGCGGTACAGGTGTTGTGAGAATGTGTTTTGTTCAATTCATCGGTGTAATCATTCCGGCCCGGGAAATTGCTTTTAGTTTGCGTCATTTTAGAAGAACGCAATTTAAGTGTAGCCTGCTGCTTCGATCAAAATAGAAGTCCCAATTTCAGAGCCATTTTATCTCCAATTGGCGAACTCATTCCACTATCAAAGTATATACAAATTTCACCAAAGAAAGTGCTTACTTTTGGAATAGTTTTTAATTCGCTAAAAAAATTCCATTCCGCACAAAGTTGTACAGTTGTTTTTTCAATAGGAAGCATTGATTCTAAACAATGTTGTCTCAATCTGTCAAAACCTTAGAATTTGCTTATAGTTCATGTCTATATCATTAATACAAGTTGAAACCCGTCCGCTTGAATTTCGACAGTTTCAAAAAGTCAAAATAAATCCAAATTTGCATAAAATATCTTAAAATTCTATAAAGAAAATCTGTAGGGAACTTACTTGTGAATCTGAGGGTTCGGTACGTCGCTAGGATCCAGTAGGAGTCAGTCAATAGTGAAACAGATTAACACGTGAACCTCAATATATAGTGGCTGTCCAATCCCCGCCCTGGGACCTGAGGGGAGCACAACTCACTCAGCGAATGCTGCACTTTATATAGTAAGAAAAGCAAGGCGATAGATATACTAAACAAATAAAAATCTTGACACTTCGAAAGCCAGATCAATTTTAAGAAGTGCTATTGGATGAGATGTTACAGTGTTTTCAGATTAAGGCCGAGCTTGTGGAATCAGTTTTCGTGGCTTCTTGCTGGGGACCTCTGATGAGAAAACAGCGGAGAAAAGCTTTGAATAAGTTAATAAAAAGTTTTTTAATTCTCTTTAACATTAAGTCTCGAAGAAGAAGAAAGATAAATATTAAATCAACGAAGAAATCACGTGACAGTATCAAGTTCGGCCAACACACAGTGCTGAAACGCCGAGTCAAACTGGACAAACACGAAATAGTCATAGTGAAAATTCTGTCTGTTGCATAAAAATATGAATTTACTATTCAGGAGTCCTAATTTTTGTTTTTATTTGTTTAATAAACTCTAGAACTCTAACCGCTTAGAGCACAACATCAAAATGCTATAATCTGAGAATGATATCAAAAGCTATTTATACGTTTTCTTCAGCATTTGCACACATTATTTCATAATAAGCGTTTATATTCTGTCACTAAAATATTTCTGCGCTTATACGGAGTCTAAATAAAATATATTCAAACTGAGACTATTGTGAATATTTCAAAAACTGTTTTTGCCATGAACATCTATGAAAATGGTGGACTCGCCTAGACCGATATTTTCCCACTGGGGCGAGAAACAACTCCAAATGAAGAAGATAAAATTCTCTTATATCCTGATTCCGAACGACCTGTCATTGACACTATCTCATCAGTACTAGTATATTATGTCTCAATTGCATAGGGTCACTGCACCAGATAAACTTCAATCAAAATCATAACAAAATTATCACATTCGATGTTGGTCGAGTTGGTCTCCTAAGACTTCTCATTTCCGGTTTGTTCAGCCAAGGAGAAGATCAACCAGCGAGATCAGACGGTATTTGAACTCATTTTTCCTTGTCAGCACCTTATCTGCGATGTTTGAAGACTTTGTGTTCAAGTGTTTGTTTATTTAAAGTTTTAAAAACATGGGGTTTAGCCGTTATCAAGGTCAAATAGAGGCTTAGAACTAGTTTTTTCTCTCCGCGCCCTCACCAAGTACTTTGATGGCCTACGTGAGCATGTTAGACATACCAAAATTCGTGCCGGATTTGGTTCTGAAGTGTCTGTAGATCATCTCCAAATCTTAAGCTACCCGGCGCGCAAACAGTATGCAGCGAGAACTTTCCTTTAGCAAATTGATGGAGCTTCCCGAATATAAATATAGTTTACGGGATAGTTTTCGATCTGCCGGTCTGATTCTAGCAATCGCAAGAGTTTCTTGTTTGTTTCTGAAAGCATCATACAGTGTTTAGTAACAAATTTCTAACAAAAAATAAATACAACAAAAACGAAACATCACCAAGCCTTCTTTTGGATGTTTTCAGCAATAATATGAAATCGACACGATCTGCTTTGTTTCCAACGACTTGTTGAGAAATTACGAAAATGCTCTGTTTTTAGTCCTACTGAACGGGTAAACTTTATGTGGGTGGCATGTTCCCAGGAAAAAGGTATATTTTTAGTAGCTTTTTTTTTCTTGTTTCGCGCTACAGGGGGCCCTTGATTAAGATAACCTTTATGCAGTATTGTCTTGTCTTCGTGGGATTGAAGGAACGGGTGAAAAATAGGATTATACTACGGGTATAACACGAGAGGATATTATCACCAAATTGGAACCTTTTTGGTTCTTTATTGTGTTCATCCTCCACGGGGCATTAGTTCTAACTGATAAAAATCTTCCCACGGTTTTCCTTTGCAACCTGTTGGCATGCTTGGTAGGGATCTAGTAACCTAACTACCCAAGTCATAACTAACTCAGTAGCACCTTCAAAGAATCCATTTCCTTTACAAGCAGAAATGGAAATAAATGGACGGCAATTGAACGGCTTATTTGATTAAAGTTTGTTCTACCATTTAGCGTGAAATTGTGAGTAAATATGCTATCAAGACATCAATCAGTAGCCGATAATCAACTGATGTACTATTCAAACGGGTTGAAGTGAGGGGTGGTCGTACTGTCTCTGTTCATTGACCAACAATACATCTCGACTGTTATCTTTAAATCTGTCAAAGGGAATTGCAAAACTTTCAATCACATGATGTCAACTCAAATTGGAAGATGCTGCTTACTTGAAAGAAATTCGCTGTGAAAATCCATTCCAATGCAGTGAATATCTTTCAGTGGTCAGTTGATTTCACGGTAAAGAACAAGTGGATTTCTTGATAAATACCCTTAATGAATTTATTTCTCTCATTGAAGATGTTTATTGAAGGTAATAGTGTTCAATAACCTGATGAAGCATTCTAGAATGAACAATTCGAATGAACGATCTACCACGTGTGATTCACTTCTCACAGGTTGTTGTATTACCTAACTACCCTTAGTAATTGACTAAGCGTGATTGTTCTTCTCGCCCTTCATAATTAAAATCTTTGCGTTCTATAATTAAGCTTAAGATTCTTAGTGACCTGGAAACGAACGGCGCGAAAGAATGATGAGATTGCCCGCCTTTTGGCGTATCTCTATTGTTTCTGGAATCTTTTTTTTAAGAATCGTTCTCCGCCAAAACCTCCCCCCTCACGCGAAAGAAGATTTTCGGGTTTAGAAAGAGACGCAGGCGAATTTTATCAACGAATTACGGGGCGACATTTTGCTTTCGCCGTAATTTTGACCACTTAAACGCGCTGTGTCGGTTCTGATTGAGCCGATTAAACCAAAATAATTTCCACTTTAATCCTTGTAAAACACAAATTAAATATTATTTCTTTGTCAAAAACAAACTAACCAAATGAAAAATAAACCGTTTACAATTTTGTGGCGAGAAATGTGTTCGAAAACAACGGTTGGTGTATAAACGGAGTAGCATCAGGGTTTGAGATCTATAAAATATTAACGCTTTAGCAAATCAGAAATGAGCGAACGGGTTATGTCTAGTACTTCGGCCAATGGCTGCGCAAATAGGCATAAATATTTTTATTTTTGAAGCCACCGTTTTTGTAAATAAGAAACTACGTTCGACAATGTATCGTGTATTCAAGCACAAGCCAAACCCCAAATCGTTGTAGGATTACTCAGAAATCGAAAATTATACGAAAGCGTGCAGCTTTTTCGTTTTTAGATTTCAAGTCAGTGGGCGCTGAACGTTATCTATTTAGACCAACAGCGCTATAAGGATCTCGCAACAATGCGGTCAACACAAACACATAGGAAACCATATTATTGTCCTTGACGGCCCTAGTAAATTTGAACTGACCTAATTTATCAGCACGAAAAAAGTAAATTGATGGTCAATTTGGCTGAAGTTGACAAGTTAAGTTTATCTTTTGTTTTGTTTGAATAGCTGTTCAAATATTTGACTTCCAAAGATGGGCCCGCGCGAAACACTTACTGACAATATTAGTTAAATAAAAAACCTCGAAAGAAAATAGAGCTAAACTATTTACTCTATCTAGGTAAACAAATTGATCATTTTGCTAACAAAATGTTTGGAAAACTTCAACAATGTTTTTGTTTAATTTTGATAAGCTAAAAGTAGGATTTGATGAACTTACCGTATAAAATTTTTGTAGAGACCTTCTCTGTAGGGCTCGTAGGGTTGACTAGTCCTGACTAACAGCGTTGCCAACCTTTAAATCAAGTTCAATCAAATATTCATGAGTGCAAATTGCTTTGATATCGTTACAATGGTATTTTGTTTGTTAAAACAATCATAAAATATTCATTGTATTTTGTAACCGCTTTTCCAATCGAATTCACAACAATCTATAAAATTAACTGAGTCTACCCGGGGCTTTAGGGAGATAGTAATGGCACCTTCGTAGCTAAACAATGAAATATCAGAAAGGATATTTTCTGTCGATCAACGTGCTTTTTCGGGTACGACATTAACTATTTATTCTATTCAAACTCTTTAAGAAAAATTAGATACTTTCAAAAGTGCGAAAAGAAGACTTAAAAGAAAAGTACGTGTCAACATGTTGGCAGCCATTAACGCTCAGATGTTAAGTTAAAGTTCAATTAAACCTGTCAGATTATTAATGCAAAAAGGTGAATTTTATCCATCCCAATCCTTACTTACTTAAAATTGTCTTTCTTCGAACAATATCTACTTGAACTCTTTGGTCTGGAACAATGATGCCTTTCCACGCGAATAACCTAGAACTACAACAGCTAAAAAAACACTGTTCAATTCTAATACACTCCAAAATATAAATCAGAGTGCATTATTAAGCACCTCAGCACTTTGGACTTTGTGTAATTCTTTGACAAGGGCTCTTGAGAGCTTTTCCGCTTCCAAGGTATATTGCCTTACAATCTGTGGTCATTATATCAGACAAATTCTTAACAAGACAAACTTTTGATTATACATTAAGGGTTAAAAACTAAGTTTAAATTGCTCTTTTGACAAAACAACCTCGAATTTTACAAGTTGTAAAAACAAATAAATAATCTTCTTGACATGATGCTTTCTAGTTTGTACCGCACGTGACTGACAGAGAAAGTAGGAAAAGCTAGAAAAGACTGAAATGAAAATCAGCAAAGCTAAGCAAAACTGAAGCCTTCTGTGTGTTTCTAAAGAGGAGGATTTCCTGGTCAAATTTATCGAAGAATGCTTTTATTCCAAATTTAATGTGGTAAAAATAAACCTTAGAGTTTGTAAATATTGTGGTGTTTGATGACTAATATCACTGCGGTTTTTATGCTTTTTAAAATATTTGGTGTTCTTTTGGGTGTTTTAAAAACACTCATAAAATGTAATTTCAAGTTGTGCAAATAGTCAAGATGGAGTTTACAAATACTAATCAAAAAACAGTGCTCAAAACAAAAGTTTTGTCAATTTATTTAGCTTTTTTTTCGTAAACTATGAATTAAAGCTTGGCTTTTGAAAAGAGATCTTCAAATAACAATTATTTAATATAGTATTTATGGCTTGAAATGGTGTCCAAATACAATTTTTACTCCTTCAAAGAAAAAGCAACCAAAAAGCCAATAAAGTGCCATCCTTGCTGAAATGATGATTTGCGCAATGGCGGCTCAAAAATGGCCCCACATTTTCCCAGTATAGCAGCAGAATTCTCTCACTGGTGTTAATATAATGTCAATAGGTACCACCAGTAGGGTCTGACCGTTTACTGGTAACTGTGTTTAAACTTTAAATGACAATGACAGAGTAGGGAACCACGTTTCAAAACAAAGATTAACAGATATTTAAGAAAAGGCTACAGGGATTAATTTAGTACAAACGGCTTGACATGAGCTATTGTTCCTGAGTTCATTATTCATTTATATTAATAAAACTCTAACCAGTTCATTGTTATAAAGTTAGTTGACAGTACTGTGGGAAAGTTTTGTAGCTGACCTTCTTAAAGAAATAAGTGTTTAAAATCACTCGTCTTGAATAGGAGGCGTTTTGGGATCATCCCCTTTAGACTTTGAAAAAGTGTGGCATTGGCTGCCAAAAGGCCAGTATTTCTATTGAACTGTAGTGAGTACAGGGGCCAGGGTAGCACATGGATACATAATGTAAACATTTCCTCACAACCCGTGATTCATGTGATTCTAATCATGTTAGAGGCTTAACAAAATGATCTGATCAGGTCGTATTATCATTAGAACATGGGAATTTTCACCTAGTGAGAATCTAAAAATAAATAATTAGGTTAATTTCCAAAGTACTTCAAGCTAGTCCTTGCTGTTTTTATATCAAAAAGCAATCTAAAACTATTGCCGGATTAATTTTCAATGTTTTTACAAATATTTGAAGGTCACCAGTTAAATTGAGCGGGGAATTTCCAAAACAAATTCCTCTTCAACGGCCGCCACGTAGATCTGTTTGAAAGCATTTATGTCCAAAATATTTCAAACTAGATTTTAGTTACTATTTTGTTGAAGCAATTATACGCTTTTTGTACATGTATTGGGTAGGCTGTAGATATTATATTTATTCTGTTTGAATCTGACCGCACAATTTCGTTTTACGGGCTTGGTTCTCGACAAGTGGCCTTTGTTGCCAAAATGTAAACTATATTTCAAGCTCCAGAAACGTGTTTATCCTTTGAATGTTTTATAGGCTACTTTGTCATTTCTCGAAAAGAATTGAATATATTTTCAAGCTTCAAGTGATTTATATCCACTAAGGAATAAACATGTCAATTTATATTTTCATAATTTGAAATCTAGCTCCTTTTTGTTTTTCAATAACAGTTTATGTTATCTGGCTCTTGCGATATCAAAAGCACAATATATAATGTGAAGACGAGCTCTTTTATGTTTAGATAATAAAAGAATAACTAGAACGCCGTTGCAAAAGATAGTACACTGACTAGAATAATCTCAACAGCTTTTTATGACACAAAAAGATTTCTCAAAGCCTTGAGGGTCAAATGCACTCGAGAACTGAGACATTTTTGCAGCGGTTTTGGTTGATTCTGATTCGATTAAAACGATTGTTTGGTGAATCTTATGCTCTTTAGAAATGTTGAAATCATAGCCAATCGATTAGCTTTATAAATATTTTCCTATTGGGTCAAAACAAAGATTAAATGTCGATCAACTGGAGATTGGAAAATGCTGTAAAAGTGGGAATGCAAGGAAGATGATTCAACTGTTTGGTCTGATTCTTCGCCTTGCGCTCTTGCTCCTCTCTCTTCTTTAGCAGCTAGAATTGCTATGAATGATAATAATATTTTGTAGCCTGTCTCGCGAATAGCAAAAATGGCAGAAATATTGTCGGTTCTGACTAGATTTTGAGTTGTTCAGTAAGCTTCACATTTTGAAATTGGGTCAAGAAATGCAGCAATTTTCTTCAGTGTCATCTTCTACAGATTTGCAAAAAAACCGAATGAGTTCCTTTTTAATTTCCGATCCAGAAGTTTTTCAAAACCCTTCTCAGTTTACGAAATAAAGCGAGCTGGATGAAGCAACCTTTTTTCTCACAATGAAAGTCAAGCTAAAATATATGTTGAGGTATTTTTCAGCGATTGCATAGAAATGGCAAATCTGTGAGTTTGAGGCCATGCCATGAGTTTGAAATAGCAACATTCAATGTTTTAAAATAGAAATAGCATTGCCAAATAAAAGTCAAAACAAACCAACGTTAAACAAATGAGAACGTTTAGCTAGATGCCTCTTTGTTTAATTTTTAGATCAGTTATCGGTCAGTTGCTTTATAATTTCAAAATATTGTACTTTCAAACAATATGGCTGACTGCCAGACGTCTAAGAGTTTATTTGTCTTATTACTTCCAACTATACAACAAATAAAGGGTTTAGAGATCAAAATCACTACGACAAATCAGTCATTTAGATAACGACGAACTCTAACAGATAAAATGATTGTCGCTGCACAAGCAGTGATATTTCCCTGAACAAGCTGTATACGAACAGCCGATAAATTTGCTGCAGATAGAAGAAGTGTTAAGATCTTCTGAAAGCAAGTTAACTCGTTTGTTTTATCGTGTGGATAAACCCACTCGACAAAAACCCTATATTGAAATTTTGAATTAAAACACAAGCCCGCACCGCCACTTAAGATATTGCTAAGGTCGTATTTTAAACAGCACACTTCAATACAAAAGCTTACAAGAGCTTCCCTGCTATAATCAATAAAGAGACTCGGGCGATCTGAATTAACTACATATTTCGTGATCATATTGAATCGGTCGTTTGTGCCGGTGTTTTGCACGAGTTTAAAGATAAAGCGATTTCAATGAGAGTAAACAATGTGAAGAAAGAATGAAAAAGAAAGAGAAGCAAATCGGTTTTGTAAACACGTGCTAAGGCGTGTGACCACCTAACAACCCCAACAGATCTCTCCAAACCAAATGAACACGCAGTTCTCGTTGCGACCATCTCTTCATGTTATCTATTTTAATCACTAAATTGTCTAAAATAATATTATTGTTATCATAGTACACTTTTATTTGAAGTTCTCAAGAGACATTGAATAGATTATCAACTAAAAGAAAGATCAAGTGGTGAAGATATACCATTTGTCAAATTTTATTTACCGTTTTTTGATGTGTTTATGGAGCACCACAAAAAGCCGGCTACGTCATAAACTAGCTACGTTATGCTTGCTTTTGAGTTGATAGCTTGAAAACACGTTTTGTCGGGGCTAGGATATCACCATTTAATGGCCAAAATAGCATATCTTTGGAGGAGTTTGTACCAAATCACTGTCAATTCGTACAAAGCTTTTTAAAATCCCACTGAGTCTTTGTTTGAAATATTAATATTTTCATTAGGAAAAAATATGTTTGTTTGGCAAATTTAACTGTCTGTCTAAAAACCGATCAATTTTCAATCGAATCTAATTCAACCAAGAGCAAATTATGAGATATTTTAGCAAGGAAATCCTGATAAATTCAACTAAATGCTCAACAGAATTCAGAAAACGGCGATCTAGTTCCAGTTTCTTGCTTCCTAGATAATCGACTGGCAAGCGTTTGTTTGCTCTCCGAGATTCCCCCAGGCAATAGCATACTAATTACAGTCTCTTATTCGACCAACATTTTGTGATTCAAAATGTGGACGTTTTCCGGCCCTCGTTTTTGAAGAAGGAAATGTGTCTAGCAGTGCCTATTTCGCCTAATGAACCGTCAACCGACATACTTTCCCGAAAATAGACGTCACGGGCATCGAAAACAAAACATACAAAAAACGAGTTTCAAATGTCTTGTTATTTCAAAACAGTTCACCATAATTACAATAAAGCCTTGTGTTTATATAATTTGGGGGTGAGTTTAGTCTCTGATGTATTCGTGAAACTAAATGTGCAGGTCTGCGCTTCCGTTCGATACGACGTGTGTTTTCACAGCTCTTGGAGGCCGGAGCAAACTCTTAACTGTAAAAGAGGACAAAATGTGAGTTCCTTTTTGAACTACCGCCATTCCTCCAGGCCATCTAAACGTACGTCCGTCCGATTTTGTCCATTCCTGATTCAAAGTAAACAAACTAACGTCAACTTAATCGAGAAATTGAACCATGAAAGTAAAAAAATAACTTGACAACCAGCTGATGAAACAAATAATTCATGTTTTTTTTTTCACGCATTAAAAGAACACGAAAATGGTGGAAAATCCATTTTTTTAAATAAAATTTCAGGCGTTTGGTTTTCCTTATAAATTTGTTTCTCTCAGTATTTGTTATCTTTTTTTCGTTTTATTTTTGCTTTTTGCGTTCCAGATATTTTTTCTTCTCGTGCTGGGAATTTCCAGTGTATGTGCTTACCGTCGTTATCTGTTTTGATGATGGATTTCAATCAGACTCGAGAGTTGCTCTTCATTACTATTGGAGCAAATCTACCGATTTTCCCCAGTAGTTCTGCGTTTATTATTCGCCCTTAAGAGCTAATTATATTTATAAAAAATAATTGTACAGTTACTTTCTTTCAAATAAACCATGGAGTGTAAAGCTCAGTTACTGTTTACTCTCTTACCAAGAACCATTTGATGGGTAATTTTTCATTTATTTTTAATTCTGCACTTTAAAGATAATTTGCTTGAAATAAAACTCTCTCTCTTAATGTCTCTTGCCTTTTCAAGTTTTTCTTTTGTCACTGTCTTTTTTACCCCGCGTTTGTCTGCTTTGCTAATAGTGTTAAAACCTTAAAATAGCTGTAAACTCTTTGAAAATTCACTCTAAGAACTTCTGTACTTTGCAATCACAAAATACATTAGAGATAAAAGCAATCGCACACACTCATTACGTAATTTGCTTCCAAGCCACTCAATCAATCTTGTTGAACATTGAAATACTTAGGCAAATGTTCAAAACGTGGCGTCGGAATCTCTTTGATTTTTTCAGCGCTTTTGTGCGTGCTCTCTCAAGGTACTCAACAATTCCATTTTTTCAGATTTCTACCATTTTCGTAAAACAATCATTTACGTTCGTGACCTTTGGAAATTCTTATAAGCTGTTGACTTGAGCAGATGTTTCAATGGTTTGCAAAATCCGGTTCTTCGAAAGAAAAGAAGAAAGAGAGGGGAAAAAAAAGCTATGAGATTTAGCATTAAAGTGGCTTTTCGCGCCAGAATTTGTTTGTTTGTTTATTTTTCAGATTTAATGCTCTTTGGGATTTTGAGAGTTTTTGGTTATGGACTTGTTTGATGTATGCGTCGATTGCTTTTCGACAGTGCAATTGATAATTCCCATTACAGAATTACTTGTCGTTCTCAAACATAATGCAACAGTTAAATGATTGAGTTACAAAATTGTGGCCAAGTTACAGTGATTATGTTTATAACTGTCAACAAATCGCAGCACGCAATTATGATGTAATTTTTTATCTTTGATATAAAAGTACTATTTATGATGAGATAAAATAGAGTTGAAGGGGAAAACGACTTAATTGTAGAGTAATTGTAATAAAGGGAGATAGGTAAAGAAGAATCGAAGAATAAATGGAAATCAGATTCAGGCTGACAGATGGATTATGAAGCAAAAAAAAAGGAAAGAAAGAAAGAACGAATAGAAAAACGAGTGGGAAGGAAGGAAACAAGGAGAGAAGAGCGGAAGAAAAGAAAAGAGAAGGAAGAGCGGAAGAAAAGAAAAGAGAAAAAAGAAAACGGCGATTCGGAAATTAGGAGGGAGGAAGAAAGAGAAAAAGGACAAAGAAATTAAAGGACGAGAAGAGAAAAAGAGGAAGAAAAAGAAAAGAAGAAACAAAACAAATTATAGGAAAAGCGCTAAGAAAGGATGACGGCAGACATACCAACAGAGAGAAAGAAAGAAACTAGTAAATAATAATGATAGTAAAACAACAAAATAAAACAAAACAAAAATTCAAAAATCTGATCGAGGAGGTATTAAAACAAAGTATTCGGACATTGTCTAAAATATCTACAATGACTTAAAGAGGAGAAGGCAACACAAGGTGAACTCAATGAATTGTAGACTCCACAAACTAGCCAAGAACTGTCAATAAATGACAATAACTGACACACAAGGGAATTAGTTACGCACATCCACCACCTGCTTCGTAATGCATGTGCTCGAAGTCCAGGGGAAGTCCCACACTCAGCGCCCGCATGTGGGCTGATTGGGTGGGTACGTTTTCTGACTACGAGGATTTTTCCAGCCCGCTTCCATTCCCCCTTCTCTTGAACCAAAGCTAATTCAAACTGGTTAATATTATAGCTGAGGTCAAACATTGACTATACAGCACCAAAAAATATGGTGGTTTCATGTGATTTCAGTGCGACCCCATTAAGGAACTCTGCAAGCGAATGAGGGTGGAGAGCGAAGAGAGCGCTTGCCGATTCACCGCTGTTGCCCGGGTTCGACTCCCCGGCCGGCGGCTCGGACCATATGTTCACTGAGTTTGTGTTGTTCTCTCCCTTGCCATGAGGGTTTTTTTTCGGGTTGCAATTTTTCTCCGTCAGCAAATATCAACATGTGAGTAGTTGAGCGTTGTATGTGAAATCTAATTAAATGTAGAGGTATAGTGAGTGTGAGTGCCAGCTGATGAAGAACCAGCTATGTGGATATGCTGCTGTAAAAAGATTATTCATTTATTTATCCCGGATTTATTCATTTGTTTATTTATTTATTTATCTATCCATTTATCTATTTATTTATTTATTTATTTATCTATTTATTTATTTATTTATCTATTTGTTTATTTATCTTTTCTGACAGTCTTTTCTGTTTTCTCTCGAGCTCAAAATTAAGCTCAAAGATATAATATTGGAAAATATAAAAATATTGCTTGGGATTCCTGTGATCAAGACGCGACCGAGAGAAAGTACTGGGAGAAAAAGACTACTGGCAATAGAGTATACTAATATACGATCATTGCCAGAATTGTTGGACGATTTTGTCGGGATGCGCGTGCGCAGTGAATCCTAATGAGATTGGGTGCCCCCCGCCCCCTGTACAATGTTGCTGTAAAATCCTCGACACCCATAACTCGGCAATCAGTTCGACAGACCCTCTAGCTACCAGCAACATTGAACGGGGGGAGAGGCGTCCCGTAATATGGCCGCAAAGTGTATAATGTACAAACAATCCGTAAATTTCACATCGTGCCAACTAATTTTGACAAGGATTGTAGTCCTTAACCTAATTTTTTGGGACTAAGTTTGGCTTCTGTGGCTTAATTTTCGTAGGCAAAGTTTTGTTTGTTTGACTGTAGAATGTTTTCATTGAGGCCAACATTGAGGAGGACTGGGGAGGCACGCATGCGTGATACATTTTACCGCGGTGTTTACAATTAGGTTCTTTCTTTCTTTCTTTCTTTCTTTCTTTCTTTCTTTCTTTCTTTCTTTCTTTCTTTCTTTCTTTCTTTCTTTCTTTCTTTCTTTCTTTCTTACTTACTTAGACTTTTCCTATGCCAAACTAATTTCATGAAATATCCCCAGGAACATATCAAGAATATCGTGTCTTCAACAAAGACTGGCCTGAGAATGCAAGACAATGAGATATCTGGTATCAGGTCGAGCAAACGCCCGCCATCTTGGACGGGAGAACTGGAGTAGCCTAGGGACGAGGCTAAGCAAAACCAATGTGTCCGAATCGGTTGAGCGCAGTCCAGGCCGGGTGCAATCTTATTCGAAGTGATTGGTGTAGGGTTTGTTTTTGTTACGTTGTACAGTGAGTCCTTATGACGTAGGGCAAGTGTTTAAAACACAACATTAGTAATGTAAAAACATTAAAATAAAATTACATAACTAATAACCAAAGCTGTGCTATTATTTTGTTATAATTATAACGACATCAGTAAATAGAGCGGTTTGATTGACGCCGGTCACGTTTTGGGAAAATGGACTGCTAAACGGAAAAGAGAGGAGAGAAAGGAATAGAATAAGAGACAATCTTTCACTCAATCCTTTTACAGACTACATTACAAGCCTTAAAATCGTCCTTGTTTTGGGGGGGATAAGATAACTTATTTCAAGGAATGTGCATGTTTTTCTAAATTACGCAAAACTTGAAAGCATCAATTTAATGTAAAGAGTATATGTAGTTTTCTTCATTGAAATCTGAATTTTAAGCCAAGAAAAGTTAGAGGGCTAGAAGAGAAATAGAATCCATTAAAAAAGAAAAGAAAAGTTGCTGGCGCAGGCAGGACTTGAACACGTTACCCAAAGAAATTAGTATGCTAATTTTATATAAAACCCAAAAAATCGGACCATGCATCCAGACAAGTCGCTGATTCATCGCATGTTACGTATAGGATGGAGAATTCGGCCCCTTCCGCGCTATCCGGTAGAACGCAGCGACGGCTTCGCAGTCAAAGAGGGAGGAAACAGTCGGATCCTAGGCCATAGATGACTGAACTTTACCGCTAGGCTAACTGGTCTACTGAGGGATTTGGAGGACAAAATAACGTAGTGAATCCTGTTAATTAATTGGCTATATCTATTGATTTGCAAATTACGCGATCCCATGGCGCAGTTGGAAAATCCTTGAACTGTGAAGCAAATGAGCAGATGTTTTTTTCTTCCTGTCTCAAAATGAAAATTACGGTAGTTGTTGATTAAAAGAGAGAGAAAGAAAAGACAGAAACAGAAAAAGATTATGAAAGAATAAAAGAATGATGGAATATACTTCAGTTCGTAATAAATCGTTAAAATGAATAGCTGAAGGTCGGGGTTCTAGTTGATAAAACTATTATTCACCACCAAAGCTTCATTTAGAGAGAAATGCAACAATGTGACTGTAGTTTCTTAAGGAAAGTACTAGTAGCCTAAGCTAAGCGTCTATTTTCTGTGGGAAGGGAGGGGGGTTCGTTCGAACCTTCGAACCACCCCAAGCGACGGGCCTGAAACTAATCCTTCACGATATCGAATTTTGCCTAATACAGCATATTCATTCGATTTTCTGGTCAAATATTACTGCATGCCCCACAATACAATTAAGGAACGGGCAAGTTAGACAACAACAAGTTGCAACAGTAACAACTAGCGAGACCTAGCGATGTGATTTCATAAAAATTAATGGTTAACTATTGGATAGTAATATTTAATTGTCAACCGTCAGCACCGAATTTTTTACCGTCAACCGTCAAAAAGGCAAATTTCTAACCGTGAAAGCCATACCCCTATTGAGGCCCCCTTGAACCGTAGGTAAGTCTTGGGCGACCACCACAGGAAGCCCAACTTAGGAGCGAACAACAAGTAACTTACTGCTACTAGAGTGCATGCACTTAATCCGTGAAACAAACACTACTAATTAGTAGTAAATAATGTTGATTAGACAATAGGAAACAAAGGAATTACCATAATTTAGCACTATTTTGTACTATTTATGCTTCACGGATTAAGTGTGTGTACTCTATTTACACTGGCACTGCTGATCTAAAAATTTTAGTCGCTTATCTTCACCAAGTGAAGCATACATATCACGAATGATATCTTTTTATGATATAATAGACAAAATTAAGAAAAATAAATTAGTAATCTTATAGTAAGGTTTAGCAATCTGTTTTTTATTTTTTGTTTGTTTGTTTGCTTTTGTAAAAATGCTGACGGATATATTAAATCTAAGTATTCTTGTTTATTGCCGCGAACGTTTTTTTTTTAAACGTTTTTTTGTTTTTGTTTTGGGTAACCTGTGTATCAAGTTTGCGCCAGCGATAGGGTTGACCAGCAGAGATGCATGAAAACGAGGCTATGCCACGTCGGCCATATTGACTGGAAGGAAGAAGAAGAGATTCTTTCATCTTTTGGTCTTGATTTCTTCCTTAAAATGGTAAATACAATAATTTCTTAGCCCTCTGTCCTATATTACCTTTGCTTGGCTTTTTGTTGTAAAGTCCACTTCATTTTTAGCGTTTGTTCTCTTCCGTTTAAAGACAAATTTTAACTTACATCGAATGATTAGCCGGTCAAATTTTGACGAGAATGTGTGCTAACATTTTACTTTCTTGTTTTTTTTGCAGCCTCTTCGACTGGATATAAAGGTATGCGATATATGTAAAAAGAAGATATGTAGCTATGTATTTATTGTCTATAAATTAAAAATTAACCCTGGTCTGATTCACTGCACTTACTGTACTGTGCAAGAGTATCTTTCCGAGTATCTATCTCGATTCATACTTTACTGAGAGATTTCTCTTGTTAAGTTTTTAATAAAAGATTAGGCTGTTTCTAACGAATGTCCAGCTGAGTTGACCTTCGCAACAATCCCAAGGTCAACCAATCAGAATCGAGGATTTGAAATGCTATTTTGATTAGCATTTCTTTGTACTACTTCATACCTACCAAGATAATGGATAAAATACGAAAGCCTCATTTTCTAGAATGTTGTAAATCCATTTTGCTATTATAGAAGACATAATAGAGAGTTTCACTAAAATATTTCCGAGTCTAATAAAAAAATACGAGAAATTCGCGCCTTTTCTGTTAGCGGCCACGCTGCCCAGTGGCGGGAAAAAGCATTTATTTTGACGAAACGACAGCCAAAGTCCTTCAACTTGTGAGTTTGTTTCCAACTAAACGTAAAGAAATACGACAGAAAATTACATCATTGCTTCAATTTGCCGATCTCTTTGCTAATATGATGTTCTCTTTGAATGGACAAACAAAGTTTTGGAGCCAAGTTTGGAGGAGTAAACAACACTGAGTTTCGGTGACTGTGGATGTTTGTGGTTAGCGAGCCGAGGAGATAGTCTTGAGCAGAAATTTACTATAAATGTGAATCCGAGGCACTTGAAGTCCACAATCAAACAAAGAAATGGTTATCGAAACTACTTATCATCATCTTGAGAAATTCTAAGTGTTTCCAAGGATGTAAGCGACGTTTTCTCTTGGCCGGCTGATTCCTGCGTTTTTACGAGAGTCGGAGCATGCATCAAGCAGACCGTTTTTGAGAAAATCTAGTCAGCGTTTCAAGGTAACGAAAATAAAACTCATTATGTATAAATTAGTTCTCATTTTTGGCGATGTTATTTCTAAAGAGATGATTTATAAATCGTTTATTTTATCAAAGCTATTTGTATGGAAGCTCAGGGCTTACGGTAGAGTTTAATTTCAGCGAACTGAGTTACTAGTTCAAAATGGATAAATTTGCTGGTGTTTAGGACTTTTGCTTATGCTGCAACGTGGGCATGATGTACCATTAGTTGATATTGATATACAAAAATAGATTTTCAACTGGTAATATCACAAAATGTTTTTTTATGAAAACCACAAACGATTTCACTTTCTCAAATCAGATTAGGAAATGCTAACCAAAATAGCTGACCCATAATCCTTTTCGGGGAATGCATTCAACTCAGCTGGTAGTAGACGGGGCGTAGAGAACTGTATGTAAAAGGGAGTTTTTCAGTATATTATTTATTAACTTTTAGAAAGATAGTGATTTGATAAATATTATTATGTCTATTTTGAGGAGAAATGTTTTCAGCCATCTGAAGTGTTATTTCTCCATTGTTTTATTCTTCATGGAGGGGTCTGATGTATGAAATATCCCTCTCTTCAATGAGTGAGGAAAGAATTGATTGATTGATTGGGGATTGAACCATATGTTCCCTACATGTATACATGTAATTATGTGTTCTCAGTCTACATGATAGACAATTAATGGTCTATTCAGTGTGTTTGCTACACATGACTCATTAAACATGACTCTGCTTGAATAAAATAATACACTTGTTACTGGGCATGGTTAACTACTAACAATCATTCCTCAACCTCAACTGGGGAATACCTTCACTAAAGTGACTATTTCTCTGGTACCATTAGAGTATCCCCCTGATGGAGGTATTATAGTGGGTAAAAAGTAATATAAAAAAATTATGAAGTAATTAACAAATATTTCTCTCCAGCGTAAATTGTCTGCCCGTTCAGACCGTGTCAAGTCTGTCGATCTTCACCCCTCAGAACCATGGATGTTGGCTAGCTTGTATAATGGCAATGTTCACATTTGGAATTTTGAATCCCAGACACTCATTAAGACATTTGAGGTCACTGATTTGCCAGGTATTATTACATTAGACTAAAATCCCCACAATAAAGAAGAGGGTCTGGTTGTTTGAGGGGTGGTTAGTGCTAAACCAAGATTAAATCTAAACTAGCACCACTTCGTGGATTTTACCGTCATCACTTTAAACTTGTGACATTAGCATGACGAGACCTGGATTCATTCCCAAGATTTGATACAGGATATTTAGAAGAAATAGAATCTACGTTACCAGATGATTCTCCAGTAAAAATACTGTTGTACGAGTCCAATATGGCATCGTGTTCTTTTGAGTTCATTTGTACTTCATTTAGATCAATTTGAGTGTCATTAGAATCCATTTGAGTTTTGAGTTTGTGGAACGACTCGAATCGAAAGTGTTGCTCATTAACTTCTTTTAGTGTGAGTCTACCACGAACACATTTGTGTATGCGTGTATGTATTTTGAGCAGTTTCGAAGCAGCAGCAAAAGTAGCCATCTTGTTTTCGAAGCACGAGGGACGCCAAGGACAGTCAGCGGCCAACGAGTCGGTCAGCGGTTAATGCCCAGCGAGTTACGGTCAGCGGTTAATGCCCAGCGAGTTATCAAAGAAAAAAAAAAAATTCATCCTAATCGTATACCGTCATGTGATGACGGTAAAAACATATTAGATTTAATCCAGGATTAGCAATAATCTACCTTCAAACAACTGATCCCAGGATTATGATAAGGAATGTTTTCGCTGACTTAATCTTAATCATCTATTGCTGATGCTGATGGTGATGGGCAAGTCTCATTTTGTGCATACCTTCTGTTGCCCTGTTCAATTACAGCAATTTTGACACAGTTTTATCTTTCTGTGTTACAGTTCGAGTGTCAAAATTTGTGCCTAGGAAAAATTGGGTCCTGACTGGCTCTGTAAGTATATGGACCTTGTGCATGTGTTTTTATGTGTATTTTTTTGGGAGGCAGCATGGCCGAGTGGTCAGAGCGTTGGTCTTGCAATCTGGCGGTCCCAGGTTCGATTCCCGCTCTGGCCACTATCTGAGACTGAATTTGTTCCGATTTCGATTAGTTCAAATTCAGTTTCTCGGCCATGCTTGTAATATAGCCAACTGGTTTGCTTCCTTGCCAGTTGGGATTCTTAAACACTTTATGTTTGATTATACTTCATTTCATTTCAGTTCATTTCAACCGCATTTGATTATATACATATAGATATTTGCGGTATATAAATCTTAAACATTATTATTATTATTATTATTATTATTATTATTATTATTATTATTATTATTATTATTATTATTATTATTTATATAATACATGTATGACATGATGAGCTTTTGTATTATGGGTTTGATAGGATGATATGATGCTGAGAGTCTTCAATTACAACACTCTAGAGAAGGTTAGTACACATGCCAGGAGTGTTTTCAAAATCAGCTGTAACATAGCATGTTGCTACTTGCTACTTACGCACATTCTTGCTAAGACTTGTTACATACACAGCTCCATCCATAAAAAATCTAAGTCAATTAGAACGTTTTTAAGGTGCATTGTCTTGTATTGATCAATAGGTGCATGGCTTTGAAGCCCATTCAGATTACCTACGCTGCATTGCTGTCCATCCAACTCAACCATATGCTCTGACTAGTAGTGGTAAGTTTTCTGCTTCATTATTGCATTTTGTGATTGATTATAATACACATTTTTACACTTATATTATATCTTTTTTACAGATGATATGCTTATCAAACTTTGGGACTGGGACAAAAAATGGCAGTGTACTCAAGTATTTGAGGGCCACACCCATTACGTTATGCATATAGTTATTAATCCTAAGGATAATAATCAGTTTGCTAGTGCTTCATTGGACAGGACCATCAAGGTACTTTGTGGAACATTTTCCTTGACTGACTATTAGCGTTTTTACTGTTCACGAACTTTTATAATTATTATTTTTTCTTTATTTAGTGAACACTTATAATAAACTGTTGTTTGTTTTTGTTACTAGGTCTGGCAGCTTGGTTCACCTACCCCAAATTTTACCCTTGAAGGCCATGAAAAGGTTTGTTGTCTTAACTTTTATTGTCAGTACGTAACAGTACTGTGTAAATCTGTTAAAACTTGGGTTTAATTGCCATAACTGTACCATGTGATTTTTATTGTTTTAGTTATCCCAGGAAATTTACTTTGCATACATTATAAATTTATTAATCTATATTTGTGTGCATATTGTTAATTTAAAGTTCTTTTACACACAGGGTGTTAATACTGTGGATTATTTCCATGGCGGAGAGAAACCATATCTGATTTCTGGTGCTGATGACAGGCTGGTCAAGATTTGGGATTATCAGGTATGTACAACTATATACAAATGTGTAGATAGCAACAATAAGACTTTTAAAGACACTGGTCAAAGTAACAAACATACAAATTGTATAAGTGCAAGTGACAAATTTTAACTTAGTGATGTACTGCTCATTAGTCGTGCTTGTCTTCTAATACATATGTAATACTGAATCTGTTGCTTGTGCTTAATTGCTTCTCACTCACTGACAACTAACTTTTTAACGCAATCATAGATTGTTGCAAGTCCATAGTTGTAGCTTTTAGAAAAGATTGATGGTCCTGGACCAGGAAATATGTCGCAATTTGAAAGCTCTATACTGTGAGAAGATGTCATCAGTGATATTAATATTGATTTACTTTATCCCTTTTTAGAACAAGACTTGTGTTCAAACTCTAGAAGGTCATGCTCAGAACATCTCTTGTGTTGGTTTCCATCCAGAGCTACCTATAATTTTGACTGGATCTGAAGATGGTATGCTTTGTTCTTTAGTGTTATTTACTTCTCTCATAATTATTTTTACTCTGCCTCTTATTGGATAGCAACATTTTTTACTTAAAATTAAAAAAGGATTCTAGACCCGTTAGCCTTCTAAAAATGAATACCCCCCCTGCATTTAAGTAAACATAGTCCCTATTTACTCGTGCCCAGGCCTTTAGGCCGGGAACGAGTTATAAACTGCAAATGTTTTTTCTTATTCTCTGTTCGTCCTGAGGAACTTCTGATTGGTTAAGAACGTACAAACAATGCCCTTCATTCATCACCCTTGAGCGACCGCGAACGCAAGCCAGGAACTTTAGGAATGCAAGATGGTCGACGACAAAGAAAATAGCTTTCAGAGACGGGCTTTTCCTGCAGTAGAACAATGTAATTTGGAGCTTTTAACTCAAGAAATACCTATATACTTATAAGAGCTTCAGGATGGGCTGTTATTTTGAGCTTCATCTCCAATACTTTGACCAAATATCGAACTCTAAATGGAGTACTTGAAAGGAAGCGGCTCGCGATAAAGACTATTTCCTATGGGCTGGGAATCTACGAATTTCTCATCCTGCATGTTGCTAAACAAACATACATAGGAGCAAGTCAATTATATTCCTCATTCAAGCATTCAAGAGATCTTGAGAGGTTTTTGTAGTGAATTTTAATTTAATATCCGAATGGCATGAAACTAGATTCCATTGACCTTGTATTTCGCGTTTGGTCACGTAACGTCTTTTATTCATATATATAACATCCGAAACATGAACGAAAAATACACGATTTGTTATTGTGTCAAATATGCCGTTGTAGAAGTCTTTACAGCAAACAATTGAGATATATAGTGAAATAAGAAGTTGAATATAAAACTGGTATATTTTTGCATGTTGGAGATATCTAATACCTATGCATGATAATAGAAAGACAAAGGCACTAATAGCTGTTGACAGACAAACTGACTAATCAAGATATTTTTTAGTTTAAGTTAGCCGATTCAAAAAAGGTCATTTGTTACGGTTAGCTATTTCCCGGAATGGTGAAGAATGCGTGAAACGGCTAGGGGAAGAGTACGAACGAAGCCGGTCATTGTAGTCTCTCTTAAAAAGGGCTCCAGGGGCACGAGTGAACGCACGTGTGCGTCTAGTTACATGTACACTGCAACCTTATGGTGCAGCACCCCTAGATGTAGGTACACAGACCAATCATTTTTGCCATAGCAACCATAATTATCATCATATAAACAGAAAATTTGTTGGTCTGATAGGGGTGCCGTACCCAGAATGATTTGTCTGCATGCCAAGATTTATGGCTGCATTGCCATAAAAAGATGGTTGTCATGTAAATTAGGCTGTAATTTGATTTACTCTTTGACAATTTCATTACTTTGTTATAATCACCAGGTACTGTTCGGGTGTGGCATGCCAATACCTATCGCCTTGAGAGCACCTTAAACTATGGTCTTGAGAGAGTATGGTCCATGGCTATGAACAAGGGGTCTAATAATGTTGCCTTGGGGTACGATGAAGGCAGTATGATCATAAAGGTATAATAATTATTATTACTTCTTCCCAGTACAGTGAACTCCCTTTGAAATGGACACCATTGGGACCATCCACAGATGTCCTTCATAGAGAGGTGTCCATCTTAGAAAGTAGTAATGTGATTTGGGCAGAAAGGGACCAGAAATGGGTGTCCATTTTAGAGAGGTGTCTTTGTTGATGAGGTGTCCGTTAGATGAGAGTTCACTGTTGGCTTCTAGCTTCAAGTGGGAATTATTTTTACTGAATTGTCAATCTGAATACATAGGAGGACATGTGAATGATTTATTCATCAGTAATGGTAGTAGAATGAGCAAAAATTGACCACAGCTAGCTCGCCAGCAAATACTGTAGGATTTTATAAAACACTGTTACAAATTGATTTTATGGTGTTTCAGCTTGGTCGAGAGGAACCCGCTATGTCCATGGATTCAAATGGCAAGATTATCTTTGCTAAACACAGTGAAATCCAACAAGCAAATCTAAAGAATTTAGCTGGTAAGAAGTCTGGTTGCCATGCCTGCATTCATCTGATTTTGTCTGTCTTTTTCATAGTTTCTTTATTGCTTGATACTTTATCTACCTGTTTATTGTTGAGTTTATTTGTATGATATTCCTGCTGGCAAACTTTTCATTGGCAGGCTTTAATTTGAATTACATTCAGCACTTTCACTTTATTTATTTATTTATTTATTTTGATTTTTCTGTGTTTTTTGTTGTTGTTGTTGTTGTTGTTGTTGTTTGTTTGATTTCTTCCCCGATTTTTCTTTTTTTTCTTTTTTCTTTTCTTTTTTTTTAAATTACAGAAAGTTGGGTTGGGATACATGTACCTGTGTTGCCAAAAACAGGGATTGGGGGAGGGGATGGAGGAAATGTCCCTTCCCCTCCCACTAATCCCTTTTTATTAGTTATTCCAGCCCAATGCACAAGGTTCTTTCCCTTTACCTCTCAAAGAAAGGTTATTTTGCAGGCTGTTGTCTTTCAATCTGTTTAAATTAATGTTCCTTCAATGAAAACTTTCTATTCAACAAAACATGTTCTTTGTACCCAGATGATGACATCAAAGATGGTGAAAGGCTTTCTCTAGCCATCAAAGATATGGGTTCCTGTGAAATCTTCCCTCAGGCATTATCACACAACCCTAATGGTAGGTTTGTAGTAGTGTGTGGTGATGGCGAGTACATCATCTACACTGCAATGGCTTTGAGAAACAAAAGTTTTGGATCTGCACAAGAGTTTGTATGGGCATCAGACTCATCAGAGTGAGTTCATTTGTAGATGTATAGTAGAGCAGTTTACATATAAGTGTGAAACAGATCATGCTGCGCTATAATTGTGTCATGTTATACTGTTTATAAAAACATTCGAAATTCCTTCCGTAACTGTGTCAAGCAGTGACTATGCTGTTTTTACAGTCATATGGAAACTGTTCTATTTTCCTTGTTATTTGTGAAATGTCAATAGTTATTAAATTTACTTAATTTTTTTGGACATTTTTTGTTAGTGGATATTTAATCTTTTGTCATTCTCTCAACTTACTAATACTTGTTAAATTCATTGTAGATATGGTATCAGAGATGGTAACAAGATTAAAATCTTTAAAAATTTCAAAGAAAAGAAGGCATTCAAGCCAGAGTATGGCTCAGAAAGTATGTTTTTTTGTTCTCATTTTCCTTCCTTTCTTCCTCATAGGTTACAGGTGCATGCTTAGATGATGCTGATCTGTGAAAAACTTATATTTTCAAAACTTAATTACATGTATCTAGTGAAGTTTCTTATTTAAATTTTAGATTTGCAAAACCATCTCATTCATTCAATTTCAATAAACAATATTTTACCTCTAATTTTTCCTTTTATTCCCATTTATTTGTAGGTATTTTTGGTGGATATCTACTTGGTGTGCGGTCATCTGGTGGTCTATCATTCTATGATTGGGACAGCACTGAAATGATAAGAAGGATTGAAATCCAGCCCAAAAATGTAAGTCATAGAACTTTCACCAACACCTCTTTCTTAATTACTGTGACTCTCTCTTCAGTTGCTTTCTTTCTTCCCCCCCCCCCTTTTCTCCCTCCCTCCCTCCCTCCCTCCCTCCCTCCCTCCCTCCCTCCCTCCCTTCCTTCCTTCCTCCCTTCCTTCCTTTTATAATTTTGCAGCCTGTGTCTAGCATAGAGTGTTTTTTAACCATGTGTTTCTTTGTTGTATCTCTTGTTTTCAGATATTCTGGTCAGATAGTGGAGAGCTATGCTGTATAAGCACAGATGAATCATTCTTCATACTCAAATACAGTGCAGACAATGTTGCTAGAGCTTTAGAGAACCGTGAAGAAGTTACAGAAGATGGTGTGGAGGATGCTTTTGATGTGCAAGGAGAGATAGAAGAAATTGTTAAAACTGGTTTATGGGTTGGAGATTGTTTTATCTACACCAACTCAGGTGGGAGACAACTCCTTTTATATGGGTGTCATGGCTGGTAGAAGTAACAGCACTCAACCCAGTTTGATCACAACTTGAAGCATGTTTGTATATGCTGTTTGATGTGGTGTTGTTAGCTTGTACATGAAGGGTTATTCTTTGGTTGTCTGGGTTTTCCAAAAATCTTTTGTACTGTATATGTACATGAACATGTCGCAACCAAATATCACTTCTTGTGTTATGGTGCTGTTGTTGCAAATGTGAACAGATGCTTGCAATGGATGCTCTTCTTTTCGTGAAGGGGATGAGAGGAAAACCATGGCTTGCAGAGTACCTTGTGCACTGTAAAATGATTCATCCATGAAAGACAAGACTGTACACTTGCTGGTCTTTGATAACCTGACAAATAAATCTAATTATGTTTTTACTTTACAGTCAACAGACTCAACTATTTTGTTGGTGGAGAAATTGTAACTATTGCCCATTTAGACAGGTATAGATTGACTGCATAATTTTTTATTAATGATAATAATTATTATTGTTAAAACGAGTTGCAAAAAGAAAGCATTCTACTTCCTGGAAAGTTGAGGGTGACATTACCCTGTTTGCTAGAGCTTTATTTAAAGTCACATTTTGTTCATCATAGAAACATTTAAACAGTGAATGTGATTTACACTGTATGCACTATCACATGTTGCATTCTGATTGCTAAATCTACTAAAAAATAACACTACAGGCACAGATTTTTAGATTGCTTTGATTTTATTTAACCTTAGAGAGAGATTGTTGTGTTTGACAAAGTTACTTTATTTACAGGCCAATGTACTTGTTGGGGTACATACCTAAGGACAGTCGTTTATATCTAGCTGATAAAGACATGAATGTCATTAGTTACTCACTACTATTGTCTGTGTTGGAGTACCAGACAGCTGTTATGAGACAGGACTTTGACACTGCTAAACAGGTATTGGATATTATTAGCATTGATTAGCATCATTGTCATCATCATCATCACCACTTTCATCATGATGTCATCATTTTGTTACCATCTATCATCATAACCATGATTATATCCCATGTTTGTGCCAGGTACTACCAACCATACCAAGAGATCAACGTAATCGTGTGGCCCATTTCCTGGAAAAACAAGGCTTTAAACAACAAGCTCTGGCTGTATCATGTGACCCAGAACACAGGTAACCCAATACAAATTTAAAAATAGAATAACAGATTGATGAATGATAACTGTGGCAATTATCAATAAATTACAACATGTTTTGAAATAACATGTCGATATCTTTCAGGTTTGAATTGGCTATTAATCTCAGTGAGATGAAGATTGCATATGAGATTGCTGTTGAAGCAGAGGTAGAATATCATATAATTGCTTGTAATGCTTGTTGTATGTTCTGTTGTTGTATCTTTGTATTTGTGAGTCTGATACCTGCTTGTGAATTGTCCTGTCTTTGCCTGTTTCCACATGTCCTTTTCTGTCCCTTAGTAAGTCTGTTTGTCTTCTATTTGTCCTGTCGATGTGCGTGTAAATCTGTTACTACTGATATATTCCTGTCCTTCTCATCTCAGTCTATGTACCAGCTTGTGGATTTCCCAGTCCTTTCCTGTATCTCGTATCAATCTTTTTTCTGTAACCTTTCGAATTCTTTTGTTTTTGCTTCTGTTTTTGACTAGTTCTTGTTTTCATTTCAGAGCGAGAGTAAATGGAAACAATTAGCAGAATTAGCTATTTCAAAATGTCAAATCCAACTAGCTCAAGAATGCCTGCACCACGCCCAAGACTTTGGTGGGTTGTTGCTATTAGCAACCTCATCAGGTGATGCTGACATGATTGCAAGACTGGCTGTTACAGCAGCGAAGAAGGGGAAGAATAATGTCGCCTTCTTGGCTTATTTTGTACTTGGAAGGTGAGAAATTGCATTCGAAAGAAATTTGGGAATAAATCGGAATGGGGTGCATTTTTAATGAAAAAACGAAAACAAAACAAACAAACAAATACGGGACAGCATGGATGAGAATATGAATGACTGAACAAGAATTTTATTCTTGGCTATCTTTTCAGTTAATAAACATATATTGGTTGAGCTCGTACTGACATACTTTTGTTTTTGTTGTCTAGAGTCGAAGAGTGTCTTGACTTACTGTGTAGTACTGACCGTTACCCTGAAGCTGCGTTTATGGCCAGGACATACGCACCTAGTCAAGTATCCAGGTATTTACGTAACCTATATTACATTTACGTACGCATCGAAACTTGTAGTTGCGCTCCTTATTGCGTATAGTTGCGTATTTCGTTATTTGTACATACATGTAAGGACGTGTTGTTCAGCATTGGCAACGTCTTACGTATAGACGTAATTAAGACAAGTGTTACGTTTGGTGACTCTTGCGTAAGTTTTGGGGAGGTACGGTTAACGTAAATATCTGTAATTTTTTTCCGCAGAATTGTGAAATTATGGAAAGAAGATTTAGAGAAAGTCAACAAGAAAGCAGCCGACTCGTTGGCAGACCCGTCGGAGTATGAGAACTTGTTTCCTGAATTCCAGGAAGCTGTCATGGCCGAACAGTTCTTGAAACAAGAGAGACTCAACTTGAAGCCTGCTTCACAGTATAAATATGTGCAGGTTAGATATGGTCTGTCTGTCTGTCTGTCTGTCCACAGTACATCCGATAACTGATATGTCCACTAGTTGTTCAACCCTTTTCTCACATCATTGTTTTTAATAATAGAGCAACAGTCAACGGGACGTGTTTGAAGAATTGAAAGCAGCAAAGGAGAATGGAACACTAGACTCTCTTATTGTGAGTAGTGATTGAAACGAATAGAGCAGATATGTAGACTCCCTTATTAGAGAAACAAATAGAGCAGATATGTAGACTGCCTGAGAATGTGCATGTCTGTCCTTCTAATGCAGTTCTCCTCACTGGGAAAGCCATTTTCAATGATCCAGAAGGGAGAAGCTTGCAAGAAAGAGAAGCATCATTCCCCCTCTTTGCTTGGCCTCTTCCTATTTCACTCTAGGTCTCCCAGTAAGACTGCATCGCAGGCTAGCGATTGGTCACCCTGTGGTTTTTGATACTAATTTGCAAATACTCTTCACTAGTCTGCAGCCGAGAACATGTCTATTGGTGACCTTAGTGATTCCTTGAATCAAACTGATACACAGCCACCGTTATTCAGCGCACCCACTCAATCATTAGAATCCAGACCCCCTCAACCGATACAGGAAGCGCCACCACCGGAACCTGTGTTCAAGTCTCCTCCGCCACAAGAGTCGAAATCTTCAGAAAATGAAATAAAAGTCGATACGTCTAAACTCAGTGATGAAAAGGTCTGTAATGCAATATATTACCACCGTGTGCATAATTACGAGTCCAGCCAGACTAAAGTCCCGATTGGGATTTGGTCAAAGGCTACCGGGAAGCCAGCAAAGTGTAATGTATAGAAAACTCCGTCTCTGTCTGGATTTTTGGTAGCCTATTGACCAAATTTCTAATTGAGACTTTAGTCTGGCAGGACGCGTAGTTTTGCACACTGTAGTAATACAGCGAAACCTAATAACAGCCCTGCTTTAGGTGACCAGTTTAATATTTATATAATGGTTGGTATATTACGCTTGCTCTGATTGGTCAAGAACCGTGTGTAACGCATAGATGACGCCATTGAATCTAACGCGCGCTTTGACTGGTTGAAATGCTTCGATGGATATTATATATACACCACATTTTGAGGTCATCTGTGCATCTATTAGAGTACAGACGCACGGAAAAATGGAATCTATTTGTTAAATCGGCTGCTTTTCCTGGTCCTTGTGGCTGTTATGAAATGGTTCCACTGTATTCTGTTTTTGCCATTTGAAAAGGACTGCGACAATCATGCTTTATTGGATCTGGAGGAAAAGTTACACTGCTCGCAGTCAACATTTATTTTAAATGTACCTCTATAGTAACTATTGTTCATTCTAGTGTCCAATGCCTTCTAACGCTTGCGTCCTAATTGAAGGGCATTGTATTCTCCCATACATACTACTGCTCTATTCCAATATTATATGTACGCACTAGTTCGCTTTTACTGAGGGAGGAAAACCGGAGGACCCGGACAAAACCCTCGAAGCAAGGGAGAGAACGAACTGACAAATTTAAGTTACAGAACACTGTAATGATGGTCAAGGTGTTTACTAGTGAAACGCGTTTGCGTTAGGATTCCTTTGAGCGATACTGTATTTGATGCCACGTCCGGAAATCAAACCCGGGAGGTTCCACAAAGGTGACATACCTGCGCTGTCACAACTCGGTCACCCTTGAATGCTAAGCCTGGTTAATACTACATGTTTGTTTCTCACACGAACAGCTCAAACTCCTGATGTGCGTTATGTTACAGGATGACGATGATGATGACTTGGACTTTGAAGACGCCGCGAACGACGACGTGAGTAATATATCTAAGCGCACGTTTGAGGGAACGGGGGAAGGGGAGGGGGACTGGGGTGGGCACTTACATCTCCCTACCAGACTGGTGGTAGTGGGGGCAGAGGGTAGAGGGGGAAGGGTATTTCTAATTTAGGATAATTGTATATTGGAATGTTTTGGTAGAATAATGTGGAGAGGAGATGTGGTTATTTGACAATTTTGCTCAAGAAGAAAGGTGCTTACTTAAGGTGGCGCTTGTTCAAGAGAAGGCAGCGATTCGTGGATTCACCATACATATAATTGATGCGTTTTTGTTTTGTTTTGTTTTTTCATTAAGCGAATTTCGAACATGATTGGGACACGGTGCGATTTTCTCTATTCTGTAATTGCATCGTAACTAGTTTTTAATCGCAATTGGGCATTGCCACACTGATTTCTGATGAAGTCCGTTTCCGTGCAGTTTCCGTGAATATATCGTAGGTCCGTAATGTAACCATACCGTAACCATCACTCTGAATGCAATTATTTGGTGTGTTTCCGTACAGTTACCGTAACTTCACCATAGGTCCGTAACGTTAAATTCGCATTAAACGTGCAACCTATACAGTTGAACCTCCCTTAAAGGGAGAATTGAATTGGCCAGAATTGGTGTCCGCTTATGGGGGTTTAATTAAAATGTAGAGTTTGCTAGGAGGAGAGACCGAGGGTTGCTGTCCGCTTATGGCAGGTGTCTGCTTATGGCAGGTGTCTGCTTACTGGAGGTATTCATTAGTGGATGTTTGACTATACACCTATCGTACCTGGATCTAATCCTCAGTTCTATTTTTCCTTCTCTTTAACCCTTTAAATACATATAAACACCGTGAAAAACCCTAAGTGAATTAATTTTAATACCACTTCTCGTTCCAGGACGATTTTAACTTCGACGATGATGACCTACTCGATGACGATGATCTTCTTAACGACTAGATTTTATCTTTTTTCTAATACCTTAAAAGAGTGCCGTCAAAAATCACAGCCCTTGGAACTTGACATACAACCTTCTAGAAGATAAATTCTCGCTACTTTTAGACGACATTTTCATCGATCGTTTCTTGGTATCATTTTCGATTGATGGAGTCTGTGAAGGGTGTATCCGCAAACCGTCGATTACTTTTCATAAATGCATTATTTGCAAAGTGAATCTAGTAATAAATATATTGGTACTCTTGTCCATAAATCATAACTAAAAACAGAAGTAAAATCTTAGTTATATGTGTAAAATCTTGTTAATCTCGTGGAATTGAATTTTTTGGGGGGAGTACCCCAGGAACATTACTGGGACCCCTTTTGTCAGGTATAGATGACTGATAAAATTAGAATATCTTCGTGTCTTTCGTCCAGAAATGACATCAGAGGGAAAAGTCTTCGTGTTTTGACTTGTAATTCCGTATTTGTACCCAAGGAAGTCACCTTCAACTATGCTATCTATGAAAATACATTACACTTTCCGGGGGAAACCCTAAAGGAAACCACAGGGGCCACTCTCAACTGTGAACACAAAATAAACTATATCCGCTTATGAAAACACGCTTTTATTATTACAATTAGATAGCAAAATTAAAATCAAAATGAGTTGAAATATTAGTTTTGGATAAAAATAAATAAATTGGTTATTATTCTCTCTTGCTTTGAGGATTATTCTCGAGTCTTCAGGTGTGTGTACTTTGAAGGCATTTCGATAGGTTCCCCAACAAGCCGTGGGCATCGGCGTCCCACTCGGTTGTAAAAATAACATTATCTCGAGCTGTAGTTCTTCAATTTCAATTTCAATTTCAAACTTCAATTTCAATCTCGAAATCCCCTAGGTTGGTTAAAATTTATTCGAATTGGTTTGCTTGATTGATAAACATGAAAAATTAATTAATTTATTCCTTATGGCCCTTTAATCGGTGTCTAATTGAAGAGGTGTCTGTATTGAAGAGGTGTCTGTATTCTAGAGGTCTGTATTCTAGAGGTGTCTGTATTCTAGAGGTGTCTATTCTAGAGGTGTCTATTCTAGAGGTGTCTGTATTCTAGAGGTGTCTATTCTAGAGGTGTCTCTATTCTAGAGGTGTCTGTATTCTAGAGGTGTCTGTATTCTAGAGGTGTCTGTATTCTAGAGGTGTCTGTATTCTAGAGGTGTCTGTATTTTAGAGGTGTCTGTATTCTAGAGGTGTCTGTATTCTAGAGGTGTCTGTATTCTAGAGGTGTCTGTATTCTAGAGGTGTCTGTATTCTAAAGGGGTCTGTATTCTAAAGGGGTCTGTATTGAAGAGGTGTCTGTATTCTAGAGGTTTATGTATTCTAGAGGTGTCTGTATTCTAGGGGTGTCTGTATTCTAGAGGTGTCTGTATTCTAGAGGTGTCTGTATTCTAGAGGTGTCTGTATTCTAGAGGTGTCTGTATTCTAGAGGTCTGTATTCTAAAGGGGTCTGTATTCTAGAGGTGTCTGTATTCTAGAGGTGTCTGTATTCTAAAGGGGTCTATATTCTAGAGGTGTCCGTATTAGAGGGGGTATTATCGTTATTTGAAAGAATTCACTCTATAATTTATCGACTTGAAAACGACCTCCCGCTTAGAATTACGTCCCCTCATTTCAAGAAAATTATGCTGAAATTAGGTGTCAAGTAGCGCTGATTAACTTGCAAATAAACATTTTAATATCGGGTAAGATAATAAAACCGTTTTAAATCAAGTATCCAGTGTGGAAACACCCCCAACTCTTATCGAGAGTTCAGTAGATCTACTGTCTTCGTCTGGTCGAATGTGTTTGATATTTCTTGATGGTCAAATGTTGGAATTTAAATCCTGAAACACTTCAAAGTCCAAGAATTAAGGTAAATTTCTTGATGTCATAAATGTGCAAATTTCTGTCGATAGGAGAGCGGCTTATTCATGATTCAATTGAAATATTGTTTTTGGTATTTTCATGTCTCATTCCTGCTCTAAGGCTAAGGTCTTCTAAAGGTTCACGATGTCACCTCGCAAAAAAAAAAATAATAATTTAGTCAGAATTCACGGTATAATAAATTATGTCGTTCGAAAGCTGTTAAAACGTAGATGATAATGATACATTGTAACTTTCTTTAAAAGGGCATCGCTAATTCTTATGGGGTTTTAAATCAAAACCATTAGACTTTGCTCAGCGAGATATAGAAGTGCAAAACAATTTATTATTTTCAAAAAATTTTTTTCATTGTTTGATCTTGAGAAAAATGTCCAGCAAAACGGTGTCGGGGTTTTTATTTTTTGTTTATATGACGAATTTTGTCCAAATTTACGAGAAAATTTAGCACTTTCAGCTTTAACCAAGGATAAAATGCATCATATCGAAAAAACCGGACACAGTTTTGCTTGGCATTTGTCTCAAAATCGAAAAGTCAAGAAGCGTTTTTCAAAAACAAATTGCTTTGCACTCGCCGAGTGAAGTCTTATGGTTTTGTTTTAAACCCCCCAAAATATCAATGCCGGCCCTTTTAAAGCAAATTGAAATGTATCGTCATCTTCTACACTACAGCTTTCAAACGATATAATATATTGTTATTATACCGTGAATTCTGACAAAGTGCGAGCTTTTTTCCGAGGTGACGCCGCGAACCTTTAGGAAGACCTTAACGACGTTCGCGGGCATTGTTCACGGGCACTTTTACTGCGCACGCTAGCGCGCGCTAGCTCAATAAATCCAAGATGGCGGCCTAAAAATATTTTTTCCGGTAATTATTAAATTTCGATCTTTTCAAATGAAACTTACTTTTATAAGAAGAAAAAATAAAAACAAGGAATTTGACTGAAGAAAAAAATCATTCAGATTGAAAAGCTCCCGAAAAAAGGACGAAAAAGATTTTAGTAGACCCAGTCTCCACTCGGTATTCAAGATGGCGGGGAAGTTTTCAAACTTTACGGCTCGATATCTCGGAAACGAATACGGTGACCCCCACTTTTTTTAGTCTTAAAAGGAAGGTATTTTGGAGTAATACAACATTTCTGAAAAAGAAAAAAATCTCATCACAAGGGACTTAATGACAACGGTTTTTCGCTAAAAATTACACCCCTTCGTCTCATCGAACACCACCGATTTCAACAGCAGCGCACGCAAAAAAACACTCGTCAAAACTCAGAGAGATTCATTCATGCTTAAATGACCAAATATTGTTGTCAACAATAGTCTCATACAACTGCAGATGAAATTTCTGGTCGTTTAAGATGCGTTTTATATTTTTAGTATCTATTTTCTCGCCCGACTCGTATAGCGTATTTCGCGCGCTTTTCTTTAGCAATTTCGACAAAATTGTACGGCTCATAGCTCGAAAACGAATACGGTACCCCCTCTTTTTTATCTCGTTTATTCAAAGTGTATATCATAAAGTATCAGTATGCGAAATTTCATTAAAATGACATCACAAATTCAATTGCCCGCGAACGTCGTTAAAGAGGTTTTATTGTCGGCTTTGTTCAATTCATCAGTAGTAGTTTTATTCATTATTTTCTTTACCGAGAATTCGGTGTTTCGGTCCCGTTTTTGTCTCTGCGATATTTTCACCCGAGTTTCATATTGCTTCTTTTTTCCATTTTCAATGAAATTGGAAACATGATTTAAACTTGATATCGATGATAGAAATCGTCTTTTCAAGCCGGTTCAATAATTAATTTATGAATTTTTTGTGTAAAATATCTTACCGAACGTCTGTTTTCACAACAATTTCTCTTTACTTCACATCTCCGACTCAGATATTTGACTGTAATTATAGTTAGCAAAAAACCTTTATAAACCCCAATTATTTTATTTCCTCCCTATATTTTTGATATTGTATTTTGTTTCCTTTTCAAACTTGTCTTAGATATTTTTTCAATGAAATATTTTCTGTGAGGCCAGAATAAAGTTTAGAACGGAATGTAGCATTTAGAATTAAACATTAAACTTTCTCCGAGGTTTGAACACTAAATTGCGATAAATGTGATCCGTCGAAGGGAAATAGCTTAGTTCTTAGATAAAACCCTCGCCGGACGACTTGTACTTGAAGTTGTGACAAATAATACTGATTTATTGAGTTCATTTTGCTCTGTGTGGGTCCTTAACTATTGACATGAAGTGACATTTTCCCAAGTGATTCTCTAAAAACTATGAATTTAGAGCTCTTTGTTTTAACGTCTAAGCTATAATCCATGCTGTCTAATTCCGCAATGCCATTGTATAATGTCTAATCTTCTATAAACCCATAACTAAGAATGATTTATTCCCAAATCCTTAGTCGTTTAATTTGGACTTCTTGTTATGGCTTTTCACTAAAAATCACATTTCCGCCAAAATGACTCTCCAAAGCAACCCCAACAATGTTTATCAAAATTTCTAGGTTTACGTATACAAAGGCTGCATTTACAAGAATTTTTCATCAACAAAGGGTTATTTCTATCAATATTTTATATGGAATTGCGTTTAGTTTTCATATTAGCAAATCATGGTTTCTAAAATCACAGCCAATGTCATTTCCCAGAGGTGTTTATCGTTTATATTACGAGTGGTTTTTACTAATTAAATGTCTTTTACAAAAAGCTTTTGATGACTTCCATATCTAAGTGCATTATTTTCGCAATGGTAAGTAGTCCCTGACCTTTCCTGACCTTCCCTTTGCACATATACCTTTAAGATGTATAGTAATAAAGTAGATGTCCGACTGTCAAGCTGCCGATCTTAAAGCGATTTTATTAAACCGGTGAAAAATTGGGCAAACTTGAGTGATTTTGTTTAATCCGTGAAAAAAAATTGGAAGCTAATAGTTGGTCGACTTAATCGATTGTTTTTACCAACTAGTACTCACTAGATGGTCATCTTTTTTTCACGGGTAAAATAAAAACTAGATTGTTATCTTAGTTTGTACTTTGCGGCATCTTTACGGATTAAATAAAATCATGCATTATCTGCCAAAACGATTTTTTCCCTTGTACTATATGATGCTTAATCCTTTAGTTGGAAATGACTATATATACTTATGACTACATATTTTATGCATGCAAATTTCTATATATTTTTCCTGTAAAAGTTGAATCAATATTTCTAGTTTCAAAATATCATGTCTAAGCGCCGTTGTGGGCTGGTGTCAAATCAATACAGAAACTTGAACACGTATCCAAAAACACAATCCCGTCAACTTCCCGCTAAAGTGTATATTGAACTAAATTATGTAATTGATAATACTACTATCTTAATAAGTTTTTTTTTCTTTCAGGCCTCTTTTTCTCGATTCAATTAAGATAAGGGGCGTCGATACCAGCAAATGACGGTAATATTCTTTGCTGCTTGCTTGGAATCCGCGCGTCTACACAAATATTTTTATTACAAATTCTCAATGCCAAATATTGGTCTATATATGGTCAATATTCTTTGATGCTTGACAAACACAATGGCTTAAAAGCTAGAAGTTAGCCTTCAGTTCGGCAAAGAGAATTTCTCACATATAGATGGTGCCCTCTTGTAGACGATTTCTCGAAGCAGATTTTTCAAATCTTGCGCTTCCAGGTCATCAACTAGAGCGTTTCGCACGGTTAGAATGACCATCTTTGGATATATAGCTATTTCAAAAAAGGTTGCGAATGGCGAAGGGGCGAATGGCGAATGGCAAGCGGCGATTGGTGATTGCATGACCGAAAGGAAATTTGGGGTAACAAGAATTGCTTCATTTTCATTAATTAAATACCCATTAAGCAATGCCGGTACCATGCAGTAAAGACGTTATTGGACAAAGTGGTCGATAGGCGATTCATATCTTCGCGCCGGATAGCACAGGTCTAATAGCGTGACCACAGTTCCTTTCGGTCGTGCAATCACCAATCGTCGATCGCCACTCGCCGTTCGCCCCGTCAACCTTTTTTGAAATAGCTATATATACTTTTGAGACATGCGTTGTCTGACAATCGTTGCTGGCACTTCGATCGATGAGACTTGTCGAAAGAAATTTGCTCGACACACCAAACGGAAAAATCTATTAAAGAAAATTTAAGTCATGTAGACGGACTTTATTCAACATGAGTCAATTTTCTATGACAAGCTTTTAACTGACAAATAGATTTCCCCGCGTGAAAGTGATTGCATGAGCAAATGGTAGTTGACAAGTCCCTTGCTATGTGCCGCCGGTAGTGGTTAAAGACAACAAATTAAGAGAAAGTAAAAAGCAGTGATCATATATATAGTGAGGAAGCTCATATCTCAAATGCACACTCAACTAAGTACTTAAAATGTTTTCAAAGTAAAGGCAAAGGTTAAATACACGAAACTAGAAACCAATTCTTACTTAACTATAATGGATGTTCCCACTCATTACATTTAGAAGAGGTTTTCAAGGAAAACCTTTCACAAGCTAAAAGTTAAAGTTGACATCGGTAAGGATTTCTGCGAGCAGCTGGTGAAGTTTTGCGTTTCTGGAGATATTTTTAACTTTGAACTGATTAGTCGAGCGAATTTTCTGTGATAAATGCTTTTTTTTCTCGTGTGGCGAGGAAATTTGACCCAATTCATATAAATGAGATTTAGTAGGTGGCCGTTGAAGGTTGATTGTGTTGTAGTTAGCGTAGGCAAAATTAAGTGCCTCTTTTTATAGCCTCTAGCTAGTTAGGCCTTAATTGACAATTCCTGTATCGCACTAAGAGAGAAACTTTCCTGAATTTTCTCCTAATTTTGAGAATTAGCTAGAATCTCATATTTTTCATTTTTATTTTCGATCAGTCTTTTCTACATTTAAAGTAGCCCTAGGTTATTGTTGTCAGTTCGCTCTTAAAACATTCATTGATTTTAAACGTTGGAAATTTCGTAAAACGGAAAATAATATACTTTTTGTTTTGCTTTGCCACTTTTTTCTTTTATATAGGGAAAATACAAACCCTATTATTGAATTCTGATCGGACAACCAAGTAGGCGGCATACAGATTGTTTTTTGTAGGGCCGGTAACAGCGGAGAACTTTAAAGGGTTCTTAATTTGATTGTCAAGCAGTTTAGAGTCAGCACTCAACATAATTGTGCCCGGAGGGCACTAGATTGTCTTTTTTTTCAAAAGGAACTTTATCCTTACGTTTAGATGGCTTCTCTACAACCTTTGATCACGGCAAGTAACAACCTTCTGATTGTCAGGCTTTAGCCGCATCTCAACGAGCAAGTTGCCCTTAACACGTCAGTTCGTGCTCATGTCGAAGGATCAACAATTTTTCCTTGCCACGTTTGGCATTGCCAAGAAAAACTTGCTTGCGTAGACGACGTATACGTCCTTGACAGGCGAAATACTCGTCAAGTTTCCAATTGTCCATCTAGCTACACAAGCAAATCTTTGCAAGTTTTGCTTGTCGACGACGAAAAGCTAGCGCGCCACCTTTTACAACAAGGCAACTTGACAATTTTGATTGTCGTCTACACGATTACGTTTTCCTTGTCAAGGAAGAAATTTACCAAAAGACTTGCTCTCGTAGATGCAGCTTAACTGTTTGGTTTTTGGGCGATTGGAAGAACAACAGAGAACAACAAAAATGTATTTCAATCTGGTATTTAATACGTACAAAAAAAAAGCAAGCAACATTTTTGTGGCTACTGCCAATTTCAAATCCTGCTGTATCCACTATGTCAAATTTACCGTTAAACACCTGATGATTAATTTACCATATCTTAAAGGAAAACCGAGTGCATCAATAATAATATTATAATAATATGAAACTTATATAGCACCAGTTCAATGGTGCTTTATACAAGTCTGTCCTGTTGAAAACTAATAAAACTAAAATAGATAAGTCTTAATTTTCATAGTCATTTTTTTTTTTTTTTTTTTTTAATTCTCTCCAGTAAAATATTTTGAATTATACAATATAATATATACATAGTAGGAGAAGGGCAACAATATAGATACCTAATTATGTTAGATTACAATTTTGTTTACAATAAGGTAATTAAGTATAACTAAATATGACTAATGTACGAAAAAAAAGAAAAAAAAGCTATTGAATAATTTAAGCATATAAATTGAAGTAAGCAGTAGAAGACAAAATACGAAATATGAAGTAAATGATAATTAAAATGATTTTCACTCAGTATTGTTTCAAGTAGTATGTTTTAAGTGCTTTTTTGAAAGGAATTTTTGATTTTATGTTTCTGATAGAAGGAGGGATGTCGTTCCAGAAATATCTTCCTATAACAGTTGGACAAAACTTCCTTAAATTAATTCTATAGGAAGGTATTTTTAGCTTCTCAGAGGAAGCACTACGAGTATTATAGGAATGGTGCTCAGAAACCAGGGAAAAGTTAAAATTACTCTGCTCTTTGTCGCTGAGGCAATCATGTAAAAATAAGCATGTTTGCAGTTTGACAATATCAGGAAATTTCAAAAGACCGAGGTTTATATAATGTGGAGTAATGTGATCATAAAGAGGGACTTCATTTATTATTCTGATAGCCTTATTTTGTAATTTTGATAAATCAGAAAGAGGATTGTCGTAATTATTACCCCAAATGATACATCCATAGATAAGATATGGATAGATCAAAGAATAATAGACATTGACTAAGGATTTCTTGTCAAGATGCCATTTTAATTTAGATAGAATATTGATGCTTTTACTAATTTTGTTGCATATATATTCTATGTGGTCATGCCAGGATAGGTGACTATCAATAATAATACCAAGATACTTAACACTGAATGACTGTTCCAAAATTTGGTCAGCTAATGAAAGGGGAAGATACATATTGCAGTTAGTTTTCTGCCGAGGTTGAAAGATCACATATTTAGTTTTGGTAAAATTTAAAGAAAGTTTGTTAGCACATAGCCAATCATATATAATTGGTAGTTCAGAGTTTACTTGACTTAACAGATCACTCAGATCCTTACCAGAAGCAGTTAGGGATGTATCATCAGCAAAAAGTCTTACCGAGAAATAATTAGTTGCCTTAACGAAATCATTTATGTATATTAGGAAAAGCAGAGGTCCTAATATAGAACCTTGAGGCACACCTGAATTAATATTTAGTAGATCTGATAAAGTGTCATTAACGTAAACACTTTGTTTCCGTCTGTTTAAATAAGATTTAAACCATTCAATTGCCTTTCCACGCATTCCATAATATGATAGTTTATCTAATAATATTGCATGGTTGACGGTGTCGAAGGCTTTACTCAAGTCTAAAAATAACGAGACTGCATAGTCACCCTGGTCAAGCTTAGTTGATATTTCATCGATTAAGTCAACAAGGCAGTCAGTGGTAGTACGTCCTGATCGAAATCCATACTGATTGGGAGTAAAAATATTTTCAGTTGATAAATGCATAATAAGTTGATTAGAAATGCACTTTTCAAAGATTTTGCTAAAAACACTGAGAATAGATATAGGTCTGTAGTTATTACATGAGGCTCGACTACCTTGTTTAAAAATTGGGATAACTTTTGCTATTTTTAAGGAATCCGGGACTACTCCTTGATTTATAGATAGATTAATAATATAAGTTAGAGGACGGAAAATCTCATGTGCAGCGGTTGAAGCTAATAAGGGGTGTACTTTGTCTGCTCCAAATGATTTGCTTGTATCCAGACCGTCTAACAGCAGAAAAACCTCAATCTCATTAATTTTGTTGAATTCAAATATCATAGTCATTCTCAGCCCTCAGCTCATGAGGGAGAGTGTTCCAAAGTGTTGGGCCATATACACTGAAAGCACGGTCTCCGTATCCTCTTGTTCTGGAGTAAGGGACAACCAAGTAGTTTTTAGAACCAGAACGCAGCGCTCGGTTGGGCTTGTATGACACAATAAGTTCACATAGATATAATAGTGCTAAATTATGCAGACACTTGAATTTAGCATTAACGCTAAAGCAATTGATTTTTGTATGATTATTTACAGCTTTGCAAGAAACGACCTTAAAATGTTCTTGAATTTTTCATTGGTATCGTATCCAAGGGGTCTTTGACGTACAGACAACTGCTTTCTACTCGATCGAAGGAAAAGCTAGATGCCAACATGATGGCTTTTTAACAAATTTGAAGTATTTTGATGGACGCTCTTGCACAATCATCAGCATGCATTCTCCTTATTTTTATGCGTTGTCAAAACCGGAACGGAAATTTATTTTTTCTTAGCCTCGCTCTACTCTCAGACGGAGAACGGAAATACCCAAAAATCCAGCCCCAAACTACAGGAGGCCCGCCTTATGAGAGTCGTCTTCGACAAAAGAATCGCAAAAACACACTCACTTTATAAAGTAATTCCCTAGAAATACAACCGAACATAGATTTTTAATGAAATTTCGTACCGTTACTTCTGATTGCGCCTTAGTGATTCCAAAAATCAAGTAATCGTTTTTGCGCTACAGCGGCGGCCAAAAATTGTTCGAACACCCCCTCTCCCCCAAATCAATGTTGGTTAACTTTTGGAAGTCCAGCGCGCGACGGCAAACCAGCAGGAGTGGAGTGGAGAACACGTGCCTCCCAGCTAGTGATGAAGACATATTTATTTTAGATCTTTAGATGCTTTATTTAGCTCAACACTAAGTATATAAACTGCTCAACTTAATTCATCTAACTTATTTATCTCATTACATGATTATGACTTTGAAATAAAGTGGAAATATTGTTAACTTCAACACCTAGCATTTGGGGATCGGCGCCATGAAAATTGCATATTTTAATTGGTGACGGATTGAGTAGTTGTTTATTAGTGTTGAGTAGTTGTCTATTATGTTACAGAATGTAAAGCTTAGACATCCAGGTTTGAGCTTAGATATTGCTGTCAAAGTTGTCTTTTGTTTTTTGTCGAACGTTTTCTCAAGGATTGGTAAATAACTAGGCTTCCTCGGCTGAAAAACATTTGACCGCACGTCCGCGTCTTGACCACAGGACCCCCCAAGAAATATTTGTAGAATTTCTATCAATAGATTTATCCGTATTAGACTAGGCGCAAAACTGAAAAAGTCGATCGCAAAAAGTGCAGAAGGCATTTTAGGTAGAAGCTGATAACATAACTATTCTAAACTAATTTTTCATGCTGAATGCGAATATGACAGTTACCAAGACATATTCTGTGATCTTATACGTGTAAATGACGTATTTTGTGGATTGCTACAGTCATTTCATACTAACGGCTTTTTCATGTAATTCCAAAAGTTCCCAAACTTAAAAACAGCGACCATAGCAGGAAAGAGCACATCAAAATCACGGTAAAACTGTGAAGTTGGAAGGATATAAGTTGAAAAATCAAGGAGATACGAATTTTTTTAAAACTCGAAATTTTATTATTGGTATCTCTTGCATAACAACAAGTGTTTTCATACAAAATTTTGACACGTTTTCATACGAAATTTCTTCCATTTGAGAACAGATAATAAGCGATGGGCTCTTTTGATACCCTAAAATATACCAGGAAATGCTAAAACTCTAAACTTCAATTTTAACACCCTAAAAGATACCAAATCGCTGATTTTTACCCCTAAGAGATACGACGAGCATGGCCCGATCCGTTTCAATGGAGTACCCCCCAGGGGCGAATAAGCGGGGAAAAACTTGCAGCCGTTGCCGCGGTGTCGACTTCTGTATCCCACCAACGTATTGCCTGTTAGGAATTTGACAACAAAACATGAATAAATATAATGGTACATAAAACATGAATACATTTTCAAAGCAAAAAGGTTTTCATTGCGTTGCACCCGAATGCTGCAGAATGGTTAGAAATAATGCACTTGATGGTGCAAATCTCCTCAGAAAGAGAACCTACGACGGTTACAATTGGTAAGCTAGCGTTTTCCGTAGATTATGTATTTTGGGAGTAAGGATGGCACAGTTGGTTAGTGCGCGGCTTTCGGTGCAAGAGGTCCAGAGTTCGATCTCCGGATCTCACATTCTTGTTTCAACTCTTTCCTTTCTGTGTAGCTTTAAGTAGCTTTAAATACCTTTATAACGGAGTACTACTAATGGACAGAGGGGAGTAAAATGAGCGTACCGTCGACCTCAAGTTTATCAGTTACTCAAATTAATTACTGTCACGAGTTATCGACGTAAAATATGGTCGCTTCACTTTACTTTGTCCTACAATTAAAAGTCCGAACATATATTTACAGCTATCAACTTAGGATAAGGTTATATAAAAAGGGAGATAATCTTTATTCCCCGCCAAGAGACTTACATTGGGAAAACGTAATCAAATAAATGGAAAGTTCGTCGGCTAAATTCGGTTCAATTTAGAATGGCTTAGGCACTCAACGCACCAGAACCAGCCGAATAAAATACCTTTATTCAGAATTTCAATAAAGAACAGCGCACTGAAGGTACGGCGGCAACTAAACTAGGTCTTATAGATTCTTTTTCGAAAAAGAATTGACCGACTAGCGTAGTATAGTATATGTAAGACTTCAAAGCTCTGAGCTGAAGATTATTTGCTCAAAAATTAAAAAGACAGTAGGTAATAGTAGTAGGGAAGTAAGGACTTAGCAATTAGCGGTGGAGTACCACGTACAGGGTGCGAGTTTTCTAACCAAAGGTTATGAAATAACTAGCTAGTGCGGGCCAACTCAAGCTGGCTACGATAGTTTTCTAGTCAATTTTCTAAGCCAAAGGCTAAAATTAAAGTCACTTTTAATTTGCATTATATTGGTAAAAATAACTAGGGGTTTTTGAAAACATCAGCATTTTTACTTTGACAAGTATACAAATGCCATTTTCTTAAAATTCCTAGGCTCTGATATTCTAAAGCAAAGATAATTTATTGTTCCGTTACAGGGTACGGCGAATTTCCTTGTCAGTAAATAGCTATTCAATTCCGGCATTCTTGAGAATTTGATTGGTGTCTCCAGGTGTTTGACTTTTATAGTAAGAACCCTCAATTCTGGGCACGTAGTAGTCTCCTTTGCAGCTGTTTTTTGAATTTAAGCCTTGCGCGAGGACACAAAAAATGGCTGCAAAGGAGACTAGCTAGGCACGTAGCTAGGCCCATCATTTGTGGACACTGCACTCGTATATATGACGATCATTATCGTCATGTGAGCAAAACATCTGTGGCCTTATAGGAAAATGAAAGTCCAATGACTGTCTTAATAAAATAGTTCGCACACTAGAAGACTCTAAACCTATTGTTTACTTTTGTTCTTTATCAACTAGTGTAAACTAAATAGTCATCTTTCTTTGACGGGTCAAATAAAATCATTCTATGCCACTTAATGCACTCACTAGACTGTGGTATTTTGATGTACATACAATAAGCAATCAACATAACAGCGCGCCTATATATTTTGTAGTCTTTTTTTTTGTGTGAGCTTTTTTCTTCTGATTACAAATCTATCTTGTCTATTCCTCCTAAAACATTGAGCTCGTTTTCAAAAATAAAACGATATTCTATCAGCACTGATAGAGAAAATATATCTTTTTAGTGTTGATAACTAGTTTTATCAGTATATCGTTAATTTTTTAAGCTAAAAATTATATCAAGATGAAATACAATCAATATCTTATATATACTCGCGATGGCTTTCATGGCCATTTCTCTCTTTCTTTGCCTCTTTCTTTACCTCTCATTTTCTTCATACTAAAACCCCAAGACTCCAAATTCAATCAGCACAGTTCCGTTCGCTTTTTCACTAAATTATGCTACGCCGAAACTAATCAGGAATAATTAACTTGAAAATGCAACTTTTTGTTACGGTTAAGCCTTCCGTTCACGTCCAGGGTTCGTTCCATTGACCATATTGATCCGGAGTAGAATTATATTCTTGATTTACCGGAAAAAAATATTCTATAAGGACCTGATTATATGAACAGGGCTGGCCCAGTTAAGCGGACTGACTTCTTTTGTTGTCTTTTCCCTGGGGGCCATAAAACAGATTGTAGTATTCCTCGCCGTATAGCGTTCATATAGAATTCTTGGTTCATTTACAAAGCACTGAGTTCCTATACCCGGTTTTTTTCTTCATCTTCTTACAGTTTACATCAGTGAACATTTCCTTGTGGTCCTCGTGCATTTTTATGAGGGGAAGAATTTGTCTTCGGCTCCAAGCAAAGCAATTTTTTAGCAGTATCGTATCAGGACTCTCCGCCATTGTCTTGAAAAGACGCCATTATGCAAATATGACGATGACGTCAGCATTTCGGAATAATCCAAGAACTCTGCACGGGTTCGCAGAATGCCTGGAAGACAATTTTCGTTTATTCTGCATTCAGAATAGCGACTCAATCGAACGGACAGGACTTTAGAGGCCCTCGTAGGCGACATCGGGAATTCGAAACAGTGGTCGCTATTAGAACTGTAGACTTGCCACAAGTCATCTTCTCTTATTTAGTCTTTATTTTAGTCTTTATTCTTAGTGTGTTTGTTTTTTACGCGCAAGATCCCGCTAAAGCTAAAAATTAAAAAGTGGGGCTGACGACTTTGAGAAAGTCTACTAGAACTGGTCACTTATACGAGAACTACGTGCTCATGTAAGCCACCGTCCATTAGAACAATGAGACTGGTCGTTTAGCAGGGCTTGTAGCTCGTGCTTATGTAAAAGGTTGCAGTTATTGACCTGTCACAAAAGAGGTATACCAATACACAAATTATACAGATATTCTAAAGAAAGAGATTGCAGTAAACTCAAAACTCATCCATGTGCGTGTTCAGGGTTACACAGTTACTACAAATGACTATAAACATCTATTAGCACATTAAATCTTAAGCGTTGGAGTTAGACCTGGGTTAGCGCTAACTGGGTCACGTCTGGGTGTTACTAAAACGAGTAACGGAGTAATGAGTAACCGGAGTAATGGAAAAACGAGTTATAGCCAAATTTTGTCACGAAGAAATGTCAATGCATAAACAATTTGAAATGAAATAGCATGTAGAATACATCATATTTTAATGCCTCAGGTTAGTCATACAAATTGCTCAAGGTGTTCTACAGAGGGTGCCAGTGGAGTACTCTATTGTCAGTTAACAACTGTTTTTGGCCTATCATTCAGAGGTCATTCTTTCAGACATTTTTTGATTAATCATAAAACCTTTTTTAGTCTTTCGTTCAGTCATTCAAACTTCCTTTGATCATTCATTCAAACTTTTTTGGTCGTTCATTCATTTCCTTTTTATATCGGTCATTCATTTAGACTTTTTTACATTCATATTTCCGTCATTCATTGAGAATTCCTTTGATCGTTCGTGCAAACATATTTTTCTATCGGCCCTTTATTCAGACTCTCTTTGGTCATTCATTCTAACTTTCTTTTTATCAGTCATTCATTTAAACTTGTTTATCATTCATATTTCGCCGGGTCATTCATTGAGACTTTCTTTGATTGTTCGTGCAAACGTTTTTTTTTTCCAAATTTTCTTTTATCATTTTCATTCAAGCTTTCTTTTTATTGGTCATTCGCTCCGACTGTTTTTTTTATTTCCTTTTATCATTCATTTAAACGTTTTTCGGTCCCTCGTTAAGACTTTCATTACTTCATTCAAATTTTCGTTCAACTCCTGCAATCAGTCATAATTCATATAGTACAGACGTCTTTTTTCATTTATTCAGTCAAGGAGCCTATGACCAGATCATATTGACAGGTAATGTCGCAAAGAAATAGCCTCGCGGTTTTAAAAATATTTGTCAGTTTTTAATTTATAAAAACGCTGACAATCATTTTCAATCGAACTGATGAAATTTCAGTTAGCTGTTAAATTTTACTTCTCAGTTAACTCAGTTAACTCAGTTAGTTCTGCCAAATTCAATTTAACTGTTATCCCAATTAATACCCTCTGTTCAAATACATCTACTTGAACAACGAAACGATCGACCCAAATACATGAAGTCAGTTAAATGAGGCAAATTTCTATCAGACAAAAGGATGAAATGCTTAACTGTAGCGGAGAGCTATATTAGCTAGAGTGCAATCTTTTCGGCAAACATTCATACTGGATTAGGATTAGCTACGTCTACTAACATTGGCACTCAATATATTTTGGAACTGTAACTGAGATTCGAACCAAATCAAACACAAGGTTACATTTATGTAGCCATCACATAGTGCTTGTTCCAATGCGGTAGCTAATGCTTAACAATTATTCTCTGAACTCATGTGGAGGTGCATGAATATTCCTAAAACCGCTATTCGCCGACAGTGGAGAGAATAATAGTTTTAGTATGCAATTCCACAACCCAACACTTTAGGATTCATAAAACTATAGTTATTTTTAGAAATGTCAAGAACTTGTTTTTGAAATAATAATAAATCGTGCGGACAAAGCGCGCAAAAGTTTTCAGCCTCGTTTGCAGACACTCAAGGAACATGTTTGGTCTCTACAAATACTGTCGGTAGCTGCAGTCTTTACCTATTTTAGCATGTTTCTTAGTACTTTTAAACACATTCTTGAATAGAGGACAACTTTAATCCTTGCAAACAAGTGTTCAAGAACGTAAAGGCGAATTAGATCGATCAAAAACACTGGACTTTTTCGCGAGAGATCGAGTTCTAATATAAAAGCTGCGGCTTCAACTAAGCTTGCTTCAAGGCTTACCTAAAAATGTTATGTTTGGTGGACAAACTTTTCAGTTCAGGCTTTTGAAGGTCCTTTGGAGACTATCCTAAGACGATTCTTTGCCTCAGTAGAATTAATAGAATTATTAATAGAATCGCTCGATCTTTTGAGGCCCTTGTGGAGTTGGTATATACTATGTATTTTTTATGTTTTCCCCTGGCTATGTCACACAAAACTATTAAGATGTGCTGCTGCTTTTCCTGAAGCTCGTTTACTGGGCAAGGCAATAATATTCCATATTCAAATGTTGCATTCTTAATCAGAAGACTATTTATAATTTTGTACCTATATTCAAAATCTCTCTATGACAAAATGTGGCTTTTACTCGTTTTTCCATTACTCCCATTGCTCGAGCTCATTCTTCGTTACTCCATTACTCGATTTAGTAACACCCGCGCTTGTCCACCTTCAAGCTGAACCGCGCTAATGGTCGTTTACGAGAGCAAACTATGGTCGTTTACGAGAGCAAACTCCAAATATAGTATACGTAGTCGCGGTCGCTCAAGAGAGAGTGGTTGCCTACCAAGGTTTTTATTACAGCGTTTAATGAAAATTCAGTAACAGCGGGGGTTTTACAGAGATGTGGTCATAACTAGAGCTGGTCTGATAATCGCAATTAAGGAGAGCTTTGGCTGGATTCTTATTCTAGAATAGCCAGAATAGGGTCAATCGAATGCACTCTAAAACATTTATCGTTGTTGTTGTTGTTGTTGTTGTTGTTGTTGTAATGTTGTTGTTGTTGTTCATGCGTATAAGATGTGAAAACGAAGAGAAAAAAATAATTAATTGTGCGTTTTCAAAATAATGTTTTAAGAGATTTTTTTTTTCATATTCAAGCACTGTCAACAAAAACCTCTCAGTCACTGAGAATAACTGTTGTACAAAGCTAAAATGATTTCTTGGAGAAAGTTTAGGTTTTCAGTTCGTTTGCAGTTTAGGTTGATAAAAGTCAAATTAAATGTTAATCCAAAGTAAAAATTTGAATCCAGAAATGAATTTTAGGTCTCCAGTCGCTTGTTTGTCATATATATTCTTTACATTGAGCTTGATAGTTGCTAAATTTAAATAAAAATACAGGATTACAACTTTGTAAATCGCAAAGACAATTTTAAACAGCCATTTTATCTTATTAGATAAATTTCTAACTGGTAAAAATAAAATTTAAGTGTTAATCCAAAGCGAAAATTTGAATTAAAACTTGGAAGAGAGGCTAGTTTTTGACACTTTTAGCCATTTTTACTCGATATTGGAAAGAAAAACCCTCTCAAAGCTTTTCCCTAAAAACTGTTTTGTTTCATAGCCGCAAACTAATTGCTTTGGCTTTATCTGCCGTGTTAGTCAAACACTGCAGACATCAATGGAATTTAATTTGTTTTTGCCACCATCTACTGCAGTTAATAATTCATATAGGAAAAATATAGATAAGAACATATCAATATTGATAAGAATGACTTTCAAGGGCTCCAAGGCCAATATTAGGCAATTACCGTTTGGAAAGAATTTAGCCAAAATATTGTTTGTGAAATAATAAACTGTTTCGTGTGTTTGGTTGGTGGCTGACTCCACATGCAATATCACTGAATAGTTTCAGGCTGTGAGGAAACGTGAAGTATAAGAAAAAAACAACAGCAAACAAACACAAAAGACTGAGACTCACGTCAGGAAAAAGAAACAATGTGCAGAATGATAGAACGTAAGAAAAACAGCAAAAACATTGCACAAGAAAAACGTAGGAAAAAGTAACTGAAGAATAGCTGAAGAGGCAAGAAAGAAGCTATGAATATATAATACAAAGAGGAAGAAGAAGAACAACAACAACAGCAAGCAACGACAGCAACAATAACAACAACAGCAAAAACAATAGATATTTTGAAAAAATACATTATTATGTAACAGAGCAAAAGTCGAGAAAAACAGCAGTACCAGTAGCGATAATTAGATGAGGAATTAAATCGACATCCAAAAACAAACTCATTGATTGATTTCATTCTTTTACTGATATCATTAAGTTGTTGTTCACTCAAACTATGGATTGTTGCTCTGTTGTACAGATTTTGCGTGTCCGGCTCTAGCATGCAGAATATTGAATCAATGTTATTGCATCATATTTTCAATAAAAACTTTTCCTATTTCCCGGCCAAACGTGTTTACTCCGTATCGATCGACGTATATAGTGTTTGTTTATATTTGTCGTTTTTTTGAAAAATCTGGTCTACATCCTTTTAATTTGCAATCTTCATACAGCTACTTTGTTTGGTGTCAGTTACTTAATTATGCTTCGGTTCCTAATAACTTGTAATAGTGGATGTTCGATATAACCCTTGTGGCTTGAGAGCACTATTTAGCACAATTTTTCCATAGATATCAACTCTATGTTTGTTTTTATCGCAAGTAAAAATAAAGAAAAAATGAAAAATAAAGCAAAAATATAAAACACCAAACACCAGGTTCTTAGTGACGATATCAAAGCAAAGAGTATATATATACCAATCTTGTCAAGTTTTTTGCTTGTTTTTATATTTTATTTTGAACGTTAAAATCACGTTGAATCTTATTTGCATTTAAAATTCAATTACTTAGGAACCAGTTGTGGACATCAAGTTAGGTAACAAGATCTTTCCTTCAAGTTCATTAACGAATTTAAAGCTCTTAAGTTCTATAGCTTTAAGACTTTAACTCTCTACTTAAAAACTTCCTGGCCTTCTTTTATTTGTAAAAGTTTTTCTTGGCACTATTAATTTTGAGACCGGAACATATGGAGTAGCAGCGTTTGCTATCAATTCATTGAACACTACACAAAACAACCTTTAAGCTCGACAGCCTCTGTTGATATCCGTAAGCTTTGTTTTTAGATTTCAAAATCGCCTTGAAAGCGTTACTACAAGTAAGCAGCATTGCTTATGGCCGGTGAAACCTGTGATTTCAAGCGAGATTTCAGGTGATGCTAAAGTTATTAACTTGGAGTTCATAAAATGATTTTAAGAGCGCATCTAGGACGCGTTTTTGGAATTGATGGCTGAGGAAAGTTGGAAAAAAATTCGTCATTCTCCACGAAAAAAAAAGACAAAGAAAAAGAACAACAGCAAACAACAAAACGAAAAAAACAAACACCAAAAACAAAAGGAAAACATCTGCAGTCGAAGACTGATGAGGTTTTTACTCAAACATGTTTTGAAAACAGTGAACGTAAGAAACCTTTCAGTTGGAGTGTAACTTCATCTAGAGTAAATTAGACAGCTTTAATGATAGCCAGGCAAATAATTACTCAATATATATAATGGATCAACTCAAAAGATGTACTCAGTTTCAGTATTGCGGTTTAGTTTTCTATTGTCGGATGGCAGAGAAGTATTTTAAAAGGTTTTCTCAGTTTTTTAGAAACATATTCCAGCTGCAGTTTCAAGGAGAATCCCGCTTTATTGAATCTGTTGAATGACAAATGCATAGAAGCAGACGGCAAGCAACTGAACCAACAAACAGACAAAGAAACAAACAGACAAAGAAAGAAAGAAAGAAAGAAAGAAAGAAAGAAAGAAAGAAAGAAACAGACAAAGAAACAAACAAACAAATAGACAAAGAAAGAAACAAACAAACAAACAAACAAACAAACAAAGAAACAGACGAAGAAACAAACAAACAAACAATTAACAAAAACACAAATATACATGCAAGCATGCAAGCAAACAAGCAAAAAAACAGAGGGTTTGAGATGCGGACAGAAATTTCTCTGAAAGGAAACGGTAAACAACCAAACAAAAAATTAAAGTAAAGAAAAAACACACAAAACTGTAACAAATTTTGGAGATCAGAGAAGTGTAGTTTCTCGTTCAAAAATGAACACTGTGCTGTTTATTTAAGACCCGGGCCCAGTCGTCACGTTGACTATTAATGATTAGTTAGCAATACAATTTGGTCAGAATCCGATGGCAAATAACCCAACCTTCAAAACGTGCATAGCCACGATATTTGCATTGGTTATATAATATATTTTCCCGTTCATTACATAAATTCGCCGCATGCTTTGTGACTACGCCAAATAGGCAAACTATTGCAACAAAACACATTGCAACGTGATCGAACAGATCGTGAACAGGTGGCTAAACAGCAGAAGGTACTATTTTTTTACTTAATGGTAAGGGTTTTTTTTCTTCAGTTTTCACTGTTTTCTTAACATGTAAAATGTCGAGATAATTGATTTTGTATGTGTTTGTGAATATCAAGGTATTTTTTAGCCTCTGGTCAACCTCAAGGTATCATAGACTTCATTTTTTTAAATTCTAACAATGAATGATGTTTTTCTTCTCCACGTGTGAGAACTTTAAGTGCTGATGTGTTTATATGATGAGATAATCTAAGTATCCCATTGACCTATTGTACAGCGATTTCCATCATTAGCTTGCATGAATTTGTCCCCAATAAATGTACTTGATGTTTCATAAGCTTGTTATCAATCACTAAACTTAAGTATTTCTATGCTGAATGAACTTTGAAAGTGATCTTTGACAAACTGTGTGATGTTTCTGTATTTATTACCTCTATGGATTCTCAAGAAAGTTCTTTAATTTCTAGTACTCAGACGTCTAACGTCGTAAGGAAGAAAAACCCAACACTGCTCCACCTAAAGTGTAGGGTTTTTTTGAACGGAAATTTTTGCATATATAATATTAATAAAATATTTGAGATTCAAACAATTTTTTGCAAAACGCTGTTTAATTTTGAATGTTTACACTTGACGTCCGAGTCTCTCTCCATAACCACAGGCAAATGTTTGACTGTAGTTTCCTATGACAAATCCTATGCTGCCTTCAAAACGTCTGATTTGTATTTTTATATATACAGTCATTCTCAAAAAGGTTGTCCAGATGAAAAGAAGTTTAGTCGTTAATAAACTCATTTGCATATATCACATTTTCAATTTTCTCGTAGGAATTTCAATTCAAAATACCAAAGTACATTGCATATTAGATATTGTGTATAATGGATTGTAGTTTTGTAGCTAAAGTTAAAATTCTTGCCAGAAAAATGAAAATCCAAAGATGAAAATGTGATATATGCAAATATGTTTATTAATACGGACTAAACGTCTGTTTCATCTGGACAACCTTTTTGAGAACGACTGTATTTAAAATTAATAAATTTTGCAAACGCTGTATACAATATATTTCTTTTTAATGTCATCCCAAGAAAAGAAAGAAGAAGGAAAAAAAAAAACGGTTGCAGTTTACCGAAAAAATGGTCTGTTGCTCCGATAACATGGAATTTTAGTAGAACTGGTCCAAGTATTGTTATAAAAACAAAATTAGTATAACATCTGCTAATGTGTAAAAATCTCTCACTCTGAAGCCAGAATTCTTCTTGACAATACCAAAGAGTATAAATATGATCAATGAGCTAAAATCAGGTTATTGGTTTGTTTCAGTAATATTTTAAACTGTTAAATCATGTTGAATTTTAATCTATCTGCTTCAATCACTTTGAAACCATTTGTAGAAATCAAGTTGAGTAACAAGATCTTTCCTTCAAGTTCATTAACGGATAACTTTTAAGTTCTATAGTCTCTAAGCCTTTAATTCTCTACTTGTCAACTTCCCTTCATTAATTGTAAAAAGTTTTAACATTTCATTTAGAGGCCGGAACATATCACTAGCTGGCGATTGCTTTTATTGAGCACTTGTATTAACTTTAACAGTCTTTTAACTCAGCAGTCATTGTAGACTTGATTCACATGGTAAGCTGTATTTTTAGATTGCTAAATTACCTATAAAGGTGCGGACACAGCGCATTATAAGCCAAACCTTTCAGGCCAAAGGTGAGCAACATTGCTTATGGTAAAATCCTGTTTTCAAGAGAGAATTGAGGTGAGCTGCTTTTAAAATTTGTCAATGAAACATTTAGTATTGTGTTCAAACTAAATAATTTACAGATTGATAGCGAAGACAGAGCGCATTTTTCAGGAGTAATAATGACTTGCAATGCATACTATTTAATATACATCTCATGGTTGGATGTGGTTAACTGTTAACTGATAAACGGCATTTAAATTAGTTGTTTCATGATAAGTTATTACAAACTTGTACTAGCTGTTCACCACAGGCTTACCAGGCTCGCAGTTCGTTTCTCGACTTCTTTGGACTTCCTGTGTTATTTGAGTTCGTTAAAGTTTGAATATTTGGGTGATTTCTTTGCTCTCAAAAATGACGATTTTGATTATATGTTCTCAATAAAATGACTTTAAATTGTTCTTTAGTCTTTTACTTGATGGCATTTGGGTGTTATTTGTCCATGAGATGTGATTTAGTGTGGTTTTTCGACGGCCGTTGTGGGGTATGTTTGCCGCTCTCACTGTAGGGAAAAGAACACTTCTTGAGGAATTAATTTAAATGTGTGATTTTAGCCTGAATACCAGGTGAGTTGGCGGCGGATCGTGCTCGGCCTTACATGCCTTGTGTTCTTTTCCCTACAGTGAGAGCGGCAAACATACCCCACAACGGCCGTCGAAAAACCACACTAAATCACATCTCATGGACAAATAACACCCAAATGCCATCAAGTAAAAGACTAAAGAACAATTTAAAGTCATTTTATTGAGAACATATAATCAAAATCGTCATTTTTGAGAGCAAAGAAATCACCCAAATATTCAAACTTTAACGAACTCAAATAACACAGGAAGTCCAAAGAAGTCGAGAAACGAACTGCGAGCCTGGTAAGCCTGTGTGTTCACTTATAAGGGCATGATTTCATAAAGCTAAGTTAGTAATTAGGTCAAATTTTGCGTTAACTGATAAACAGCGAGAAATTTAGCAGTTATCTGATATGGTAATCCCCCAATTCAGGCTCTACAAATTCCCGGGGGGGGGGGGGGAGGGGGACTCCTATGTATAAGAGGACGGGGATGCTTGTCGGAAATTTTGAAAATGACCCCTAAAAGGTACCTGAGTGGGAGTGGCAACAATTCATTTGTACCCCTAAAAGGTACCAATTCAAAAACAATGATAAACAATTAAAGCAATGAAACACTTTGTTATCGATGTACTTTGAAGATTCAATTCAGATCATCGAAATCGTCCCTTTCATGCTTATTTTAGGTAGTTTATTTACCCCAAAACAGTCCATAAAAGGTACCAGCTTTGTCTCTGCAAGTCCACTTAAGTCTGAAACACCCTAAATGGTACCAGATTGCAGATTTTGACCCCTAAAAGGTACGACGAGCATCCCCGTCCATTTACGATCGGAGTCCCCCCCCCCCGGGTACAAATTGGACAGGTTTAACAAATATGCCCAAGGAAATAGTTCCTTAATATTCATGGATAATAAATAAAATTAAAAAAAAACCTAAACAAACAAACAAACAAACAAACAAACAAACAAACAAACAAAAAACAAAAAAACAAACAAACAATTGCTTTTACAATGAAGAAGATCTGAGATAGATGCGGACCAAAGTGGCAAAACAAATTTTTCAGTTGAAAGAAACTTGTTTCTCGTTCACCGTTAAGTGAGTTTAGATTATAAAAGACCTTGTGTTTTAACGTACCCGTGTCCACGTAGTCACGTTGACTATTAGTTAATACTGACTGGGTCCTCACTACAAGTCAAGTAGTATATACCGCTGCGGTATGTCAACTCAGGCTTAAGTGCACTTAGATTCTAGTAGCCATTGCACGTAAATTTTGCAATATTTGACATGGTTGTACTCTGGTTGGATAAGTGAATTCCCAAGTAAGGTTTGAACCATACTTCCAAGTGCATCACTTTGAAACGTTTGAAGCTGTCCTGATAATATGACAACAGAGTAATACCTAAGTGTGAATTTTTTTAAATCCTTGTGATACTTATGGCTTTAAGGCTGTACTGGCATATATCGTTGCCGTGCAACGATTGTTATGCAAAATATATAGGGTCTTGTTTTGACAAATGGTCTTGTTTAGGCACACGCGCGCTGGTTTTTGGCGGGAATCATTTGACTTCTGGTAGAGCGACGCACACATGAAGAAAAGATGCATCTTTGTTTTTATTGCGCATGCACGGGACACTTAACTTCCGCTTTCTTTAAAAAGTTATAATCTTCATTTCGAGAAAATGAAAAGTTTCTCGAATATTTATATTATTTACAGTCTTTCCTTCAAAGCCAAGCATGGGATTGGCAAACAGTTAAGAAATACAGAATTATTTTCATTATTTGCTCAATTTCGAAGTTTATTTGGAAACCATCTTGAAACACATGGTTGGCTTTATGCATCTTGATCTCAAGATTTATTTGATCTATTTTAAATTCCCCAATATGTGTTGCCGGAGAAAATGATAGCCTTTTTCTGTAGCTATGACGTCATGTGATGACGTCACACAATGATGTTATTAAATGTGAAAGTTCCGTCAAAGAAGACAAACTATATAATGTAAAAACGATTCGACAATTTAGAGGCATTTTAGCGCAATTTTATATTTCCCTAGCTCAGTATAGCAACTGGCAATTTTTATATATAGCTAATTGCACAAACATTGACCCTTTCAAAGCATAGAAGCTGAGATCGAAATGAACACTGGGAAATTTGTTTATTAGATGATTTAAAGAAGTGCACGGGCGTGGGCATTTCAAATAGCGACTGAGAAATTATTGTATTCCAGGTGCACTTATTCAGCACATTCATAGATAAAACACATAAAACTGATCCAAATATTAGGAGTCATTTCGGTCTCAGCTTCTAGCTTCGTTGTTTTTGAAAGGGTCAATGTTTGTGCAAATAGCTATATGTCAGTACACCCTTAAGGATCAGTAAATGTAGATGTAGAAAGTGCATTTGAACCATACTTATAAGCACTAATGTGAGCCCGTAACATGCCAAATTTGATCAAATCCATGGCAAGTTTGAAACGTGTCCCAAATGACTCAGTCTCAAAAACGTGCATAGCCACGATATTTGCATTGGTTATATAATATTTTCTCGTTCATAACATCAATTCGTGACTAGGCAAACTATTGTGACAAAAAACATTGCACGTGATCGAACAGATCGTGAACAGGTGGCTAAACAACAGAAGGTGACTATTTTTTTACTTAATGGTAAGTTTTTTTTTCAGTTTTTATCGTTCTCTTAACAAGTAAAATGTCGAGATAATTGATTTTTTATGTGTTTGTGAATTTCAAGGTTTTTTTAGCCTCTGGTCAACCACGAAGTATCATAAACTTCATTTTTTTAAAATTCTAACAATGAATGATGTTTTTCTTCTTCACGTGTGAGAACTTTAAAAGCTGATGTGTTTATATGATGAGATAAGTTAGTTCTACGTTAGAGTGGTTTTCATTAACCCGTGAAACAAAGTGTCATTATAATTAGTTAAAGTGTAACTTTAACTGTGTAACAATGCAATTAGGTTGTGTGCCTAATACACGTTAAAGTGGATTTCACGGGTTTATGAAAACCGCTCTACAGTAGAGTACAAACGAAAAGCGTCTAATTCTTTGAACTATTTTGTACTAAATATATTACACTGAGTGGGTTTCATAAACCCGTGAAATACACTTTAGCGTATTAGGCACTACTACACCGCTCTAATTCCTTATTTTCTATTGTATTTATCTGACTATTACACTTTAAGAGGGGATTTTTTTCAAGTTCGAGCAGTGAACGACAAAAACTCCTGAGTTGAAGAATAACTGTTGTACAAATCTAAAATCATTTCTGTCAGAAAGTTTAAGTTGTTTGTAAGTAGTTTTGGCCAATGAAAGTTGAATCAAAGTGTTAATCCAAAGCGAAAATTTGGATCAAAAATGAGGTTTAGGCCTTCATTTGCTCATTTTCTGTATGTTTTCCTTATATTCAGCTTGAAAAAGCTTAATCCTAACACAACTCCAAGAAAAAGTCTTTGTACAGTTCAAAAATCTGTTTCAAACAGTTATTTTATCTTGGTACATCAGTTTTTAACCGGTAGGAATAGGATTTGAGTGTTAATCCAGAACGAAAATTTGGTTTAAAACTCGCACGAAAGTCTAGTTTTTGGCGCTTTTCGCCATTATTGCTCGTCATTGAAAAAAATCTCCTCTTAATACACATTGTTTCACGGGTTAATGAAAACCACCGGTCTGATATTTTCCCACATACAGACCTCGCGCTCGGTTAATAACCCTTTAATATTTAAACACCTTGCGAAAGTATCGAAGAAATAATGGATAGCTTTTAAATTTGTTCTAATTCCCTATAGCATCAGCAGCTCACCTTCAAAATATCTGCCAAGTTATATTTGCTACATGATGAATTCTTTGATACTAACCTAAATATGAGGCCCTGTGGGGGAAGGGGTGGGGGAAGAGGGCCCTCCTCTCCCGCCCCTCCCTTTCTCTCCTCCCCTGCCCCTCTCCTCTCCTGAACTTTTGAAAAAGCTGTATACAACAACAACAAAACGATTTGGCTACTTGATTGCACATCACCGATAAAGTGCAGTATTGCGCCCCTAAAATATATTCTAAATCTCATTAATAATTCATAAGTAAATAGACCAATTGAAGACGTTCATTTGGTCACGTGTTGAGACCTTTAAACCAGATAAAAAAACTCATTAATAATTCATAAGGCAAACACAATGAAAATCGCCACCGTGACCAGGTGACGAGCGTCTTTATATCTGATAAAGAGTTACATCAACTTTAACCTCGATTTTCTCCAAGATAGACAAGGCGCAAAACTGAAAAAGTCGATCGCAAAAAGTGCAGAAGGCATTTTGGGGTAGAGGCTGGTAACATAACTATTCTAAACTATTTTTTCGTGCTGAATCCGAATATGACTGTTACCAAGACGTATTCTGCAATCTTATACGTGTAAATGACGTATTTTGTGAATTGATACAGTCATTTCTACTAATGGCTTTTTCATGTAATTTCAAAAGTTCCCAAACTTAAAAACAATTACCATAGCTGGAAAGAGCATATCAAAATCAGCAAAACTGTGAAGTTTGAAGGATATCAGTTGAAAACTGAAGGAGATACGAATTTTCAAAAATCGAAATTTGTTAGTATCTCTTGCATAACTGTAAGTGTTTTCATACAAAATTTCGTTTTTTGAAAATTCGTATCTCCTTGATTTTTCAACTGATATCGGTATCAGTATCGGTATATCCGATAAAACACTCTCTCTCTCGTTCTTTATACTATCACATAAACACTGATGCATAAACATGAGTGTTTTATCAAAATCAGTTAAAACACTCATTAATAAAACATGAGTGTTTAACTAACTCTGAAAAAACACTCATGTTTACACCTATTTCAAAAAAGGTTGTTACCGCTAAGAGCGATAGGCGATAGGTAATAGGTCATTCCAAGACCGCAAAGCACTATTGATTTCTAATTGATTTACATATGAATAGCCAAATATTTGATGGAAGAGTGTAAAGAAAGATTTAGGATGGCTTAATTAAGAAATCAATAGTGCTTTGCGGTCTTGGAATAACCTATCGCCTATCGCTCTTAGCGGTGACAACCTTTTTTGAAATAGGTGTATACATGAGTGTTATATCAGTACAAGGACTCAGTGTAGTTGAAGAATCATTGACCTCGTTCAGTACCGGCGAATCTTTTAATGATGTTCATGCCACTCTATTTTGATGTTCAGAATTGTTTTTATGTGTGGGGTGAAAATTTGATTATTCTGCGCATGCCTATATGCACGAAAAAAAATGATAAGCTTATTTCTTCAGTTAAAATGGATTTTTTTCATAATTGAATAGTTCTTTATTGCTCTTTATGTTTTACGGTTTTACAGTATATGATATAATAATAAATAAATTCATTGCTATAATACTTTCAAATAATGGGTTTTAGACGCGGCCTACGGCCTCGTGTCTATATCCACGATAAAATACTCCTGCTCGTTTTTTAAATATTACACCGGACCACTGGAGATTAGCAGAACAAGGACAGGTATCATTAATGCGGGACATCAATTAATGTACCAAAATCTCTCATTCTAAAACTAGAGGGTTTTTTTGACAATATCAATCATAGTCCAGTATAAAACAGTCCAATATCAAGTCATTTGCTTGCTTTTTGATTTGTTTTCAACTTGAATTTCATCATGCAGCGTTTAAAATTCATAAGTAACTGTTCGATTTCGTGGACATCAATTAGATCTTTACTTCAAGTTCATTAACGGATAGCTGGCTCTAAGACTTTAATTCTGTACTTGTAAACTTCCCTGCTTTTATGCTAAATGGTCTTTCCATACTTTTAATTTAGAGGCCGGAACATATCAAATAGCTAGCAATTGTTTTTATATTGAACACTTGTTTCGCTATAGAGTAGCCTTTTATCTCGCGATTGTCATTGTCAGTAGATGAATTGATATTGGTGATCGCATGAGCTGTGTTTTTAGATTTCGAGATCGCCTGGCCACAGCGCATATAAGCCAAACCGTTCAGGTCAAAGGTGAGTAGCATTGCTAGTTATGGTAAAACCATGTTTTCAAGACTTGTCTCGCGGCAACTGCGACTTGAGGCAAGTTTCAGAGAAAAAATTCACCGTGTAACAGCGCCTTTACAGTGTGAATTCATCTAGTGCCTAAGAGAGACAAGGTTGAATAGCTCCTATGAGGCAAATACTTCCTTAATACAGCGGATCAACTAAAACGATTTTCTTCAGTATCTATATAGTTTTTTTCCTTTTGTCGATTAAAAAAGTATCGTTTTACTGCGAGTAAAAGGTTTTTCTTGTTGTTTTTAGAAACAAATTCGAGCAGATTGAAGGAGCACCATTTTAGATTTATGGACGAGATAGGTATATAGCAATGCCGATTGTTGCACCAAATTGATCTTTATTCTTTTCTTTCTTCCCTGTATTTCTCTATCCTTTGCATGCTTTTTACCTAACGTTATTATTTTCGTTTAATATTTAATTTTTTTTCTTCGCCCTTTCCCCTTCCTTCCTTCTATAATATTCGAACGCCAAAAGACAGGACTCGCAAGAAAACAAACAATCGAATGGAAGACAGTCTATATTTTACTTTTGTTACTGATTTACTTTATCAATAATCACTTTCATTTAGTAGAATTAGAAAGTTGTTTCAACGGAAACTCGTCCTTGTCCTCTTCTTCAATGCTTAACCTCTCTAATGATTAGTACAAACCAACTAGTGGTCCATCACAAATCCTGCATTCTGATTGGCTACTCTACCAATGGTCTATTCGTGATCTAGTAGCGAAAAGCGATACTTTTCTTTATTACACAATTCTCAAACGAACGTGCACAATATGCACAAGAACGCGAAAAATATGAGACCGTGTATTGGAGTTAGTAACATTCGATTGGTTTTTCTATTGTTTTTTTTAATCCAATAATGAAATCAAAATTTGCGATGCCCTTGCATGGATTTTGATTGGTTGTTGATTTGAATGTGACGCAATTCGCACTCAAGTTTTTCGCGTCAGAGCTTTGAAAACAATCTTCTTGCTGGCCACAGGTTAGAATTATACAAGACAATGTTGGTGTTTTGACAAGGTAAATATATAGATTTTAAGTTAAAAGACTTTTAGGAAAAATCTATAAGCTCTATAAAACCGATTGTACGTCAAAGGCGATTCGTCGCCAATTTTCGCCAAGTGAAAATGTTCTGAGTGTTTTTTCGCTTTCAAAGCAAAAAATATCTTTAATCATATATATGAAGTTTTCTGGTAGTTTAATAATAATAATATCAATATAATTTTACAATAATATAATATATAATATCAATATAATTTTACCGCAATAATATAATATCAAAAAATCTCTTTCGCGTTCACGAAAAATCAAAAATTGCTTTCACGTGGACGCAAAAAGATTTTATACCTAAATCACGTTTCACGTCAAAATAAATCAGCCATTCACGTTTCACGCAAAAGGTATAGGGGACCCTGCTTTAGCCAGGGCAAGCTCGTCGGGACTCTGACACGTGACTAGGCCGTCCTGACTTGACAAAGAGGTTAGAGCAATTGCGACCAAACGCATTGGAACGTGACCTATCAGTTAGATCTTGAACAGGTGGTAAAAACAACATAAATTGCTATTTTTTATATTTCATCAGTTTGCTTAGTATACACTTTTCAGTTTTTCATCGTTATGACAATTGCATGTCGAGACATTAGATTTTGTATGTGTTTATGATATATCAAGGTATTTTCTGGCTACTACCGTACTGGTATACCACGGGGTATCTTAGGCTTCAATTCTTTGAATTCTATAAATGAATGATATGTTTCTTTATTCCCAGCTGTGTGTTTTAAAAATTTGCATGGTGAAAGTTAAGCATACTAGATAATGCAAAAATGGAAAGCTGTAGAAAAGGAGCCATATTTTCCTGAAAAATAAATTGATTGGCCCCATACCTAACATAAAAAGCCAAATAATTGATTAGACTTTGTTTTTTGCGTAGAAAATTAGAATCATGAAATGTTGCTAAATGTGCAGACTTGTAGGCTCCAAATTACGCGAAATTCTATTCCAACTATGCACAAAATGTATAATTTTGATTTGATGCCGTCGTTAGATTTTTTTATTCCCATAAAGTAAGTTATTATGTTGTACTTTAAAATAAGAAAATACAAAAGGGGGGTCACCGGCTTCGTTTTTGAGATATGAGCTATTCAAATGTCTTTCGATGTAATGCGTGACGTTTTTCCTTGTATGTCACGTCTTACGTTTTTACACTTTCTACAAACCTTTTAGGCACAAAAACATTAAAATAATATATAAGTATCCTTTCTATTTTTTTATACGCAAAGATCAAAAGAAACCGGCTTTTAATTTCGAGAAACAAATAAATTTCAGAAAAAATGCTCCTCTCCAAGCGCATGCTTAATGACGTCTGTACGTGATAGCGTGACGCCACAATCCAACTAGTTCATAACCAAATATTGCGAAAAAAGCAAGAAAAATGTTGTTTTTCATCATTTTCTAAGGTTTCTACATAGTATTACAAAAATAAATTAAAACTTTTCCAAGGATTTTCGACGATTTGAGAAATGCGCAGACAAAATGCGCAGAAACAATGCCCATGAACGTCCTTCAGCACTGCTTCGTTTTTGATGAGATAATTTAAGTATCTCTGGCGATGGCATCCTGACCAAGCCAGCAAAATCTCTCCAAAACCTCAATCGATCCGCTGTTTTGGTCTTGGAAAATGCTTGCATTTTATTGTACCAAAACAAATGGTATATCATCTGAAAGATCTTGAATTGTGTATAATTCAATGATACTTTTCAATTTTCTTTGATAGTTAATTGTTTAAAGGTTTTAAACTGAAACAATAAAAGAATATAAGTACAAAGCAATCCAACACCTTCACTGTTCGATTCTGAGATAAATTTCCAGCAAAAAAAGGTGTCAAAGTTTTTTGCGGACTCTATATATTTTTGGTCCAACATAATGCGCCATAAAAACGGAATTCGTCCAAGAAAACAGCATTTTTAACCAACTCGGATTTTTGACATGTTGCTTTTGCGGATAATATTCTAGGTCGAGTTTAGCCCAGACCCAGGCCTCTTTTTACCCCGCTCCGCTTCGGTAAAACAGAGTCCAGAAGAACTTGCATGCGCATGCGTTACATGAACCAATCAGACACCGTAAAATTTAATTTTAGTGTGACTTGGTTACAAAGCTATCGTTGAAATTTATCTGAATTAAATCAGCTATATAGGCCTCTTTTTGAAAACTAATTCATCGAAGCAGTTAAGTATGCCTTCACTAATACAAAGCACACGTTTTTACCCAAATTGGAGCAAATCCAAGCCGTGTGACTTGTCAAAAATCCCTGACACCTTTTTGATGGAAATTTTTCTCAGAATCGAAAAGAGAAAAAAGTTTTTGAGAAAATAATAAAGTGCAAGTAGTACTTATATGCTAGTAGATGCGGCTATATAAAGCTCTCTACTAAAAACTGTTTTTTTTTTCCTAAGGGTTTTCACAGACTAGAGGAAATATTTGTTATCGATAATAATTCAAACATATCGACAAGTAACTCAGTGATAAATATGCCATTGCAAGTTTGTTATCGACGGCTACTTTTTCCACTAAGTATGTGGACCAGTCATCGACAACTGATAGTAATCAATAACAACTAGTTATCGATATATATTCCCTAGTCTGTGAAGGCCCTAAGCAAAATAACAGCTTTGGCTTTATATTATCTGTGTTGTTTGTCAGACACTCTCTCTACATATTCGATAAAATGTATTTTTGCGACGTCCTCAAGACTGCAGCTAGAATAATCCATAAAGGAAGAAATATAAATATAGCCGGCATCGATCGGAACGAGTTTCAAACCCGATATTAAGCAGTTATTATATTACTGTTAGGGATGAGGATAGACAAAATACGGGAAAACAAAATATTTCGTGTATTTGGTTGGTGGCTGACTCCCCGCCATCACTTTCCAGTGCCGCTCCGTCCGTTATGACCGGCTTGCTGTAGAGAAGTAGGAAAACAGAGGAAGGAAGAAAGAAAGAACTGAAAAAAGAAAAGAAAAGGAAAGGACAGAAAGGAAAAGAAAAGTGCTCAAAGAGTCAGAGATGCACAACGAAAGTGGAACGCAACGAGAGAAACACACCAAACCTTTAAATGATTTGATGATAAAAGTAGCTTGGATTGATACGACTTTTTATCTCGGTAAACTTTTCGCTCAATATGCTTTTGCTTTCCTGTTCTGAAGTCTTAATTATGATACAACTAGTATGATAACTTTGTTTGGAAATCAACCGCTCAATCTTTCTTTGTGTCAAATGCCGGCCGTAACAGAAGGGCGTCTAATTTTCCTTTAATCAAAAGGTTGATCAAAAACACTATATATTTCCTCCTATCAAAAGCAGCATCAATTGGATTGCTTGCTTGATTGAAGCGATAAAATGGATTATACATTGTACTGAGTATCTTTGTTTTCAGTTGGTCGATAATTCTAACTATCAGTGAGCGCCAGCGATTTTTCAGCGGTCTGCTGGTTATCTGTAGATATTATCTGCAAAAACGAGCCTGCGTAGTCAGCGGACTGGTTGTTATCTCTAGGTTACTAAACAGGGCTAAAAACGCACGAGCACGAAAGGTTTTCAAGAAGAAACACATCTAAAACAGCTGTATTTCAAGCGATAAAAAAGGTACACAATAAAGTTCAAAGCTAGTACTATCAACTTCAGGTTTAGATATGTTTTCTTTCCTCAACTTTTCAGCGGAAACAGCCTTTACTTTTGAACTTTTATCGATGAGTTTGTTCATTTTTGAGCTCAGTTGCTTTCTACATATTTTCATTTTTACGCTGACAATGTATAATAAAACAATTATTGAATTCAGGTTTTCGCAGGATATCGTAAATTATCAAGACCTCGAGTCTGTGTTATCCGCCTCAGCCTACGGCTTCGGCAAATAACACTTACTCAGTCGACATTGATAATTCCGGATATTATCAAAACCTCGTCCAATGTAATTGTTTATTATTGGACATATATGAGCAAATCTGAAAGTCGTTAATATAATATAGTAGCAAAAAATATATATATATAGACTTGTGTCGAAAACAACCACGTACCCGACAAAGTGTCGGTATACGACGGATCTATATTAGAAGATCTAATTGAATACGTATATTGAAGATAGTCGAGACGTATTGTTTCTTCAAGTTTCTCGACTATCTTTAAGGAATATAAAACGCGCGCGCATGTCTCTGTACTGTGATATAAACACGATGGAAGATGTAGAGCAAGAGAAAAGCAAGCTTAGGAACACGAGGCGTAGCCGAGTGTTTCTAGATCTCTTGCTTTTCTCTTGCTCTACATCTTCCAGAGTGGTTATATCACAGTACAGAGACATAAGCGATCGTTTTATATTGCTTTTATAAAATCTTTTCGACGTTTTTTGAGCGAGCCATGTCTCTGTCCTCTGATATAAACATGGTAGCCAGCCAATCAGCGCGCGCGTTATATCTCAAATATTTTATAAAATGTAATATAGTATGTAATATGTTTTAACTAATGGATATAGATAGACACTATTTATCCGGGGATGGTAGGGGGGGTTACGGGGGTACTCCTAATACTTTGCTAATATGTGCGCCTGGTAAAACCAGTTTTAGAGTAAAATCCATTAATAATGAGTTTTCCGATGACAATTAAGCAAAAAAAGCCATCATAAACCTTCAAAATACACTTCTCTTATCGAGGATTTGTAAAAAAGTCGGTTTTTCCTGTCTATTGAGACAGAATTTGTTGAGTATTTCCGATCTCCGGTCCGAGCCCCGACGCCGAACATACCCAACCCTTAACCATTTTCAACTGAATCAAGTGCAACAGCCTAGGTGGGGAGTGGAGAAGGGGGTACTATTTATTCCCCAACAAAGCTACAAGCACTTTTTCCAACGCCAGTTCTGCGATCCCCCAGGAAAAGAAACAATAGTCAGAGTTATCCCTGCTAGGGGGACAACTAGCCTTCATGTGAACGGGCCCATAGCCGATATTTAATTAAGAATCATATATTATTGAGTAGAAGTCTCACAGTTGCCTGTTTTAGTCACTCTCTTAATCAGTTCAGATGCCCTAAGACTTTGCATTAGCTAGTAATTGTTTGTGTTCTAATTAAAAAACACTTGCAATTAAAACCCTAAACCAAAAAGCAGATAATAATTTAGGTTAGAATTAGTAGTAGAATCATAACTATTACAATTTCCTCAAATCTGATTGGTTGAAAGACTGCTCTATTTACCACTATCAAACTGTAGGTTGTAATTGGATAGTGACAGTTGACTGTAATTGGACACTTGTAATCGGACATTTGTCATCGGACAGTTGCCAGAGCCAATCAGATTTCGCATTTTGAGCGCGCGTTGTCAAGTAATCGCTATGCCATTATGTGCGCGCTCAAGAGATTTTTCACTATTTTTTCTCGCTTTTTCAACAAAATTTGGTCATTTTAGTTGCGCTTAGCATTGATTGTCATGAAAATATTTTTCTCGGAAATTGTAATAGTTATGATTAATTGGTAACAGGACTTCGTGTCGTCCAATTCTGTCTGTGATCATACTCGGAATAAACAAATTGGACTCTCGCTATACGTATGATTCGAATTGAACCGTTTATCCCTCGTATAGACCGAATTGGACTCCACTTAGTCCTATTACCATTACTAATCAGCCGTTTGGACAGATTTTATATTCGCATATTATTCTAATTTGTTTTCTTTCTTTCTTTTTTAGAAGTAGCCGGCAGATAATCAGTTACAAGCGCCTCGACACAGATCAAGTGCCTTAATTTGAAGATATCAGCCATTATATGCTTTGATTGCAGAAGCCATGATTGTAAGCTAGAAATAAGGTAAGCTTTAGAACGGGTTTGCGTTCATTCCGCTAAAACATGTGCAAAATTATGTATGTCCCCCCCCCCCCCCCCAAAAAATATATATATATATATATATGAATGTATGTTATATATGTATGTTATATAAAATATGTATGTTCGAAGATATTAGTCTTTAATAGCAAAAATAGAGAGAGAGAGAGAGAGAGAGAGAGAGAGGAAATCAACTTAAGAATATTGTGTTCATTAATTTGTATCCGGATGTTCCTTACAAAAAAATCGGAAATAAAATTGTTTATACTGTAAATTAAGAAATTAAGGATAAATCAACGCCAAATCTCAAAAACTAAAGTAAATTAAACACAAAAGCCTAAATTCAAAATCTCAAGATCTTTTCAACAAAGTTCGTTGCAAACGCCGAATTCATATCAGATATGGATCTGATAAAGGACAATTTTTCCGTCTCCTTTCCCGTCTGTTTTCGGCTCAAACATAGAAACTTTAAAAGCGGAACGGCAGAAAATCTGGGAAGAAAACCTCGTCTTAAAATTCACATTAAGGGGTGACGATAAGCCCGTCGTGGTTTGTTCGTCTAAACCACAGGGGATTGGGCTTGGGAATCTTTTATCAAGAATATAATGAACTAAAGCTCTTTGGGTTTCCTGTGGCAACCGCGTAATTTGATAGCATCACGTACTAGTGTAACGCACTCGCCTTAATACACACTAAGGGGAGTGCGTTACACTAGTACGTGATGCTATCAAGTTACGCGGTTACGTTTACGTGATAGAATTTCATTTAGGTTGCCTTCTTGATAAAAGACTCCCAAACTGGGTCCCAGATGATGGGCTAAGCGAGTTTACCGCCTTGTAATATGAATTCAACCAATGAGGAACTTTCTGGAAATTTTGGACACAATTTGTCAGGAATGAAGAAAGGTGCTCGGTAATATAGCTAACACCTCGAGGACCGTCTCGTTGTTCGATTGCACAATATAGGCGCTATATGTTCCATAGTGGTTTGTTTGCTTTTTGGTCGATGATGTGTTAAAGCCGAATTAGAGAGCTTAAAAGTAAATCTACCTGGTGTTGAATGTATTTTGAAGGAAAGACATAATCTCCAGGAAGCTAGCATAAAAGGTATTGCTTGTTAAAGCAAATTCAACTAAATCAGATTATTTAACTTTAAGAAGCTTTTAGTAAACATGGCATCCACAGAATACTTAAGGACGGTGCCTACTAATATGAAGGTAATTTTTTCCCCATGCAAGAAACTATGTGGGTATTAAAGAACTCCTTATAATATGATTGCATCTAGTTGTCTCTGGAAGTAGGACCAGACGTTTCGGCTAAACCCCCGGGGGGGGGGGGGGGGGTACTCAACCCCATTTTGGATAGGGGTGTGCCGCCGGAGTTCTAGAAACCTGACCCTGTTTAAGACACTCGCAAGTGAAAAAATCATTCCCTGCTCAAGACAAATGAGAAGAAAATCGACCCTAGCCTAGACAAAAAACGGTTGAGGAGGTGCTTTTTTGTTTATTTTGAATATCGTACCCTATCTAAGACACAAAAAGATTATATGGCTTGGGATCTCGTCAAAATTATAGATCCTGTTTTAGACAATTTTGGGTAAAATGTATACCCTGTTCAAGAGAGCAGGGCCAAAAACAATACCCTATCCAGCGGCACATACCCGTATAGCAAATATATGGGAGTACCACCTGGTCAAACCTCAAGCCTTCAATTGTTTGTGTGAGCGGGAAATTCAAACAAAGCAAACATGCACTGCAAAAACGTGCGAGTAAATTTACTCAAAAACTTGAGTAAATCAGCCTGCGTAGCGGTGTAAGGAATTTGGGGAGAGGGAAGGGAGAAGAGGGGGGGATCGGGGAGAGGAAGGAGAGGGAACGCCAGCAATGCCCCACATTCCTCGTATTTTACGTCCACATTCTGGACGTAAAATTCCCATTGGTTAAACGCCTGTCAACTAGCCGCATCTATTGTTTTGTTTGAAAGATAATCTGGTTTGATATTTCCATGTACAAACCGTAGTTGACCTTTGAAATGGATGTTGATGTTCCGTCCTTTTCCTCTCCCCAATCCCCTTTCTTCCCCCTCCCCTTACGCCGCCGCTACGCAGGCTACAGTAAATCGGTGCTGCATCTGTTATGGAAGGACTGATCAGTAGAGATTTTCTTTGGCTCGTATCTGTTATTCCAATAAATCTGAACTCCAACCTCAACTACTGAAATCGCAACTAGAGATAACTGAATGCCTCCCTTTTTATAGGGATTTGTTGGAAAATCAAATTGACTGACAAGTTGTCATAGTTATTCGATATTAACTAGGAAATTTCTAGAGGCGTTGTCTTGTTATTGAAATGTAAAAATTGGAATATTTAGACAATGAAAGTAAATGATTCAAAGATCAGTTACTGGACGTTAAAGTACAATTTACAAGAGCGTTTGGTCATAGAAAGGTCAACTGGTACATCGGTTTAAACGGTTTTAGGGCACAGTTTTTAAGTGCCTGATTAACTTAATAAACTCCAGGGGGCAAGGAGTATTGGAGCATTGGAGCAAGGAACACATACAGGCCAAACCAAAAAGGTCACGTACGATCAAGGTTGATCAAGGTCAACAGGTCAGGCTTGGCTGGTACATGACTAGTACGTGCATCATTTATCACATGACTCACGATTTGCCTTTGAAAATAACTCGGGCTTGTAATTCGTACATTACACATGCGTGCACATCCGTTAATAATTATCAAAATAATTTCATAATAAAGATAAATTTAAAAGCTCAAAAATCCTCGTTAATCGTGTCCTGTAACACATTCCCCAGTAACTCACTTATCCAAGTAAATTTACTTAGTTATTTGGGTAAAGGTTACGCAGTTACTCAGTTATTTGAGTAAAGGGTACTCAGTTACTCAAATAACTGAGTAAATTTACTCGCATAAGTGAGCTACTGTAGATGCACCGATTTACTTAAGTTTTTGAGTAAATTTACTCGCGCGTTTTTGCAGTGTGTTCACTGAGGTGCTTGCGTGCAGGATAGTATAATAGATGTCAGGGACATTAATCCTGCGTTTATGTCTTTGGTGGAATGCCACGCTCCAAGAAGAATCTTTCGATAGTAGTTGTCTTCATTATCCAGTATTATCGTGTTGTCGATCGAAATCAAAATAGTGGTCTGTCTCGTGTACATGTTAGGCCAGGCAATTCTTGATGTACATAGGTTGCAACAGATGGCCCTTGTGTTCTGAGATTCTTGTCTTTAAAGATCTATCATGACTGTAACAACTATACTGATGAAGGCTTGAGATTTAGCCAAAACGTCTATTTCCCATTAAAAGTTTCAGTCAAAAAGAGAGTGTGCAAAAACCACATTCTGCATTAACTTTGGTACCTCCAATTCTGCCTAGATTAACTCAACTTCCTTACCAAATCACGTTCATATGGGCAACTATTGTCAATGTATTGTGAGTTAAAGTTATAGATGTAGTGTACTATGAAACCACAGAAATTCTTTACCAGTGATTTAAACAATTGATATGGTCATTTCGGCTTCTTGGTAGCATTTAAGTAACGTAACTGTGAGTGATTAGCAGTGATCGACTGATAACGATCACAGAACAGACATGCCTCTTTCTGATTGCTACGGGATTTAAAATGACCGAAAAATGAACTGATTCATAACTCCGAGACCCGCTAACGTTGGTAAGTGTATCTCAGTTTCAATTGTATCTAATTTGTTGGAACTACTAGCTTTTCCACAGGAAAAAAAGTCAATTCCCAGTTTGAGTCAAACATGGGGCTTCCCTGGGTCTAACCAGGGAATCCCTGGGAATCTGTTCTATTTTTACAAGTTTGGGTATTACAGATTTCCCAAGTAAAATAGAACAGACTTCCAGGTTAGGGAAACCCCAAGTTCAGTGGGAATTGACATTTTTTCCCTGTGTTCATGAACAAGATTTAGTACTATTATAAAGGGAATAAAGATCTGAATAAGAAAGAAAATTCGTAGAGCGTTCTGGTAGTTGTAGTAAAATGACCGTGCAAATGGCCTATCTAGAACACGAATGAAGAATATTGCACAATGTGCGGTCTTTTGATAACATCGATTCCTACCATAAAACCCAGAGTGCACGCATAGTGAAATAGTTGCTGTTCAGCGCACTGTAGAGTGGTCCATGAACATAATAACGGAATTAGGGTGCATTAAAGAGTGATACACTAAAGTGTGTTTCAGGGGTGTTTCAAGGGTTAATGAAAACCACTCTAAATCACTATAAAAGCGGTCATGACCACTCTAGAGTGATTGCACTTAACTCAAAAGTTCTAGCTAAATAATGCAAAATAGGAGTATCAAACAATGGAAAACAAAGGGTTTTGGTACTATTTAGTACAGTTTAGAATTTGTACTTTTTCATGGGTTAAGTGCGAGTATTGTCAACTAAATAAATTACACAGCACAATTGCGATTCGTGAATAACGAACCATGTAATAAGAACAGCGATATCAAGGTTGATTGCTTTCATATACAACTTTGCATTATCTAGTTCAAACCTTTAGCACTAATGAATCAATCCTTTTTAATTTTCAGTGTGTGTTTTTATTTTACGGATATGATGCGTGGACTCTTTAAAATCTGCATTTGGGGGTTATGCAAATTGAATTTCATTTCTAATCGATATTTTATTACAATTTCTGATAAATTTAATCCCAGTTGGTGGTTAATTAGTTCTATCAATCATCGCACCTCCTCTTTTCAGTCCAACTGATTGGATATTTGGAGGGAAATAGCTTGAAAGGATCATTACGAAACTTTGTTGCCAATTTGTTTTCGAGTCAGTGAGGATAAGGGCAACTCGTCGTTGTTAAAACTCAAAGTCATCAGGAAAGTCCGAGTTCACTGCAAGTAAATAGTGGTAAGACAAAATAGAGTAAGACAAAGATTTTAGAGCAAAATTGTACGACTCCTTGATATCGTTTTATACCTCATCGCTCATTACCATTTAGGAGTGCTGGAGCTTTTGTTTCTGAATTTCTCAACCTTGCGTGCCAGTTGCTAGGGTTGATCCAAGCCCTTCTTCCAGTTAAATAGAGAAAATGATTGAATTAAGAAGCGCAAAAATTGGTAAATTAAACTACGACACCTCTGGTGTTATTGTATTGCTATCGTAAGTGCATTTTACCTCAGTATACTGACAAAAGAAGCACCACTTAAATCCTAAGGTTTGCTAATCCTCCGTACACCTGTTTCGAATCTACAATTATCTTTCTTTTTCTTTTGGCAATTCTTCTCGTTTTATCGTTTATTTCTTCGAATTCGTTGTTTTATTGTTATCTCGCATTCAAATTTCTACTTTAGATATATCTATCTACCAGTAGTTGGGCAAGAATTCAGTCCGTTTTTAGAGGTGATTAGGAAATCTACATCGACATACATGGTGGGTTTGCTGTCTACAATTAAGTAATTAAAATACGTTGACGCGTATAGTTAATTCATTGTATTGATATAGGATGTTGAAGTTCGCAGTGGAGTTGCTAGACTTTTGATTCTAATCATTTGTTCAAACAATCATCATTGATTCTTGGGTTGTTTAATAGCTGATTTTTAAACTCGTAAAACGTTTTTTAAAGAAAGAGAAAAACACCCGCGAATTACTTGTAGCTGGTCGGTGAGTAACATATACATAAGAATTAATTTTCTTTAGCTGACCAAGGCCTAGTTTAGACTTCTTATCAGCTATGTGTTGCTATATTGCTGGTACCAAATTGCTGGTTAGATTCAGAATGGCCTAGGAGTTCATCACATTATAAAGCCCATTGATATTGTTCTATAAACTATAATTTTGATTGAGAGGCGAAGGTACACGGTGTTACGGCGTGTGATCTAGGTTTTAATTTCTCTTCTACTCTTAGCTTTACCCTAAGTAAGGGGTGTTTACATGACACTAGGATCATCCTAGCAGGCGAATCATCCTAGCAGGCGAATCATCCTACCTGCTATACATTTACTGCATTCTGTTTACATGGAAATTTGGGTCTTCACTTCGGGTACTAGGATCATTCTACTAAACAATGCAGTAAATGTATAGCAGGCCGGTAGGATGATTCGCTTGCTAGGATGATCCTAGTGTCATGTAAACACCCCCTAAGTTTCTTTGGGCATAACAAATAAGATAACAAGAAGTTGCAATGGTTTGTTCAGTAAATAACTAACATCATCCTGACGATGACGAACAGATGTTAGTTGAAATATAAGAAATGTGAAAACAACTCGTTATCTATTTGTTTAGCCTAACAAATTATAGCCAGGAATTGGTCACCTTCTATACATCAGATATCGAGTGATATATAACTGAACTTAAAAATATCTAAGAATTGTAGGGAAACTGCTACAAAATCATGGAGTGCGGAGAAAGGGGTTTTTCACGAATTATCATACAATTTCAGTTGGAATATATACTTAAAAAACAAACGTTACGGCCAAGCCATTAGCCGTCTCTCAAATTTGCATCAAAATTGTTTCATAGATATGTGATTTCTTCCTTTATTTTCCGAATTGTATTGTGTAATTGGTTACGTGCATGGCGCTTCTCGTCTTTCTCAATAACTTATTTCGCTATAACTAAGCTGCAGCTACACGGCCAGTTCTCCTTACCAAGGACAACTTGCATGCCTCAGGGAGACGACAAAAAATTACCATTTTTCCTTGTCAATTTTCCTTCACGACTACGCTGGCGCCAGGTTTTTCAATTCCTTGTCAATTCCTTGTCAGGGAAACTTGTCGGCACGTAGTTTGCTTGTGCAGATGGACAACTGAGGAACGTAGTTACTAAAACGAGGAATGAGCTACAATGAGCTACAATGACCTACAATGACCTACAATGATCTACAATGAGCTACAATGATTTACAATGAGCTACAATGAACTACAATGAGTTGTAATTACTAAAATCCAGACCCATTTCGATCCAAACAACCTTGCAAAACCGTCTAAAAACTAGCCGAACCCGCCATATTTTACTCTTACCTCTGAACGCCGCATTTTCTTTGAGACGTGTTCTCTTATCGCCCATAAGCACGAATTATTTCTCATAGTAAATAAAAGTACGAGACTCTGCCTAAAATTATAGCATTTCGCAGAGAAATAAGCTCGGATGTCCAAATGTTCACGATTTGTTTCATACCGGGTTCCCTGTGGATAAAAATATAAACAACCAGGCGTTCCACTGGCTGATTGAAATAAACAGTAGAAGAAGAAAAAGAGAATGTGTATAAGCTTACATAAAAAATATTATAATTTTAAGCAGAGTCTCGTACTTTTATTTACTATGAGAAATAATTCATGCTTATGGGCGATAAGAGAAAATCAAAGAAAATGCGGCGTTCAGAGGTAAGAGTAAAATATGGCGGGTTCGGCTAGTTTTTAGACGGTTTTGCAAGGTTGTTTGGATCGAAATGGGTCTGGATTTTAGTAATTACAACTCATTGTAGCTCATTGTAGCTCATTGTAGATCATTGTAGCTCATTGTAGATCATTGTAGGTCATTGTAGGTCATTGTAGCTCATTGTAGCTCATTCCTCGTTTTAGTAACTACGAACTGAGGAAACATGACAAGTATTTCGCCTTGCCAACGGTTTGTTTCGGAAAAAGAAACTTGTCAATTAAAGGAAAACGTGTTTTTTCCGTCTACACCAGCAAGATTTTTCTTGACAAGGACAACGTACCAAGGAACCAGCTTTTCAACAAGGCAACTTGGCAAGGGAAAAAAGTGACATTTTTTCGTCGCCACACTAGAAAGTTTACCGGTATTTTATCAGTGTTCAACAGTAAAACGCGCTATTAATTCGTCTAATTCTAGTTCTGGTCAATCTCAACCACATTCTGAAGTGCAAATTTCTGAATTTTATTTATCTCTTAAACAGCATTTTTTCCAGCTCTTGATATTAAACATTGAAACTTTTTTTTAATTTACTAACTCCAAAAGTTCATCGGAACTGACTTTGTGTTGAATGAATGCCTGCGCCTGCTGAGGGCCTGTAGTTTTATTGAGAAAAATCAATTTCGAAGTATTCTCTTAGCAGGGGTCTGTTTGAAAGATTTCCGTACCATGGACGAGATCAATATTCCAAGAGCTCTATTAAGACCATGTTTGCTAGCCCTGCCAAGCTCATTAGAAAAGCCTTCATTTCGTCAGGCAAACGCAACGTACCTCAACCCTGGTGCAGATAAATAAAATAAACGCATCTTTTTTTGTTAAGGCCTGCTTTCTACACTAAAACGATGTTTTTCTGACATCTAAGGTGAAAAAAAAAAGAGAGAGAAAAGAATCGTTTTCAAATTTACCCGGATTAATGATATTGACGTAGCCGGGGAAAATCCATCGGATTAAAATTGATTCTATAGTATTGTCCACGGGTGGTACTTTGGAATAATTTACTTTGTGATTCCATGTTAGCTAAGCCAGCTAATGCATTTAGCGTGGAAACCAGAGGATAATTTTATCATTATCCATCCATGTCATCCATATGTACTCAGGCTCCTATCATTCGCATCGTTGGTTTGTCCGTTAGTTTATTCGTTCATTCATCCATTCATTCATTCATTCATTCATTCATTCATTCATTCATTCATTCATCCATCCATCCATCCATCCATCCATCCATCCATTCATTCATTCATTCATTCATTCATTCATTCATTCATTCATTCGTTCGTTCGTTAGTTCAGTATTCATTTGTCCATTCATTTCTCACCCACCCTTCATTTATTTTCACTTTACTCTCCTTCGCGTGCATCCTTTCTTCTTTTATCTTTGGTCATAATAATAGAACCACATTAAAACATCTACCATAGAGTCATGAAGCTTAAAGGTGCATTAGATTAATTATGAGTAAATGTCCTTTCAATTTGTGTAATTTAGACCGTAAATGAAGTATATTGCCTTTCGTGATCGTATTGACGACATCGGTTCCTACCGTGAAACTACAAATCTCCATTAAAGAACGGTAGTAGTTATGCAGATTGACATTGTTTTCTTGCAATCTATGATTAATTTAATCGGCTAGCAGATGGTCCTTGCATCTCTCAACGAACAACCTCTGCTATTGTTCACGGGTCAACTTTCCAAAAACCTTTTGATTTTCTTGTAAGTCATTTCAGTCAAACCGTTTTGGATATTTTGAGGGAAAGGATCGCTACGAAAGATTATTGCATTCGTCTTGAATCAGTAGTGTAGAAAGCGCTTTACGTATTGCTAAAACTCAAGCCAGGGAAACCTTTTCGCTGTAAGTACAGAGCTAGTGAAACAAAATTACATTATCATTTATTTCTCCTTAATATAATTTTATATGTATAAATTTATTCACTTATATAATATATATATAAAATATTTATTCATTCATTTATTTGTTTATTTATTTATTTATTTGTTTGTTTATTTATTTGTTTGTTTGTTTGTTTGTTTGTTTATTTATTTATTTATTTATTTATTTATTTAGTCATTAATTCGTCTTGTCGGGCGCTCAGCAAGTTCTAACTTTATCATTAATCAATATTAAGCCTGTTGTTTTTAAGGGAAGCGACCTCTCGTACGACAACCTTTTTTGAAATAGGTGTATCAGAAACACATAAGGGAGTTGAAACGTGTAACACGGGTTCCATGCTCCGGAATATTCAAATTATGCAAATGAGGCAAAGGCGCTTTTTGACCATATTTAGAAAATGAAAACTTGGCCAAAAATATATTTTGTAGCTTTTATTTGTAATTTTTAGATCATTATTAAAGTATATTTTGCATTTTTTATGACTTTGGACATCCTAAAGTGCAACTTCGTACTCTGAAAAGAAAGTTTACGATCAGCTCCAAATGTTGCCAGTTCTCAAGGCAAACAGTAAGTGGATTTACAAAGCATTTTATCGCTCTTTCAGCTACTTTAAACTTTAAACAACGTATCTAGTGTCTACCTAAGCGCTTCTATTTATTTGAATTTTTTTAAATAATGACTGTCTGTTTACAAGTATAAAATCTCTGTAAAATTACTTCATATTCGAGGTTACGGTTCAAGCGTTTCCTTACCAGAAAATTGCCCTGGCATGGCCTCCGAGTCTTCACAATTTAGTCAGTTACCTTGAATAAAATTCTGTTTCGTTTTGAACATGATTTGATCACTATAAGCTGCTGGAAAGTGAGCAACATGTAGATGGGGAAACTGTTCCGCCATTTTTGAAGGTCATATCATTACCAAATATGGTCATAAAACGCTTGTTTTGCTGATTTGAATATTCCGGAGCATGGAACCAAAGAAATGTACTGTTGTTACACGTTTCAACCCCTTATGTGTTTCTGGGTGTATATATTAGGGAAGCGAAAGAAAGGAGCGTCTGCAATGACGCTATTAGCGTTTATGTACTTGTTAATTCTGTTTACGGGGAATACTGATTGGTTGTGAGATATCCCCATTTGCCATCTTAAAAGTGTTCAAAGTCCTAAAATTAAGGTAGAAAAATTGTGTTAATAAAATCACAAGGCCGGAAGCATTTTGAATTTCATGATCAACAAGAGCCGAGACACCGGACTGACACCAACGTCAAAACTTTCAAGGCCGTTTCTTTAATTTTGAGAGGATTTCTTTTAGTTCTTTCTTACTTTTCCTTCCAAAACCACAGTGTAAAGGTCAGTATATATTGGTTTTGATTTCGTGGTCGATCAGTATATATCAAACACATTTCCAGTTACTCAGAGCTTTAATCGCATTACTTATCCATTAGTTCCAATCCTTTAGTTAGGCGGCAGAATTCAATGCGATAATAGCTTATCCTTTTTTCATGGTCTCTCTCTTGATCTCTCTTGTTTGGAATTGGTATTTTCTTCGCAGATCTTCGCGTACTAAAAGCGAACAGTAATACGAGATTAGGTGGGCGGACAAAACGTTAGAACTTCATTTGTCATAGGACCAGGGCTAGGATAGGCATAGGCATACCATCCTCAACGTTTATGAATCGGGTTAGTTCCTGTTTAGCGGGTTTGGGAACCCTGTGTTGTAATTCATTGGTTCATTGCAGGAAGAAGGAGGCGTCTCTATTTATCCGCGCATGCGCAGACATTTATTACTAAACCACCCTCGCTCCTATGTCGTTATTTATCTCTCTGTAACATCTTTTTCTTATATCTTCAGTCTTAACAACCAAGCCAATAACCATGTCATCAGTAGCCTTATTTGAGCTTCACCACTATGCGACAATCACTGGGGCGTATGTCGTTATCTTCGTCCTGGGATTTCTTCTCAATACAAGCGTCCTGGTTGTCTTCTTGTCGACGCGCAATCTACGGAACAGTTCAGAGAACTACATCCTTATAAGCATGACTGTATCAGACTGGATGATGGCGTCACTGTCATCGTCTGTTGGAGCCTATGCTAACTCTCAGTATTGGTGGACTCTACAACCTTCAGTTTGTCAATATTTCGGCTTCATATCATCGTTAGTTGGATTTTCATCCATGGTTCATATCACGGCTTTGGCTGTTGAGAAGTGGTCGACTCTAAAAATGACGACGAATGATGAAGTTTCTAAAGGGAAGATGATCGTTGCTGTTGTGTGTTTGTGGCTGTTTGCGCTTCTTTGGGCAATCTTTCCTCTTGTTGGTTGGTCCTCGTACGCTCCAGAGCCAGGCTATGCAGGTTGCTCAGTCGCTTGGTATTCAAACAAGCCTGCGGATAAAGCCTACATTATAAGCATCTTCGTGTTCTTCTTCTTGCTACCAATCAGCGTCGTGGTTTTTTGCTTCGGAAGTATTTACATGGGGGTCAGAAAAATGTCCGTCAATGCCGTCAAAAGATGGGGCTCGAGTTCAGAAAATACCCAGCAAACCTTGCGCGCCAAGGCGAAAACCATTCGAATGTCACTGGTAATGGTCTGCGCTTTCATGTTTGCCTGGTCACCATACGCTGTCGTATCGCTGTATTCCAGTTTCGTGGCAAATGACCTCCCACCCATAGTAACAACCTTACCGGCCATGTTTGCCAAACTCTCGACCTTCTACAACCCGGTTATCTATTTCTTCATGTACACACGGTTTCGAAATGCGGCCAAGAATCTGCTTACTAGAAATATTATTTCTCCCCACTCAACGTCATCAACTGATCAGTCCCAAGGTGGTACCTTCGCCACGTCCTTTCCACGATCTGCGCAGTTTTTGGCCCATATCCGTAAAAACAGTCGCAAGGACACCATATCTTCTACTGGTGCAACTAGTGCACACCCTCACAAATCGCAAACCATGGAGAGTCTAGATTTTCCTAAAGTGTAAATGTAAATTACTTTGGTATTAGAACAGACACAATTTGGGGCTATTGTTTACGGGACGCCCGATTGCACGTCACAGCTTTTGATGCCACAGCATCCCTAACACGTGGACCACAAGGTGTATATAGCCTTTTTGCTTCTAATTAAAGAGAAAAATCTAAAATGGCGCTTGCGAGCTGCATTTTCATAACAGGCGAAGATAAAGGACGGTCAGTTTGCTTCTTATTTAAAGGCAAATATTGACTAAAAATCATTGCCAAAAATAATCAAAACAAAAAACAACAACAAAAACAAACCGCTAATAAAAAATGCAGGGGAAAAAACAACGATGAATCGAAATTAGTTAGTTCTAGAGGGATTGTACATTAAAAACGCATAATTGTATCATATAGTTAGTACTTACCTTGTAAGATCACTTGAAAAAGCAATTTGGATAATTGGAAAATATAGTGTTGTGATTTCCCTGTAAATATTTTTCCTGCTTTAACTTAATTGAATTTCATCTAATGTGCATGTATATATATAGTCTAGATTATCTTCTCTATGTGCAATTTAATTTTACATGCACCTAGTTCAATAAACATTGTCGGTATGTCAAGCCTACGAAACTCACCCGAAAGGGAGTATGGGAATAAATCACTAAAGCTGTAAAACCACAAAAATCCCACATGATTAGTCAATTAAATTCAGCTTGCTCTGACCTTATATACTGATGCTAAAGTCAATACCAAAGCGGAAAAGAAAGTAAAGCTTGGCTACTACCCATACTCCTTTTCGGTCTAGTCACGTGGGCTTGTGAGCTCTTATACGACAATCTTTTTTGAAATAGGTGTATACATTTAAAGGTGCAGAATGATTTTCTATCCTTCAGTTTTTTTTCTCTTGACTTCACCGTAGTGTTATAAATAGATATAATTGTAAAAATAGTAAATTAATTTCTGGGAAATTAAAAAACTCTGAAACCTTTGTTTAGTTGTTTTCTCAGGTGAAATATCCCTTGATGTTTTTGCCCCGGCTTTCAAATGGATATGGAAAGTTTCTTTTACTGGCACTATTCGTAAAGTCTACAATGCCTCTCACATTGGGGATGGTAAACTACTGTTGTTTTAACCACAAGCTGCCTAGACTGAAGGTTTGGGCTACCTGTGTTGTGTAAATGTCTGAGATTTTATGGAGGAGGTTAGCTATATATTTGCTCCGTTCGAAATTTTTCCTTGCGAAAACAAAATTGTCTTCGAAAATGAAAGATTGTCTTTGAAAATGAAAGATTAACAGTTAATGAAGCTTTCTTGGTGCTTGGCTTTTAGGGTCGTTTTAAGTGGTTTTTAAGTGGGGTTTCTGGGAAGCCTGTGTTCTAACCGCAAGAGCTCGAGAGTGCCAACTGAACTGATTCCCTTTGGGGAGAGGACTCCGATATTTTTTGGTCGGGGGTAATGGTCGTACCTTTCAGGGGTCAAAATCACAGCATTTGGTATATCTTTTAGGATGTTCACGGACGGACAATGGGAATTTTTCGAAAATAGGTACCTTTTAATGTTCTCAATGAAAACAGTGACTCCAAACTGATGAAAATAAAAACGCTTGATATATGGATGACATTATCAGAATTACAAGAAATTTTGTCTGTTCATTTGTTTTCTTGGTACCTTTTAGGGGTAAAAAATAGCTGGGGTTGCCCTAAAAATTAGCACTGACTATTGGTCAAAAATTCGAAGTTGACTGACATTGGTACCCCTATTGACATCCTCTGTTACAAAGATTAACGTTTTAAACATACATATATTCAACTGTAAACAACCAGCCGACAAAACCGTACAAAGCCGTATACGCAAATTTAGTTATCAACATTTACATGTCAAAGTGTTATCTCCATATAAACGTTTGGTTTGACTGACGCAGTAACAGAATCTTTGGTTGATCGGTATATTCACAGCACTTTCTTTGCTATAGTCCAACCATTTTGTTTACATTTTTGCTCATTAGTATACGTTATGGTAAAGCGAACTTTACTCTACAAACAAACAAACAACAAATATATAAAAATATCGAGTTTCATATTCATAAAAGCAGAGTTATAGGACTTTGAAAAACGCAAGATTTATACAGAATGTTTAGTCCCAATCATAAATTTACTGTACTGTAAATTTTCGCAAATTAAAAGCCAATTTCTCAAAGACTATTGAAGCAATTGCGTTAGAATTTTCAGATCGACAGGAGAGAGAAAAAAGAAGAAGAAATTCGCAAAAAAACCTTCAAAATAAAGTAAAGAGGGACAAAAAGAGACATTTTAAAGAAAAATGACAAGAAGGAGAGAGAAATAAAGAAACGTCTTTCGCCCCCGCCAAGACTCGAACCCGCTACCCAAAGAAATTAGTATGCTAATTTTATGCAAAACGTAAAAAATCGGACCATGCATCCAGACAAATCGCTGAATCATCGCATGTTACGTATAGGATGGAGATTTCGGCCCCTTCCGCGCTATCCGGTAGAACGCAGCTAGATTCGCGGTCAAAGAGGGAGGAAACAGTCGGATCCTAGGCCGTAAATGACTGCACCTTACCACTAGGCTAACTGGACTACTGAGGGATTTGGAGAACAAAATAACCTAGTGTACCGTGTGAATTGACAGTCTATTGTTGTGCAAATTACGTGACTCGATGGCGCAACGTGTAAAGCTTTAGACTTTAACGCTGATGGTCCAGGGTTCGAACCCCGCTGTGGTAGATCGATTTTTTTTTTCTTTTTTCTTTTCTTTTCCTTTTTTCTTTTCTTTTCTGTTCTTTTCTTTTCTTTTTTTTCCTTTTCTTTTTCTGTTCTATTTCACCATCTTACAATTTTTAGATCTAAATCAGTAAATCAAATTTTTAACACGTTTACTTCCAGATTTCACTGATGAAATTTTTAGAGCAAAAGTTATTTTATATCTTTGAAGTGTAGTTCAATAACAGGTCGTTGAACGTTCTAGATCTTGACCGAGGTTAATTAAACAAACCTCAATCTTTAATTAAACTAAAAGAAAGTATTTTGCAATACACAGTGACTCTGGACTGTTTTAAAATTCAGAACGTTATAATCCCAAAATATGCGAGAAAAATCTCTGACAACCCATAGGCACACCTACGCTATAGACGATTAGCTATTCAAGCAAAGCCAGCTTTAATAATTTGAAATTAATGATCCACCGAGTCCATCAATTTTTTTTTTGCAATTTTTTCTGGTCTTCAGTCGTTTCAGTCTTTCATTTGAGCCTGACTAAATGTTGACAGTTGTTTCAAACAGCGGTATTAGCAACACCTGTTCAAAGATAAGCACAAATTGACGAAAAACTCACTTTTGTAGTTTTGTAAAAGTCTTCAAAGAAGAAACTGTGAATTCAAATCTTTGTTGGACTTCTTCGAGTATTGCTTTGTATATATTATGGCCGTTTTATGCCCATTTTATTTGTTTTTATTGGTAAAGTTATCTTTTTTGTTGGCTTTAGGAATGCTCATATCTGATTTTGGAGTCGTAGGCGAGAGGTGATAATTCAAGGACAAGGAATTCACTGGCGGTATTTGCCGTCCTACTGACTGACGTGCATTTCAGAGGTGCCAACAGGCCAGGAATATAAGGTATTATAAAAACTCATTTACTATATATATTCACTAGGAAATGATATGAAAATTCTCAAACTAGGCTCCATCTTTTGCAAAAATGTAACGGCTCACGTCAGAAGAAGCGGAATTTTTCAAAGCGAAATCTTTATGGCGTAAGAAATTTTGAAATGATTACTCTTTGTAATTCTTGTGTATCTTTCTTGAAAAAATAATGTATTTTCAGTCAACAAAACATTTATCAGCTTAATATTTGTCTTTAAATGCTGACTCACGTTTATTCCATCCGTAATTTTATTCCCTTGAAGTACAAATATGTAGTTTTGCATTGCAAAAATTCCTGCATAAAACTCAATGTTTTTGACAACACTTGTACTGATATAATATATTGATTATTACTGTATTAGGGTTCTCCTGGACGTTACGGAGATTTTCAAAAGTCCAAAAATCGAAAGCTTGTATTATACATATTTAGTATTTCAGTGCTGTGTGTCAGTCGGAATGAGCGCAAAATGAATATTTAAAAAGGCTTATAATTCCAAAAACCACAACTCGCTTAATTTATTGATCAAGTTTGCTGTTAAATGTTAATGAAATGTATATATGAAAGAGATTGTTTATCTTTTAGAAGTCTGCCAGAATCTGTTCTTTTCAAGTGTCAAGGTTGCTGTATTTTATAGTTTTGATCCGGTAAGATATTTTTATGTCTTGTAATAAATGAAAAAAACAAACAAACAAACAAACAAACAAACAAACAAACAAACAAACAAACAAACAAACAAACAAACAAACAAACAAACAAACAAACAAACAAACGAACGAACGAACGAACGAACGAACGAACAAACAAACAAACAGACAAACAAACAAACAAACAAGTAAACGACGAAGAGCAAACAAACAAACAAGCAAACAGACAAGTAAACGAACGAACGAGCAAACAAACAAACAACAACAACAAAAAACAAATAAACGAACAAACAAACAAACAAGTAAACGAACGAACGAACAAACAACAAACAAACAGTTACTTTTCTAGCCGAGTTTATAAACTCTCCAGTGAGTACGGTGTCATTTCCTAAATGGAGAGACCGAGTATTTTCTTTTGTTTTTGTTTTTTTGATTATATCCCCAATGCGCCCCACTGGAAAGAGTTCTTCCCATCGGTTGTATGAGTATTACTATTAAATGGCGATTTAAGCAAATAAAATTAAAATAAATTCCAATAAATGAAAGTTTTACTGATGTTTTATTGACAATCTCATGTTCTAGTCCCATTATGAAACTGCTGACCATAAGTATCGTATTATCACTTTCTCTACTAATCTTAATGGAGTATGTATCACCCGTTGCTATGGCAAACGAGAATGAAGATGCATTGCTTGAACTGGAGCAAGAATTGTACAACATTGTCAAAGACGACGCTAAAGAGGTACAGGTAAAGAAAGATGAGCAAAATGAGAGCTCGATCATCAACCACGCGCGTGCACCACTGCGCATGTGTACAATTTCCAAATCAAAATTGCACAAAAAATTAAACCTAACAACAATGTGAGTTAATGTAATGTACTGTGTAATGTAATGTGAGTTAAAATTGTTGCTGTACTTACTAATTATATCAGGGATATATTTTGGGTGGAATTTGTCACATTTTTGCACAGTTTCTGTCTTAGGCTGAAAAAAGAAATTTCGGCCACCATTTTGTAAAAAGGTCCATTGTAGAAAATCTTTTCAACTCGATGATCTTTTAGAAATTTGCTCGTCTTCACGCAAACATTTTGGTCCCATACTTTCCATGACTGGGTGAATGAGTGGGATCTGGGAACGAGAATGTGCTAAAATATAAAAAAGTAAGAAGATAAAGTAAAATAAGATAAAATGAAATGAAATGGAAAATGGATTTAAGTGAAATTCTAATATCATGATCCCAACATGCAAGGAAACTTTGAATCAGTTTTTGTTTTTTGATATTTTCAGGAAAAAGCAGAAACTGAGAAGAAACAAGCTGCAAAGAGAGGCGTGCGGGCACCCTGTGGTTTTAGTATTAGTAGCCACTGCCCTCGACGACGTTCCAGTAGACGTAGACGTAGGAGTTTCTGGGGAAAAAAGGTCAGTTGGGTTTCCTGCGTTAGATAAAAAGACTGAGATCAAGGAGGGGGGAGGGCAATGAAACACACAAGCTAGTAGACATGTAGACAAGGCTGATAAGAAGCTAAACTAAGCTAAAAATGCAACCATGAGGTTAAAGATAATTCTTATCTTTGTTGCCTGTCAGTTTAATGTTTTATTATATTCTTCATCAAAAAAGTAAATGAAGCAAGAGACGACTTTCAAAAATGGCGAGCTCGCAACGGATTACCATTGAGGACTTGTGATACGACGTCACAAAGGCCTCTTCACCCGAAAAACGAGCATGGTGACGCTTGTGTAGCAGTAAAAATTCATTTATTTCTTATTCTTTGAGATATCTTTTACCTTTAACTCTATGTATTTTTCAGAATGCATTTAGACTCATATGATGCCATGATGCATTTTATAGGTCTATGTAGCCTCGCTCTCATGAAACTCGGTACCAGTCATTTTAGTGATCTGGTGCAAGCCCGCCATTTTCGAAAGTCGTGTATAATTGGCATGGTCACGCGGAGGATTCACTAGTTAATTCACAATGGTTATACATCGATAAAACGTCTGTAACTGCGGGAATTGACTACTACATGAAGACTCTATCTTTAACTACTTATTCTTTGATTTTTAGAGTACAATTTCTGGCCAGAATGAGCATAAGAGAACAAAATCTGCCAAAATCGAGGAAGAGGAGTTTGATACTGTTCTAGAAAATCTTGATAACCTGGTTCAGAATCTAAAAGACTCAAGAAAACAACAGTAATGTAATAAAAATATGTGAAGTTAGTCCTTGTAGGTATAGGGCCGTTTACTTGATAAATTGTATGTAAAATGTTGGGAAGTTAATAGATCAATAGTCGTTATGTCAAAATTAGGTTGTTATTTAGTTGGTAGTTAGGTTGATAATAAAGTAAATATAATTGAAAGGAGCATGCGTACATGCAGCCGTACGTGTATTTAAAGTGCGTACGTATATTTCAAGTGCGTACGTGTATTTCAAGTGCGTACGTATATTTCAAGTGCGTACATGTATGTCAAGTACGACACTGATTGTAAATTAAAGTCAGCATTAACGGTCGGTCGTGCATTTTTTTAAAAAGAATTTCCCCTACGTTAGTGTCCGCGATTTCCTGGGAGCAGGAAATTTGTACAAAACACAGGCAACACTATATTATATAATAACTGGTATATTACGCGCGCTCTGATTGATCAAGAACCGTGCTTGATTATAGTAAACGACCATGGATGACGCCATTGAATCTTAAGTGCTCTGATTGGTTGAATTGTTTCGATGATACTATATAAAACAAACTGATTTCGTCTTTGTCTCGAATTCATCTCTTGGCGTACTTTTTTGTTCTCACCACATGTTGACGTCTTTTGTGCATCTATTAAAGTACAGACTCGTATTTTGATATACACCTATTTCAAAAAAAAGTTGTCAGAGCCAAATGCGATAGACAATATCAAGAGACCATAATACTAATAGTATTATGGTCTCTTGACAATATGCGATAGGCGAAAAGCAATAGGCGATATTTCATTCCAAGACGGAAAGGAATTATGGGTATGCAAATAAACACGAATAATCGAGACCTTCAAAATGGTTTTGCCGAGTGCAAACAACACTGGATATCTGAACACTAACCTCGGTATTATTGGGTGAGGATAATACTAAGAAACAAAAGTCATTACAGCTATTCTTGGATCTTGGAATGACCTCCTATCGCTTTCCGCCTATTGCCTATCGCCTATCGCCCATTCCCTATCGCCCTATCGTATTACTGGAATATAAGTACGAGTTTTGAGTTGGAATGTTCGTATTTAAATCATGAAATACAACAGCAAAAATTCAGATTCGGATTCAGATTGACCAACGTCATCGCTTTTATCAGGAAATCGGTGCTGCTCTCGGGCTTCCTGTGGTGAACAAACCGCGGGTCCCTGTTTCTACACAGTTCCATTCTTTTTTCGGCTAAAATCAAGATGGCTGACTTGGTTAGCATGTTTTCACTCGAATGGCTGTAAATTTTGATGGAATTTTCGAAGAAAATCGCTTTTTTCGCGATGAAAATTTATTCCAACTTCCAAATATGGTAAGCACAAATTCAGTTTTTTATATGGAAGAAGGAGCTCGCGCGAAAACAGCACATTTTTACATTTCAGTATACGGATTAAAGAGCTTTAATCCACCTCCCTTTTTAAGTAAAGATTGGTCTAGTATAGAATCATTGGACGAGTTTTTATCTTTATATATGTTTCCATTGTGTATATTGCATACGAAGCATTTATACTTGCAGCTAAATATACACGATCCATTCAAATAAGCTAAGTGTAATGCATACAACTCTTTGTTTGACATCAAATGCACGGTTCAAAAATAAACCTATAAGCTTAAGTATCGATTTTAGCGGCAACAAGTGAGCTAGCTATCAGTCTTGTTTATTTACAAGTGTTAGCTGTTGACTGCAACTGGTTTGTAACATTAACATAACAGTACATTACAAACAGTCGAAAGAATGAGCTTTTATCAGGTATTTTTAAATTCGTAAAACAAAAAAAGAATTACCATAGCTGGAAAGAGCATGTTAAAATTAGCAAGACAGTGAAGTTTGAAGGAATTAAATTCAAAACTCGCGAGAATATGAATTTTTGAAAAGTGTGAATTTGTAAGAAAACCTTTGCTGGTACAAAATTTCGATTTTTGAAAATTCACATCTTCGTGAGTTTTAAACTTCCTTCATTCAAACTTCACAGTTTTACTAATTTTGACGTGCTCTTTCCAGCTATGGTAATTATATTTCTGTACTGTGACTTTTGGAATTACATGATAAACGCTCATTGAACACAAACAAAAGATCAGTTTCATTCGTATGTTGCCAAAATGATCAAACTTATTCACAATGCTGACATCAACGTACTTTTTTATGTCATCATTTCAACCTTAAGGTGGCCCGTTCCTAATTCTTGGCGCGTTGATGACTCGCAATCCTCTTGTGACCAGTGCTGCCCGTGCGTAATATAACAACAAACCAGAAATTTTGAATATATTACAAAGTAAAAGGTTTTCATTGTAGTCGAATGCGGGATGACAAGAAGCACTCAAGTTGCAGACTGTGTTTCTCCACTTATAAAGCCTCCAGGATGTTGAAAAACGGTAAGCACCTGCAGTAAAGATTGTATTTTGTTATAATGATATTATTTTGCATCATAAACGAAGGAATATGCTAGTAAATCTAATTATGACACTAGACTAACTTTCGCCTTGCTCGCCGTGTAAAGTACTTCTTGTTTAGCCCTGAATTCGACACATGTAGGCTTTTGATGACTGAGTTTCTACTTGATAATGCTAGGAAAAGCATTAGTCTTTCAGACTTGCTACAGTGTGACTGTAGATTTCGCATTTTATAAGTCAGCTTTAAGCAAATGCTTTTGCATTGCATAAACATAGTAAATTGAAATACTATTTTGTGCGGCGAGTTCTACGGTCAGTTTTGCTTCCAAAGAAGAATTTCAGAATTATGGATCAATTTGAAAAAATGGTAGTTTTTAAAGAAAGCATTATGCCAACAGCATAATGGTATTTTTGCATCACGATATCTGTATAATAGTGTAGAGCACTGGCCGTGCGAACTGGGTCCAAGGTGGTCACGTGATAACTATTGATATATAAGTGGTTGCGCAAATAACTGCGCCCTCCTCCTACTGGGTCAATCAATCAATCAATAACTTTATTTGAGTGTCATAGACTTATAGCTGGCCACAAGTAGCCTACTAATTGGGGACACTGTAACAAAAAAGAACAACAACAAAATGTCTAAAAAATCTAAATCTAAATTTGCTAGTAAAAAATCTCTCTATATATATGTATGTAAAATCTAAAAAACGTATAAAATCTATAAACTGTTGTTGTATCTTTAGTTACAATATATGTATATAATATAATGATGTATACTCAAGAGATGGGTACACCATCGTGCGACAAGCAAGTCGATCTTAAAAATTTCCCACCACCTCCCCTTTCTCCGGCCAGTGTTGTTGTCTCTTAAGCTTCGGAAAGGCGATTATTTTCTTCCCCACCTTTTCCGAAGAGACATTTAGTTAGATATTTTTGTGTCACGCCACGCTCTTGATTATACGTTGTTAAGCGTGGCGTGACTTTTTACGTCTATACTAATAAATACGTCACAACAGTGGCCAGGTTTATCCAAAGAAGTTCGTAACATGTCTCTTCGTAAAACTAGTGCGATCCTGCGCTAAGTACCCTCGACAGGAACATAATGTTTCTAGTAATATATTAAGAGATTATTAACCGAGCGCGGGGTCTGTACGGGAAAATATCAGACCGAGGTCTTGACAGTACGGACCGAGCGCAGCGAAAACAAAAAAGACCGAGGTCTGATATTTTCCCATACAGACCGAGCAAACGAGGTTAATAATTCGTTTATTATATGACTTTTTAGCTTTTTTTTCCTATTTCCGGTATTTTGGGATTTTGTTTCCGGTCCACGAGCGCTGGTTCCCGCCATAGGGAAAACAAGAAGCAAGAACTTTTCTTGACTTTTCAAACTCTTGGTCCTTGAGAATATTCCCTGGATAGTTGTTCTCCTCCAAAAATTAACCTCTGAATGCTTCTTTGGTAGCTGCTTAGAGTGTTGGGTTCGTAGTCGCTCCCGTCTTGCTTCTTGACGTTCATGAAGAATTTGCACAAAAGATGGTTAAGTGACGGTGCAGGTAGGCAATGTATTTTCTTTTCACCTTCATTGATGCTGTCGAGGTATTTTTGGAGAATATTTAAGTCTGACCTCGTCTTTTTCACGGTATTTTGTGCTTTTTGCTTTGCCAAAAAGGCTTCAATTTCTTGTTGACTGTCAGGTTTTTCGTCTTTTTCCTCGCCATTCTCGTCAGGATAGTAGAATTCGCCTGCAGAATACTCATCGTCCTCCATTTTCGGTCATTAAATCTTTACAGCGGAAAACTCTTTGTTTTTTAGAAAAAAAAATCAAAAGTTTCGGTGTTTGCATGTAAAATGCAAATGTATGTCACAAATAAATCTGAATTTCGCGCCGGTAAAATCAAAACATCCGGGACAGCGGTCCTGAATACGCAAAAAGACGGACCGTGGTCCGAATACGCATTTCGACGGACCGTGCGTCGACCAATCAGATTTCAGGAAATTACGAAGTCATATAATAAAAATACGTATATATTCACCATTGATTGATAGCTGGATATCGTGAGGTAAAAAATCCGTTTATATCTCAAAACATTTTCAACCAACAATAACCAAAATTACAGCATTTTATGATCCAAACATTGTTGATTTAGGATCCTAAAAAATACAGAAAGCAGAAATATTTTAGCTGAATAAAAGTGCGCATCAAAAATGTCATCAACGCGCGAAGAATTAGGAACGGGCCACCTTAAGGTGATAAGAGTTTTCGTATGCGCATAATTGCGTGGCGGTGGGCCTTGCCTAGTAGACCAGTAAAAGGCACAAAAGCGCCAGACTAGAAAAGCATTTAGAGGAGGTGGAGAACAATGTTGCGTGCCAGCTTGTGCGAAAATCCGCGGGGACCAGGAGATTAGAGATCCAAATTTAGCAAATAATTTCCATATTAGACTTTGGCAATTAGCAAATTCACCTGAAAGTGATTTTCATTAACGGTTTCACTGACTGTCATCAGAAGGACATAAGTGCACAGTTTTGTTTTGTTTTGTTTCGTTTTTAAAATCTATTCCAATAGTCTTATAATATAGTCTTTCAAGTCCCGACCTCATATATAGTTTCTTGGAGATTCGTCAAACTGTTCTCCGCATTTTCTCTCTTTTGAAAACCGTCGAAGAGTTTTTAAAACCAACATAAAAGCGTCTACAGGACTCCAGAAGACACAAGCAAAAAGAATGCACAATTGGTATTTCTAATAACAACCGTTTGTGCTTCCGTTGTCTTGATTGAAATGTGATAAAATGAAAAATAGATTTGTTGAAGTATAAAGAAAAACACCTGCTAGTGACAAAATAACAGGTGTAAAAATTCGTTTTAACATTTTATCCCTAACTGTGCTTTTCAAAACAAAAACAAAACAAACTGAAGCAAAACAAAAACAAAACAAAACAAAACAAAAACAAAAGCAAAAAGACCCTCATTATTGGCTCAAAAAGGTATTGTGTAAACAAGGGCAATATATACACAAACTGAATTATGAAATTATGATTTTCGAACATTGAGATAGGCGCGCGGGCTGATTGACTGGAGACTTTTCATATTAAAGGACAAAGACATTTCTAAGCTTGCTTTTCTTGTGCTTTTCATCTCCTTTACAGAGACATGCGCTCGCGTTTTATATTCCTTAAATATCTAAAGGAATCCAAAGATTTGAAAAATAGAGAAAACACATGTCACAATATAAAACTCAGGATAAAAAAAATCAGCGACAAAAAGACTGCATTAGTGGTTTATCTATGAGAATTAGAAACCATTAAAGTGCTAGTGACGTCACTGGCTACTGGTAATATTTACGCAAATTAACAAGTTAAATTTAACATGATTATACGATTTGCTTCCTCCGCTAAACAAGGTAAAAACCTGTTTAGTTTAATTCGGTTAGTTTAGAATTTGTCTATTAAAGGTGGTTTGTAGGCGTAATTTCCTTTAAACCAGTTTAGTTGGTGTTAATTGGGTATAAAACCGGTTTGAGCGCAAAGTGATTCCGTTCACTTCTCTTCAATTCGTATAGCCCTGTTTAGCTTAAAATAGAGCATCGATGGACAGTGAGAGAGAGAGAGAGAGAGAGAGAGGGAGGGGGGAGTGGGAAGGAATGATGTGTACTTCTAGCTGTTTTCTGCTCTCATGTTTCCCAGTTGATCAACTGACACAAAAATCACCTCGCTGATCAACACCCGGAAAAAGCCGGATCTTTGGACACTAAATGCATCTTTTAACTCATGAACCATTAATTGTTAAGCCTTAATGAACATCAGTACAGAACTCAATAAATAAGACGAAAACCTGCCCGAAAACACCACGGCACATGAACTATAGCTTAAACCCCATTAAGTTTGGTAGCTTGATAATTCCTTAGAGGACGAACGATGGGCAATTATTAAAGATGAAACACTGTAGGACTGTCGTGATAGAAATACACTCTTATGATAGAGTACGATATTCCCCTATGATGGACACTATTCCAAGACAGAATGATGCACACATCTACGAAATTATTATCAATAAGTAATAATTAATAAAAAGTAAATTATTAATGATGTAGTGATTGATGACTGATGATGAATGATTGATGAATAATGATGAATAATTAATGACTAATGATTGGTGATTGATAATCAAATGATTGATGATCAAATGATTGAAGATTGATGATTAAGGACTAATGATTAATGATTGATGATTAACGATTAATGATGGATGATTGATGATAAATGATTGATGATTAATTGATGATTAATGATATAATGATTGATGACTGATGATGAATGATTGGGATTAATGATCAACAATTAATGACTAATGATTGATGATCAAATGATTGATGATCAAATGATTGATGATTAATTACTAATGATTAATGATTGATGATTGATGATTGGTGACTGATGATTAATGACTGATGATTAATGATTAATTTCCGATTATTAATTGAAATTTTTAATTGATTAATTTGTTAATTGTATTTTTAATTAACTGATTTATTTTTCATTGAATATTGAATGTTCATGATTTACTATTTACCAATTATAAATGGTTAATTATCGTTAATTAATAATGAATTGTTGATTTCATGGCATTGGCATTGAAATAAACGATGTAATAAGACTGATCAAAAATATGATTTATTTTTCCTTTTTATCAGTGATTTTTCTTTACAGAGTTGTGTTTATTCCATGTCATTCCAAGATTTTTCTCTAACGGCCATAGTGCGTTTCTAAACAAAAACAAGATAACAAGTCAGTTAAACAACTTATTCTAATGATATAAACAAATTCAAATCAACTTTAGATTAAAAGCCAATTTATTCATTTATTATTATTTGTGGCCAAAATACGCCAACTTTGGTGTTATGTGGTTCGTTCCTATTCTCGTCAAACAGAGCGCGGCCTATGCAATGTCTTTTGCCATGAAATGGTAAGTGTAAGGAACAAACAGCATAAAAGGAGAATTTGTAATACATCAAAACCTCTGTAAAGCGAACAAGGATCGCAAAAATTAAAGTGTTCGTTGTATAGAGGTGTCTGTCTTATAGGGGTTTTTCATTTACAAGGAAACAATTGGAGATCAGCTGTCGAGACATAGAGATCTGTCCGTCATAGAGAGGTGTCCGTATTATGGAGGTATTTCGATAAGGAGAGTTTTGGCTGTAGTTCTTTAAACAATAGGATCTGGTCTGCGAAGCGCATTACACCAGCAAACGAGTGCTCCTTATATACACAGAAAGCCTAAGAGGCTATTAGTTTATCATAATACATACAGTCAATTCTTTTGTAACGGACACCTCAATAAATTCTGTCAATAAATCAATATCTCAACGTATCTAAACTCTTTGTGAGACAAGCACAACTCTACGATGGACAGTATATGGGGGTTCTGGTGGTTCCCTTTAAGAGAAAGCCAGTTCGGTGGCCACAGATAGTTTAGCTTGCTCATATTTTTCCCCAGTCCACCCTTTTGGGAACAAGAGGCCTTTGTCCGACTAGAGTTGAACGGCATTTCGTATACTATTCTAGTTAAAGTATTTATGTATTTATTGTTTGTTTGTTTTTTATTCCATCATTTTAGGTATATATGTTACGGTAAGAATTTGGCTTCCTGTCTGCGCTATTTTACAACTAATGTACTCGCATGGGGCAATGAGCAATACAATTTGGTAGAACCACTACACTCGGCTAGGGCCCATACAAATACCCTTACGAGGGTTCGGTCGAGACTTGGACTGAACGAGGCACGGAGATGACTGTACATGTAATCCACTTTAATCTGTAGTAATAACTTCTAGCACTAAGCTGCGAGTCTCCTCTTGGTGGTTAGCCTGAAGGCTACCTACCTACTGAACTCTCTACCTTTCTCAAATCTTTCAACTCTGTTCTATGTTAATAACTTGCAACAGGTGCATCACGCGAACTTTAACTTGCTCGTTATGTGGCTATAGATCACCTGCCACTCAATAACTGTACTTGCCAAACCCTCAAACTTTGCCAATTCAGTAAAGAATATACATTTTCCCAAGTGAATTTATCTTAATTTTCTCCCGTTACATATATATACATATTTTAGCCGGTTTAGTAGTATAAATTTTATATAAGCTAAAATGGCCAGGAGATCTGATAAAAGTCGGGGGTTTATCAAAACTATCCAATCACCTCGTTACAAAGATATTTTTAAAGATGCTACGGTATGGTTTTCTTAAACTGTTTCATTCAGTTAAAAGAAAATAATCTTATTCCCAAAGAGATTGAAATGGGCAAACTCACATTGAGGCAAGCTACAATCAATGGCAAAATTGTTGGCACGATTGTTGAGTGATTTTCATTAGCTTCAAGTTCTTCCCTGCACCCCTAAATCAAGTAAAATCCCGATGGCATAAGGCTTTTCTCTCACCCAACACACCTTCTTGATTTCCATAGAAATCACAACATTAATCAGGGGTGTAGGGGACTGCCAAAGACAAGCACACAATGTGAGATGGTGACCAAAAATGTTAGGGTGCCAAGTAATTTTAGAAACGATTGGTCTATTAAAAGTTGTTGCTCTAACCTTCTTGCCATACCGCCTTCTTCTCCTCATACATCTGAATGACATCCCGCAAGGAGCCCGTAAAGTTCCTTTTTTGCTAAGACTTTGTTCTTGTACATCGTGCATAAATTCTTCCAACGCTTTATCACTTTGTGCGTGGGTGAACGTTAAAAACATAGATACAGATACAAGTGCTAGTAAGACAAGGATTTGGCTGGGCTTCATTTTCAAGCTTGAACAACTCCAGTATTAGAAAATTCACTTCCCTTTTTGTAATGGGTCTGTTGAAATACAAGGATTTGAAATCATCACTTTCCGAGACTAACCGAATTATTTCATTTGCGCAAGCGCGTTTTTGTTGGCCGGTTTTTTTTTGTGCGTGCTCACTTGTTACGTACGACACTCTGGAATTTCGGTTGCCGTTCCTCGGAGAGAATTTTAGGCGCGTTTACACTCACTCGTGGTCTTGCCTATTAATGAATATTTTTGTTATATCAATTTATCATTTCTACGCAAAAGGACAAACGACCAGAGGAAACGCACGATATAGATTAAAGATGCAATGATCTCCCCAATGAATTTTGTGGCTTTAGATTAGAGCATTTTAGTTTTATCGTACGATTATTACTAATAGCTAAAAAGCATGGTAATCTTGGGGACAAGATTTGCTGAGAATTAACGAGCATGTCTGATAAGGTTTGCCAATGTTTTTGCTAAAGTTTAATATTGTTACTGAAATTACAACATGTTTAGTTTTGTGAAAAGCAAAAACAATTTCTTTCTTCCGTAAGTAAGAAGAAAGCCCAAAAAATACATTTGTACCGTGCGTCAAGAATTTGTAATTGCAGTAGGCAACTTTGAAAGAACAACTCCGGTTTCAGATCTTCAATTCATGTCGTAATTAAAAAAAGAAAGAAAAGAAAAAAATCATTAAGCTTGCAGTGTCCTCGTTTCGCCTTCCTTTTTTGGCCACAAGTTCCACTATGGATCCCAAATTACGATCAAAGAAAGAAATGGTAACATAAAAATACTAAATAAAATACCTTACCGTTTAAGCTGTGTTTGTTGTGAATACAGGTAGTCCTTATGTTATATGCCACCCATGTAGCGCCGTGCAACAATTATAATCACAGTTATCGTCAATGATTCGGCTTTTAAACGCTTTAAAGACCAATAATACCCAAACGTCATTTTGACACGACTGTGTTATCAATTCTAACTGAGGTTACAAAGAAGATGAGAACAGAAATGTAGAACGGACAGCTGGTGTTAGAGCTCGCCGACTAGAAGCTCGTCCCACGCGCAATACTTTAACTTTGGAAATATTTCTCTCTATTTTTCTTTAAGTCTAGCTAGTTGTTCTGAAGCAAATACGACATGTTTTAACGATACAGGCTTTTAAATTCATAGCACTGTTTAGGCGACGTTGAACTGAAAAAAAAAAAGAACTGAAAAGGGATTTCGAAAGTGAACGTTCTTTGTCCGATAATGAAATCCCGAAGACGAGATAACTAAGCAATTAGTGACAGGATTAAAACTGTAAACGATTAAAGCAACGAGATAGGTAAATTCTATTAACTTCATGATTCAAGCAAACAGCGAGATAGATTTTCGGTTTTTCTGTACTTTAAGCCGTTTAAACCACACTTTCCTTTGCTTAAATGCACTTACAATTAAATGGCATTCCGACTTAATGTCTGTATATTCTTTTAATGCTAATCTTTCCAAATTAGTTAGGACATGTAGAGAAGTCACTCACAAATGGACAAATTTGCCATTCAATTTTGGCCATTTTTGTTCTATTACTTTGTACCTTTGAGCCCATTGTTGATATTAATAGTATCTATTAGTAATAGCGTGTGTTTCAATACGATACCCAAAATTGATCGCCATCGTAGGCAATAAATCCTTCCACAATGGTATTAACTTTGTAATGAACATCTGCATCTTTTAGATAACGACGCCAACCCTAAATTAGAACATATTCACCCGATTCAAGAAATTTGCCAGATTGATATCATGGCCACAAGGTATTCTGGGAGTTCTTAATAAGATTGCAATCTATCAAAAGTTTGATTCAAATGTATAGTAAACGTGTTATATTTTCATTTTTAGCAAAGTTAAAAACAAAGTTGAACAATGATTTACATTTAATACGATTTTTTGTCTTCCCAGCTTTTCAGAAGACAACAATTCTTCAATTTCATGTATATACTGTTCAAAAATCTCAGTCTCAGTTTTCATCCGCTTATTGTACGCCTTAAAACAATTATAAATGTTTTTAAAATATCATGCTGTGCTATGAGAATTTCAAAGTTGTAAAACACTGTTTCAATTTGAAACACAATCAGAGGAAGCGAAAATCATCGTGTGAAATCAATTTACCATCTTACAAAATGGAACACATCTTTTTCAATATTGATTTGGTTCTTACGGAAATTAAAAGAAGAACAACTATATAGTTCTCAAAAAAACGAGAAGGATCTTTCTTCAGTTGATTTGATTACTATAAAGTGAATTAATTATTAAGGCGATCTCTGGAATGCGTAATATTGAGCGAATGGCCTATATCTCGGCTGGCAAATGGAAATGCTAAGCACAAGAAACAGTCAAATAAAGAGATTCGGATATAAAAAATGTTGCCAAGAATATGATTTTTAAAAGCACTCTTTAAGTGTGTCAGGACAAAATTAATGGCGGGGTCAATATTTCACTTTTCTCCTCCAAACTACATCAGATCTAAATGAGATGTTTTGGCTAAAGCTTTTTGGCGATATTAGACCACGCAACTAGTTGTTAATCGATTCGATGACCGCATTGAGGACTAGAAACTATGCATGGCAACGTTATCTTTATCTGGTAATGCAGTTTTAGTATTTAATAAATATTTTATGATCTCTTTTTATTTTTTGTAAAACAACGGGATAAAACAACAACAACAACAACAACGACGTCAATGATAGCAACAGCAGCAGCAACAACAACAATGACAGAAACAACAACACCAACAACAACACAAGCCGTGTGCATGCGTACTGGCCGTGCTTCACAATGACAGCGACTTTACCAACGAACAACTCCAACTGAAAATCTGCACTGATGTCGTTATGCTTGATGCCGTATGCTGAAAGCTGTTCTTCTCTGAATCATCTTAAGATTACATAGTAAACTCAACCATCCGCCTTGAAATTTTTTGTCTCAACAAATGAAAATATAGAGTTCTTGATAGTGAAAAATACTTAAGTTAGGATCAGTTTATGCAGCCCAGAATTCCTAGCTGTCCAACAATGGCTTTTATATATATCGCAAATTCTTCCATCCATCCATCCATCCATCCATCCATCCATTCATTCATTTATTCCTCGCTCGTTCAATCGTTCGTTCGTTTGTTCCTTTATTCATCCACTCATTCATTCATTGTTTTTCTTTTTTCCTTATGTACACGTTTCTTGATCATGCCTCAACAGTACCATTCATTTCACTAATCGTTTTCTAAACACTTTCTAAATTCTATTCTTATTACAAAATTGATTCAGTCATTCTAGCCTCGGTTCTTCTCTTTCAAACCATTTTAGCAGAAAGGAGCTTAGTTTGAAGTACCTAATAACCTTTCAAACTGTCATCACTCTGAAACTATCTACTACAAACCGTTTTAAGTTAAAATAAATTAACAGATACTATCTGACATTTCCTAATTCGCGTTAACTGGCAGATGGTTAGGTTGGGCGCCAAACGTTTTGGAGGCAAGCAACTTTACGCTTAGAATTGTTGCATTTCTCAAACTGATTCGTACCAGTTCTATATTATAAAGCCATTCTTTTTGGCGCCCTAAGCCAAAATTACATTAATAAGCTTTTGCGTTTCAACCTTCTTTACAAAGAAATTGTATGTTTAAAATAATTGTACTGATAAGCGAAGAAAAACTCACCTCTATTGTATAGTATATCTGATGAGGACGTTCAATTTAACGCGTGAGTTTGGCGACGATGATGCATTGCTTCAATTTTTGTGGCAATTTCAAGAAAACCAAAGAGAAAATCAACGCAATCATTGCGTTGCTAGTGAAAACCAAATTAATAGTCACAGAAGAGTGAAACAACAAAATGAAACTCTAATCATTTTAAATACTAAATACCAATCATTTAAATACTAAATTCTAATCATTTTAAATAATAAACACTAATCATTTAAATACTAAATACTAATCACTTGGAGAAAACCGAGCGGCAATTAAATGCCGAGTTATTGAGCAGCATTTATTTACTCAGGTTTTCTGATTTTCTTTCTCTTTTTGGTGATTAATATATTCCAATTTCTTGTTTAAACTACATTCTTTTTGCTAAAATACGAGAGATTACTTTCCAATGGGTTCCGAAACACTGTCAAATGAAAGCAATGTATTTAGAGAGCACCACCTCTTCAGGAATTTTACCTTTCAACCCTCGAGCCATGTTAAACAGAGTACGTTCCAATTTTGTCCGATTAATTGTGGTATCACTGATGTATATAAAGAAAGAAAGAATTAAGAAATAAACGAGAAAGAAAGAAAGAAAGAAAGCACGAAAGAAAGAAAGCACGAAAGAAAGAAAGAAAGAAAGAAAGATCTAGAACGAAAGAAAGAAAGAAAGAAAGCACGAAAGAAAGAAAGAAAGAAAGAAAGAAAGAATGAATGAATGAAAGAAAGAAAGAAGAAGAAGAAGAAAAACAAAAACAAAAACAAAGAAAATAATTTAAAATTAACAAACTAACCAAAAAAGATTGTTCAATTTTTGGACAGATCTGTCAGTGTGCTGAAGCCAGAGAGCGAAGGTCTCTGCAATTGTTTCTTTTCTTGTTCATTTTAATTGTTACTATTCCTGTTTTGGTCTTTCTTAATCTAACTAGTTTTCAAGCCCTTCTCGGAATCGTTAAAAAGCCTTTTTTGCGAAGGCCAAGACTGTGGGAGGGGAAGGGGAAGTGGACAGAGGGTCTAGAGATATCAATAGTACCGTGACGCTGGTTGGCATTATGCAGATTCGTTTCTAGTGAGTTCTTGAAGGCGTTTTTAATTTAAAAACTGAGACAACGTACTATTTTTAAACATGTTAATTAAAAGAACAAACTTTCAGTCAACTTATCTTAGATATACATAAGTGTTTGTAGAAATTGAGCGCATCTACTGAATTTCATGGGCTAACTAGATTGTAGACAATCCATGCAATGACTTTTTTACTATGTACTGAAAGTGACCAAGTCCAAGAACTATTATTATCACGCTGGTTTGCCACTCTAAAATAATTATTTGACGGAAAAAGGAGTCCCTTGTTCAATTTGTCATATCGATAAATATACAACTGTAAAAATTCAAGAAAAAAAAAAGGAAAAAAAAGAAAAGAAAAAGAAAAGAAAAAAAGAAAAGAAAAGAAAAAAGAGAAAAGAAAAAAAAAAAAGGAACAAGAAAAAAAAAGAAACTCTACCACAGCGGGATTCGAACCAAGACCATTTGCGTCAAAGTCCAGAGTTTTACACGTTACGCCATCGAGTCACGTAATTTGCACAACAATAGACTGTCCATTCACACGATACACTAGGATGTTTTGTCCTCCAAATCCCTCAGTAGTCCAGTTAGCCTAGTGGTAAGGTGCAGTCATTTACGGCCTAGGATCCGACTGTTTCCTCCCTCTTTGACCTCGAATCTAGCTGCGTTCTACCGGATAGCGCGGAAGGGGCCGAAATCTTCTTCCTATACGTAACATGCGATGATTCAGCGACTTGTCTGGATGCATGGTCCGAATTTTTTGGTTTTGCATAAAATTAGCATACTAATTTGCTTTTGGTAGCGGGTTCGAGCCTTGGCGGGGGCAAAAGACGTTTCTTTTTTTCTCTCTCCTTCTTGTCATTTTTCTTTAGAATGTTTCTTTTTGTCCCCCTTTATTTTTCTTTGAATGTTTCTTTCGTTTTTCTTTCTCTATTCTTTTATAAATTCTTTAAAAAACGTGCTGAGAATATACCGATCGCGCTATCCAAAGATCCCGTATTTACTCGTTTAAGCGGTGCTTATTCAATTTGGGATATTTCATATACGTCCCTTATCTGGGGACGGCGTTAATTCGAGATAGTCGAGAAACTTGAAGAAACAATACGTCGTAGAACTATGGAATTCTTTAATATAACGAATTTTCGACTAGCTAGCCACTACTAGTATTCATCAGGCTTAAAAGGATTACAATTGGAATCGGTATATGTTAATTCGAGGGCGGCGTTTTATATGAAACATACGACGATTCAGCGATGTGTCTAAATGCATGGGGGGAGGATTTTTTTGTTGCGTAAAATAGGATACTAATTTGCCAGAATCTTGTCCGGTGTGAAGACGACGTCATTTTTCCCTTTTCAGCTTCATTTTTTATAGATTTTCTTTTCTTTCTTTCTTCTTTCCTTCCTTCCTTTTTTTCTTTCTTAATTGTTCATTTATTTATCCATTTGTTCCTTTTTTCGTTGTTTTGTTTGTATTTTTCTATATTTTCGATTTATTATTTAATTTTTTTATCATTATTCAAGTGCTTTTTTTTCAAGGTGGCTCCTCTAATTATTCGGATCTTAATTATTCTTTGAGCCTGGGGCCAATTTTCTTCTTGGGATTCCTGTGCTTGGTAAAATGTCCCTCCTTATGACCAAATCTTAGACCAGCACAGGAACCCCAGCTTCCAAAAACATGTCATGCAAATATCTAGAGAGAAACTTTGTCAAGCGCGCAGAGTTTCTCTTAATTAACTGAGATTTTCAAAAAGAAAAAAATATGGACTCGCGAGTACTCTTTTAAGGACTATTATTTAAGGAATATAAAACGCGCGCGCATGTCTCTGTACTGTAATATAAACACGATGGAAGATGTAGAGCTCTAAAGATGTAAAGGTTAAAGAGCGCACCGCCGGCTTCCTTCCTAAAAAGGTAAAGGTAAAGCACGAATATTTAGCGTTGGTAGTTCTTTCAGCTGAGCAATGGTCTCCAAGGAAGCCGACCCCCAATCCCACCTACGCCCCTGGTTGCCTGTAAGACTGAAGCCTCGACCTTAGGAATGAGTCTGTCTTACTGGAGTTTGTGCTTTGAGAGCTGAATTTTTAGAATACGCAATGAAAATTGTACAAAGGAAATTTCAAAGTGCTTTATTATCATTCTGGTCATACGTACTAATCCCCAATAGTCAAACTGGAACACTTTTCTATAACTTACACTTAAAGGGCTCCTTCAGATTCTCGATTAACGGCTTGCATTGGGAATAAGTACAGTAATTCTGGGGCATGCTATAATCATCATAATGCTACCTTACAATAACTGAGGAACAAAATAGTTTCAGACGAAGATAAATTACTAATCTTGTAAGTGAAAAGATACAATTTCGCTGAATTTTTTTCCTGGCAATCAACATAACAGTTAATCATACTCATGCCTTTGGTACTGAAAGTCTTAGACTTTGAAATATAATTTAGTAAATATTTTCTTTATCGATGTTATTACTACTTTTCATTAGTGTTGATAATATTTCTAGTGCAGGTGATAAACGGAATACAATGGGGTTATAACTTAGTCTGGTCCAGTATTGCATCCTCGTCCTTACCATCCTAGAAAAGACCAGGTAAATAACAAAGTTAGAGATGAATATCAGTCTTATCCTACCCTAATATTACTGCACTGGATATCTGGTAAATCTTCTTGACTTGGCTTTCTGTGGAAGCTCTACTACAACACAGGAATCCCAAAAGTGTAAGCACTCTTTTAGATTTCAGGGGAAATCTTACTCGTTTCGTTCTGGGCGATGGTAGACTGGATTTTTCTAAGCCTAAAACGCAGGAAGCCCATCACGGAGTTGAAAAGTTTTTGACTAAAGGACGCTTTTGCGCAAATAGTTATATATTTCTGCCAATTCGAATGTCTTTGAACTAAGACTCATTTTCACCTCTGATATCGAAATTGAAACTTCCTTCAAAAAGCTTCAAATGTCACTTTTGAAAATACTCGATAATATAGGTTCAATCGACTTAGCAACTGTCACGCGAGAATTGTGAACATTTTACCTGTATTCACGTTCTCTTCGTGACGTCAGCGACGTCAGTGGTCATTTTCAACATTTGTTACCGAGCGCGCGGCGTCCACTTTCATGTTAAGCCGCGTTTGCTAAATTCCCGGACACTCGATACAACATTGCGTGCAACATAGATTTGCACCCTGTGTTCACCCCAACTTATGCAACCTTTTCTGCGACGCGTTGCAAATGTGTTACGTGCAATATTACAGGGCTGGACATACGGTATAACTGTGTTGCGTGCAACATTACAGGGCTGGACACACGGTATAACTGTGTTGCGTGCAACATTACAGGGCTGGACACACGGTATAACTGTGTTGCGTGCAACATTACAGGGCTGGACACACGGTATAACTGTGTTGCGTGCAACATTACAGGGCTGGACATACGGTGTAACTGTTGCGTGCAACATTGCAGAATTGGACACACGGTGCAGCTGTGCAGACAATGTTGTAGACAAACGTATAGATCGTGTGGCCGGGCCTAAATCTACAGATAAACTAATTATAAGTGAATAACCAACATATAGACCCTTACCGCAATCACCGCAGCTCATTGGACATATGCTGGCGTCACAGCTGTCAGGGTTAAACATCGCTTGGTGTGCACAGAAGTAAGGGTTCTGTTCTTGACAATCCAATGATCTTTTCTCTAGAAGTAAACATATTTTAACAAATTAAAAGTTAATTCTCGTCGATACAGCGCTTATTTATGAACTGAGGCATTAGATTTTACTCTGAAAAAGATTACAACCAACTCCGCAGTCACCTCCTAGATCCTTGGGCTTCCTTTAGAGAAATGGTTACGTAAACCATAAAGGCCTGGAGACGAGTAAGCGAAAGTGAAGTAGGAGGTGGTTTCTCTCCCTCTCCTTAGTCCTCCTCCCTTCACATCTAACAAAGGAAACCAAAGCCAAGAGATCCAAAAAGATGTCTGGGGTCGAAGAAGGTTAGGTCTCCTCTCCTCTCCTCTCCTCTCCTCTCCTCTCCTCTCCTCTCCTCTCCTCTCCTCTCCTCTCCGCTCACTCTTCTTTTCACACTTTCACACTTTTCATCCTTTCTCGTCGCCCGTCTCTGTCCTCCCACTCTCTCTCAACTTCACAAATGACAACTAACCACTGTATCGATGTGCAAGTCTCCTAAGCAATTCACGGGCCGCGAGAGAACGTTTAAGATGCTGCAAAGATGTTGCATCTTTTCTTTTCGATGGTTTAGAAAGACACACAGAAACAACCATGGTGAAGATCAGAAGAAATGGGACTTTGTTGGCCATAGCGATGGATATTGGTAGTTGTGTCTAAACAGAATAATAAAGGATTATTAAGCGAGCGCGTTTTAATCATAACTATTACAGTTTCCTCAAATCTGATTGGTTGAAAGACTGCTCTATGTTCCAATAATCAAACTGTAGGTTGTAATTGGATAGTGTAATTGGACAGTTGGCTGTAATTGGACACTTGTAATCGGACAGTTGCCAGAGCCAATCAGATTTCGCATTTTGAGCGCGTGCTACACGTAATCGCCACGCCATTACGCGGTCGTCCAATTTTGTTTATCCCTCCTATGATTACAGACCGAATTGGACTCCACTCAGTCCTATTACCATCATAAATCAGTTTATAAAAACTTTCGAAATTTAATCTTAAATTAAAGTTAAAAATAATCTTTCTTGGCCCGTCAATTAACGGCCGGTCAATAACAACCTTGAGAAATTAAACGGTCTATAAGCTTCTATAGAACGAGACGAAAAACACTTAGAAATATCAGAATGACACCAGACTGTGCAGGGTGAGAGGCGAAACAAAAACACCCTTCTAGACTTGTACTACGCTATTGAAACGAAGCTGTAAGGGGCAAATAACATGCAAAGCCTCTAATTTGGTCCTTGATATCTTTTCATAATTACAGCCGTTGCTTCCAAACTTTCCAAAATTATTTTTTCACCTCTCTTCAAAAAACTCAAATATTAACTGGTTTACAAAAATATATTGTTTCCTAACAGATTCCAGAGATTTGTTCCAGTTTTTTTATAATTCCTACTTTTTTGGAGCTCAGTTTGTCTTGCAATTTCTCGTCTAGTCTAGTCATTTACAATTGCTTCATTTTCCAGTTTGAATCATATGGTTTGATAAATCATATGGTTTTGAGTGAAATTTGAAATCAGTTTGAATGAGTGGGATTTCACAGAGTTTAAAATTGAACGCGCCTTTGCTATTAATAATATACATCATAAAATTGTAGGAAAATGAGTTTTTTGTGTGTGCAAAAAGGCTTGTTATAAGCGTCAGTAGCTACAATCTCATCATAAAACCCAAATCATCCCATTTTTTGCCATTTTTTCATCGCTTTTGTTCCTTTGTGGCCATAATATGCATTGCTGTGATGCTTGGTAATGTGAACAATAACAGAACCACGAACATTTTGATATTAATTTTTTAAAAACTCAAACTTTACACTGCCAACTTGGTCTGCACTAAATTTCCTTAAATTTCCTTCCTTTCCACCTTGAAACAGCACTGCTGATAGCCAATCAACATCGAGGAATTTATTCATGTGCATTATTATTATCACTTAAAACTAGCCTGACCTAATGTGGTTACTCTAACCGTTAGTGCACCAAGCGTCATCAAGTGGATATGTATTCGAGTCTAGTAACAGCCATCTAGCAATATCCTAGCGGCGTTGTTTCAGAAATTCTCGTTTACAGTACATCATGAGTAATTACCCTAGTCTAAACACGACGTAAAAGTTGTTGTGGATTTTTAGTTTTGACAGTGAATTTGAATTTGAATCAGCACCATTCCAGTGTTTTTGACATGCTGAATTGATTTTCAACAGTTTGCTACCAAATTGCACGCTTTTTTGTGTTCACATAATCATTACAAACTAAAACTCAGCCAATTTTCAAGAAAATTCTAATTCTGAGGTATTTCTTCCTTATTATTTTGATAAATGAAAGCTTATAATGATTATTTGAATGATGAAGGCGTGTTTCAAAAAGAACACAGTTTTGAGTTCCATATGTTAATCACTGTATAATGGTTAAATAATTAAATTCGCCTATGTTACTTTTTAATCTCCAAGTTTTCGGATCGTAGAGCCATCATCAGGGAATAGTGTAACAATAACGTTTCACGATTATGCACTACTATTTACACACGAGATATCTCGTGTGTAAAGAGTAATGCATAATCGTTGAAACGTTATTGTTAGAGAAAAACATACAGAGCGAGTTCAACTAGAGTAAGATAACGGAAAATTCTGAATATGCACGCGGAATAGAAAATATATAGCTGTTATAACAATGATGTTAAGGTTTTTGAAATGAGTGTGAAGATTAGCATTAGGTATGATTCTTCCAAAGTCTCTATGAAATTAACTGAAGAAAAGTTCAACAAATTAAACTTCCTTTCGGCAGTAAAATGTATAAAGATAATTGAAAGAGCTTATTCTGTGATCAATTGCTCGAGGAAGAATAACTTTTTATACTTACAAAATCTTTGTTGAATCCTATGTTAGCTCTCCTAGCTTATGTCTTGATGATGTTTTTGCTGAAAACTCACCACACAAGTGCTAACATCACTTATAACGATCATTCTACTCATGCTCAACCACTCAGAAAATTCTCTCACGCGTGGAAAACTGCAGATGGTTGTTGGCTAGCCCACACGCAATGTTTTGCATGCTTTTTGGTCTTACATATGTCTCATGTTCCCTTAACTTTAGCAAAATTTTGGGGCCAATTTTCCGAGAATTAATTTTGGGAAATACTTTTATTTGCAAAGAAATTCATTGGGTCTTAAATTCAGCTTGTTTGAATCAAGAAACAAATCAAACTTTTCAAATATAACTTTTTTGCCATTTTATTTCTGATGTTATCTAGAAGACAAGTCATATGGAAAAATTCACGATTATATTTCCTGGGGAGAAAATTCAGTTTGTAAGGAATTCTAGCTAAGGACTTTGTTTACTTCAAATGCTATGAGTTCAACGGTTTTCCGGTAAGCTCTATCGACCAACCATGCCCACCTGTTCCTCACACTAATTTTCAGTTACATGAGTCACCTTGTACATCAGTTTCTGGCTTGGCAGTTTTCGTTATGTTTTTACCATTTGTCATTAGTTATTCTGACTTACTTAGTTGCTTCGCTCTTTTGCGAAAAAACGTTACTTCTTGATTAAAACGAGTTTTCTAGCTTAAATATAACTTAAAGAAAAAATTGAAAACAATTTGGTTTTATTTCAAAGGATAAGGATCTCATTAAGCTAGGTGAATGATTAATCTTTCTGTTACGGGAAGAAATTAACCGTTACTGTACGATAGCCAAAATATTAACCATTTACCATAAAAACCCCATCGATATTATATTATTCGTGATATTTTTCTTTGAATTCTCTCTCTCTCTTTTTGTGTGTGAGTTCAATAAACCATGAGTTAATTTACATGATCCTTAATTCATAATTTACCCCAAACCAAGCTTTATTCACATGGGGTTTCGAAAAAAAGAAAAATTAAAAAAGGTGACTGATTATGCAATGCACCCGCAATGTCAGTCAAGTAGAATTAAATTCTAAAATTCTAAAATTCCTGGTGAGAAACTGATAATAAGAGCCGCAGGAAGTCAACTTTAATGTATGAAAAGTTAGCAGATTCGGCAGTAGGAAGCAAACTAGATATCTGAGTTATCAGAAAGCAATCAGTCTCACTGAGATGAGTTTCACAACCAATACAATCAGTCTTAATTATTGAGGCCAATTAATTAGTATATTGAAGGGCGCTTAATTAGCCCTTGAATTTTACAAATTCTCAGTTCAAACTTGAAAACTCTTTGAGCTCATGCTTTGAAAAAATAGGAGTTGAACGTGGCGGGAGGTATAAGAATTTCCTTTTTTATCCCTCCCCCCCCCCCCCCCCCTCTCTCTCTTTTCAGTCTTTTTAATGAGGGAAGGGGCTGATACACAATGAAAGTCAAACTAGTGTCTCAGTAAAAACAGTAGCAAAAGCAGGCTGTAAACGATCGGTAGTTCAACTAACAATTTTTGGGTCATCGAATACTCCTTCAATTCCACTGGAATTGTAATTAACTCTCGGCATGAGCCCTGTTTAATATTTGCAAGTGTCACCTGTCACAGCGGACCTGACGACAACTAAGGTGGGATGAGCAAGGCTAACGATAGAAGTAACTTTGAAATCAGTCAATCCTTTTGCAGCTGCGACGCGTACGGATTGTAATAATTGTCTAGTGTAAAATATTTCGTGTGAAATATAACAATATTTTCTCAAATTTGAGAAAGCGCTGTGTTTCTAAACCGTGTGATTCATCACCATGGAAACTGATGTTGTTATTATTATTACAACATTCCCAAAAACCTAAATTCCGTAAGTTTTCCCCACTCAATTTAAATCACCAATTTTCTGAGAAAACATCGTATTCATTTCTTCTATTTGTGTAAGGGAACAGTTTTCAATCTACTGTTTAATGCATTCATGTTCTCACAGCGTACAAGTAAAGCCACTGAAAGTTGTCTAAAATTGTTGAAAACGACCCCAAAAAGGTCTTGATGAATGTACAATTGAAAATCATAATGCTAAGTACACAAATAACAAATCGTCGCTAGGTGAAATATTCATAATTCATAGCGATTTTCCAAAGAGTGCAAAATTAAAACAGATTCTCTTCGATAACTAAAGCTTGACTGCCCCCCCAAATATTAATGTTAATGTCAGAACTTTGCCATTACTGTTAGAAAACATGTACAAACAGGAAAGACTTAGTAATTTTTTTTATCCAAACTTGTTTAGTAAAGAATCTTAAGTAAGAGAAGTCACCAAAGCGAACTGGGAAGGTAAATCTACTGTCATAATTGAGCTTTAGCAGTGTGAGATTTTATCAATAAGTTGACAGTTTAAGAACGCTTCCTCTGACTCAGCCACGCCTCAAGAAAAGTATGTTCTTCATTTTATATCACAAATATTTGTGTTAAATTTCCCCTGAAGGAGCATGAAAGGAAGTTTTCGTTCCTAAATTTTAAAAATGAACCTGGCATTCCACCTTATCAAGTTTTTCAGCACAAAAGAAGTAAATTTAAGCAACAGTAAAAGTATTTCGAAAAATGTGACACAAGATTTCAAAAGACCTCACCTTTCGCAGCTTCCTACAAGATGTTCTGGGCGTTCTTAACTCGGCAACGAGCAGAGAGAACTTGATTTTGAACTCAATCAACAGGGAGTCTACTTTGAGATTACCACAACAATAAACCCTTAAAATGATGACGAAAGCAATGTGTATACAATAAAGTGAGCCCACGATCACCTTAAGAAATGGATTACAATTGATAAAGTGCCTTATGTGTTTAACTGATGGAAACAAAACCTCCAGTCGTAAACAAACTTCTTTTCGAGTAATTCCTAGACTTATAAATGATTTCCTGAAATCTAGAGACACCTCATTTGTGGCTTTTGTGGCGAGATAGCAAAGTATGTTGTTGAACATTAATAGGATATTCATTATCCGATTCCTGATTGAGCCATTCGATGTACCATGTTATTATATCTGCACGTATAATGTTTATTCAAAAGTGGATGATGATTAATAATACAAAAGGAAAGGCCAAACATATTGAAAAAGTTTAAAAAAAATATCTACTGAAAATCTCAAAAACTGAAGATATAAAAAGGGGTTAGAATTTTTCCAGTCTAAAAGCACTAAAATTACCCACTATCTTTTGAAACAAGATTTTTGGTATTGATTAGGGTTTTAAGATATTGATAAGTGTTAAAACAAAATCTAACTCAAAGACTGATCTAAAACAAACAAGATGATTGCTTTCAAAGAAGCCGAGCAATATTTGAAAACTGTGAAAGGCCTTCCCTTGTGGAAAAAGTTGAATGAGAGTAAAATATTCCATGGGGGATTTTTTGCCGCGCGTTGTACAGCACTGCGTGATGCAAACCACTAACACGTCCTCTATTGTAGAACAATGGAGAAAGAGCGGGAAACATTAACACTGACAGATTAACTGAATACTCCAGCTTAATTACAAAGGATAATTTCTTGTTGCGGTAATTCAGGTGTCTGAAGTTTTTTAAGGATATAAATGAGAAAAATTACTTTATTAAGCCCTTCTTTAAAGACAAGATGACTTGGCTTTGCAAGCTCAATTTGAGGTCCATGAATTATGAATTTGAATGGACTTGCATTGAATGGCAGATGGCGTATGAAATTCGATTCGATCTTTTTCGCCTCCACAAAAAATATAATAATTACCGTGTAGTTATTTTTTGTTCAACGTTTTCAGTAATTGTAATTTGCGAGGAAGAAGGATCTTAGGAACAGCATATTTGAGAATTGGCTTTAAAGCTGTAGTTTTGAGAAGTTTACTCAAAATTCTGAGTCATCAAATTTGCAATTCAGTTACTGACAGTTGTCATTTGTCAGTGAGTCCAAATGACGTTTTTCTCTAGTTTTTTCCCCTTAATATTTTCAAATGACAATCCAAAGCACTCTTTAATTGAACATTTTTCATTTCTTTAATAAAACATAATATGGTGACTAATTTCAAAACTTTTAAAATTCATGTACTTCGAGAAAACCGCTGTCCTTCAACTCCCAGCATGTGTGTTAGTTTCTGTTTAGCTGAATTTTGATCGGCATAAAGTACAAAATATGTCATGCATGTCAAAAGGGGAAATTTTTGTATTGCTTTTATATATCTTCTATTTTCTGTTTTATTGTTATTTTTTTCTGTATTTTAAAAATTATTTGAATTGATACTGTCGATGTATTACACTTTGAGATTTTCTTCGTTTTTCGTAATTCATTCTGTACTAACCGCATATTTATCATTATTTCATAAGTGTTGCATTCGTTGTATATTATTCATTTTTATCATAGTATATTATTCTCTTTTTTCATTTGCTTTTCGAATTTGCTTTCATTTTCATATCTGTGGCTTTGAACTTTCAAATCAGTAGTCTGAATAACTTACATCACTGTCCTCTTCTTTTGTTTTTCAAAGCTCTCATTTTATGAAACATCATACAATTAATATACCACAGTAAAGTGGTCCTTCTTTCCTTTCCCCCTTCCTTCCTTCGTTTCTTAATTCTTTCCTTCTTTCCTTTCCTTCCTTTTAACGATCATTTTACAAGCATAGGCCAAACTTTAGCTAGTAAACTACCTCCCTCTGACATTGAATTTGACACTCACATATCTAAACTCAACTGGAAAAACTTTCGCTATTCAGCCACCAAGTGAACAAACCGTTTGCGACCTGCTGGCAGGGATAAAGGAGAGGAAAGCCGTAGGCTTAGATAATATCCCTAACAAATTGCTGAAGATGTCTGCCTCAATTGTCGGACCATCTCTCGCGGTGATCTTTCAGCAGTCGATTGCCACGGGCATTTTCCCTAGGGAGTGGAAAATAGCGAAAGTGACACCAATTTTTAAAAAAGGGGAGAAAAGTGACCTAAACAATTATCGACCAATTTCAGTTATTCCCACTGTATCAAAAATATTTGAGAAGATTGTTTATGACCAATTATATGACTACTTAAACAAAAACCAATTATTGGCGCAATGTCAATCAGGTTTCCGCTCATTACACAGTGCAGTTACCGCGTTGCTCGAAGCAACGAACGAATGTTCAGTAAATATTCGGACAAGGGACTGTTTAACGGAGTTATTTTCATTGATCTCCAAAAGGCCTTTGCGCGCCGATACCATCGACCATAGGATTTTGTTAAACAAGTTATCTAACTATGGTGATGACAAAGGCTCACTCCAGTGGTTTCGTTCGTATTTACTGACCAGGTCACAGCGATGTAGTGTTAAAGTCTTTCTGAGTCCTGTGCTGTGAACTGTGGCATATCACAAGGTAGTAACTTAGGACCATTATTGTTCCTTCTATATATTAATGACTTACCAAATTGTTTGGCGCAAGCCACAACAAGAATGTTTGCTGATGATACCAGCATCAGTGTACATGGTAATAATATTGGAGACCTGGAACCAATCATCAAGCTAGCAGTTGCCGAATGTTTAATATCTAATCTAAGATTTCCCCTAGTGAGCGAAAAATTGTAGTGAATTGGTATTTTAATATTTTTAATATTTTTTTAAACTTTAATGAAAATGGCTTTCGTTCCGCCGGCCGCGCGCGATGCAAGACAGCTGAATAACTTATCGTTGTTGCATGAGTACATAGTCCACATAGCTGCCCAATTTTTCCTCTCCTTTTCTTTTTCTTTTTCTTTCTTTGTTTCTCTCCACAGTCCCCTGACGATGGCCGCTACACATGCAACGAAGAACATGGAACCAACACAGAAAGGAACTCAGGATTACGAATTCCAGAAGCAACGTTTCCACTTCTCTCTCAACCAGAAACCACCAGCTATGCAGTACAGTACGAGTGCTAATCAAAAAAGCGTTCGAAGAAGAAGCACTTTCTTTCACTTTTGTTCCGCAAAGTTAAGGAAACTGTCTACTTTAGACAGGCCTTTGGTATCACTAGTTAAGTATCAAAAAATTACGTTCTAATAATGGAGTGCTCGATCGTATAAGTTTCATAATGAGCGTGAAAACGGTAGGGATAGTAACCTATATACGACGATAAAGCTGGAAATGACTATATCATTCTTCTTGATACAAATCAAGACCGGCACAAGTGCGCGAGCTCTCGTAGTGCTTTTTGACATAGTCACACGCAATTCTCTGTCAGTGTCTGCTTTAGCTACAGCAGAATCGTCTTAGTAAACATCTTACAAGTCAGAAGCAAAAAGTATTTTATTATTTAATTGAACTATGAATCCTGACTGGAAATTCAACGTTTGTAGTAACCTATATGTTTACACCTTACTTATATTTATGTAGAACCTTATTACTGTCAACCCCGTTACTGAATACTGCCAAATTGTTTCGGCCCAAAGATAACCGTATTAACGGGGTTGCACTGCACGGTTTTAATATCATTTGACGCAGTGCAGTTTTCGTATCACGGAAATGTACGGCGCCATGTTGTGGACATGTCAGTGCTAGGATGTCTGTACATGCAAATGTATTGGAAATTCATGCCGTAACCGTGCGGTACGGTGCGATGCCCAGCCATTTACACAGTACTGATACGACATACAGAGTCATGCAATGTCTGCTTTTGAGTATATGTGAAGTCAGCAAAGCGGGGGGGGGGGGGGGGGGGGGAGAGGGGAGCTAAGGGGACAAATCCTGGCCATTGTAAATGTATGAAGACATTGTAAAAATAGTTTAAAGCTTTGCGAACATTGTGCTCATCTATATAAAAGTTGCTGTACGTAAGTTAGAAGTCAAAGTTTGCTAAAAATCGTGTAATTTTTTTAATTGTTTGACGATTTTCGTGAAGTGTGGACCCGTGCTAATATGAACGTGCTTGTGCGGTAGACTGTAGTCCAGGGTGCTTTAGGTGTCGTATTGCTTGAGCCTGCAACAAACGTAACACGTGGAAATTAATCTTACGAAACTAGGAACGTTGTCGTCCTACTTGGTGTATCTTTTTTCTATCCAATCGATATCTAAAGCCGTTGTAACACGGTACAATTGTTTTTTCTGCAACTCGCCCTGCAATTGGGTTGCTAAACAAGTGTACCATACCCTGCAACACGCAAAACTATTGCGAGATAGGCATTGCAACAAAACTATTGCGAGATAGGCATTGCAACAAAGCTATTGCGAGATAGGCATTGCAACAAAACTATTGCGAGATAGGCATTGCAACAAAACTATTGCGAGGTAGGCATTGCAACAACTATTGCGAGATAGGCATTGCAACAAAACTATTGCGAGGTAGGCATTGCAACAAAACTGTTGCGAGATAGGCATTGCAACAAAACTATTGCGAGGTAGGCATTGCAACAAAACTGTTGCGAGATAGGCATTGCAACAAAACTATTGCAAGATAGGCATTGCAACAAAACTGTTGCGAGATAGGCATTGCAACAAAACTATTGCGAGATAGGCATTGCAACAAAACTGTTGCAAGATAGGCATTGCAACAAAACTGTTGCAAGATAGGCATTGCAACAAAACTATTGCGAGATAGGCATTGCAACAAAACTATTGCGAGATAGGCATTGCAACAAAACTATTGCGAGGTAGGCATTGCAACAAAACTATTGCGAGATAGGCATTGCAACAAAACTATTGCGAGGTAGGCATTGCAACAAAACTATTGCGAGATAGGCATTGCAACAAAACTATTGCGAGATAGGCATTGCAAAAAAACTATTGCGAGATAGGCATTGCAACAAAACTATTGCGAGATAGGCATTGCAACAAAACTGTTGCGAGATAGGCATTGCAACAAAACTATTGCGAGATAGGCATTGCAACAAAACTATTGCGAGGTAGGCATTGCAACAAAACTATTGCGAGATAGGCATTGCAACAAAACTATTGCGAGATAGGCATTGCAACAAAACTATTGCGAGATAGGCATTGCAACAAAACTGTTGCGAGATAGGCATTGCAACAAAACTATTGCGAGATAGGCATTGCAACAAAACTGTTGCGAGATAGGAATTGCAACAATCTGTGTTGCGCCGTGTAACACCCTGTAAAGGCTCATGAAACTTATTTCGTAACGTCATTGCGAGAAGGGTTTAACAGAAAAAAATTGTACCGCGTGTAACAGCGATTTGATTATTCACTGCATCCAGCAATCTTCCTACCCTGTTCACTGCTAGAGTGAAACACGCCGCCCGATTTCTAACAGACAACGTGTTCCCAGGGGTAATTTTTGTCATTTCTGGGGAAGTGAAAAACGAGCAACAGAGCTTTACCGCTGGGTTCCCGAGCATGGCTCGCAGATCATACGGCCGCGCCGATGTTTAACCGAAAGACGAGCGACAGAATTCTTTGGGTTCCCGAGCATGGCTCGCAGATCATACGGCCGCGCCGATGTTTAACCGAGTCTTTTCCATAATAATTATATTAATATCGTACTTTGTTGGTGTTACCTTTTCTTAAGAAGACAAACGCAAATAATCAAGCCTGCGACTATTACGAAGATGAGAGCTACAGCTACGCATAGTAGAATAGTCAACAATTGAACACGTCTTTCTTGTTCTGGAAAAGTAGGAAATGAAGAAAATGAAATACAGAAAATAAAGTTAGTTAGATTGTTAGAGTGGTGCATGCAAGGAGTTATCTTCAGAGTAGATTACATATGACTGTGAAAACAGCACCGTACGGTCACGGCACGGTTACGGCAGGAATTTCGAATGTTTTTATAAACCTTACGGTACTGACACGGTTACGGCACGGTTACGGCAGGAATTTCGAATGTTTTTATAGACACTGACACGGCACTGACACGGCCATGGCAAGGCGCAGACCGTTTCAGACTCATAAGAAATCTACTCTGTTTCAAGAATTACAGATGAACTGACCTTCTTCTTTTTGCTTTTGTGTCGTTGCTTGGAATTCTGGATTAAAAAAAAACCGGATGTACTATTAGTCAACTGACAAGTGCGTCCGTCAGTCAGTCAGTCATTCAGTCAATCAGTCAGTCAGTCAATCAGTCAGTCAGTCAGTCAGTCAGTCAGTCAGTCAGTCAGTCAGTCATTCAGTCAGTCAGACGTCAGTCAGTCAGTCAGTCAGTCAGTCATTCTGACACTCATAGCGTACCTCTATCGCTCTCGTCATCTATACTAATTACAGCCAAGTTATTTGCGCCAATGGTTGTTGTACTACTGTCCACTGCTTCTAGACCAACAGCAAACACTTCACTACTCTCGGCCTTGCTATCGTCGTCGATGGTAAACCACACAGTTTTCTTCGTCTCATCTTTACCAAATGTAATGATATCATTATGACGAGTTGTGAAATCCTCGCCTGCTTTAGCTGTCTCGAAGAATCGTTGAAGCATGTTTAACCTTTGAAAATAAAGATGAGACGATGAGACTTTGTATCCTTCCTTAGGTTTTTGAGTTTTTGATATTCTTTCTTCCTTGGTTCCTCGCAGCCTCCCTCCACCCTCTGGCTTGCTTCCTTGCTTTCTCCCAAATTGTTTTTCCGCTTTGAGCAAGAGTTCATCATCTTTTCTTCGTCACATCGTTTTCTTCCTTCGTTTTTGCGTTTTGCCTTGCTTAATCTCTCCTTCTTTACTTCCTCCCCTCTCTCCTTCTTTACTTCCTCCCCTCTCTCCTTCTTTACTTCCTCCCCTCTCTCTTTCCTTCCTTCCTTCCCTCCTTCCTTCCTTCCTTCCTTCCTTGCTTCCTTGCTTGCTTGCTTTCCTGCTTCATTTCTTGCCTCTTTCTTTCATATTTCATTCCCACCTTGCTTCCTCTCTTCCTTGTTTCTATGTTCAAACTTACCTCACTTTGATGGGAATTGTTGTTTTTCCAGTTTTATTGATATCCAAGCTGACATTTTTCTTTTGTTCAGCAACTGTTGTGTTAACAGACCTCGTAGCAAACTCGATGGTAGCTGTAAGAAGAGATTACAAAATTAGCAACAGTTATGTGACTAACAGTGAACTTAGGATCAAGAATGGCACAGTTGGCTTGTACGCGGCTTTCGGTGCGAGAGGTCCCGAGTTCGATCCCCAGTGACTTCACATCCTTGTTTCGACTTCTTTCCTTTCCGTATAGCTTTAATTAGCTTTGAATACTCGTAAGAAGGAGCACTGATGGATACGATAGAGGGGATAGAAGGCGCGCCTTCGAGAGCTTAAACACGAACCTCTGGCTCAGGAGAATTGGGCAACCACTCCCCGCTCTTGGAAGTAAAATAAATTAACTTTAATTATGTTTTAGTGGCGCACATACGCACGTGACCTTGGAAATCTGGAAAAATACGAGCAAACTGTTGATCAACTGGGGAATCGGGATCATTTTCTCTTCATCAAGATAACTTATCTGTGGCTATGCAAACCTTCAAACAAGTAGATTTTGTGTAGCAAATGTTTTTGTGCTTACATCGCTAGTTTCTGTAACCTCCTCAAGCAACTCTTTTTTATTTTTGGGCTTCCTGTGGTAACCAAGAAGAGATTAGGAAATAGTCGTATCCCCAGTTTTCTCTCTTCCAGTTTGATGCCACAGAAAGCCCAAAGAAGGAATAGCTTGCGAAAGAGGCTAGGATTTTTGGTTTCCACGAGCGACAGAAGAAAAAGTGGAAGCAACATACACAGACTCTGTGTTGTATTTCTCACCTAGGTGTGAGAAAATACGACGAACAGTGCATACTGAGTCTGCGTATGTTGCTTTCGCTTCTGCAACTGCTTTGACTCGTCGCGCGCGAAAACCAGGCATTATACGGAGACCCATTGGCACAACTTACCCTTGTCATCGTTAGTAATGCATATTTTAGACTGCTGTGGGTCAAACATAATTCGAGGGTCGTTTGCTGTCAAGGTGATGTTAAAACATTTAGTAGCCTCGACGATATTGTTATCGATAATCATTCCTTCATCAGGTAAGTCTTTGGTGAACTGCGATTCTGCGAATGTCATGCTTCCACTCATGTTCTTATAGTCAACGTTAACGACTGCACTCCCTATTCCAGGCGTAGAGAAGCTGAAATGAAGAAAGAAATGATATCGGTTCGGATCAAGGAGGAGGAGGGTGGTCAAATGGGGAACCTACATGAAAGATTTCCTCATGTCGTAATGTTTGTACCGATTCTTGAACGTTTTTATCGATAAAGATAAAAAACAATTCTCATGATCTATAAAATAAATGTGATGCAACATGTGCATTGCTTGGACATAAAACATGCATATCGGCGCATGGGGCGTGCACTATTAACGCACACTAAACGCACTAACTTTTTGTTAGTACAAAGAACAAACAAACAACCAAACAAAACAAAAACAAAAACCATAAAAAAACAAAAACAAAAACAAAAACAAAAACAAAAAACAAACAAAAAAAAAAATAGACCAAAAAAAAAAAAATAGGAAAGAAAACTATTAACTTAGCTGGCACATACAAAATTTTACCTGACAGTAATTGGTATTTTTGTTTGGTTCTGCCTCTTGAAGTATTTTAATGAAAAGTTGCCGTGATTTTCACTAAAAGTTCTCAAATCGTCATGAAATCCCACAGTAACTAAAATCAACAAAAGGTTAAAAGCAAACTTCGTTGGATGCATGGTTGGACTACTTTGTTTAGACATTATAGGGATATTTATATTGGCGAAAATACGACGCCCTTCACATAAGAGGTTGATCTAGCTCTCCTTTCAAATAGTAATTTCAGTCTAAAGCCCGCCGCACACGTCGAGAAACTGCGTGAGGAAACTGCCACGCGAAGCACATAGCTCAGACGATTTTTCAACGCAGACATGGGATCTTTGGCTGCGCGAGGCCAAAAATATCAGACCAAAAAAAAAAAAACCAGACAAAAGCACATGATGAGAAAAGTGCCTCGCGTGGCAGTTTCCTCACAGTTTCTCAACGTTTGCGGCGGGTTTAAGACGCGACTTATCGAGGAAGAGCGTTCTGAGCTGTTCTTATTTTGCTTTTGCTTTAAACCCGCACGCTTTGAGAAAGAAACTGTGTGAGGAAACTATCGCGCGAGGCACTTTTCTCATCGTGTGCTCTTTTATATTTGACATTTTTGGCCTCGCGTAGCCAAAGACGCAACGTCTGCAGCGAGAAATCGTCTGAGCGGTCTGAGATCTCTTTCGCGTAAAGAGCGTCCATTACATATTATCCTTAATTTTACAAAGTTCTGGCGTCAATAATCATAAACAAACCTTTATCGTCGTCTTTAATCTCTATCGTGGCGGTCGGAAGAGGCGCACACACATTTGCATCATTTGTAGTCATGTTTACAAAAAAGTTTTTGATCATCTCGGCTTCCACCCAGTGGTCATCAACGATGGTTATATTGAACGCAGCAGTGTCACTATTAGGGGCAAAGGTGACTGTATGATAAGGAGGGATGCTTATAAAGTCTTTGTCGGCTCCAGCTTTAGCTGTATTCTCGTCCGTTGAAACACTAAAGAACAAAAAGATAAGGAAAACATATTTTGTCGATTGTTGTACAGGTAACTTATACTGATGTTGTTTGATTTTGCATTTTAAGCAAGTCATAATTTATAGTCGAGAAACTTGAAGAAACAATACGTTGTAGAACTATGGAATTCTTTAATGTAACGAATTTTCGACTAGCCACTACTAGTCTTCATCAGGCTTAAAAGGATTACAATTGGAATCGGTATATGTATATATAAGATATGGATATAGGAAGTGACGTAACAGGAAATAGATAGTAATTCATACTTAATCATCATCATCATCATCATTATTGTCATCATCATCATTATTATCTTCACTATGACAACCATTAAATTCTATTTTTTTGTCATTTTTTTTCTGTGTTCTGTTCTCTTGACCGTGTTCACCTTTACTTTTCAGGAAAAAGAATTTGCATAGGATACCACATAGTTAGATATTGTCTTGAGGATGAAAAGATAATAGACCGGTAGCCATCTTGAATGAAACAAACAAGAGAAGCTAATGAGAACTCTTTCGTTGAAGTTCATCCAAGATGGCTGTCGTGACGTCACAAACATTCCAGCAATACTAAAACTAGACTTAATTCGAGTGCAATCGGCCTTATTTGTCTTCCAAGACTGCTGTATTACGAGCTAGACGTGTGCAAGACCAGTTCCTTGTGTCTCAATGTGACTATGAAAGAAGTTTTGTGCAGTGCCATGAATAATGCCTCAGTGTTTCGATTGGCCAACGTTAAAGTTGATGTAATTATCATTATGTAATTATGTGCTGTCTTATCATCTGAAACTGTTTACTTACTTCACTTTGGCCTCTATTGTCGTGTTTCCAGTTCTCTTTAAGGTAACAGAAAGAAGTCCTTCATTTTCATTGACACGAATTACTGGTCCTCCTTCTATTGTTACAGTAACAATACATTGGGATGAAAGTCCTGGAAATATATGGAAATAAATAAACAAACAAACAAACAAACAAATAAATAAATAAATAAATAAATAAATAAATAAATAAATAAATAAATAAATAAATAAATAAATAAATAAATAAATAAATAAATAAATAATTAAATAAATAAATAAATAAATAAATAAATAAATAAATAAATAAATAAATAAAGAAGAAGAAGAAGAAGAAATTCGCAAAAAAATCCTCAAAACAAAGTAAAGAGGGACAAAAAGAGACATTTTAATGAAAAATGACAAGAGGAAGAGAGAAAAAAGAACGTCTTTTGCCCCCGCCAAGGCTCGAACCCGCTACCAAAAGCAAATTAGTATGTTAATTTTATGCAAAACCAAAAAATTCGGATCATGCATCCAGACAAATCGCTGAATCATCGCATGTTACGTATAGGAAGGAGATTTCGGCCCCTTCCGCGCTATCCGGTAGAACGCAGCTAGATTCGCGGTCAAAGAGGGAGGAAACAGTCGGATCCTAGGCCGTAAATAACTGCACCTTACCACTAGGCTAACTGGACTACTAAGGGATTTGGAGAACAAAGTATCGTGTGAATTGACAGTCTATTGTTGTGCAAATTACGTGACTCGATGGCACAACGTGTAAAACTCTGGACTTTGACGCTGATGGTCCAGGGTTCGAACCCCGCTGTGGTAGGTAATCTTTTTTCTTTTTTCTTTTTCTTTCTTTCTTTCCTCTCCTTTCCTTTTCTTTCTTTTTTGAATCTTAACGAAAGCATATTGAAGGAGCACCCATTTATATTTTGTGAAAATTATTCAATTTGAGATGCAGAATTTTAAAAGTCGTAAAAACGGAATCGAGACTAATAGTCTCGTTCAGCTGGCACAATAGATATCTCTTTCCTTAAAGAGAGAAAAGAAAGGTGAAGTGAAAGAGAAAAAACAAACGAAGTGAAAGAAAAACTTTGCGAACAAACAAACAATGCAAATCGAATTGAAATCGAAATGATGCATACATCCACTTCTAATTCAAAAAATTAAAATACACTGGTAAGAATAGTCAATATTATTATTATTATTATTATTTTTATTAATTTTTACGAATATGAGGATAAAATGTAATTAAAATGTAAACTACAATATGTTATTTCAATCACTTCTAATTAATTCAAACAATTTGATTTCGTAATTAATTAACCACAAGTCAGGTCAGGTGGTAGAGCATCGGGCTAGAATTCTAAAGGTCGCGGGTTCAAATCTCACTCAAACCAGAATTTTTCTTATCAACTAGTAAGTAAAAACTGTGGGTTTGAGTTAATCTGGTTGTAAGTCCCTTGACGATTATTCAGGAGTCATATTGGGTAGTATAACTCGATATGGTACGCCCCTATGGTCTTAACAAAAGACAGGAGCTTAATTTGGATTAAAAAAACTAGAATAATTACTTCTAGCTTTGCACAAAAACGAGTGGTCCATTCTTAAAATTCCATGTTTTTCAAACTTACCATAAGAAATACCTTCAGTATAAATATATAGACCTTACATTTTGTGTTATTTACCACCCTCTTCTTTTAGCTTGTATATATTGATAATTCAGTTTTATGTTTGAGTTTAATTCCAGTATTTAGCGATAAAGACCAAAGGTCGAAACGGCGATCATTAAAGTTTCTGAGTCATGAGTAGTTGCCTGCCTTCGATTCTAACCTACGTATTTAAAGTTTATTTAAGATATCTAAAAACCCCAAACAGTGTATCCTGGAATTCTAGCGGGAAAATAGTTCATTGTCGGACACGGCAAAGTGCCTCTTCATTCCTTCTATACTTATACGAGATAAAGCGGATAAATAGAGCAATTTGTAGACGTGGACAATTAAAATTTGATACGAAAACTTTGATGCTTCTAATGAGATTTATGCTTTTTGTCGCATAAAATCATAAATATGTTATATTTCGTTATATTATTTGCATGGTTTTACCCCCGGCCCATGCAAGACACCTCACATGTACTACAACGACCAGCACTTCTGTCGTGTAGAAAAAAATCTACTGTAATCTTCTGCAACTTTCAAAGCTAAACAAGTTTCTTTCACAAGTGGGTCTTGGATTGGGAAAACTGTAAGTGATGTGCTTATTTAACGACTGAATGCTCACAGCTCAGCAGTACAAGTAGTGTCATAATACAAAGTGAATATAGATATGTTGTCATGTAGAACAAAAACAATCATTTACTCAGTGAAATCACTACTTTATATATAGAAACTCCTTTATGGATTCCTTATTCGTATGTATCTCAGTATGGTATCGTACCAGCTCGTGACACTCAAATGCAAACACACAAAAATCGCTCCAAAAAGATTTTTTCACACAAATTTCGAGAGACAAACAATACGGAAAAGTTAAAAAGGGGTCTGATTGGAAACAAATGTTCAGGAAGGTCATTTACAACCTATTAGCCGATATTAGCCTTTTTAGTTTTTTTATCATATCTTTTTTAAAATATGGAAACCAATGTTGCAGTTTGCATTAAGAGGATATTTTTTTCAAGTTCGAGCAGTGAGCAACAAAAAGTCCTGAGTTGAACTGAATAGCTGTTGCACAAAACTAAAATCATTTCTGTCAGAAAGTTTAAGTTGTTTGTAAGTAGTATTGGCCGATGAAAGTTAAATCAAGGTGTTAATCGAAAGCGAAATCGAAAATTTGGACCGAAAATGCGGTTTAGACCTGATTTGCTCATTTGCTATATGTTTTCTTTATTTTCAGCTTGGAAAAGCTTAATCCCATAACGTCAAGAAAAAGTCTTTGTACAATTCAAAAATCCGTTTTAAACAGGTATTTTATCTTGATACATCAGTTTTTAACCGGTAGAAAAAGGGTTTGAGTGTTAATCCAGAACGAAAATTTGGATTAAAATTAACTCGCCGAAGGTAAAGTTTTTGGCGCTTTTCGCCATTATTGCTCGATATTGAAAAAAATCTCCTCTTAAATCAAACGGACTGGCAGTGATAGATTTGCACTTAGTGTCTCCTTTCTTTACATGTACAAGCCATTACGCCAGGCCACAATTTGCAAACGATTGTAACTTTCTTCAGTAATAAAGCTGATTTGTCTGCTAGTTTGGTCGATCGAGGAAGGCATACACAGAAGTTTGCTGAAATTTTCCACTATAGTTCCTGAAATCTTTATACTTACTATAGCTGCTACTCATAAAATCAGTCTCATTGTTTAGTTGCTTCTCAAAATTAAAGAAAAGAATAGCATAGTTAACTAGTTGCTTAAAAGAATAGTTTTAGTTAGTTCGTTCTTTTTTAATTCTAAAGCAACTTTACTTCAAACGTTTCCTGGCGCAAAACAATGTTATTATGGTCGAGCCATGCAAATTAATAATAGAATCAACATACAAAATCGTGAAACTTATAAAAGCTTATCACAGTTGTAGAAAATCGTGCCAAAGATTATATTCATTGACTTACCTATTGATACAAAAGATACCAAAAGCGCCAGAAAAATGCCGTAAAATTCTGTTTTGATCGACATCATCTTTACAAGAGCAATGCGCGTCCAAATGCTCGAAGTAAAGTTGTTCACCGATGACTAAACAACACAAATAGAAGTCAAAATATTTTATTATTGAAATCATGGCTGAGTGACTTCTTTGTGATGAAATGCAGTACGTCAGATACTAGCCAATTTAAATTCTAATTAAAGATGTAATAAAATGTTAACTTTCTAATACCTTTTGCAAACCTTTAGATTTATCTCCTTAAAACGTAATTCTAATTTGTCGGATCAGGAGACTTGAAGAGTTTTCTTTGAATGTTAATTTGAATCTGAATCTATTCGATGTGCATGCATACATATTCTCACTACAGAACATTCTAGAAGAAGAAGAAGAAGAAGAAGAAGAAGAAGAAGAAGAAGAAGAAGAAGAAGAAGAAGAAGAAGAAGAAGAAGGACTGGAGGAGAAGGTGGTCGTTGTTTTGTTTTTGTTTCGTGAGGGCGTATTTTGATAGTTAACTTTATTTTCTTTGTTTTCAAAATCGTTTTTATTGTTTATTAACATAAAACTAGAATGTTCAGTTTTGACTGCGGCTTGCGATAATTGCTTGGTACTTTTTCAGTGCTATTATATCCCCTTAGGGCAAAGTTCCGATATTAATGGTGAGTGGAATAAACTGAGACAGAAATATAAGGAAGTAGGATACAGAAGGTCGACCGCAAGTTGAGAGGAAAAGAAAGAAGGTGAATGAGAAGAGAGGGGCAAGAGAACTAAAGAATAGAGAAAACAGAACGGATCATGCAGAGAAGGGGAGAGAGAGGGGAGAGGGAGGGAGACTGATCAGTTCTCATCCGAACATTTAACTGTAGTTATTTCATCTTATTGATGGCTATCGACATGGCAACCATTGTTTAGCAGATTGGCCTAAATGCAAAAATTGGCCATGGATCCAGCAAATGCCTAAAAATGTTGCTGCAATCGCTTATTCGCGGTAATTTCGAGCAATGCAGCGAGCAATGGTTCGTACCAACTTGTGTTGCAACGCCATTACGAGACAAGTTGCAGGAAAAAAATGTTAAGAGTACGTGCCATGGCCTCTAAATGCACGAATTAGACCCCAGTAAATGCCTACCCAGCATGTTATATAGACTAGATATATCAATGTTAAAACATGCATGCTATAAATCATTCTAACAAAGCTTTTAGCATCATTATATGATCACCTTTAGACACATTTGTACATGGCTCATCGTTTTCATGTTCATTCATCCTAAACAAACCAGGCAAACATTTACAGCTTGTTCTCTGTGTGTCAGAATACGAGCCCTTTGGACAAGGCTTACATGAGGTGTTGTTGACGGCGTTTTTGTAGTTACCTTTGCCACAAGCTGTAAAAGAAGAAAGAGAGTAATGACAGCATGCATGCGGTGGAATCCACTGAGCTTCGGACTTTAATTTCCTGATTATACTCCTACCAAAATTTATATGTACTGCTCATTAACAGAGCTTGTCTTTTCACTAGTGATATATAAGCATAAGCACCATACACAGACTCAGTAATGTACTGCTCATTAGCAGTGCTTGTCGGCTTTTCACTAGTGACACTGATAAGCATAAGCACAAGCAACATACACAGACTCAATAGTGTACTGCTCATTAGCAGTGCTTGTCTTTTCACTAGTGACATAAGCATAAGCACAAGCAACATACACAGACTCAGTAATGTACTGCTCATTAACAGTGCTTGTCTTTTCACTAGTGACATAAGCATAAGCACAAGCAACATACACAGACTCAGTAATATACTGCTCATTAGCAGTGCTTGTCTTTTCACTAGTGACATAAGCATAAGTACAAGCAACATACACAGACTCAGTAATGTACTGCTCATTAGCAGTGCTTGTCTTTTCACTAGTGACATAAGCATAAGTACAAGCAACATACACAGACTCAGTAATGTACTGTTCATTAGCAGTGCTTGCATGTCTTTTCACTAGTGACATAAGCATAAGCACTAGCAACATACACAGACTCAGTAATGTACTGTTCATTAGCAGTGCTTGTCTTTTCACTAGTGACATAAGCATAAGCACAAGCAACATACACAGACTCAGTAATGTACTGCTCATTAGCAGTGCTTGTCTTTTCACTAGTGACATAAGCATAAGTACAAGCAACATACACAGACTCAGTAATGTACTGCTCATTAGCAGTGCTTGTCTTTTCACTAGTGACATAAGCATAAGCACAAGCAACATACACAGACTCAGTAATGTACTGCTCATTAGCAGTGCTTGTCTTTTCACTAGTGATATATAAGCATAAGCACAAGCAACATACACAGACTCAGTAATGTACTGCTCATTAGCAGTGCTTGTCTTTTCACTAGTGATATATAAGCATAAGCACAAGCAACATACACAGACTCAGTAATGTACTGCTCATTAGCAGTGCTTGTCTTTTCACTAGAGACATAAGCACAAGCAACATACACAGACTCAGTAATGTACTACTCATTAGCAGTGCTATAGTCACTAGTATATATATAACATCTATCCGAATTTTCCAAAACTCTCCTGTTTATTACTATTAATTGTATTGTATTAGTTGTGAAAAATAACTGAAATTTCAATCATACATATCCACAATGCATTTCAGCCTTGGAATGATGATTACATCATGCAATATGCAACATGCAATATGCATGCAACATGAATAGAAAAACGTTTTTGAAATAGTTATATCATACATGTACCTGTACAATGTTTATTTGGTATCTCTGAGTATCCAAAGCCTTCTTTACACATGCATTTCACATTGTCCTCAATTTCCCACCTGCCTTTACTCGTACAAACAGCAATCAATTCTGAAGTATTCCTTGCATAAGGGTCAGAACACGTTCCTTCAACTTGCACTTGATTTGCCACAGAATCATCCACTGGTGATGTAGTTTTAGGAAATGATACTAAATTGAAATCGTTTCTTTGTGTAGCTGGGCAAAAGTAGTGTATAATTTGTATATCATGTAACGTTAAGCAAGCGCCTTGGTCGTAGAATGCTAGATAAAAACCATCCGATCTTGCTACAATAGATACATTCATTACATTGGAATCCTTTACTCCAGTTGGTCGATCTGGAATAATAGTCGGTTTAGCAACCGCTACTTCCTGGAAACCATTTGGAGGAGCTGGTTTTGAGGCAGATTGGCTAGTTTGTGCTGTGTATAGTTTGAAAGTTTCTTTACAATATGGAGATCCATTTTTGCATTTCCTAATTGAATAAGCTATTGTTATAAATGCACGTTTAGCACCCTTGAAATGAATGAAATTAGTTCTCAACCAGTTGGTTGGTTCTCGTACTGTCGTAGAGAAGTCACATACGGAATATTATAAATGTAAATATAAATGTAACTTGAATTTGTAATGAGGAGTAGACGTGTGCGGAACATCTCCGCCTTTTTCCTCTTTTCTCTCCTTATTTGGGGTGAATTTCTTCCCCAAAATTATTACACCTCTTTGCTAAGACACAGGAGTTCGTCTGGACGCAGTTTGAATGTATCGAAGTTGTCTAGCCTTCACGAAAAAACAAGATTTGTATCGTCTTCATTCTGCTTGAGCAAGCTAGAGGTTACGGATGGCAGTACTTCAAACAATAACGTTGTGGAGAACACTAATTGCCTTTTGTGTTCTTGGCCGAAAAGATCTCACAAGAATGTAAGGATAAAGAGATCCAAATGCCCATGTAGTTATTATTCTAACTCTACCGCAACGTTTCATGTTTTGGAAGGTGATTTGACTTTTAAATTAAACCCGGGACCTACTAATTTGCAAGATAGAAGACCACAACAAAACGCCAATACATCTGGCCTTATTCTAAAGAAGAATGACATTAAAACTGTGCATCTCAACGCCAGGAGTCTAAAGAGTATACAGAAAGGCCCTGGTAATGAAAGAATTTGCCAACTAACTTCTTTCCAGAAATTTGTCTTCTGCAATGATTACGATGTCATTGGAGTTACAGAAACATGGCTAAACGACTCTATCAAGGACACAGAAATTCTTGAAAAAGGTTATACGATCTACAGACGCGATCGAATTGGTAGAGTTGGTGGTGGTGTATTGTTAGCGGTTAAAACTTCAATTCCATGTAGAAGAAGATCGGACCTAGAAACCGATTTGGAGATGGTTTGTGTAGAAATGAACCTGACAGGTTCCTCCAAGATCCTAACAAGTGTTTTGTACAGACCGCCAAATAGTGATTCTGAATTCCTTAATCGTTTCTCCACCTTTCTGTCCAACTGTTCTCGTTTAATGAAGAGCCAGTCCATAATTATGGGAGATTTCAATTTTCCTGATGTTACTTGGATTGACAATTGTGGATTTGTAAATTCTCAAAATTCAGCTGACGCTCTATTCTGTGAAACTCTAAATGATTACTCTTTCTTCCAGCTAAACACATTGCCTACCCACGGTAGTAATGTATTGGACCTTGTCATCACTAATGTACCTGGTAGAGTAATAAATTTAGAGACAATCAGTCCAAACGAAGCTGGTCTCTCTACCGATCATCACCTAATCGAATTTGATATTATTGGTAATCTACGACTCATAAAGAAACCTGTGCGCTATGCCTATAACTTCAAGGGTGTTGATCTCAAACAACTTAAAGAGGACATTTGTCAGAGCTCCAATATTATGGACAGCTTCAGTAGCACCAATGTCAACAGTTGTTGGATAAAATGGAAAGCGGCTTTCATAGACATCATTGACTCTCACGTTCCTAAGATCAAGGTAAAAGACGCGAATACCCCACCATGGATAGACAAGGAAGTAATACATCTGTTAAAGAAAAAAGAGACAGCTAGGCGAGCAGCAAAAAGGCTTAACAGCGAACGTCATCGTGCGAAATATAGGGACTTAAGAAGAGAATCGAAAGATCTTATCAACAAAAAGATCAAGGAGTATAACGATTTACTTGGAGACTCATTGAAAGAAAACCCGAAACGATTTTGGAGTTATTTCCGCCACAAGACCAAGTCGAACTCTATTCCTGCCTCTGTTACGTTTAAAGATATCAATTATTGCTCTGCTGCTGATAAAGCGGAAGCCTTCAACAGCTTCTTCTATTCAACATTTACTCAAAATGCTAATGACGATTCAATCACGTTAACCACGCCTAAGAATATACCACTGATAGATAGTCCTAACCTATCTGAGGAAATGGTCTCCCAGGTGCTGGCTAAGCTTGATCCACATAAAGCTCCAGGTCCTGATGGTCTGCCGACGTTCATCCTTAAAGAATGTGCTTTGGAACTGGCCCCTTCCATCTGTCGCCTGTTCAACTTATCACTCTCAACTGGTGATTTGCCTGCTGAGTGGAAAAACTCCTTAGTAGTACCAGTCCATAAAAAGGGTAAGCGTGATGACGTGATGAACTATCGCCCCATTTCTCTACTTAGTGTCATCTCAAAGGTTTTAGAGCGATGCATATTTAATTATGTCAAAGACCATCTCTATGCTCTTTTTGACGATTCTCAGCATGGTTTTCTTCAGGGACGCTCTACAGTAACGCAGTTATTAACATTCTATCATGAAATCGGTCAGAATCTAGACAATGGTTTGCAATCAGACATTGTTTTCTTGGATTTGGCTAAAGCTTTTGACAGTGTGTCACATCAACATCTTCTCTTTAAGCTCTGCCAGTATGGTATTAGTGGTCAACTCCTGAAATGGTTCGACAGCTATCTTTGTAATCGACATCAACGTTGTCTAGTGCATGGTTATACATCAAGTAGCCTTCCTGTTGCCTCTGGAGTGCCCCAAGGAAGCATACTTGGCCCATTGCTATTCTTGGTGTATGTGAACGACCTCCCTGCTGCTATTGACAACCGCATGGCCCTATTCGCAGACGACTCAAAGTGCTTTAGAACCATAAAGGACACTACTGACTGTGATGCCCTTCAAGAGGACCTTAACAATCTGCAATGTTGGAGTCAATCATGGCAATTACGATTCAACAGCTCAAAGTGTGAAATACTGACTGTAACACGCAAGCATCAACCTATTAAGTATAATTATATGATGGACTCTAGTATATTAAATTATGTATCGTCTTTAAAAGATCTTGGGGTCATAGTGTCAAATGATTTAAAGTGGAATAATCATATTGATCATGCATTAGCTAAGGGATATAGAATGCTAGGGTTTTTGCGCAGGCACAGTTTAAAGTCCTTTGATATTAAGACAAGGAAACTTCTTTATCTTTCTTTTGTTCGACCCCACATAGGTTACGCTAGTGAGATCTGGGCTCCCCAGAGTATTGGTAATCTTAGTAAAGTAGAGGGTCTTCAACGCAGGGCTACAAAATACATCTTAAATATGAATTACTATGATAGAGTTACTACTTATCACGATCGTCTTAATAAGTTAAATTTACTTCCTGTGTCTTATTGGCACGAGTTAAAGGATTTAGTTTTTTACTTTAAGTGTCGCATTGGTCACTATAACATCGCTATTGACCAGTTTGTGAAGCCTCGCACTAACCAAAGAGTAACTCGCCATAATTCTAACTATGATGTAATAATTCCTTATTGCCGCACTAAACTTTTTCAAGCTAGCTATTTCAATCGACTGCCCAAGCTATGGAATAACCTGCCTTCTTCAGTCCGTTCCTCTTCTTCAATTAACCATTTTAAATCATCTCTTCTAAAGTACTATAATAATGCGCTTACTAATGCTTATGATGTGGATAATTTTAACACCTGGAAATCTATTTGTCCTAAATGTTGTTCTGTATGTAACATTCTGTCTCCTAAGCGCTGCTGCTACTAATATATGACCAATGAGGGGAGGGATGGGGGTTTTATCTTACATAATTTGAATGGAATTTATATTTTTAAATATTTTTTACAAAATTTGCCTTATATATTTAATGGATATAATCAGCTATACAAATATAGGCATTATATATAGAGTGCTAAATAAATATATGTTCAATGAGAGGGAGGGAAGGGTGGGGATAATGTATTTTGTTTTTTTTTTTTACTAGTTTTATAATATTATTTAATGGGTGCACTTAATGTGGAGCCTAGCTCTGTTGTGCTGTCCCACACCTTCCATATTTTTTCTTTTCTTTTACATTTTTTCTATACTTATAGTTATATATATATATTTTAGTATAGTAGTATAATTTTATTTTAATGTGAAGGTGAAAGTTTTGTAAATAAATAAATAAATAAATAAATTTTCCTTTTAAAAAAAACCACTGTAAAAGGAATAATAAATAACAGAGATTAGAAATTAGGAAACACAAAATTGGCTTTTCAGAACTCTTAGCTTCCTTGCAAAGATGCGGAATTAAAAAATGCTTTTTCGACGATAAATTATATGAGCTTTTTGTTTGCTTGTTTGGGCCGGTGGCATGGATGGTGAGTGGTGAGAGCACCTTTCACCGCTGTCACGTGGTCCGGGTTCGAGTCCCGGCTCGAGCATCGGATCATATGTGAATTAAGTTTGTTTGATGTGTTGTTCTCTACCATGCCACGAGGATTTTTTCCGATTCTCCGGTCTTTCGATTCCTCCCTCAGAAAGAATCAACATGTGAGTTGGGCGTTAATGTAGAGGTATATAGCGAGTGTGAGTGCCATCAGAAGAATAGTCACTACGTAGATCTGCTTTAGAAGATGATTAATCAATCAATTAATCAATTAATTAATTAATTAATGTTTGTTTGCCTGTTAGCTTCTTTGTTTGTCAGTTTAATTGTTTTTGTTTTGTTTCATTGATGAAACTTTGTGGCTATCAAAAACATTTTAGTTTGAGGGGTATATTATAATTGTACTTACACTAAGCAAACCAGTAGGGCTCGGCCCTTTATCTGTATACCAGCCATCCAATGCTCCAATGGGAAGCAATTCTGGAGTCAAAAAATATAGCAAAAATTGATTTCTTCTGTGATTCTGGTTTTAAAGGCGAGGTAAAGCACCAGTAAGAACAAGAACTGATTTTCTAGAGGGTCCTGAAAAGGGGGGGGGGGGGGTCCAAATCCCATTCCCAGCCTACTTTTTCATAAAGTAAGTCATAAAAAATAGACATGTGACCAGTCTCAGTCTCTCAGATGATAATATACCGAAAAGTCCTGGGTATGATTTTTTTCTTTTTCGTTTTTTTGTGCGTCGACTTGTAATTTTTCAATTTTTTTTTAAATATTTGTACGGTTTTGCATTTGATGTTCTGTTTCCCATTCCCAGTGACAAAAAATCCCCAAATCCCAGTCCCAGTACAACAAATCCCATTTCCCAGTCAAAAAACAGGCAAATCCTAGTCCCATTTTACCCCTTCAGGACCCTCTTTCTATGACGCTGAAATATTTTCTGACTGTAGATGAGAAAATTCGACCAAATTTTATATTACAGTAGAGCATAACTGGTAGACAGACGGAAACACGCGCGTTACGAGATGTGACAGAACGCCCCGCCATTGTAACAATTTTTTAGATCAATAGACGTCACTTGCGGGAGCTGAAAAATTTAGATATTCGAGTTCCAAAAATCGCTAGAATGCATGCGGGCTAAATGCGTGCAGCATGTCAAATCAACTGAAAGTTGCTCGTGAAGTAAGACAGTTTGCATGTCAAAGAAAATTTTTCAAATCTCTCGCTCCCGGGTCATCAACCAGAGCTAGTACGCACGGTTAGGATGCCCATATTTGGATACGTTTAATAGAAATCCGCTGTCCGATTAATCTGCTGTCGGCACATAGCAAAGGAACTTGTCATACGGGCAAATCTATTTGTCATGACATGGCAATTAAATTTTAAAACTCGCTCTTGCACATCCGGCCTTTACTGATCACGAGCGTTTTGAAAGCTAAATTGTCTTATTTGTCATCCGTTTTGCTAACTGATATATCTGCCCGGAGAGAGGGATATCTCGCAAACTCGGCAAAGATGGGGTAAGCAATTCATAAAATTGGAAACTGCAAATACTTCAAGCTCAACTCGACTATCATTACGCAGATTACTGACGATATAAAATCAGGTTCGTAACATGGTATATGGGATCAGGGATCAAGCCCCACTGAAATTATGGCCAAGATCAGGGATCAGAGGCCAGGGCTCAGGGATCAAGTGGGTGGGATCGAGGATCAGGGACTTTGGGTCAGGATCAGGGATCAGCTCAGTATTTTGCATCAAGGATCAGGGATCAAAAATTTCTAAAAATAAGGGCTCAGGGATCAAAATTTCCGTAAAAACCCGGGATCAGTGATACGAAATTATACCATGTTATGAGCCTGTAAAATCGTCATTAACTTCAAACAAATGATGATAATATTAAATTCTCGGCTTACCGTTGTCCGATCGCACGTCTACAGGTAAATCAAAGAAAACAAATAACCCAAAGATCGTTATTAAACTGAGGTACATCTTAACTTTGAGTTTTTGAAACTTCTATCGGTTTAAATGTTGACTGATTAGAAAAACTGCGGTCTTCCAGACTCGCATAACACTGTCTTACAACGTCGTTTCACGGAACGCTTCAGTTTATTAGTCAGAGATTCAGCGTGTGATAGCACGTCGAACACGTCTCAAAAACATCCTTCCTGTCTCTCACTCTGTGAAGTTTTTTTTGTGGACACAAATTAAGTACTATATACATCGATGCTGACGTATTTCCGGGCTCAGGGATGCAAGTAAATAATTCAAATCAAGGGAGCACGGCATAATGATTTTCCTGTCTGTATTTACAGAGTGTTTTAATCCGAAATAACGCTAGGTCGTAAATACACGAGCGAGCTCTGGTGCAAAGGGGCGAGAGCCCTGCGTTATTTCGTTTAAAAATTCAAAATGGCGACTGGTAAATCGATCGAATCGCGTGATTCAAAAACTAAATTCTTTGTAAATACAGACAGACTAGACAGAAAATCATTCTGCCGTGCACCCTTGCTCAAATTAAAACTTCTATACAAAAACAACCAGGAGAATTGAAAACTAACCATCATGAGGCCAAACAGTAAACCGCGTAAAAGTACCGGCTGTCATAGTTTCAGAACCCGGACAGCCATTATTTTCTCACGTATGACGTCACAAGGTCGATCTAAGTGACAAAAAAATGTTTTTAGACGTAAAGCGGGAAAACTTTTAAAACCGTCACCGTAAAAAAGCCAAAATGAACTACGGTGACTTGAATGGGAAATTCAGATTTTGTGGTTACAGGCTTGGTTACAACTTGGTTACAAGCCGTAACCATAATGTCATCGAGTGCTCATCGAGTGTGTAAGTGTGTGTACGTGTTTGCCGAAGTTGACACGAAGTGATATATTCGGCAGGCATTCGGAATTGACTCGAGGTTTACTTAGTCAGTTTTAGTCGATTTTAATGATTGAAATATAATTCACTCCAATTAAGAAATATCGTCTTTTCATTATCCATTATTGCTCTTCTTATATAAATCTCTTCATCTACGTGAACTGTGTTGCACATTTTTCGATAAATATGGCGTTTACGACGATCTCCCGAAAGAGACGTCGGAGATGTAGTGAGTTAAGAAATATTTGCCATTTGCCATAGTCAATAGTTGCGATTATTTATGAATATTTCTGCTTGAGTGAAAGTTTTTGCAAGTTTTTTTGATAAACATTGGGTTTACGAAGACATTCTGAACGAACTGAGAGCACCCGTGCAAGCATGGGCATTTACCGATTGAGAGCTTGATTACACGGTGAGTTTATACCGCTTTGAATGAAATAATCTTGTGCTATTTTGCCTTAACACAGCCAGATGTAGTTTTCAGCGATGTACACAAGCTCTTTTCGATTTATTGTATTGCAGATTTCACCAAACCGACAAGAAAATCAAGGCATATGCACTCTGAGTACTTTGTCCCTATTTTTGCAAGAACGAATATATATAAATTCAGTTTTGTTCCACGCACCATTACTGACTGGAACAGTCTATCTCAGTCTGAAATCGACAATTTACTGAATTAAGTTACTTACATATTTATTATTATAGACCTAATGGAACAATCTTTATTTACTTATTATTATATATTTTTTGGAACAATTATTTAAGTCAACAAACGACAATCTATTAAATTAAGTAATCTATTTATTATTATTTATTATTGTTATTTATCTATTTATTATTATCTATTTATGTTATTATCTATTATTATCTATTTATTACTCACGTCGATTTGAGTTAACACGCTGTGCATTATATGTTATTTATAACGTAGCACATTATAATAAAGTGAAGTGAAGTGAAGTGAATTAAGTGAATGCTTGTTGAGAATTTCGGCGACCGTTTGTAGTTCGGGATCACGGCGTTCGTCGATCTCACTGACGATTGTTGGTTTTACGCTATAGCTACTCAGCATTTTAAAATACAAAAGTTTCCTATATTTCTTTGCATTCCTGCCATTAATTTCACTGTTGATTAGGTTTGAAACCTCGGCATGTTTACTCTTAGGTTTAAGTCTGGGTGAGTAAACTGGATTTTATTCAATTAAATATTTTTAATATTGAAATTAAATTTACCTTTCTTGAATGGAGCCTTTGTGTGTCCTTGGGGATGTCTATATAGTGTTTTTGAAACTTTTGCTACCTCTCGATTGAGGCGTACTGCATGACCTTGTTTTAGTTGTTTTAAAATGTGAAATGTCACGGTGATGTCACGCAAGGTCTGCAAAATCCCCATGAAAGCTTGAAATTTTGATTTTGTGACAAAGAACTTGCATGTATGCTTTTGCTTTCATGTTTATTTTTCATGAACTGTATTTAATTACTTCAAATTAAATTTATTTGTCGAATAATTTTGTAATCTTAGAGCAAACATAGTTAAACTGTGAAATATAATCAAAGTATTAACTAATTGTAAAAAATTCTTTGTTTTCCATTGTTTAGCTAGTACAATTGAATTCCACAGATTAAGTGCAATCACTCTACTTCTTTCATGGTTTTAGTCATTACATAATTTCTACAGTTTTGTTATCTGTTCTCTCGACTTGTTGTTTTTGATTATTTTACCTGTAACCACATGTCCTCTCAGAGGGCTTTTATTGTATTTTGGAACACTGGTCGAGGTGGTCTGCAGTAGAGGTTCGCGTGAACCGTCCACAATTGGGCTCCCTGTTCCTCGCTAGCGTGATTGTGGTACCTAGCAATCGTGCACATTGTGGTAAGTGCTTGTTTCCATAGTCCAAACCGCCCTTGATCGTGAGAGGACTGGAATCTATTTTACTTCATCACGGGCGACTATGGCCGCCATTACGTATCTTACTTACGTGTATATTCTATAAGGTAGTGTTGGAGTTTTGTAAATTGTCAATAGTTCTTTTCCTTTTAGACTCTGTGAATGAAGAAACCTTTATTTTGTGTGTCGAAGTCTACACAGTACGAGTATCACGTTAAATCTTGGTCAGTTTGAGTTATGGAAACGAGCCACTTCGACCAAAGAAACATTCGTTTCCATAGCTCAAACTGCCCCCTGATCAAGTCGAAGAAAAGTATTTTTCGCACTCAGTGAATACAGCGACAATGAACTCCAATCCTGAGAGATCTAAGGGATTTTTTCTCACTTTTCTAATCGAGATTTTTTTAGTCTTGCATTTCGCCTAGTGCGATCGAATGGGGATAGTCGTACCCTACCCTTACAAACCTCTCGACTTTTCGCGGGTTTATATTCGAACATCTTCAGATAGTGCTCAACGTCGTAAGTACTCCAAAGAACCTCTTTGAAACGAGCTATGTCCCTTCAAACATCACCAGTTAACACTTTTCTATGACCACCAACATTCGCCATTTACTGTTTGGTCAGCCGAAAAAAACTTTGGCAATATTGGTAAATAGAGCACGATTGGGAATTTTTCAAATTATTCATCTTTTCATTGAATAATTTATTCAGTTCAGTGGTTACAAAATATGCCTTTACTCATTAAAGAAGCTGCATTCAATTTAATAAGAAAATAGAAAGCTAGTGTAGAAAGAAAGCCTAAGTTTTGATAGGAAGCAGTATATACAAAATAAACAGAGAATGAGAAGAGAGAAAGCAACCAAAAGTGAATAACAAAAAAGTGATAAAAAAGTAAAATGACCCAGGGGGGCCAGGAGGGGGAGTGAAAATAATTTTCCAAAACACCATAATAAAGTGAACCACTGTTGAAATTCTGTAATTCAATTTTAATGCCCTAAAATCACTTATTTTTACCCATAAAACTGCCAAAAAACAAACAGCAATGATTAGACATATGACTCAGTGGGTCCACCTCAGTGAAGTAAACCAGGTGGCATGATAAACAGACAAGACAACAAAACAACAAAACTTAGGATACAACCCTGCAAGAACTATTTTAAACTATCATAGCTAGATAGCTCAATCAATCAATCAATCAATCAATCAATCAATCAATCAATCAATCAATCAATCAATCAATCAATCAATCAATCAATCAATCAATCAATCAGTCAGTTGGTCAGTCAATCTATCCATCCATCAATCAATTAATGAATCAATAAATCATTCATTCAACCAGTCAATTGAAGTCAGTACCTTAAAAAATATAGCCTAAATGAAGAAACAAATACACTGCTGCCCTTTCAATTAAATATTGTTTTTTTATTCTTGCCATGCAAATCTTACAAAACATTCACACAAAGAATTTGAATTTAAAAGACATGACTAGAAAAATGCTGTTGAGTAAATGATTTTATTTACTCACAATTTAGATGGAAATATACTTGATATCTTTTATCTGTATATTTTGAATGTAAATGAAATATATTGATATGATGTGACTATAGCTATTCATAACTTTGAGTTAAATCATCATCATCTTTATTTGTATACCATCGGGGTAGGTACATGTACATGTAAATCACTTTTAATTATCTTTAATTTTACACTTATCAGATCATCCTGCAAATGTACATCTGTATGGATTAATAGACGATTATCATGTAAAATTTCCCGGGGGGGGACTCCTATATATAAGAGGACGGGGATGCTCGTCGGAAATTTTGAAAATGACCCCTAAAAGGTACCTGAGTGGGAGTGGCAACAATTGATTTCTACCCCTAAAAGGTACCAATTCAAAACAATAATATAGAATTAAAGTAATGAAACACTTTGTTATCGATGTGCTTTGAAGATTCAATTCAGATCATCGAAATCGTCCCTTTCATGCTTATTTTAGGTAGTTTATTTACCCCAAAACAGTCCCTAAAAGTCCACTTAAGTCTGAGACACCCTAAAAGGTACCAGATTGCAGATTTTGACCCCTAAAAGGTACGACGAGCATCCCCGTCCATTTACAATCGGAGTCCCCCCCCGGGTAAAATTTAATGTAAGGATATGTTACTGAATCTTTCATTGGATTGTCAAACGGTTTTTTAATTGTTATATTAATCTGTAAAAATTAGTCTTAATGTTTTGTAAAATTAGTTTTCAGGCTTAATATTTACACTTTTGAGAAGTCTCGCCAGTATCAATTCATTTTTATGTGACTCTTTTTACTTTACTTCACAATATTAAAGCTTCTACTAGATCGTATTTCTTCTTATATATTACTTACATCAAAATCTTTCTTTCCGTTTGTCCATTAACTATGGTTTGTCCTTGCAGTAAACTGCTAAACTTGCCCATTTTCTTGATCAGGGGGCAGTTTGAGCTATGGAAACGAATGTTTCTTTGGTCGAAGTGGCTCGTTTCCATAACTCAAACTGACCAAGATTTAACGTGATACTCGTACTGTGTAGAATACTTCGACACACAAAATAAAGGTTTCTTCATTCACAGAGTCCAAAAGGAAAAGAACTATTGAAATTTACAAAACTCCAACACTACCTTATAGAATATACACGTAAGTAAGATACGTAATGGCGGCCATTTAATAGTCGCCCGTGATGAAGTAAAATAGATTCCAGTCCTCTCACGATCAAGGGCGGTTTGGACTATGGAAACAAGCACTTACCGCACATTGTCAACACAGTCAATTCAAGATGGCAGATAAGTCTGCGAAGTACGAGTTGACAGCTGATGAACCCGAAGAAGAAAGTTCTAAACTGGCACCCGAAGTACCTCCAGTTGAACCAGGAAAATGGACACTTTGGCTGGTGTATTCTACGGCTGTCTGCATTCTTGGATCGTCGCTTCAATTCGGTTATCACACTTCGTGCATAAATGCCCCCGAACAGGTAAACACCCACCATATTCTGAGAATATGAAGCATTTATTTGCCAAGAGAATATCATAAACAATTTGACACTGATTTGTATGCTGTCTAGTTAGAAAAAAAAATCGATTAGCGTATGATTAAACTTGACCATTTATACGGTATGCCTAATTAATATTAACTTATACGCTTACAGCTTGTACAACACGTGGTTACAGCTGTTGAACTTGTCTTCAGAAAAATGAGACTTTGGTACATATTAGTCGCTCAAATCTAACTTAACTTATACCATTTTGCTCTTCTTTCTTCTTTACCTGCCAGTAAAGAAGATTTTGCTATGTGCAAAGCGTAATAACAATTACTTAACAAACATGTTTAATGCAGCAGCTAAAAGTTTATAACTGAGATCTCAGTGAAGCGTGTCATTTGAAATGGCTCACTCAGAAGTCGCTTAACCTCGATACACTTTATTTTGTGCAGTTTTCTTTGCAGTATATTGTGCAAATCTATTTGAGGTGGAGGTTGGGGTTGGCCGGTATAATATTTGCTGTTATATATGTAACAATTAAGGTGTCTGGAAACAGTTTTTTTGGTCACCAACCGATAACAAATAAACGGTTTAAAAACCACTTTTCTGTAGTCGATTCTTTAAGATGTTTTAAGACATAGTAGCTAAAGGATTGAAGTTTCAGTGCTAGGTGTGTCCCTGCAATCGGCATTAATTTATGCATATTGTGGGGAAATCCTGTATATCAGACTTTTGGTTATTTCTCAAAAAGTTTACTATAGAATCTTAAGTCAACTTTGGAAATTAATCTTGGAAGTACGAACTAAGTTTTCACTGAGCTTCGAGGAATTTCATTTTGCAAATCTCAAGTTATAAAGTCTTTAATTTGGGATATGATTTTTTAAGCCTTCGATCAAGGGCACTAGAACCCTGAAATTGAGTTTATTATTAAAGCTAAGATCATTGATAATAAACAAAGTTTTACTTAGCTCAAATGTCGCCTGCCATGTAGTAATTATAGTAATATTTTGCTGCTTATAAGCCTTCAATTGCTTTCTTTTTTACCGCTCAATGATCCAACAAACAGTTTACTTCGATTGTTCACCGCTGTACCGCCTGTACCAGCCAACGCCGTCGCAACAGTTGTTATTGATTAACTGATAAATTGAACTAAGTCGCCTCTTTACACCAAAAGGGTTAAAACAACTAGCGGCTCCTTTGACCATTTGTCAGCCTGGATAATTGGATTAAGTTGGCAATACCTAGGGCAATTTGTTTACTCAACGATGACAGACTAACCTGCATCGGTTGAGTAATCATACGCCGAAGTTGGCTTGGCAAAACGTCGGGATTTGGGGTACTTCGGTATTCGTAGTTGATTACTCAACCGACGCAGGTTAGTCTGTCATTGTTGAGTAAACAAATTGCCCTAGGTACTGCTAACTTAATCCGGCAATTATCCAGGCAGACAAATGGTCAAAGGAGCCGCTAGTTGTTTTAACCCTTTTGGTGTAAAGAGGCGACTTAGTTCAATTGATCAGTTAATCAATAACAACTGTTGCGACAGCGTTGGCTGGTACAGGCGGTACAGCGGTGAACAATCGAAGTAAACTGTTTGTTGGATCGTTGAGCGGTAAAAAAGAAGGCAATTGAAGGCTTATAAGCAGCAAAATATTACTATAATTACTACATAGCAGGAAACATTTGAGCTAAGTAAAACTTTGTTTATTATCAGCAATGTAACAATGGCGGGATTAAGGGATAAGATTATCACAAATTTTTTTGAATATCTAAAAAATGCTGAAAAGGTATTTTTCTACTTTTTCTAGTGTTTTCAAATTTCAGAAAAAAGTTTTTTAAATTGTAATGAAAAAGCTTATTAATAACCCGCAATGCAAATAAAACTATTTTGCAGGCAGCTTGTCTTCCTTTCAAAAGACAGTGTGACCAAAGTTTGTGACGCAAAGAACACTAATCCCTTAATCCCGCCATTGTTACAGAGAACAATAGGACAGAACCAAAACAATCGAAGCTTTTCGTTTGACTCGAGACGCAATTTTTGGAAAGGCTATGAAGCCGATTTTGTTTCTGCTCTAGTGTTCATTCTAGAATTTCCAGTAAAATAAAATTTAATAGGGCTAAATCAGTAAGGTTTGAATTTCCTATGCAGAAGTTTGGAAAAAAATTGTTGGAGTCGGGGGATTCTGATAAAAATCATCCTCGGGGACCCAGGGCGAAGGGGGAGGGGGAGGACCGGAGGGGGAGGGGGAGGGTGAAGGAAAGGAAAAGGGGAAAAGGACTCCCTGGGCGTTTGACTACCCCAAACCATTTCCAACGGCAAAACGTAATCCTATTAGGGATATCCCACGTAAACAACGTCATATAACAAAAATATCTGGCACATCTCAATTAACGCTTGGATGCTATGACAGTTTAACATGTTTGTGTGTCAAGTTTGCACACCGAGATCAGGCAAAATTTGGTATTAAAGTCAAACTTTTCCCGAATCCTGTGGGTAGCTTTGCAAACACATCTTGTTTCTGAATAATTTTCGATACAACCAGCTTTTGTTTCTGTTTAAGGTTTTCACGTGTCCGCTCGCTTTGTTTAAGAGGTGTTGCAATGCGTGGGGTCAACTTGTTTACTTGTAATTTTAGACGAATCGAGCTCAACCGCACAAATGCTTCTGATTGGCCTCATTATAATTAAATTATAATGAGGCCAATCAGAGAGAGGATTACGTTTTGCCGTTGGAAATGGTTTGGGGTAGTCAAACGCCCAGGGCTTCCTTTTCCCCTTTTCCTTTCCTTCCCCCACCCCCCCCCCCCTCCGGTCCTCCCCCTCCCCCTTCGCCCTGGGTCCCCGAGGATGGATAAAAATGGCTTAAGTGACTTTTAGTGTATGCAGATTGTCCAGATTACCAAGGTGCCTATGCAGATGTGCAGCATATCAGCCAGGATCTGTTTTTTTAGTTGAATTATATACATATAAAGTAAATTAAAAATGTTAAGATTTCTTCTATAAATCTGTAAATTAAAAATGTTAAGATTTCTTCTATGTAATTTGAATACTCCAAATAAGTTTGTGGATGTGGTACTGTTTAATTTTGTTCATTGTTTCATTTGTCATTAGGAATTAAATGTAATATCTAATCATGTCTCAATTGTAAATCTGTATTTAGTTAGAAAATATTATTGTCTGTAAGAAAATGTTGTCTTAATTGTTTGATCAAAAAATACTGTATCTATTAATTTCCATAAAACTGTAAATGTGTTGATTGTAACATTTATATATGTAACATTTATTATTGTATGAGCTGGAGGAGGTCAGGAAAAAATAAGTGTGCTATATATTGTAAATAGTAAATGGAGGAGGACAGACTTCCGCAATTAAGGATTTTAATATATAATTGAAAATACCAGCAAAAAAAAGTGAATTTTTAAGAATGTACAATTGCAGCAATTGGTATTAATGTCCTGAGTCTTTCTTGAAAAAGAGGCCTAACCCTGCTTTTAAAAAATGCTCACCACAAGTGCAGTGAGTTTGGTGGCATAAGGTGAAAAATCCTCATCAATTAAACTGGGTAAAAGAATGAGTGTGTATGATGGAATGCATCAGTACCATTGTCTGAACTCTTCTTGACTGGGGCTTTTTATTCAGTGAGACTACAAGATTTGCTCGAGTGTTGTAAAATGCTGTATTTTTATAGGATATTAAAGCCATCAGTTACTGTAATTATAGGATATTAAAGCTTTAATTCACTGTATTTTTACAGGATATCAAGACCTTCTTTAGAAAGCATGGCTCATATTCAGATTTTGAATGGTCTGCAACTGTTGGTATTTTTGCAATTGGTGGTGTGATAGGCGCTCTTCTTGGTCCATATGCTGCAGATAGGTTTGGCAGGTATGAGGGTAATTCTTAAAGTACATGGATTTATTCTATTGTGTATGGCATTGCATGATTTCTGCCCTTCAAATTAAAATACTTATCCTAATGGCTCACGCAGCTAAAAGGGGAGGGGAGGGGAGGGATGGAAGAAGGGAACAGTTGTGGTCAGTTTAACCACCCTGAACCATTTCCAGAAGCCAAAACTAATCCATTTTGAACACAGTCTAATGCTGCATTCACACTAACCAGTTAAGCATGTTTGAAAGTGGTTTAACTAAACAAGGAAAAAAAAATAGTACTGTTGCTCATAACATGCGCACCTTACCACTAAAAGAGGTGACAACTTGTTTCATTAAAATATCACAGGAAGGTTGTTTGGAATTTGGCTTGTGAAAGTAACATGACAGGGTTATCAACAAACTGGAGAAACCTAAACCTGGTTTAGTTAAACTAGTCTACTTGGTGTGAATGCAGCATTATGCAAATTTGAGCTTATAAAACAAATTTATCTGGCATAGCTCAATTATGGTGAAGATAAAAGACAACTGTTGTCAGAAAAATCCTGGAGGGAACTCTGCAAATACATCATTCTTTTTTCTCTAAAATCTTTAAAATTACCACATCTTTTTCTTGAATGCATTCCAAGCGTGCGAAAGACTGTGTTTATCAAGAGTTTTAATTTCAAAATGGTAAAGAGAAATATGTGATTCTTTTTCAAACTTAGTTTATGACGCGACAACTTGTGTTCTTTAGAATGGATGCAGTGCACTGGGTCAACTTAAATGTCAGTAATTTTAGATGATACCAATTTTTATTTAAAAAAGATACCAAAATTCTAATGAATACCTTAATAATGTGCATTTGAGCCTAAACAAAGTGGAACTCAATTAAATAGTAGTGTTACTAAGTATATTTAATTTAACAGGAAATGTGCCATACTTATCAATAACATCCCAACAATTATTGCATCTTTCTTGATGTTCCTGTCATTCTTTGCAAAATCTTCTCCTATGCTTATCATTGGTCGATTAGTGATTGGTTTTAGTAGTGGTAAGTTACTCCTGCAATGTAGATGTCATATCAGTGTTCCCAATACCAGTGCCAATTCTTTCTTAATTCCTTGTTCCTTAATTCCTTCCTTCCTTCCCCCTCCTCTCCCTCCTTCCCTC